>CM064327.1:143368013-143968013 GCA_032595735.1 Pelochelys cantorii
AAGTTAGATTGATGATCCAGTTTGCTGTTTCCCCCACATGCCGTGGAATCCTCATCCACTAAAGGAGAATATCAGCTCATCCTGATGTTAAGTCTCTTTTCCCTTCTCCCATTTAGCAAGAAGAAAAGGAGGAGAAGAATATCAAGGCCCACAATTAGCCAGAAAGCTCAGGAAACATAAGAAAAACCAGGCGGAACTCCACAGCTGTGTGATCATGAGACACAAGAATTATTATTTCAATACCCATGTCCTCTACTGCAAAGGGAACTATAGTTCCACCATCTTTTTAGGAGCATATGGGGGATGCAACATTTAGTCCCCTCTCCATTTTCTGGATACACCAGAGGAAGCAAGGAGGAAGAGGAGAGAAAGTGGAGCCAAGCAGCTGATGTTCTGAGTATAGGTTGCCACTGGTGAATGTTGACTAGCCTCAGTCCAGAGTTTGAAAACCAAGTCCACAGAAAGGACCTTAGTGAGAATGTGTGTACTGTTTCTTTAAATCTATAGCAGGATAATTGGTAGGATGTGCCTGTGGATTATTGAGGACAGAAGATCTATAGGAAAACAAATGAAGTCAGACAACTGTAGGGAAAAATTTGCTTTACTTATTTAAAAACTCAACCACTAGGCAATCATCTATATATTCTTCTACTGTTGCCAACCCTAAATATTTAAAATCAGGGTTAACGCTCTAAAATCATGCAATTCTCTTACAAATTATGAGATTTAAAACAATAATAAATTGGGTTGTTCTTTTACCTGCCTTCTGATTAAAAAAAGTACTATAGGAGGAGCATGCCTTCAGCACAACATTCAGCCTTAAATATAGACACAAAAGAGTGACCTTACTGTTCTCTACTTACTTGCAGACTTTCCCGTTTCCTGGTGTGTGAGGAGCTGGCCTTCTATCTCCCTATATAGTTAGACAGAATAGTTACATAGGGAGATTTACATCTTTCCTCTACACCCATCTCATTTTGCTTCTTGCTTACCACTTTCCTCTGAACCCCTTTAGTCTGCCTTTTGTTTCTCACATATCTCTGACTCTCTTTGTGGTTTCTATGCCTGATAACTGCCAAGGACTATGCAGCTCTAAGTTTGACAATTCTGCAAATTATTTAGTGAGCTAATTTGCATTTTGCAAATAATTTACATATTGCCATGAACTTCAATACAGAGGACATTGAGCAACACTAAATTTGTGACATTGGGGCAGATAGTGGGGTGGGAAGGTATACAGAGATGCTTGGGATAGGCAGGGTGGAAACTCACAAATATCTGGGATTGCTGGGTTAGATATTTGGGTGTCTAGGGTTTCTCAGATGTCTGGAGAATCTGAGGGGGGCTGATGCTGAGTGTAGAATAGTTGGTCTAGTGATGAGTGTCTGGGGCAGGTGCATAGATATTGGGTTGTCTGGGAGTGCTGAATTAGAGGGGTGGGTGTTGTCTAGGAGGGCATACTGGACTGATAGCTTGGGCTAATGTATCTCTGGAAGGCAGGGATCTGGGATCTGGCTGTGCAACAGAAGTCTTGGGAAGTCTCTTTGATGGTCTTGATGAGAGGGAAAGAACTCCCTCTAATCTCTGTAGGGTGTGGGCAGAGGGTGTGGACTATGCACTGGCTAGGAGGCAGAGGTCTAGGTAGCAGGTTTAAAACAAAAGGAAGTATTTCTTCACACAGGCCATGATCAGCCTATGGAACTCCTTGCCAGAGGAGGTTGTGAAGACCAGGACTTTAACAGGGTTCAAGAAAGAACTAGATAAATTCATGGAGGTTAAGTCTTCAATCCTATTAGCCAGGCTAGGCAGGGATGGTGTCCTTAGCCTCTGTTTGTCAGAAGCTGGGAATGGATGACAGAAGAGGGTTTGCTTGTTGATTCCCTGTTCTGTTCACTCCCTTTGGGGCACCTGGCATTGGCCACTGTAGGCAGACAGAATACTGGGCTACATGGATCTTTGGTCTGACCCAGTATGGCCGCTGTTACGTTCTTATGTTCTCTTTGTGGCAGAGATCTCTCGGTGTGGACAGAGGCTCTGGTGTCACTCTGGGAAGGCAAAGGGCTTCACTGGCAACTCGAGGGAGCCTGGGGCTAGTACTGAACTGCTCCTCGCCTTTTGTCCCTGCCAGCTGGCTACTTCTCTGCATCTTTCCCACCTCTTTGCTGCTGTTGCTTTTCCTGCACCTTTCCTGCTCCAATCCATCAGGACAAGCAGCCAAAGGATTGCCATGAACCCTGGCTGCCTGCCCCTTGCTCTGGCAATTATGTGACATTCATGCTGGGCCTGGGCAGGGCTATCAATGCATAAGATTAATGTGAGATGTGTGACACTCAGCAGCTCTGGGTTTCCTCTCCCCCAATGTATCTCCCCTCCCTTCTGCCCCCACAATCTCATTCCTTGCATATCTATATTCTTGTGTGCCCTGCCTATCAAATGATCTCTACAGGGCCACTATAATCTCTGAGGGCAACCTGGCTTCAGCCACATTTGCAACAGTGGGAGATGGTGGAAATCTTGGCTGGGCAACTTCATTTCCAAAATCTGGCACTCTTCTCATGTAAGCTTCTTGAATGGAAGGGCTTGTGGATGGCTGAAAATTGGTTCCCCCTCCCCATTATGCTGGTTTAAAGTGAGTCAACTTCTGACACCAGACATACGCCTCAATCTACACAGGCACTTCAGGTTTGCAATATCCAGTCCTTCGATTCCCTGCTGCCAACTGAAATCCTCATCTTCAGGCTGGGCCCTCACGCACCCTCACCATGCATAGAGAGAGGTGATTCAACAAGGGTTTTGCAGAAGCCAGCAAGCTGAATAGGGAGTCACCTCATAGACAGGAGTGAAATGCAGATGAGAGGAAGGAGCTGGGACTTGGGCCCTGCCCTTTAAAATATTTAGGCACCTGACTCCCATTGATCTGTGCCTCTAGGCACCTACCTCCACTTGGAATTTTCAGCTGTGAATATTCTTCTGGAGTTAGGCACCTAAGCCATGTCAGTGGGTGCCCTAGAGGAGGAAACCTAGAACTTCCTTGTGAAAAGTCACATACAGGATGAACACTCATTATAGCCAATAGCTACTGACCAGGGAGATGTGAGACTTGTTTTCAAATCCCTCATCTATCTAATACGAGTCAGAGACTTAAACACAAATCTCACCTGTGAGTGCCCTAAACACCATGGCATTTGGGGGGGGGGGGGTGCATCATTTTCAGTTTCTCTTGTTGAAGCTCTTCAAATCAATATATTTATATATGGAAGGCGAACCTGAAGTTACTGTTATAATATGATTAAGAGGCTGATGAAGAGAGTGAATTCAAGATGAAAATAGAATATGGGGAGAAAAGAATGGCATATCTGAGCCCATCAAGTTTGAAATATGCATCCGGTTTAGATGATCTAACTAATATTTAGAAGAACATTTTCATACTAGAAGGTTAAGAAAATTGTGTAAATAGATCTGCCCAGAGGAGGGTTCGAATATTCTGACAGAATGTTGTATTGTGGTTTTTGCATTACTCTTAGCCTAATTAAAAATGTGGTAGTGGCACAAATGAGCCTAAAACAATTGCTAGTTAGAAAGCTCAAAATGAAGCCACTGGGGAACACCAGACTGCAATAAAAGAAGCAATAGCTACTTATTTTTAATTCTTTGGAGGACCAATTCAAGCTGCAAATATAATTAAAATTCTACAACTAGAACAAACCAAAGCTCTTTTTCTGGCATTACTATGCATATTTTTAATATTTGTTTAACAAATGATTAAGTGCCCTTTTTATACTTTGTTTCTTATTTAAGATTTTTTATAAATGTTGAGAATAATACTTTCAAAATATTGAAGGCTGTGTAGAATACCATATTGAAATATATTGGGCTAGCAGGTGAGGCCCACTGCTGACTGGGCAAAGTCATAATTTTGTGCACATTACACTTATAGGAAAGTTCAAGAAATTAAATCTATGTGATAAAATATTTATTAATGTGCTTGCAAAAGGGAAGTAAAAGAACAGTTTTAAATTTGTAGGATTTCAACTTTCAAACATTATTCATTTTATTGAATAATTACCATACATGGGATATCTGATCCAGAATCTCGTAAAGCTTCCATTACTCTTTCTGTAACTAATTTGAATTATTTTGTGATTTGTAACTGTAAAATTTTTCTTTGCACTAAAATGACAATTAAATCGGTGACTCAATTTTAATTTTGTCAGCAAATATTTTTTATGAACTCCAATCATAATAATCATGACTTTTTTCCTATGAAAAACAAAAGTAATTATTTAAACCTTTCACTGAGCATATTCTGGTGTAAAAAGTAGAGTGTTCGGTTAATTTAAGTGGCAGGATTGTTTATGCAAAATTTGGTATCTACAGGCAATTGTGAAGTATGATTTTATTTTGCAGAAACAAATCCACAAACAAACTCTTCAAAATATATAATAGATATCACCTGTTAGGCTTATTATCTGTATCTTACCTTTCTATATTCTCTGTGTCTCTGTTGCCATGTATGAAACTTTGGGCCACTAAAATTAGTCCAAAGAGAGGTGGCAGCACTTCAATTTGGATGCTCTTGTCTCACCAGTCTCCAGTTCTGCCTTCCCTTAACACAAGAAAATGAGTGTCAGAAGATAAACAAGAAAACTGTACTTTATTTCAGCTCTGACACACTTTCCCTTTGCCTGGTGTACAGCATGCCACAGCAGGATGTTATCTTGCTTTGCAGTGTTTTGTGAAACAGGAAGACCTGGTGTTCCAGCAGGGGAAATGTCAGAGTGGCTGCTGCATAGGAAATGTGCCCATAAATGAATGGTAGTGGGTGAACTGTGTCTGTGAGAGGAGTGTGAGGTCAGGATAATCCCAGATCAAAACTCATGTGAAATTTAGTGATGGCAGACATATAGCTGTGCATGAAAGTGGGAGAACAGAGAAGGGGTTTTTAGGCCACAAAGAGAGAGAAGAATGTACTTAGGGAAGCACATGAGCAGGTTTGAGAAGGAGACAGAGAAAAAGAGAAGAAAGGCTAAAGAGCTCCACTGAAGAGACCAAACTTTGGAAAAACATCATTTCAAGAGGATTTCCCTGCCTCACATGGTGCAACTTTCTCCAGTTTACAGCTGACCAAAACCAAAATGAAGATTCCACAAGTGTTTTTATGTTAATTTAGTTCTGGTTTTCTTCACAAAAAAATTGACACATCACTGAAAACTTCCATGGACATCGTGAATGCTGAAACTTCCCCCTCAGCTCTGTAGGTGTTTGAAAAATGGAACAAAACATCTTTAACTACTAATTTTCCACCGTTGATTTTCAAAATTCTCCTGTTCAGGTTCCTGTACCCACATGTCGCACCTATTTAAGTGGCTTGATTTTCAAAAATGCCAAGCACCCAGTGATTACTGATCTAAAGGGGAATTGCCATCATGCTACTGAGTAATGTGAGTGGATACGGGTTTAATAGTTTTGAAAATATTAATCCAAATCTAATCACTGAACATATTTAATTTGAAAACTAAGTATATCATTACATGACGTCTTCATATGTGCTGTACGCTTAGAAATACAGCGAAAATAATGTTGAAACACAAGGAAACATACCTTACTATCCACAGATAGATGGTAGCAAGGGGGAGTTAGTACTTCCACACTGCACCCACTACAAAGTACACTTGTCTTTCATTCATCTGTTGAAACTACATCTGGGTTTATGTTGCAGAGTCCAGAAAAAGCAGAAGGGACCATGTTCTTCCCCAAACACGCAGCCTAAATACAAATCTGGGAACTGTTTCCAGTCTGCACTAACTTTAAGGCATAGGTGCTAGAATAATTATTATAGTGGGGAGCATACAAAGCCATTAAAAAAAGCCTGATTCTGATGGTCCTAACCTGATCCCTCAGGCAGAGTGCTGTGATGCACTTCTACTCCTGGCAGAATTCTGCACCACTGTTCAGGCACAGATTTTCTTTTTCCTGCAGAAAATACATTGTCAGAGAAGGGCTGAGATTGTGTCTTTTTCCCACCACACATCACTGTGGCACCAAAAAGCTGGCTTCATTTACATGGCACATGTGAAAACATAGCAAACCTTCCCATAGCTAGATCCACCAATACAAATCCACAAACCTATCTAATTAATAAAGTAGAATTTATTAAAATCTCTGCCATTCCTATTGAGAGATTCTTTTTCTCCTTCACCTGTATTCATAATGGAGAATGACTCCGGAACTACAATAATTTTCAAAACTGTCAAAACTTTTAAAGTATGTTTACTGTATTTGAAATTCTAGCTTTTATTTTAAATTAAATATATTAGTTAAACTAAAAGAAAATGTAGCAGAAAGATAAACATATCACTGTGGTAAAGAATTTACAAAGGAGTGGGGTGAAGAAAAAGAGAGTGAGAGAGCTTCAGATAGAAAGACTTTAAAAGAAAAGAAAAAGATATACAGTATCAGAGAAATAATAATATTAAAAACAGCACTATAGAATATTTATGAAAATGTGACTATACAAAAATATAAAAACATATACCTCAATCTAGAATTCACTGTCTACACTAGGAAATTGTTTTGAATTTACTAAGTTCAGACTTCTGGGGCACCCAATTTTACAAATTCAAAGTTCCATGTCCTCACTACGGGGAAAAATTGAATATAGTCCAAGGCAGCGCGTCCACGTTAACGGAGCCTGCCTCAGACTCAGAGCCTCAGGAAGCACTCTGAGGAGCTATGAAAGGCCTCCCAGAAGGCAATTACTTAGAATTAGTGGCACTGGAGCATCTACACTAACGTTATTTTGGACTTACAAGTTTGGGAATAGTGTTACTCCTCGTGAAAAGAAGGACAGAGTTTGAATTCCACAGCCCCTTATTCTGGATTAACAAGCTTGGTAGTGTGGATGTGTCACTTAGAAAATCAAGTCTTGGGGGGCTAATTTTGGACTAAATCCTAATGTAGACCAGGCCTCAAATTGGTATTTCCATTATTTTGTATCTGATACAAAAGCACAAAGTAATGAATTGTGTGAATGTTTATGAACCAACAAAATTTTTTATTGTTCTGACCTTTTAATTTAATTTAGTTCTATTTTATTTTGACTTTGAAGAGAAATATGACATTTGTGGTTTTTTATGAACAAACCCAGTTTTATTGAACAGCAGACTAGTATGAAGAGGCAACATTTGATAGTTTTTGCTTAGAATGAACTGGAGGCTTCTCCTCAAATATACCTTCATGAAAAGCCTACGGTATCCTTTCAGAAATGGTTGTATCATTTTAGAACATGTCTTGCTCTTATGGCACAATCTGGTGTTCAAATTGATTTGCCTCAGACTTTATTCTTTACAAGGCCTGCATGCAGTGGCAGGATTCCTTTAGAAAAGGAAGGTGTAGACTGCACAGGGAACTGCAACCTGTGCAAAAAAATTTTTGGTTAAACTTAATTACTTTTTTAAATTTTACAGTTAGGAAAATGAAAACTGTTCAATCTTTACTGACTGAAAAATCTGAAGCATCATGCCAAAGATTTTCTCTTGGTGGAGCCACAGTTTCATGTCTGAAGTCCTGGTAGTGAAATCTGGTTTGGAGTTGTTGGGGTTTTTTTTGAAAAAAAGGATAAGTGCGTCACACGTCTAATAATTATACCAGGTGCAAAATAAGCATATACATGCTTTTAATGTCACTGGTAGCAGTACATTACACATGAACTTCCTCCTCACATTTGGAATATCCTCAGGCTCAGAAAAGACAGGAGCAGAGAGATAGAAGAATCCCACCGGTTCTCTGGGCACCACATCCACACACCAGGATTTAGAGGACTGGTTGCCTAGAAAGCACCTGGTTGCACTGGTTATGCAATATCTGTGTCTGGTGCCACCACTACAGCTCCAAATCTGAGGAACTCTCCACTATGAGTAAATCAGCCTGGGTAAGAGCAACGGGTGCACTGTCTATGGGAGCATTTACACTGCACCTTTATCTTAAAACAAGCTATGCAATTTGAGCTATGCAAATTGAGTAGTTTATTTCGAGTTAATTTTTAAAATAGCTTATTTTGTAATTTGACACTGTCTACACAGTGCCAAATTCAAAATAAACCACTATTCTGAAACATCCCTTAATCCTCATGGAACGAGGTCTACAGGGAGGTTGGAATAGCACACCCATTATTTCAAAAGCTATTTCAAAATAATGGGCACACTGTCAAGACGCGGAAAATGCTATTTCAAAATACCGGAAGTATCTTGAAATTGCTCCGCTGTCTAGACATACCCTAAATGTGTAAGTATCCTTTAATGCAAAACATTCTTCACAGATGTGGTAGTGAAGAACATCTCATGCTCTCTGCACTCTCCAAAGATACATCTGGCTGAGGTATTTGAGGAAATATACTGAATATATTAGGAGGGGTACAGTAACTGTCTGATCATTGAATACTATGTTGAGCAGATCAGAAGTGTATATAAGGGTCTGGGAGGAGGGGTGTAGGAACTGGGGGCCCAAGTGGTGTTCTTTTCTTCACTCTCTACTCTCCATTGATTAGGCCTCAGCTGCAGTATTGTGTCTAGTTCTGGGCACCGTATTTCAAGAAAGATGTGGAGAAACTGGAGAAGGTCCAGAGAAGAGCAACAAGAATGATTAAAGGTCTAGAAAACATGACCTATGAGGCAAGGCTGAAGGAATTGGGCTTGTTTAGTTAGGAAAAGAGAAGACTGAGGGGGGACATGATAGCAGTTTGCAGGTATCTTAAAGGGTGTCACAGGGAGGGGGGAAGAATTGTTCTCCCTGGCGTCTGATGATAGGACAAGAAGCAATGGGCTTAAACTGCAGCAAGGGAGGGTTAGGTTGGACATTAGGAAAAACTTCCTAACTGTCAAGGTGGTTAAACACTGGAATAAATTGCCTAGGGAGATTGTAGAATCCCCATCATTGGAGATATTTAAGAGCAGGTTAGACAGACATCTATCAGGGATTATATAGACTGTGCTTCGTCTTACCATGAGGGCAGGGGACTAGACTTGATGATCTCTCGGGGTCCCTTCCAGTTCTAATATATATATATATATATATATGTCTTAGCTAATCTTTAACATCTTTATATTCAACAAAGATTATGTCTGACTTCTAAGGCCCAGAACACTGGACCTTGACCAATAAATAACCCTATTCAAGAATATATTCATTATGCTGTATTTAGTAACTCTGGGGTGCCTTTATGTCTGTAATACTTGGAAACCATCTCATTCATATATATTGATATAATGCTGACATAAGCATATATAGATTTGGGAAACCAATATAGAATGATTGCTGTAGCAGATGTTTTCTGTTGGGGAATCAACATGGAAGAAGAATTGTGGGGTGAGAGAGATCCACTGAGAGGTATTAACTTGAAGAACTGTTAGTTTTCCCAGCGGTAAATTATCATGCAACACACATAAACTGAGAATGTTAGAAATAATATCACAGAGTATGTTTCTGGGAGAATATTCTTGGCAATGAGGTTCTTCTTCTTTCTGAACCTCTATATAATGATTCTGATATGAGAACTTAGCTTGGAGAGAAAGAAAACTGCATATCCCTTCCAGATTCAGGAAAAGACATACATCCAGTTGTTAGTCTGACATCAAAGGATGATAATTATTTATTTTGCATTCTGTATGGTACTCTACTAATCTCAGATTAATAACCTTAGATTAAACAATGCCAAATGAACCTGTTATTATAACAATCTGAAGTCACTTACTCAGACATGCAAGAAGCTTGTTCAGGAAGGACAGGCAGGGAAAAAAGGAGGAAGTATTGCTTTGTATTTCAAAAATGTATTCACTTGGATCAAAGTTGAAATCTGATGAAATCTCTGGCTAAGGCTAAAAGAGGTAAAAACCAAAGGGAGATGTCATGGTAGAGGTCCACTGGAGACAACCTAATCAGGAAGACAAGGTGGATAAGCTTTTTTTAAAAAACAAATAAGTACTGGACTTGATGGTGATGAGAGGGTTCAGCTACACAGATATTTACTGGGGAAATAACACAACAGGGCATGGATTCTTAGAATGTGTCAAAGACTTTTTTTAAATTTGAGAAGGCGGAGAAAGCTATTGGGGGGAGGCTGTTCTATTTGTCAGCGTTGAATCTCAGGAGGAACTGATTGAGAATCTGAAAGTGGAAGGCAGCTTGGGTGAAAGTGATCATGAAATTATATATTTCATGATTATAGGAAATGGTAGAAGGGAAAATAGCTCAACAGAGATAATGGATTTAAAGAAGTCAGGCTTTAGCAAACTCAGGGAATTCATAGGTGAAATCCCATTGGAAGCCAGTTTAAGGGGAAAAACAGTTCATGAGATTTGGCAGTTTTTCAATGAGACATTACTAAAGGCACAAGAGAAAAATATCCCACTGCATAGGAAAGATTGGAAGTATGGCAAAACACCTCCTTCACATAACCAGTAGATTTTCAATTATCTGAAATGCAGAAAAGACTCCTACCAAAAGTGGAAACCAAGGCAAATTACAAAATGAATTTACACATATGACATAAGTATGTAGGGATAAAATTAGAAAGGACAAGGCACAGAATGACATTAAACAAGCTAGAGACATAAAAGGTAACCAGAAAATATTCTATAAATACATTAGAAGCAAGACACAGGCCAAAGATCATTCAGGCCTGTTACTCAGTGAAGTGGGGGCAGGGAACACACCATAGCAGAAAATGTGGAAATGGCAAAAATGCTAAATGACTGTTTTGTTTCTGTTTTCACTAAAAAAGTTAGCAGTGATTGGATGAGTAATGTAGTTAGGACCCTACTAAATATATGGTCCATTTTCGTAAATTTCACAGTCATAGCATTTTAAAAATCTTGAATTTCATGGTTTCAGTTATTTAAATCTTACATTTCATGCTTTTGTAACAAAACATGGATATGTATTTAAAAATGGGAAAACATGTAAAGCCTTTAAGACTCCACGTTTCTCATCCAAAGGGTCTCAACCCAAAAGGGGATCACAAGACTATTGTAGGGGGGTTACGTTATTGTCAACCCACTCCTGTGCTTCCTGCAGAGCTCGGCAGATGGAGAGCTGCAGCTGCTAATCAGTTGCCCCATTTTGAAGGCAGTGCCACTGCAAATAGCAGCAACAAGTAAGGGTGGCAATACCATGACCCCCCTACAATAGTCTTGTGATCCCCTTCTGGAGCAGGACCCTCTGTTTCAGAAATGCTGTGTCCTTTAGGATACTTTATAGCTTATACAAAAGACCAGATTTCATCGTCTGTGATACATTTTTCATGGCTGTGAATTTTGTAGGGCCTTAAACTTAGCAAATGCCAATAAAAATGAGGGAGGATCAGAGGCTAAAATAGGGAAAGAATAAGTTTAAAATTACTTAGACAACATAGATGTCTCAAGCCATCAGGCCCTGGTGAAATATATCCTAGAATATTCAAAGAGCTGATTCAGGAGATATCAGTGCAATTAGCAATTATGTTCAAAAACTCATGAAGATTCCATGTCAGAGAGAGATTCCAGAGCAGTGGAAAAGTGCAAATCATTAAAAAGGGAAATAAGGACAACCTAGGTAATTTCAGACCAGTCAGCTTCATTTCAGTACCTGAAAAGATAATGGAACAAAGAATTAAGCAGTCAAAGAAGAAAGGTGAAAAGTAACAGTCAGCATGGATTTGTCAAGAAGAAATCATGTCAAACCAACTGAGGGTATGTCTACAGTGGGGACTTATTTCGAAACAACTCCCCTTATTTTGAAATTACAAGGTGGGCGTCCACACTACCAAGCCTGTTGTTATTTCAAAATAATAACTCCTGCTTATGAAGAGAAATAATCTTATTTCAAAATAGTTATTTCAGGAGTTATTATTTCAAAATAACCTGGTAGTGTAGACATAGCCTTAGTGATTTTCTTTAACAGAGTAACAAGCCTTCTGGAGAGCGGAGAAGCTGTAAATGAGGTAAACCTTTATTTAATAAGGCTTTTGATGTTGCCTTACATAACCATCCCATAAACAAACTAGGGAGATGCAACCTAGTTGAGACTATTTTAAGGTGATTGCATAACTGCTTGAAAAACCGTTCCCAAAGAGTAGTTATCAGTGGTTCACAGTGAAGCTGAAATTAACCTAAGCAGAAATACAACCTAGATGGAGCTACTATTCAGTGGTTACATAACATATTGGATAACGATTCCCAGAGAGTAGTTATCAATGGTTCATAGTCATGCTGGAATGGCACAAGCGGGATCCCACAGAGATCAGTTCTGGGTTTGGGTCTGTTCATTGTCTTCATCAGTGATTTAGATAATGGCATGGAGAGAACACATAAAGTCTCCAGATGATACTATGCTGGGAAGTGTTGCAAGTGCTTTGGATTAGAATTCAAAATGATCTGGACAAACTGGAGAAATGGTCTGAAATCAATAAGATGATATTCAATAAGGAAAAATGCAAAGTTCTCCACTTAGGAAGGCACAATCGGTTGCACACCTACAAAATGGGAATGGCTGCCTATGAAGGAGTCCTGAAGAATCTGAGAATCATAGTGGATCACAAGCTAAATATGCGTCAATAGTAATACACTATTGAAGAAAAAAAGCAAATATCATTCTGGGATGCAGGAATGTTGTAAGCAAGACCTAAGAAATAATTCCACTCTAATCTTCACTGATAAGGTCTCAGCTGGAGTGTAGTGTTCAGTTCTAGGTGGCACATTTCAGGAAAGATGTAGGCAAACTGGAGAAAATCTAGAGAAGAGCAACAAAAATTGAAGGTTTAGAAAACATGATCTGTGTGCAAATTAAAACTGGGTTTGTTTCACTTTGAGAAGAGAAGACTGAGAGGGGACAGAAGCATTCTGCAAGTATATAAAAGATTGTTATAAGGAGGGAGTTACACTATTTTCATTCACCTCTGAGGACAGAACAAGAAGCAATAGGTTTAAATTACAGACAGGAGAATTTAGGCTAAACATTAGGAAAAACTTTCTTCTGTGTGTTTTTAAATGCAAATTCAGTATTGCCTACCCTAAACATTTAAATACCACGTGTCAAACCCCACAAAAGAATATTTATTGTTACTGGTTTTTAAAAATTTTCACTATGTTTTTTTATTCTTCAGGGTCATATTTGCAAGGCATTTTGTTTATTTGTTTTTTTTCCCAAAAGATGAGGGCTAATCACATTTTAAAATAAATGCTGAGTTTCTCCCATTAGCAAGAAGTTAGAGTAATTATCACAATCATCTTTTTAGACTTTATAATCTATGAATCTAACATGTATAAAGCATGTGAATCCAGGAGCTGGGGAATTAAAAAAAAACACATCAAATATCACAAGATCTGTGGTAAACAAGAAAAGGCAAAACTGGTATTTACCCCCGATTCCTGGGCTGATCCTACATATAGGCCTTAGTCATTTGAAGTGTAACTTATATGAGTGTAGAAAGGATGGGAGAAGGAGCTTCAGGCACAATTTTTTAACATGCTGTAAAGGTTTCCTTCTGTCTGTTGTGTTTTCTCCTAAGGTTTTGAGAGAAACATCCACACCCATCTGATAAAGAAAAGGGCCCTCTCCCCAGTATCCACCTCTATCCCACCTAATTTTAACCATTGCCCTTGACACATGGAGCAAAGATTATTGATCAGTTGGTATAGGTCACCAGGGAAGATGTTGTGCAGACATTACTTAGTGATTAGTGATTGTGTGGAGTAGCTGTTATTATATAAAGGTGTTAGGTACGGTCAAGCGAGTTCACAAGGTCACTCTTCTTATTACTGGGGTCTGAATGCTAATCCGGAGAGCTACTTGCTACAGCTGGGGTAGAGGAACAAAATAAATCAAAGTTAAAAGAAAAGAATGGTTTTTGTGTAACATAAGCTCTTCTTGCATTAATGTGCAGAACAACACTGTTGCTGTGTCTGTGCTTTTGTTGCTGTGCTTTCCACTGCCTTTTTCTTCTCATTTTCTGGAGTTGTGGCAGCTCTCAGAGAGGCACTGCTCCCCAGCCAGGAGTACAAGGAATACCTTTCCCCACCTTTCTCTCTTTTTACTCTCAAGTTTTTTGTTGGTTACTTTATTGCTTTGTGACATTTTGTGTTTGTGTGTTTCAGAACAGAAAAAGAAAATCCCTACATTTGAGTGCTGACGTTTCATTTGTTTTCATATTTCCCATTTGTAAAGTGACTTTATTATTTCTGAGCCTGTGTGTTTGTCCCAGGGTTTCCAAACCCTCCTGCTGTTTGACCTGCTCATGGGTCCCAGCACAGAATGGTGAAATAATTCCTGGGAGGATTTACTGTTGTGGGTTTTTTTGTATTTTTTTTTTGAAAGACCAGATGAAAAGGGATAATAGAATTGTGAATGATGATGAAGATAAAGACATTATTCCCAGCAGGGCATTAAGCCCAGCATGCTGGGAGATTGTAGTTTCAAAATTCTGCTCCAGGGGAGAGAATCCTCATATGCAGCAGGGCCCACCTGACTCCCAGCTCTGCAGGAGAGGCACTTTGCCCCACTCCATTTTCACTGCTCAATATTTGCAAATGAGGAGGCCTATTACACTTTCTAATCCCCAAGGTCCATCTCTTTGGAAGGGGTTTTTGGGCTGTACAAAGGGAAAGCTCTCTTCTTCTCTGAGGGTATGTCTACACAGCGGGGCTATCTGGGGATACCAGAAGTATCCTGAAATAGCTACCCCACGTCTTTTGAACATGCCTGCTATTTCGAGATAGGTCTCAAAATAGGAGACACGCTCTTTTGGCCTCCCTGTAGCCTTTGTTCCACGAGGGTTTAGGGATGTTTTGAAATAGCATGTTATTTCAAAATTTGGGCCAAATTTTGAAATATGCTATTTAAAACTTCAATTGAAATAAGATACACAGTTTGCGTAGGAGCATGTGGTGGTGCAAAGCAAGAATAGATGAGGGAAGGGGAAGTAGGGTATCTTTGGTGGTAATTCTTAAGTTGCAATTGTGCATCTCTCCCTGTGAATAAGATCATTTAAAGTCCCAAGAAGTATTATTAGGAGGTGAGTGAAATTGAAGACAAGGTCTATGGTATAATTGCAATAACTTTACTTTTATAAAGCACTTTTCATTCTGCAGTATCTTGGCTTGGTTTGGTTAACATCCTGCACAGCACCTTCCTGCAGGTTTATTTAGTTTACCAATGCCTTAATTCTGCTTTGCTATACCATGGGCAACAAACAAAAATGAAAGAAAAGCAAACCATAGGTCAGCTATGGTACTTGGATAAACACAAGGAAAAAGAAGGGGTGGAAGTGGTTTTTCTTGTACATGCTAGTTAAATTGATTTATATCTGTCTGCCACCGAAACTCTGTTTTAAAACTAATGATTGTGGCTTCACGTAGAATAGTTGATATTCCTATCCACATCCTAAGGGCCTCCTTCAGTCCTTAGCAAATACATATAAAAATGAACCCAGAAGCTACCAGCCTCCACTGAGGTGTTGGATCAATGACATCTTCTTCATCATCCGTCCAATTCTTTTTCTTAAAAAAAAATAATAATGCTCGAGGGCAAGCTGTTCTTCCCCTTTCTCTTTTGAATGGTGCTGATGTACCAAGTACTTCCCAAGCTCCAATAACAGGCCCCTACAATATAACTGGCTGGGCTTGGCTGCCAATCTATAATGTTCCTGGCCATGATTAATCTGATAAATAATAAATATATCAATCTAGTCTTTTAGACAAGGACAAATTCTTACCAGCGGGGAAGCACGAGGCCTCTTTTACAGCTGCCTGTAGTGCTGGAATTAATTATTTAATGCTTAATTCTTTGGGAAATGAGAAAGTTTTGATTAATGTTGTCCAGTGTCATTTCTTGCTTGTTTGATATGTGTCAGATAATTTTTCCTCAGCAGTCTCTCTGAAGAAGCCAGAGGCTACTGTCACTGGGATCAGACACTGAATTTCTAGAGATTAATTGAAGTGAAAATTTAGCGAAATGTTCCATAAGTGCCTGCCCAATATAACCTTTCAAAGGCTAAATTTAGCTTCTTTAGGTAATGGTAGCCTCCCATTGCCCTGGTGTAAAACATTTATTTTTAATGCTCTGAGAAAATGTATTTTGATTCAGGTTTTTTTTAAACTCGTTCTCATGTCAGCATGATTAAAATATTTAGGGCCTGATTCTTCTCCTTCTCACACTGATTTAACTCCTTGACTTCACTGGAGTTGCTTGTAATTTTTATTGGTTTAAGTCAGAGGGCAATTATGCAGTTAGATGTTAATAAAGTATAGGCAGATCCAGGATATTGAAAAGTGTACGCTTAAACTTTGGAGAAGTTAGAATCAGTATTAAGTGTCAAACCTATTCTTTAATGGATTGATCCTAAATAGCAAGGCTCTTTTTCTCCTCTCACTTACACCAGGATGGTAAGTCAGCTAACCTCAGAATTACTTCATATTTACACTAATGTTATTTAGATGAGAATCAGTCTCTTTACCCTAGTGCTTCAGAACTCTGTGGAAATTTGGGCTTAGATTTTGATTTCAATGAGAGATTGGTACCCAGTGAGATTTTCAAAAGCACCAGGGTGCCTATCTGCATCCTTAGGAATCTCAATACTTATGAAAATCTGGCCCTTAGCCTAACAGATATGCAGATCCATGCTGGTTTGAATTCTGATCATACCATAATGTAAAATAAAACAAGTGGCAATAGGAAATCAGATATTTTGTCCCTTAAAAAAATCCAACAACTTGTGAGTTTATGTAATATTCATGAATGTGAGGAACTAGAACCTACTTTTCAGTACTCTGACTCTGTACATGGCCTTTTCCCTCTCCCTGACCAAAACTCCTGATACATTTCAATCTACTGTTGAAACACTCTGTTACTCTAGTCATGGGCCTCACATGAACACAGATTGTCAGTCAAGCCAGATTGTGTGATAATGTTGTCATGTGCACAACAGGCACTAAAATGAGACCATAAAATAAAATTTTACTTGAGACACACTCAGAATATGTGGCCATTCCCATTCCTAACCCTGAAGGGCTACGAGATTAAAGTGGTGACATTTTTATGTCTAAAAAAGCTGTTAGTGCTCTAGGTCTGATTTTTGCCTGTCCTAACCCTCAAGCAAGGGTAATTTTTTCAGGGAATTTCCACATTTACAAATAAAAGGAAATATTTCTGGTACTATTGATTTGGTATAAATAGCAGCAGTTTGACTCTGCTCAGGAGTTTGGAATGCTAGAATATGTCCCAGGGAGATTGATTAGCAGGCAGGTGATGTGACTATAAGCATGTGATTAATTTCACAGGGATTTGAAAAATACATGTATCGCATACCTCTCCAGTTTATCTCACCAATATCTCATATACTCATATGTATTTATATATATATAGAGAGAGAGACAGAGTTCAATTCTCATATTTTTATAATTTTGATGGATATTGCTGTTCATTATTTTAAAACATAAGTTTCAATTTCTATCAATGTTAGTTTTCACTATTGTGGGAAATTATGGTGAGTCAGATAATAATTATTGAATAAGAGCAAACACGGAGATTCAAATATTTAAAGTTTTTATAACTTTTAAAATAAAACTGTCAACATTACATGTCAGAATATAAAAATAATACTCAAATCAAAGTCTAATTCTAAAGTAGCATTTTTCATGCTTTGTCTATATGTAAAATGGACAAATATTTTTCCTCGTTTTGTCTCTGTATGTTGGAATTGGCATTCACCAATTTTTAACAAAAAATATCTAATCCTTCAAACCTCTCTCTCTGACTTGATCTCTCTTACATAAATGATACATGTACAAACTTACATACAAAATGCTTCACACTGATATGTAAAATTCATGTCACAAGAAACAAGTGGTTTCTTTATGTGAATTCCTTTTTTAACTGGATATATTAAAAACCATTTAGAAATATACCTAAACATGTACCAATGTCAGGAAATAAAACCATTACACAGTCACCTTTTTGCATTCATTTAAAAAATATTTATGAGAGTTGGGCTTTTTATTTCATTTTTTTCTACAAATAGAAATTTTGCTTTTATGGATTTAAAAATAACTACACTGCTTAACCTTTGAATATATCTTGGGCCACAAACTACTACCCACCGTATGTAAGATAGCACAAGAAAAAGGCTTTGCAATCTGTGAGTGCTACTTCAAAACTTGAATTTGTTTAGGGAATTTGTATTTTCTGCTCCTTTCTTTGGGAACCTATTTGCATTTTAAATAATTAAAACATTAAAACTGAAAAATTTATAAATGAGAGCTGCTAAGAGAACCCTGGTTGGCAGACAATAGAAAAGAAATTATTACCCTGCTAGGTTTGCTTTAATGTCATATCTGTCACTTCTCCCCAAGGTAGGTTCATTACCATACCAAGTGCACCCCCTGCCTATCCCCCCCTACACACATACACCCTCTTTCTCTTCCACTCCCTGATACTTAAGGACTCTAGATCTCCAGGGGACTTTGATCTCATTGTACACACTAACCCAAACAGAACCTTTGCTTTTCTCAATATTTTTTCTTTTTTTTTAAAAGGAGTGTGGGTGGGGGGAGGGCGGGGGTGTGAATTCATGTGAAGAGTGACAGAACGCTTTGTCCAGCGCAGCTTTGGCTGGTTGTAACAAGCGTCAGGACATTAGATGCAACAAAAGCTGGATTGGCAGTATCATCAATCACAGTCCTGACAGTCGACTTCAGTTTGTTTGTTCCACTCTGCATAATAAGTGATTGGATCGGGTTTAATTAGATATTGGGTAATCAATCATTGCCAACAAGGCAACTCAGCTTGGGCTTGAGATGTTGCAAAAGGGTGCAAAGAGGAAATCTCATGTATAGTGCATAAATACTTATATGAAGCACACTGGGTAAAGCTTCTGAGGAAGGATATAAAGATGTCTGCAAGATGGCACATAATAGAATCATTCACATATGTACTACTTGTAACCAGACATCTGCAGTTTGACATTTTACTTTCACTGTATACTATACTATACAGACCTGAGGGAGAAACACAAAGCAATTAAATTATACATAAATACCTTCTCTTCTGCCCCTCTCTCCCCAGTCACCCACCAAAAGAGAGCAGGAGTTATCATTCTGTTGGCTATTCTAGAAAAAAGAATAGGACAAAGCATAGGAAAAGACTTATCATTCTGTTGACTATTCTCATTCCTGCCCTCTCCTGTAAGAGTGAGTTCTGCTACATGTCTTGCCAAACACAGGCTGAGATCACAGGGAAGGAAGGCCTTGAGAATGAAGTAGGAGGAGGGAGAGATTGCACAACTGCACTACTTCTGATTATCAGTTTTAAATGGTTAAAGGAATGTTAAGATTTTTTTTCATAATTCAAATGTTCATAATTTCATAATTTCCCAAGGGGAAATGGGCTTCATTTTTTCTTTCCAATATATAAGTCTCATGCAAAATAATACCCAATTAGATGCACGCAATTATTTATTGCCGTATTATCATAATGCAGCATTATCATAAATCAAGGGTTAGTAGTATGGGCAGAGATAGTGCCCACTATAGTTAAGGCTAACAATAAATATATGTTAAATTAACCTTCATTTGGTCCCTCATCCATGTGCATTGTGATACAGGCTTTAATAACAGGATCACATGCTATTTTTGCATAGTCACTGCACAAAATTCGCACCTAACCTTAATCCTGGCACTGCCTAATGTTTTAGTGCTTGACTTTGCAAGTTTAATGCTCTTATAAGATAACTTTTGTATGTGATTTCCTGGGTTTAAAACAAAACTGACCTCCCCCGCCAACCAAATTTCATTGTGTGGAATCAAACTGACACACATGGGTTGTCTGAAGGATGAGAATCCTTATACCAAGGGCAGGCAAAATATGGCCCATGAGCCGCATCCAGTCCATGAAGCCTTTCAATCTTTCCCCTTTGGGTCCCTCAGACTTGGAGTAACCCCATGCTGTTCAAATCAGCTGGCAGCTCCACGTGGTATTCTGCGCCACATGTTGGGGGGGTGCAAGGAGGATGCTTTGCATGTTGTCCCTGCTCCCAGCACAATCTCTCAAATCTTATTGGCCAGAAACCAGCCAATGGGATCTGGGTGGTGGCAGTGCACAAAGCCTCCCCCAATGTGTGGTGCTGAGAGCCATATGGAGTAGTCAGCTGCTTTAAGCCTGGGGCTGTGTCAGGCGGGGAGACTGCCTGAGGTTTCCGGTGAGCTGCTGGCCAGGAGCCATCTAGGTAAGTGCCTCCCAGCCAGAGCCTGCAATGGGCACCCCTCCCCTTCCTGCACCCCCCTCCTCCCCCAGGTCACCACACAAACCCTCTGCACCCCCTTCCCCCACCGACGTCACAATTCCCTCCCAGACTCTGCACCCTGTCCTACACTCCTCCCCCAGGCCAGAATCCTCTCCTGCACCCATACGACCTCCTGTACCCAGCACCCCAATCTCCTGCCCTAGGTCACAACCCCCTCATTCACTCAAATTCCCTCTCAGACCCCACACCCTCTCCTGCACCCTTGTCCCCAACCTTTACTACTTACAAAAACTTGGAGTCATCCCCCATTCAAAATTATTGCCCACCCCAGCCTTAGATCCATCACACAGATTTCTGCCACTGCAGGGAGTGGAGTAATTTATAGCACTGGTGGGTTATCATCATTCTTTACATGGCCTCGGAATGCAGGAGGTCGAGGTATCTATGCCAGAGAGTTTCAGAGATCTTTGCTAACAGAAGAGAAATGGTGAGTCTCAGGAATCTTGAGTTCCATTCCAGGCTAAGGAGGGGAGTGTGTTCTTTTGCCCATTCCCCACAAGCTTGACTTCTTCTGTCTCACCCTCTCCAATGTGTCTCTGAACCCATGGATGGTAGGCATCACAGACTGGGGAAGGATGTGCCTTCCTCAAACAGCCTGGCATGGCTCTGCCCATGCTGTGCCCCCACAGCTCCTCCTGCAGTTCCCACTCTTCCATGGCTCAGGGCAGACTGGCTGGGGCTGGAGGTGGGATGGGCTGGCCTCCCACCGAGACTCAGAGTTACTGGGGCTGGGGCATTCACTTGGTGCTCAGACCTTATTGTGGGGCTGCCAACCACTCCAGGGCTGGGGGGAACTGGGACTGTGCTCTAGCCTGGGGACACTTGTGTGGGGGAGGTTCTGTGGTGGCGATGCTCAGGGCTCCTTCAAGGGAGGAGGGGCAGAAAGGGAGGGCTGGGATCTTAGGTAGAAGGGGAGAAGTCAAGTGCTAGCATTCCCCAAGGGCTGGTTCATCTGCAGCCCATATCTGCTCTTGTCCTGCCTCTTCTCCAGTCCAGGCTCATTGTCTCAATTACATTCACTTCACCTAGCCATTCACAGTCTCCACTAATAGGAATTCTCAGCCTAGTCTCAGTCTTCTTAATGACATCCCTCTGGTCTCTCCATTCCATTCTTCTCCCACATCTCCAGTCCTGCTTCACTCCTACTTACAGTCACCATCTCCTGAGCCAGTAGTCTTCCTTTTGCATTTTTCCCAACTTGCTTCTTTTTCACCACTCCAGTTTCACCCTGTCTCTTTGGCTCCCAGACCCACTTCCCCTCCTCATGCTTCTCTTCCAATCCTAATGTAACCACCCCAGCTGCTTGTCCCAGTCTCTGCCTGGCCAAAGATTTCTCCCTTATACCTCAGCTCCTCACTGAATCTATATCCCATGACCCTCTCTTTCCTCCACCCCCCTGGTTCCCAGTCCCTTTGCTCAGCGCAATCACTCTCCCACCCCCAGGTCTCTGTCAGAATTTCCTTGTATAGCCAGTCCCAATATTCCCCATATCTCACATTCCAATTAATTCTTTTCTTTCTTCCATCTGAGTAGTCTCCAGTCCCAAAGTCCCCCAGTCTACTGTCTATGTGACTCTTCACATAGATCTGGCTCTTCTCCCTTCTGTATTTGAATCAAGCAATTTCCTTATGCTGACTGGGCTTAAGCAAGGAGAAGCTTGAAAGCACAGAGGAGACAGAGTCCTTGCTCTTAATTCTGGTGCCCAGTCCCATCCAGGTCTTCAGTGCCCAGAGCTGCAATTGTAGGGAAACCCCTAATCATCTGTA
The DNA here is from genome assembly GCA_032595735.1 of Pelochelys cantorii. Classification (NCBI taxonomy): domain Eukaryota; kingdom Metazoa; phylum Chordata; order Testudines; family Trionychidae; genus Pelochelys; species Pelochelys cantorii. The sequence goes on from CM064327.1 coordinate 143,390,106, forward strand.
GGAAGAAAAAATGCTCATTGCATAAAGAATTTTGGGAGGATGTAGCTTTGATGTACTAGCAAGTCTGGAACTGCAATTTTTTTTAAGGTTTATAAGTTGGCCAAATTTGGACATATTTCTTGGTGATAGCAAAAGGCACTTCATCATCATGATCTTCATCTTCAAAGCATAGGGCTGTTAAAACTTCTTAAAGAAAACACTGTTCAACATGTACAAAACAACTTTTTTTTCTAACCATATTCTCAGAAATGGCTGAACCACTCTGTCTGAAATTCCCCCTTCCCTCCAAAAGCAAAACAAAGTAAAACAAAAATCAGTTTGAAGCCGGCAGGCAGGTTGGAAACAGGGTCTTATAATGGAAATAATAACAATAAAATCATTAAGTCGTCCAGACAATGTAGGTTTTTTGTTGGCATACACGTATGCCTGAGTAATTGGCATAAATACTATTTTATATATGTGTGTAGGATATATTATTTCTCCCTGATTTTTATAAAGAAAAAATGTTTTGTAGACACACCGTCAATGAATGCTTAATATCTGTCATGCATAAGCTATAAGTCTGAGTATTCCAATTAGTTTAAGGGAGCTAGGCACTCAAATCCCATTAGTATTTAGTGGCAGTTGGCCTCCTAACTCTCCTGGGCTCAGCTGAAAATCCCAATCATAAAGTTTAAATGTGCCAGATACTAAGCATTCATTGAACATGGGTAAAGCAAATGATGGCAGAAGCACGATCCTAATTCATATTCTGAAATAGACGATAATAAATTTTTGTTATGTTTTGGGGCTTTTGTCTTTCTCATGTGTAATGAATTGATCCAGCATCCTGACATGAAATGGTTCTTACGGTAGGTGGTAATATCAGCTTGTGGAAGCTAATCGTGCAAATGAGGCCCAAGTGTAGCATTTTACTGTGACGTTCATTTTCTTGTTTATTTTTAGCAACTCTGGGAAATGAGTGAGTGTCTGAAGAACTGAAATATATGGTAATCAAAACAATTCACATAAAAGCCAATGATGATTTTAATTTTGTTTTCACTGCCTTAGAGAATGATAAAATCTTTATGGTATCAAGATGTCAAAATATGTCTGTCTTGTTATTTTTTCCAAACTGTAATGTAAAATCAGAGCTATATATGTCATGCTTGAAAATATGTTAAGAAAATAGCAAGTATACTCCGTGAAGCATTAAAAATTGGGAAATATAAAAAATTAGAACAGAATACATGAACTTGACCCAAGCTGCTTGTAATTAAGCACTGGATTTAGGGCCAGATTTCAGTATAAATCAGGGGTCAAAAAAGTCAAAGAAGTCAAGAATTACACCAAGGTCAAAGAATCAAGCCCTGCATTTATGATCAGAAACTAAAATATATTTTTTGCTACAACTTGAAATACATGTCTAACAGTTTATAATGTATTTGTCATTTTCTTTATGGACTTTGACTTCATCTGCGGTGCACCAGTATAAGTTTATTTGTTGACAGCTTTGTCATGTGATCATTTTAATTATTTTGTTCACTGCACCAGTAGGGCCAGTTTATGCTTGCTGCAGCAGAGAGGCGCAGGGCATAGGTTCTGGGCATAGTAGAGTTAGGGATGCTACTGCACCCTCTGGCTAGAAGTTGTTCCCATTATATTCAGGGTTTACAGTTTGGTTCAGTGGTTCTCAGCACCTCCCCCCATACAGTGTTCCAGAACCCCTGGAGCAGGAGCTGGTGGAATCAGCAATAGTCTACAGATTTTCTTTCCTGGCTCAAGCCTCAGTACAGTTTAGTGATGCCTGGCAGCTACTCTAAACTATGCCAGCTGGCTATGGTCCCCAAAAAACTGTATGTCCACTCAAAATTGCCAAACCACGACGACAAGGAGGCTGTAAACACCAGGAGTACTTACTCTGAAAAGTTCCCGTCCTGTTACCATATCTACTGGAATTCATTTACTAGATTTATAGAATTCAAGATCAAAAGGGATCTTTAGATCATCTAGTCAGACCTCCTATATATCAAAGTCCCTTACATAATATGTTTATCTAAGGCAGGGGTGGGCAATAATTTTTGCAGGGGGGGCACATCATGAATTTTAGGTCATGGGCAGGCCCCCAGAAGGGGCGAGCCTCAGGCAGAAGGGTGGGGCCTCATGTGGAAAGGGGTAGTTTCCTCTAGGAGCTGTGCGCGCCTGGTGTGGAGAGGAGACGTTCCAATTAGGGCCTGAGGGCAGGGCAGCGTGCTAAGTCTCTCGCCTTTTGACCAGCTGACGGTTCCCTCTTGGTGCTGCACTCCCCTGGCAAGAGGAAAAGACTTTGCACACTCCTCTGCCCCCAGATCCCAATTGGCCTGAGGGTGGGGGAGCGTGCAAAGTCATTCGCTGTCTATAATTGCTGGTTGCTCCCTCTAGGTGCTGCATGCCCCTGGTGGAAGGAGGAAACCACCAGCCACTTTGAACAGTGAATTACTTCATGCACTCTCCTGCCTCCACGTCTTGATTGGCCTGGGGGTAGGGAAGCAACAGGGCAGGCCACAGGATGGATGAAATGGTTCGGTGGGCTGGATCTGGCCCATGGGTTGTATCTTGCCCACCCCCTGATCTAAGTCATATCTTCCAGGAAGGAATCCATTCTTGATCTGAAGACTTCAAGAGATGGAGAATTCATTACTTCCCTTGGGAGTTTGTTCCAAAAATTAATTTCTTCACTGTTAAAAGTATGTGCCAAACAGTGACAAAAGTACCTGAAATACAGCCAAGCTCCTGCTCAGTATCTAGTGTACTCAAATTCTATGGCTGGATCTCGATTTTAACTCTGGAAGGGCACATTACACTAATCTGATCTGACCTCCTGTATGACACAAGCCATATATTACCAGACTCATGTTCATAATTTCTGTCAACAGAGCCGGAAGTGCTTTTCAAATTAAATGTAATGAAGAGTAGCTAACCAGTTGCACATACATGTTCACAGTATGTACAGTAAATGGAGTTGCTTACATCACGTCTGTGAAGACACACCTTTTCAAACATTAGAAACTTGTTTTCAAGTTATCTGAATGTTTTGAAAAGGTATCAGTGACTTAAAACAATGGAGAACAATGAAGGTACAATGAAGACTGTTGCACATCCTTAATGCTAGCACTTGCTATAATAGCCAATAAATAAAACCTATCGGTGGATTCCCAAATATTTATTGTGTATAAAATATTCAGCCTATTATTATTATTACTAGGGCTGTGAAGGAAAAAATAATCCTGCTTCATGGAGGATTTCAATATCTTGAAATTTCATTTCATCCCAGTTTGAAAAAAACTCCTCCTTCCCCCCTTTTTTAAAAAAAAAATCTGCACAAAAGAGAATGACTTTGTATGAGCTGACCAAGACCTGAAAGCCCTGGGAGTACCACTTGAAAGCTTGGCACCTGGTACTCCAAAGAATTCCATGCTCCTCTCAGGCACTCTGATAGTGAACCAGGAGCCTGGAAACTCTGGGAACTAGCTCTATGGCAGCCTGGTAGATAAGCTGTGATGATGGAGCCTTTAAGCTTGGGAGCTGGAGGTCCCAGTATTTCAGGGATCTCAACTTCCTGTTAGTCCACTGGGAAGGCTGCCAAAAAGCCATATGGTTGAGTGGCTGGAAACTGGGCAGGACATTTCCCTTATCCTTCTCAGGTTAATGGAGAACAGAAATAAATGAAGTCCAGAGATGCAAACAATTCTTTATTTGTTGGGGTTAGCTTCCAGTAAGCATGATCCAGTTTCCTTTTTCCTTTTTTTACCCTTTTTCCCATTTTCCCTTTTTTGCAGATTTATTTCCTGTTTGCCCCCAATTTATATAGTAATATTGTCAGCTATAGCATAACCAATCATTTCATTGAAATTTAAGTAACCGATTCTCATATATTGTAGCATGATTATCTAACCAATTATATCTCTCCATTTTAATTGGTTTACACCCAACAACATTAGTTATACAACAGACAGAAACAATCGAAGAATCAGATAGAAACCATACAAATAAACAATAGGTAAGTGGGGACCATAAAGACAAAGCAATAAAGAAATGAGGTTTTCATAACTACATATACAAAGAAATAAGGGTTTCACACCTACATCTATTGATAAGTAAGTTCTTAGCAAACAGAATGCTATCAAACTAAGTTTTCTTTAAATCTTCTAGGCTCTTTCCTTTACCTGGAGGTGTTAGAGTGACTTGCTTTTCTAACTACCCAAAATTGCCTTATTTCAGTGGGATTGGTTTGGAATGTATGAAGATGTGATCATATGTTTCCCAGCTTATGGCTGCCACTATGGTTTAGCCAAAGGTCCTAGCTTAAGAACAAGGTCTCAGACCATAGGGTACGTCTAGACTACAAGCCTCTTTCGAAAGAGATCATCTAGACAGCAACAACACTTTCGAAAAAGAGATCCGCTTTTTCGAAAGAGAGCACACAGGCAATCTGGACGCTCTCTTTCGAAAAAGCCCTGTTTGCGTTCAAGAATGCCTTTTTTTTGAGAGAGCTCTTTTGAAAAAAGGTGTTCTTCTTCGTAAAATGAGGTTTACCACTGTCGAAAAAACCACCACATTCTTTTGATTTAATTTCGAAAGAATGCAACGGTAGTCTAGACGCAGGTGAAGTTTTTCGAAAAAAGGCCACTTTTTAAAAAAAAACTCTGTAGTCTAGACATACCCATAGTGAGAGAAGGCTTATATACAGATGGACTGTGATTCTGATTTATTATTTTGTACCTCTATAACTAGCTAAATTCTTAAAGTATAGACCTTTAAAGGCAGGCCCGAATATCTAGATCCTAACACTCCATCCCTTTTATTTTCTTTTGTGAGTCATCCTGCCCAGCTATCCCTGGAAAACATGGGACATATGGCGACACATTTCCTGATAGGGCCAGGCATCAAGGCCTTGGTCTACACTAGGACTTTCTTTAGAAATAACCTCCCTAAGGTCCAATTTATAAGCAGAGCATCCACACTACCAAGCCCATTATTTCAAAATAATGGGCAGCTTAATTCAAAATCTGAACTCCTGCTTTTCATCAGGAGTAATGCTAATTTCAAAATAATTATTTCCAAACAACGATTGGCTTCCGGGGGCTCTAAGTCCAAGGTAGCACATCCACATTAATGGAGCCTGCCTCGGACTAATTTCGAGGCTTCCCCGTAGTATGGACACACTATTTCGATTTTGTTAAATAGGGAGTTATTAAGTCAAATTTACTAATTTCGAAAAGTTTCCTTGTGTAGACATGGCCAAGATGGAAAATGTTGATGCTTTTTCTGTCCTATTGCCCCTTATGCAGTATGGTGCCCTGCATCTTCTCATATATGGGCATACTACACCTATGCCAATTAGTATCCCTGACTTCCCATTATAGTGGGCCTGAGAAGGTTGAGTCCAGGTTGTCTAGTACACTTGTGGGGGATGCTTACTTATTGGTTATAATTAGTGGCTGTTCTTTAGGGTGCTGTGCCACTCTTGACGGTTTCCATATGCAAAGAAACACAAATCTACTTCACAACACACCAGCCACTCTAACAATCCACAGCAACACTGAGATCCTGACCACTGCAGCATATTCCAACATCCTTGCCACCATCAAAAACACTGCTTCTTCTCCTTTGATAGGGTTAAGATCTTAAACACCATTTTGGAAAATATATTTTAAATATGTCCAGTGGCTGGGTGGTGCAGTGAACTGATCCTGCAGGTTTTTCATGCTTTTGTCCATATCAGGAGTCCACTGAATCACAGAGGAATGGGGTATTGTCCAAACCCACTTAACCACTTGGTGTGGAATTACAATTTTGTTGCAATTGAACTGTCTCCATGAAACACTTTTATTTCAACCAACTAGTGTTCTCTCACAGAAAAAAGTTCCATCGGAGCAATTCCAACCACCTTACGTTTCTAATACTACCACAACTAGTATTATATTTACCATCTATAGACTCAAATCAGGGTCAAGGCCCCATTGTGCTAGGCCCTGTACAAACAATAATGGACACATCATTACTCTTTCATCAGATACTTGCATTTTTACTTGGGAAATAATACTTTCACTATCTCTGCCAATTCCCATTGCTTCTCAGATGCAAATAACCATCTAGGAAGTGAAAGGAGCTCTACTCTATGCCTTCTCTCTAATGGGTCCTCAGCTCCATGAAGTGTCCCGATAAAGGGTACACTCTCCTAGCCCCAAACTAAAAACTAGCACCGGCTGTGCTGCATTTGCTGGAAATACACTCTTGCAGGGGAAGAACTTACATACATAATAGGGTCCTCTAGAGCAGTTCAAGTGGATGATGTCTCATATTAGTGACTGAGACAGAAAGTAAAACTCATCATCAAGGGACCAGAGAAACTGGCAAACTATTGTTAGGTACATAACATAAATAAAAGGAAAATCAGAGAAAAATATTTGTGCTGATTTATTTCAGTTATAGTAACAGTGTTGCTTGTAATTTCATTGTAACACATACACAATTTTTCAGTCAAAAATATAATTTGCAGGTTGACAATGTCCATCCAGATGATTTAGAAGGAAACAAACAAAAGTAAAACAAACAACATAATAAAAAGAAGTAATAAAACAATAACTTTTTCTGTGGATCTATTTCATCCTGTGGTGAAAACTTTTTGAATTCTGCACTTCTTTCCAAATATGTGTGAAATAGTGAACCATAGGCCTCCTGACATCCTTAATTACATTTCACCCCATTCACACTTACATATTTCTTGTTTTATTGTGTGTGAACCTGAAATAAATAACCTTAGATGACCATATGTACCCTTTCACCAGATTCCCACCTTAAAAAATCTGTTTTGTTTCCTTTAAGGCACATGGGTTAAGGGTTTCTCAGACTATCCTCAGAGCTCATCTTCTTTAATCCTGGATTAACGTTGTTGCGCTTCTCCACATTTTCAAGTACTGTAATGTATTTTTTCTCCAGTGCAGTGTTGAGAGAAGAACACAACACTCAAAATGTTTTAAATTTTGACCAGGGTAATTCATAATTTCAGCATATCTCTTCTTGGATTTATATATTCCTCTCACATTTTGTTGGTCTTTATAACTGATTTTTTTTCCTACACTGTCTTGACATTGTTAAAGAGAAGGTGACTATCGCTTGAAGGTACTTTAAAAAAAATCTGCTCTAATTTTATCTCATTCTTTGTACTCTGTGTATAGACACACCTTTTTCCCAAAGAGCAAGTATGCCATTAAATAACATTTGCTTTGTTTGTTATGGTTAGAATTCCCCAACAATGGTTAGTAGCCTCAAACTGGGTGGCAGAAATATTGGTAAGGATGGATACGAGAGAGAGATAAAAGTAACTTTGCATGTCAGAAGACACTATGGAAACAAGATTAATGACAGCAGTACATGTGTAAGTCAATGCTTTGAGCCCACAAAAATATTTTTCTAAAGATGCAAAAACTATGTTAGATAATCCTTTGTGACCTCCCAGATATTTGTATTAAAATCCCTGAGTTTTTCTCCTTTTTTTTTTTTTTTACTCTGTTGTACTGGTGAGTGGATTAAGTGTTGTTTCTGAAACTCTTGTTTCCTAAATGCAGCAGTTAAATGTTCTCAGTAAACACATTAAACAATACTGCATACATTTGGCTGAGTGACATCTTTTCCAAGAGGCAAGTTGCTGCACATTAGTTATCCTATTTAGTTGGAACCTGGAAATGCAGACACTCAGAGCATGAAAAGCCATTGGCAAAATGTAAACCAACTTTTTCCAGTCCCTAAAACAATTTAGTTAAAGTTTCATTTTGGGACAAGGAAGTTCTTATTTTATACAAATTGGCAAACATCTCCTAGAAAAACAAAGCATAGGACATGACGCTGCTTAATACAGAATATTTTACTGTAAAAGGGATTATTGCCTTCATACAATTAAGAAAAAAACATGTGTATCATGATTTTAATTAAGGTGGCCATGATTAAGAATATTTTAAAAAAATAACTTGCTTGCTAATTACACCTTTTCCTATCCAGACAAAGCTCTACAATGTGCACAAGTGATTTACATATTTACCTGGTATTTGGAAAAAGACATTTGACAAGCCTGCTGGTCTCATTACCAACTGTCTTCTTCCTCAGATTAACACTACTGAGTACAATTCTTTAGTGATATAAAAAGTGAGAGCAGGGTTCCAAGCTCCAGATAAGGGAGCGAGAGAGAGAGGTGAACAAAAAGAAGCTGGGTGAGATCTTGCACTCTTGCCACCAAACCGGCAGCTGGCGTAGATGAGACAGTGTTACACGTTTACAACAGCTGCCAACTAATGTTTGATCAGGGATAAAATATGCCGAGGTGACAACATCTTGCTGCCCTGCATTTCAGGGACCATCATTAAAAATGCAGCAAGGCTCGTACAGGCCCAGAAGGTCCCATGTTCTCTCAAGATACAAGGGAGAGAGACAAGTTCACAAGATGTCAGGAACAATATCCATTTGTGTTTACTATGCAGACCCGCTGAGTAACCTTTCTATGCATGTTTGTACTAAGGGACCATTGAGACTTTCAAAAAATGGGCCACTTAGGATGTTAGTGGAGAGGGTCAGCTATGGAACAATAAAAGGCAATTTATTTATTTATTTGTGAAACAGAAAAATTGCAGATTCACTGACAACCGGCTTCTCTGACAAAGCAATGCAAGAAGAAGAAATCATCCATATACAGCAGAAGAAGCTCTAGTACTGCTACAGGTTTATTCATGTGTCTTTCCCCCTCCTCCCACCCCCTACATGCCCTTTAATAATATATTGATGTGAGCAGCTTGGGCATGCCAAACAAATTCTCTACATAAAAAGTCAACTGTCGGAATGAGGCTCATCAATCTGGCAAAGTGCATTCAGGTAGAATGCCTCTCAGGGAGCGATCCCTGGCAGCCATGTTGTTCAGAAGAAAGTACTCCATCTGATGAGCTCATAAACGCCTATTAAAGAGCATTTCTGCCAATTTACAGAAAAAGCAGCTATGTAGTATGAACATTAGTAACAGACTTCTCAATTATGTTGTGATACAGCTTTCATGGGATAATTGGACTGTAGGATTTTTTTTTCTTTTTGTTCTTAAATTAGCACTGAAACACCTGGGCATGGACAGCTCGCCAAATGTACTCAATCAGTATCTGTGACTAACTGAGCAAATCCAGAAATGTTTGGTGCAGTGACTTTTGCTTCCCTCATTTCTTGCATTGCCTCACCAATTACTAAAGTGGAGACAGAGGAGGTAATTCATGGTCCCTGTTGGATAATGTCTGAGTGATTTTCACAAAGATGAGAAAGGAGAACAAATTTCTGGACAAGCAACTACAGAAACATAAACAACGAGAAGTCCTGTGGCACTTTATAGCGTAACAGATTTATTGGTGCATACGCTTTCGTGGGCAAAGACCTACTTCATCAGATGCAACAGAAACATAAGCATTACACTTGGTAAAATCAGGACACTACCTCACAACTTTGGAAATGGTTCCATATCTGAAGTCAAGTGCCTCATTCAGGATTCAGTCCTCTCCAACTAGGTCAACCAATTTGCTCAGTCACACTAAATTATATTCTGGAAATCAGAGGTGAGATCTGTTTGATTAATCTCTTTGATGGCATAGTGAGTGTTCATGTAAAGTTGTGAATTTTTATAGCTTGCCTACGTGAGAAAGTTGTTCTGATTTAACTTAAGGTACAATTTAAAAGTGGTTAAATCAATTAGTGTGAAAGGCCATGTGAACACTTATTTCAGGTTTGGTTAAACTAACTAGGAGTTGACTTAAACTAAACCAGAAAGGGTCTGGCCCACGAAAGCTCATCACCTAATAAACCATCTTGTTAGTCTTTAAAGTGCTACATAGTCCTGTTTTTTGTTTCAGCTACACCAGACTAACACGGCTACACTTCTATCATTAAACTAAAATATGAATGTCTACACAGGCTTTTGCAAATCAGTTTTTGAACCATTATATCTTCTGCATGTCAACAAGACTTTATTCATGGGTCTTACTATGTAAGTAAGAAACTTTGAAGGGACTTAATAAAAAATCCAATTTTTTGCAATTTTGGAGGCATTACATTCTGTAAATAAAGAAAGCATCAGGCTGTATGGTAAATAGCGGCTCATTAAGAGTACTCAGATGTGCTCAGAATGTAAGATCATAGTAATGGTCATATTAGGTCAGATCAATGGTGGATCTAGCACAATGTCCTGTCTTCTGACAGTGGCCAAAGACAGAAGCTTTAAAGGGAATGAACACAAGTAATCATGAAGTGATTCGTCCTCTGTCCTCCATTCAAAGCTCTTGGCAAACAGACTAGGGACACTACCCCATCCATCCTGGCTAATTGTAATTGATGGACCAATCCTCCGGGAACAAATTAGTTCTTTTCTGAACCCTATTATACTTTTGGCTTTCACAACATCCTCTGACAAAGAGTTCCACAGGTTGACTGTGTGTTGCATGAAGAAACATTTGCTTTTGTTTATTTTAAACTTGCTGCTTATTAATTTCATTTGGTAACTCCTAGGTCTTGTGTTATGAGAAGGAGTAAATAGTACTTCCTTATTTACTTTCTCTACAAAAGTCATGATTTTTATAAATCTCTATCATATCCTTTCCTTAGTTGTCTCTTTTCCAGACTGTAGTCCCAGTCTTATTAATCTCTTTTCATATGGAAGCTGTTTCATAATCCTAATCATTGTGTTGCCCTTTTCTATGCTTTTTTTTTTTCAATTCCAATATATCTTTTTGAGATTGGGTAACTAGATTTTCCCACAGTATTCAAAATGTGGGCCTACCATGGATTTGTATAGTGGCAATACAATATTTTCTGGCTTATTTTCTATCCCTTTCCTAATGATTCCCAGCATCCTGTTACCTTTTTTGACTGATGCATCACATTAAATGGATATTTGAAGAGAATTATTCATAAATACTTCAATATCTCTTTCCTGAATAGTAACAGCTAATTTAGACATATAAATAAATAAATAAATGAAATAAATAATTTAGACCCATCATTATATATATCTAAAGTTGGGATTATGTTTTCCAATGTTCATTACTTTACATTTATGAACTTTGAATTTCATCTGCCAGTTTATTGTCCAGTCACTCAATTTTGTGAGATATATCATATCATCAAAATCCAAAACTTCATAAAGAAAAATATCTTGATAATGATATGAATAAAGAAACTCTGCTGAAATTTTCATAGTGACTTTGTTTGATCATTGATACAATTTGTAGGCAAAAATATAGACAAGTTAAGTGTTATTATCATTGATATTTTTTTATCATGGAAAACCTAAGTGCATATCTAAAATGTATCTAAATCTTTGGAACATTCTCTTGTTTTGCATTCTGCTGTCTTCTATACCCAATGAGAACTCATTCACCCTCCAATGATTCATGCTTCCTAAATCCCATCTTACTCTTTTTGATTTCTGTCTTCCTGTGGTTGTCTCTCAGAATTACAGGAAATTTGTCTTTCAACAGGTCTAACTTTCTAACTTCCCACAAATTATATACAATCATATTAATGTTTCTTCCTGACTGCTGATTGTCAGAGGGACATTGGGGAGGTGACAAGACTGCATCAGACACTCATGGCTCTTTATGAGAATGAATGGACATAAGTTGTGACTGTGACTCATGCAACTTTGGATAATAATGGTGGAGACTGTTAAATGCAAGGTTAAAACAAGTTTACCTAATCATTTCCCTTTCCTTCCCTCCTACCCTGGAGTTTTGTCCTTTAAAACAATCTGGTCACTGTGCTTATGGGAGGGGAATACATTGTCATTCAGTGGTGCCAAGAGCTGGGTACACCTTCTCAGGTTTCTGGGTAGAGGCTCAAGCCTTAGTTATTTAAATTTTTTTTAAAATAACAGAAAGTGAAGACCTGGCCATGGATTGCAGCCAATGCCAATGGGGGTGTGTCTACAGAGCAAAGTTATTTCAGAATAACGACCGTTATTCTGAAATAACTATGCGAGTGTCTACACAGCAATTCTGGTATTTCAAAATAATTTCAAAATAATGGACAGCTTATTCTGACTTCTTTAAACCTCATTCTATGAAGAATAATGCCTATTCCGAAATAGCTATTCAGGGCCATTCAAAGTTATTTCTCCTGGGGGTCTAAATCGAGATAGCACATCTACATTAGGGAAGCCTGCCTCGGACTAATTTTGAGGCTTCCCTTCCATGTAGACGTGCTATTGTGAAATAAGCTATTTTGGAACAACTATTCCAGAATAGCTTATTCCAAAATAACTGTGCAGTGTAGACGTAGCCTGGGAGAAGAGTTATAAATAATATACTGCACCATTATTCAGTTTCTCATCTATAGCCAAAGAGAACCTGGTGAAGTTCTGCTGATCAAAGTGTGGGAAGCTATATTTAGAGGGCAATGCAGAGATTATGCACTCCTGTGATGGAATCTATCCCAACTCCTGCTCAAGCAAAATCTATCCAGACATTGCTACCAAAAAAACTTAGTCCTCCAGAGGTCTAGAAGGGCCAGGAGGAACACTGACCAATTGAGAGCTAGGAGACCAGTTAAGTAGGCTTGCCCGCTTCTTCTCAGGGGCAGTATTGGTGAAACTGAGATTTTGGCCACAAGCGCTGCCACTTAGTGCTCGTCTTTGAATTTTGCTTGTTTATTTAGAGGCACAGAAAGCCAAATTCTGTATTTTGTTATCTGTTAAGAGACTGACACTGAGCTTACAGCTTGGCCCCATTGGGAATTCTATAGAGCAGCCTCCAGCTATGACAACCCCTTGAGTTGTAAATGAAGACAGAGTTTATAAATAGGACACCAAGGCACAGAAACTTTCTCTTGAAGTACTAAAAGGGCATTATCACAGGAGGAATAAAATAACATCTCACCCTTATTTATCTTTGTACTTATTAACATCCTACTTCTTCAACCCCCTCAGAGGGTTGATGGCTACTCAGTGTGCTTGAGCCAGGACCTTCTCTTATTGAGAGCTCTTCTGGAACCCCAATTCTAAAATAAATACATTTGTCACTGGCACCTGTAGATATTCTGCTAGTTTATCTGTTGGAGGTGAAAGCTACTTAGAAGAATATATTCATCTGGGTCATGCTGAGTCATGCTTATTTGCTCAAACTCAGAGATATCTTTGATCTTGGCTTCATCTACACTGCCGGTTTTGCTGGCAGTGAGTATGCAAATGAGGTGCAGATTAGCATATTGGCAGGCCTCATTTGCATAATGTATGACCACCGTTTTATGTAAGGGGTTTTTGCGGAAAAAAGTAGTGTGGATGGGGTTTTTTTGCACAAAAATGACGTGAATAAATTGTGCAAATGAGGCATGGCAATATGCTAATCCACACCTCATTTGCATGCTCACTGCCAGCAAAACCAGCAGTGTAGACAAAGCCCTCATGTTTCCTTTGCTCCTCCCTTTATTATGTTTCCCCATATATAGACAGGAAAACATGTTTTAGGAGACAAGTCTTTTATTTCAAACTGAGCAAAACGATTAAAAAAGAATAAATATTAATGGTGAGATTTTTAGGACTAAATGGGGTGGCTTAGTTCAAGTCTGGAGTGTGTCCATGTGTATGTGCGTGCATGTGCATGTGTGTGTGTTTCTGCAAGCAGTCTTTGCATATCCATCATGCTGGGACCACTAGGCATCACTTCCATCTCCACCATCAATTAGATTAGACTAAACACTACTCTATATTAACTGTCCTCAATCCTCTTCTGGAATTTGATGATCAGCCAGGTTCTGGGATACTCTTACCATGTCTTTTAAAGAGACTGGACTTCCCCTGAGAAGGCGCTGACATAGGAGCTGCTATGATGGCTTGTTAAAGTAGAGGTTTAATGTGGGGGCTTGTTGTGCCAGATTTTGAGCTGCTGTGTACCAGTAGAGTGGCACAACTCAACCACAATGGAATAGTGAATCAGGGCCTCTGAAAGAGTGTGGCTTGGCTCAATCTCTGATGTTTACAGAAAACAGAATGAAATCTCCTTTTTTTTACATGGATTCATTGGCCAAACTTACTACCAATTGCCAATGGCTAAAGCAAATCTACAGTCCTCTCAGATAATAGGCTAAAATATATCAATTCCTAGAAATGGTGCGTGTCACAGTTCACGCTAACTGCACCTATATTTCCCTACTGTAGCTCTTGAAGGGCACCCATTTTGGACTCCCAACTCCTCCACTCTCTTGGGTGGAGACCTGTGTCTCTCTCCCTCCACCCTGGGTTTTATCCAGGATGCACATTTCTCTGCCTACACCATGATATCCCCAGCAAGCCAGACTGCCTGAACAGCCCAGCACATGCAGTTTGCTTTCTCTTCAAAGGCTTATGAACAGTTGTAATGCCAGCAATTATAAATCACCACCAGCTCTTTCGAAGTAAGCACATTTATCCTGAAGGTATAAACATTATAGAGAAACAAACAAATATTAAAGTTCTCATAAGCATGTGAAAAGGACACACATCATTGTTATGGAGTCTTACAACCTTACAATCATTTCTAGGAATTATTGGGGGCTTCCTTGGACAGAAGTTCAGGTCAATTTGCTGGATCAGAAAGAAGGCCCTGAGTCATTTTAAACTCAGGCTATTTATCCAAAAGGTCTTTCTTTGTCTGTTGGAACTAGTATATGTGAAAGTCACCAAGTAGTGTATTTCCCTTCAAGTGTTACATGAATGCATTTGCCTCATCACCCCCTCACTGTTCTTAGTTTTTGGAAGACTGTTGTCCTCTGCCTCCTTGGAATTATATGTATAATCCTTGAGCCACAATGATATACATTTAATATACTAAGATCTCCCAAAGCTATTGTGGGAAATTTTCATAGCTGGCACAGTACAGTCTTATACTATGCTTTATACCTCAAAACAATGGCCAATGGTACAATAATTATAATCCATTTAAGGCTACTGAATATGTTTCTAAAGCATTAATATTTTGAAAAATAGGATGCCATTGTGTCAGGGTTCTCCTACATTAGAATTAAAGAGAAAAAAACATGTTATGTTTTAGAGACATCCCTTTTTATGGTAAATGGTAGTAATATCCCTGAATAAACCAGGAAAAAAATCAGGCAAATTCACAAATACTTAGCTTTTCTATTAAGTATCTTCCTTGATGATGATTTTTTCCAGTCCTCATTATCATTCTATTGAAAGATACTGGACCAGAAATGTACATGTATGAAATTACAGATTATTTTAAAAACAAAAACAAATGGAAAATAAAAATAATTGAAGGCCAGTTAGAAAATTAACAAGCCAGAGAAATCAACATTCAAGCCTTCAAAGAATAAGAATCTATGAAAGAACAACTAAAACAAACCCCAGAAACAGTTCAAGTGATGTCAGAATCTACTCTTTCATTTAAAAATAAAAACATCTAGTTCTCATGCTTGTGGTGAAAAGCTTGAACACATGAGCCAACTGCATCCCAAAGCTAAAAGAATTAAATATTCAAATATAGTATTTTGAAGCTTTTCATTTCTTTTCGTAACTATGTATGCATGTATATATGGTATGTATGTCAATTTTGGGGTTGCCAAAACTGGTACGTGATTATAAAGAGATTACAAAATCAGCATATGGAATGATGGCCAAACTTCACTCTGGCCCACTAGGCCACATTAATCCTTCGTGCAACTCCACTAATGTCACCATTGTTCACAAGATAGAGTATGGGGATGAAAGGCACCAGATTTAATTTCTATCCCTTCCTCTGGTACAGACTTCCTCTCTGCTTTGTGTAAGTTACCTTAATTTCCCCACCTGGAAATAGAGATAAAGGATACTCTGACAATTTGGAAAGTGCTATAAGATTAATTGATGAAAAGTACTATATTAATGCATTTTCTCTTTGCATCCACATTAAATAATTATGAGCACATTAGTGTCCGGACAGAAACAGCTCCATTCAATGGATTTTAGCTTCCTGACATGTTTGCCACTGTCTAAGCAGGACAGCACACTAGTATTAACACAGAGCCCATCTTGAAATACCAGTTTGTCTTGTTTTTAACTCACACCATTTATTGTCACACCAATCTTTATTTCTCAGTCTTCAATAGGAATGACTTTACTTTTGTTGGCCTTCCCCAGTTATTGTGGCTCAGCCTTTTCTAGCATCACCATTTCTTACCTTTAAGCCTCTGGTCTGAATATTTTAGATTCACGTAGGTGACTGAGGGCCAAAAGAAAATGTTGGCATTCAAATTAGAAATAGCAGCAAACAATCAACAGCTGTGCTTCTTTTACATAGCAGGTGTACCCCTGGCTTCCAGCTTGCTTCACTGTAGTGACCAACACACAGCATTCATTGTGGAGCCAATCCAGCCCCCTAATGAAATCAGTGAAGAAAAGAGCCCAATGTATTTCAGTGGGTACTGAATCAATCTCCAAATTCTAGTCAGATCTTTTCCTATGTATCAGAGGTAACTAGACTAGACTTTTCTGGATTCTTCCAGATTGATATTAATTGGCTAGTATTTTGTTTGTTTGTTTGCCACAGTTGTAATTTATTCCAGACTTAAAAATCCTCTGTGGTCTTTAATTAATCTTCTGTGTTCCTGTCAAACCTGGAGGACTTTGAGTTTATTTAGGTGGGAGTTTCCTGATCATGTGGGGTTTTCCAGACTCACTCTGTACTAATTGGTTGTGCATTATAAATTAATTATAAACCTGCTTTACAAAACCAGTACGAGAAAAACTGCTAGGCTAGATATGATTAATATGAAGATTGAAAGACAAAATATCTGAGAATAGGCATAGAAAACATTTTCCTTGCATCATGGGTCTTTTAGCAATTTTGACTGTGGAAAGCATTATTTTATAGAAGGTGGAAAGTCCTGATGAAAAACATATAAGCTATACCTCATCTGGTACTGTAACTATTTTTTGTGTTGTTATAATGAAGTACTGAAATACTAGGAAAGTTGTGGAATCTCCATCATTGGAGATATTTAAGAGCAAGTTAGATAAACATCTCTCAGGGATGATCTAGATGGTGCATCTCTTAGGGATAATCTAGATGGTGCTTGGTCCTGCCCTAAGGGCAGGGGACTGGACTTGATGACCTCTCGAGGTCCCTTCTAGTTCTAGGGTTCTATGATTGTATGATTAATACAAAACTAGGAAAGGTAAATATATATCTATATTTATATATTTTAGAGTGCATCAGTCTGTCTGTCTGTGAATCTATTTGTTCAAGAACCCCTAAACAGTAAAAGCTAAGGACACCAAATTTGTTATACAGCTTCTTCTCCTAAGTTAAAGCAAGGTCAAGGTTTAGTTGTACCAGGAGAACTAGGGTAAGTACTGTTTTCCATAACATGCAAAGAGAGGGACTGTTGTTGGGGGGGACATGATATGAGAGTGGCCGCTGGTGGCAGCAGGCCTGCAGGAGAGAGCTATCCTACAGGGTGTCCACTGAGGGCAACCATACTATCAAGGGAATGGCCAGCAGGGCTGGGGCTCCACCATCTTTGCCTTCCAGCACACTGGTAAAGTCCCCCCTTCTCCAAATCCTTTCCCCCCTTTCCAGCCCTTGGAGAGGGGAGGAGAAAAAAAAGGCCCTTGGCAGCCAGGGTGGGGAGTGGCTGGGGAGAAAGAAAATGCCCCTGGCAGCCAGTGGGGATGGTGGTAGAGAAAATGCACTTGGGAGCTGAGGAAGGGAAAATGCCCCGGCGGTCGGGACAGATGGGGCTCAGGAGAGAGAAAACACCCCTGTTAGCTGGGGTGGGTGGGTGAAGAGGAAACACCCCTGGCAGCCATAGGGGACTGGAGGAAGAGAAAACACTCTTGGCAGTTGGGAGGAAGGGTTTGGGGGGACAGAAAACATCCCTGGTGGCCCAGTGGGGCTGGGGCAAGAAAAGAACACCTGTGCTGAATGAAACTCCTGCCCTGAGCACCTCCTGACCCCCCAACCTTCACTCTCACAAACCCTCCCCCCCAGCCTTCTGCACTCCCGCCTCCACATTTCCAAGGCCCTTGCATGACTTCTGCTCCCTCCACACTGCAATCTTCCCTACCCTGAAGGACCCAGCCAATACCGGGGAAGTCTGCTATTAAATTTAGGACAGGAATTGAGAGTGGTGTGGAAAGAGCATCACCACAGATGTAACCTCAGGAAGAACTATGTCTTTCTTTGTGTGAGAGACACTATAGTCTCCTGATAGTGGTGGTGAGGTTAGTTATCTGCGTTCCAGTTCCAGCTGGAATGAATATTTAAGTATTTGTAAACAATGGAAAACTTTCAAAAGGAGAGAGTGTGTGAGAGAGAGGGAGACTATGCTCAGAGCATCTGATAGCCTATTGGCTGTGATGGAATTAATACAACAGAGAATCAAAGGTGTTAATGAACAGTTAAACTTGATTCCGGCTTTTGAGTAAGGACTTCAACCTGCTTCGTCCCATGGCAAACATACCATTAAAAATATTGTAACCTTTTTACTGAAAGAGAGAGGGAAAAAAGGAAAGAAACAGTTAAGGCATTTGAAAAGTAAAATATATAATAAGACTTTTAATAATAAGACTTTTAATAATATTCCTTATTTCTCTTCCCTTTAGCTACAGAGAGTTTTTATAAGGACCTCTGCACCAGCTCCCCTTTCCACTGACAGTCTTTAAGATTGTATTAAAGAAGGAAATAACTGTCCTTTTAGGCTTGGGTTTGAAAAGAGGAAGTTAGATGAGATTGGCTGAAGCTGCTGTTGTTATAATCTGATCCCATTCCCCTGAAAAGAGAGCAAAACAAACACAGGCTCTGGGGCGCATTGGTGCTGCCAGCTGGCTGCGCGCAGCCGCAGCGTTTTCCCAGCGTTTCCTGGCCGCGGCCCTTTAAATCGGCGGGGCGGGGCTAGGTGTTGCCAGGGGCGGCACCGGCTGCTTACCTGAAATACCACCCCTGGCATTCTTTAAAGAAATATCTATGAAACAGCATGTGTGGTTCTTTGAAGAGTGTAGAACAGTTAATATTCTGTGTGTGTGTGTGTGTGTGTGTGTGATGGATCCTTGTTTGGTTCTACTTCTACTACAAACATGAACAAGAGAAATATACTAGGAACAGACTTCAAAGGGTCCATGGGGCTGAGGCTGTCGGGGGCTGGGGGGGAGGCCAGGGGCTGGGCCAGTGGTCTGAGTGTTTGTAGGTTTGCCAGGTGTCCGGTATTTTCTGATTTTTTTACTGGACAGGAAATGAAAATACCGGACACATGGCAACCCTAGAAGGAAAGGGGGCATCTTACCTAGGATTTCCATACGATGTAGGCGGAGGGGTGGCTGATGGCTTGGAGTGGAGAGGCTCTTGGAGGAGGTAGCGGTCACCGGGGAGGAGCAGGATCAGGACTAGGAGACAGGGGCGGCCAGCAGGCTCCGGGGCCAGGCGCACATAGTGCCAATGCTGGCTGCGCAGCCGCGGTGTCTCCCTCAGCCCTTTGAATTGGCAGGGCGGGGCAGGGCGGAGCTAGGCATTGCCGGGGGAGGGGAGGAGCAGGGGAGGAGACGGGGGTGGCCAGCAGGCTCCGGGGTGCATTGGGCCGTGGCCCTTTAAATCAGCGGGGCGGGGTGGAGCTAGGCGTTGACAGGGGAGGGGAGGAGCAGGAGAGGAGACAGGGGTGGCCAGCAGGCTCTGGGGCGCATTGGTGTTGCCGGCTGGCTGCGCACAGCCGCAGCGTTTTCCCGGCGTTTCCTGGCCGCGGCCCTTTAAATCGGTGGGGCTGGGCTAGGCGTTGCCAGGGGCAGCACCGGCTGCTTACCTGAAATGCCACCCCTGGCAAAGTGCCGCCCCAAGCACCTGCCTGATTTGCTGGTGCCTAGAGCAGGTCCTGGCCATTGAGTGATAAAATCTGAGTAATAATCTCAGCTTTTATTTAAAAAGTACATTTCTAGCCCTCGTAGTTCCAGAAAGACTTAAAATGTGACTCAGAAAGCTGAGAAACCAAAAAGCAAATGAAAGAATCTAAATAAAATAATCTCATTGTTTTGAAGGACTCAACTTCTGTATTTTTAACTCTTGGGCTTGGCAACACTGTTAATGATAGATGTTGCTACTGGATCTAATGTGGGCATATTTGCATATTCATTCTCACTTGTCCCCTGCTTGGGCCTTTCTGAATACTAAATTTAAGAACAGTTTTTCTTTAGCCCTTTCTAATCACCAGGTTTCACAGAAACCAGCATTTTTATAATTCTACCAGTGATTTATAATTTCTGTGAACCTTCATTGTAATCATATGTTCCAAAACCTCATTTAAAATGAGCTATCATAATTATATCATAATTTCATTTCAAATCTGCAGGGAACAGTAACTCAATATAAGTATGAAAAAGTGTAATGAGAAGCTTAATTATACTAATAATATCATTAAATTCTAATACAAAGAAAAAAGATTGAATTTATTTTATTTTAACTTTTAATTTATATATGATGCCATCATAACAATATTTTCTTAAATGTGAAGAAAAATTAGATGTTTCATTTTCCTCTTTGGTAGCCTGTATGTCTGAGATGTTGGTTTCGCTTTTGTTTGTCAATGTAATTTTTTAAATGTAATATATATATTTTACAAAGGCACAGTGCAATTAAAGTAACAACCCTCTGTTCTCACTTTTTTTTTATAACAGTGCATAATAATTTTCATCTATAGATCTCAAAATGCTTTACAAATGTGATTAAATATTATTGACCCACTTTTATGGATGCAAACAGACTGTTGAAGTGACTTCCCCAAGACCACACAAGAGGCCATTTGGAAAATAAGGAATAGAACCCAGGTTTCCTCTCTAAAGCACGGTTCTCTAGTAGTCTCTGCATAGGCAGACCCCTGCACAAATGAAGACTTCCCCCCACTTCCCCCACACACAGTTAGCATTACAACGGGTTATGACCTGAAAGTGAGATGTATTAAGTTCTTGTATAGTCTCTGTAGGGAAGAGATTAATGTTTACACCTAAGCTATGTCTACACTGCAGGCTTTTGCCGGCAGAGAGTATGCTAATGAAGCGCTCATTAGCATTTGTTGCGCTGTCATTTGCATATTCTCTGCCGATGTTTTTTGCGCAAGAGGTTTTTGCGCAAAAACAAGCAGCATAGATAGATCGGTTTTGTGCAAAAAAACCCTTTTGCGCAAGATCCTTATGCCTCAAAAAATGAGGTATAAGGATCTTGTGCAAAAGAGGTTTTTTTGCGCAAAATGGACCCATCTACACTGCTTGGTTTTGTGCAAAAACCTCTTGTGCAAAAAGCATCAGCAGAGAATATGCAAATGACAGCGCAAAAATTGCTAATGAATGCTTCATTAGCATACTCTCTGCCGGCAAAAGCCTGCAGTGTAGAGATAGCACTAGATAGGACAAAGTATTAGTCCATGGATGGTAAAGGCACAGAATGGTAGGCATTTCCCATCTTTACTGTAACTTCTATGATTCCATTTTACTTTTTGTGTCAAGGGTGTGAGGGAGAAGAGGATCAAGAGGAATTTCTCTAGATAAGCTTTGTTCTCTAATAATTTTGACTGGGAACTAAAACATTCTGGACTCATTTTTACTCAAACCTGTGTCAGCCCTATTGCCTCAGTTACATTGGTTCTACTCATGGAAGTAAATAAAGTGGCATGGGTGTAATGAAAACAAGATTTATACTGCCATGGCACAATTCTGGCAGACATGTAACTGTTCTTGAGGAATGCAGTGGCCAAATCTCTTCATTTACTGAACTCTAGATGTACCCAAAAGCCTGCAACATGAAGAAAAAAGAAGTCGTAGTGTTTCCCTTTTTGCTATAAAGGACAATTTATAAATGATGGAAGTTTATCTGAATATTCATATAGCTACTGAATAGAGAATGTCACAGGTGCCCTCCTGATCAATGTTTCCTTACCTTTGCATTCCAAATCCAAGTACTTTTCAGCCACTATTTGTAAATAGCACAACATTCCTGAACACTCAGCCCAGCTGGGGACAAATATTTAAATGTGGAGTGCATTTGTGTGGCACCAGACATTGTCAATAATGCATGCTCCGCACCATTTAATTATTTTGAAAACATCTGTTGAAAAAAAAAATGTTCCAGAAGGGAAAAAGGAAGTCAAGTGCATTAGTGACTATTTAACCATATTTCACTGTGTAAGATAAAAAAAAAAAAAAGCCTAAAGCAAAGCCCAGTATTCAAAGACACTGAATGAATGTTAAGCATGTCTTTCCTACTTTTTGTATGTCTAATTAAATAAGGCAGTGGTTCAGCTCAAAATTGTGCTGCTTGGTTGTGTAACAACTTATAAAATTATACAAAAGTATTGTGTAAAAAAAGGTGTAAGATCTTCCATCTGTTTCATTATATAATTCCCCCATGGTGTCTGATTCTATGATATTTGTCTTCAGAGCAATATTTGATAATTTGTTGATAGGCTGAGATGCTATTGCACTGGAACACAGTTCAGTACATACACAACCAATTCATTAAATAAGATAATTTAATATTTTAATATGGTCCCTAAATGTGTCCAGATCCATATTGTTATAAAGTATGAGGAAAGGGATGTGTCTAGCTAGCTAGCTAGCTAAATAAATTAAATACAATCAGGACATATATAATCTATCACTTCTGTAGTGAAATAATTTTTAAAATTTCCTCAGATACTGGCGGATAATGGCCCAGTTTATTATCATAATGGTCCACTGGTATTGATAGCAGGCAGACTCTTAGAGCCACTAGAGGAATTCTGGGGAGTTCAGGGGCTACATGGCTCATTTTGAGCTCCTTAACATGAGCTGAGGCTTGAGAACCACTGACCTGTAATTTTCAAGGATTTGTTAAAATAGCCCTGAAGACTTGCTAAAAACCATTGCCTTGGAATATATTTTCATTATTTTCAAGTGTCCTTTAATTCCAAGTGCACAACTAAATTTTTGCAAATATACTTTTTCCTTGCCATGATTTTAACATTTGAAAAAAATCATATTTTGTCATATAAACTAAATAAACCTATAACATTTTGGAAGGACTCTTAATCTGGTTGACTCATGGACCTTGGCCCATTGAAAAAAATCTGCTCTTGCAAAACCTGGATGTATCATATTATGTCTATACTTTGACCTGAACCCTCTTTGAAAAACTGTCACCAAAACTTTTCACCTAATGTTCTGAAACATCAGAATTAGTCTGTGATTCAGATTTTCTGGTTTAAGTTCTTCTAACTCACCTGTGCAGATTGGTGGGAAAAGAAAGATTCCAGGCTGCACTCCTAGCCTGCCAGCCAGCACACACCTAGCAAATAACTCTAACAAATTACTCTATAGCAAGGAGGAAGCAGAGTCATAATTCCCTTCAGGCTTGTGGGACAATATAGCCTCACACTCAGACTTGAGAAAGGCCCAGTATAGCTGCCAGTAATATTTTCCAGAGAAGTGTTTTTACAGTATGTTATAACAGTGTAAGTAACTAAATTGCATTCTCTTATACAAAAGAGGATATATTAAAATATTATTAGAGGTATGTGCAATCTTAGTCCATTTTTTTTTCAAAATTGAGCATATTGTTTTCAAAATTCAAGGAAGATACTCAATATATAGATATCTATTTCCAATACTGTTCTTTGTTGGATTTATCATACATTTTATGTGGACTATATATAACACTATTGCTTATTTATAGTCATCTGATGGGTAGTATTCAAGATTTCTTTTTTTAAATTAGAATTGACATGAGAAATTGGCATAACTTTGATGAAAATATTCATGTACACTTTTATGTCACCTTATATAGCTCATAACCAGTGATTAACAAATCCATAGGAAGGAAATCACTTTTTAATTCCATCTTTTTACATTATTCCAGTGATTTGATTATTTAAAGATCCTTATTCTACAGAAAAAATAGTGATTTTATTATCATGTAAAATAAAGGATTAACTACATAGTATACAGTTCCTAACATTTTGAACACATAATATTTGTTATTTAGTTCAAAACTTGATGGTCTTTAAATTAATATTAATTAAAATTAATATTAGAATTAAATAAAAACTATAGTCACCATAGAATAAAGTTTCTGCTAGTGAGATCCTTCTGTGTACAATCAGTAAAAGATGTTTGTATGTTTAACATCTCTACAGTCTGGGCAATGACCTTAGTAGCCGGGAACCAAGGCCATTTTCATCCTCTCCTTGTCAGAGTTGTTTCTTTCACATCAGAATCTAGGTGCATAGCAATGGGGTAGATCTAGGGTTTGATGAAAGGAGGACTAGTACTTCTGTTAATCAAATTAAAAAAAAAACGTGAAGGAGAGTGGAGGAGAAGTAATTGATTTGTTGGAAGGGTTAAAACTTCCATCGAACCTGGTATGTCTATTTACTACCCCCTTCTTCCTGTATTTTTTTCTACCTTGAAAAAACCCAGATTTGGTAAATAGCGTGTTAGCCATATACACACGATAATACAGATTTGTACTTGTACAAATAAAGCAAAGGATAATGTACAATTCTAGCATGATATTATTAATGAATCAATTTCTAACACTTCAGTGATGCCCTTCATGAGAACCAGCTTTGAGAGCTAATGAATGAATTATTGTAGGGTGCATATATTATCACAAATGTCATAAGTGTAGAGTGCCAGACTAGATCAGTGTTGTGATACAAGTGCAACCATAATGCAAAAAATGTCATTTCTGGAGCTGGCTGAATTTTTTCAAATAAAACTTCTGTTTGTTAAAAAATGGCCTTTTTCCAAACAAAAATTTAATGATAAAAATTATTTGAAATTTTCCACGTTTTTTCCTCCAGAAAGCTGAACATTTTCCCATTTTTGGTGTTCAGTTTTCTTTCAGTCTTTCTTTCTTTCTTTCTTTCTTTCTTTTCCGAAGTTGAGTTTCCAATAAAGGAATACTAAAAAGGGAAGAGTCCGGTCTGAAAGGCTCATATTGTGTCTAGGACACATTCTCAATTCCTTTCAAAGATCCTGGTGGAAGGATATGAGTTTTAATATGTCAACCTAGCTAACATCATCGAGGAAAGTTCCCTGTATACCTGCACATGTGAAACTGGTTTATTTTGTGTCCCCTAGCAATAGGTTCAGCTTTTATGTGGATCCATGCATCCTCCCC
Organism: Pelochelys cantorii; assembly: GCA_032595735.1. NCBI lineage: Eukaryota > Metazoa > Chordata > Testudines > Trionychidae > Pelochelys > Pelochelys cantorii. The sequence goes on from CM064327.1 coordinate 143,415,251, forward strand.
ATCTGCAGAGCAGGTGCATTAGAGCCTTGATAATTACTGTAGCCTCATGGATGAGATGTCTCTGCATATCTTCAATCTGGGATAGTATGAAAGGAGTATTCTTGCTCCCCTAATCCCTTATGGAGCTACTAACTACAAACTTAGCTATCCACGCTATCTGCTGGAATAGAAGACTTGGGGCAAAGAGTGATAATCCATTCACATGGATATCTTTGGAGAAAAGAAAATTATTTACCTGTAATTCTTATGCTATAAAATTCTGTGCTTCATTGGCTTGATGTTTACCCACACTCTTCTCCATACAAGTTTTGCAATTTCTGATTTTTAATTTTATTTGTGAATTAATTGTCATTGGGAACACTTAGCTAGAGTGAGATGAATGTTGGAAAGTGATGTTTTGGGGTGTTGGTTCCAATTCACTTGGAACTATTCACTTTATCTATCCACAGCTATTCACTTTAACCACATCACTTTTGATTCCTCCTTCAAACACATCTACATGAATAACTTTGTGTTTGCATAAATATTTGGGGAATTGTTTTTTTTAATGTTTTTGTAAAGAGAAAATCACTGCCAGATCAACTGATTAAAAATCATGCTTTCTTGGTCTTGCAGATTTGTTGCAGATTTCATTTCTGCTTGTTGTTGTTTTAAAAAAAATGGTTTTCATAAGAACAAGAAGGCAGGGCCCACAGTTGAAAAACTGCTGTTGTGCTGTGAAAATAGGCTGTGCCAGTTTAAATATGTTAGTATTTGTTTGAACAGTCAGATCTCTTACTTATTAATGATCTAATGCAGTTAAGTTCTTAATTTTTGTATGTCTGATATTATATTTCCTTTAAAACAAATTAAATCAAGCAGAATCCTAGAAAGAACACTTTTTAGAAAGCAGTATATCTTTGAGGGTTTTTCCCCCCTGCCTTGTTTCTGGAAGGCATGATGTTCAATAATTCAGGAGGAGCAAGAATCAGCATATCTTACAGCATATTTGATGTGCCAACAAACAGACTGGAGATTGTTTCATTTCAATTAGCTCCTTTGTTGCCAACAAAAGACTGACAAACACACTGCGAGAGGGACAGGAATAAAGCAGTTTGGCTTTCCACATTGCTCTTTATTTGATGCTAGTTCTCTTATCGCAACCTCTCACCATGCCCCCCCCCTTGTAACCTCTTTCTCCTTTTCCATATTTTAGCTACTATTGTTCTCTTGTATCATCTTACCTGGGATCAAGTGATTCTCTCCAGCACAAAATAAGGGTTTGTATTTTCTTTTCAGGCCTCTTGTGATCTGCTAGGCTAATTGGCTCAGGTGTAAGCCAAGCCAGCAGAGCTGTGACTTTGATGTGACACTTTAGAGCAGAGCACCTGGTAACTTCCCTGTTTGTGTGTCAAGTACCAGCCGGCCTTGCCTGCTGCTCAAGCCCAGCTAATAAAAATGCTAGTAATCACATTGTATTACAAGGCTCAAATTCATGCTGTTACTTTATTGCAAGGTTGTCATTAATTTTGCAGTGTGAATCTGGAATCTGATCTGACCTGTTTTTAATAAGTATGGGGTCTGCACACTAGCCTGTGTGTGTGTGCATGACAGAAAGGTGACTGCCAGCTGTTTCTCCTTTACATATGGTGTTACACTTTGCTTTGATCAATAATGCTGTTTCACGTAAAAAAGAAGCTCATTTTGTAAGGGTGCAGAAAAGGGGCCTCCCTGTCCTCCAGTTCCTGTGGTTTATTTGTAAAGCATGCACAATTATGGAAAGGTCAGTCAACAGTAAATAATTCTCTTACTGTTTTGCTTGACATTCTTCTTCTACTTTGCCCTATAAAAATGGCCCAATCACTGCACAGTGGTCTCTCTACCCATCTTTGAATGGTGGCATTTGGTCTAACTACAAACTCAGAGAAAGCCATGAAAAGGAAAATTAACGTTGGCCTTGCTTAAAGATATTTCAATACCCAGAAAATATCTAAAGCTCACATTACTTTTACTAAGCCTAGTCCCACAAAAATGTGTAGAGAAGTTCCTGATTTTTAAAATTCTAATTGGACACTGAAAAAAATCTTCCTGTAGTCTACACTCTCTTCAGCACTGAGTCCAAATTCAGCAATGCATAAATGGTTCATATATTTGTTCACATTTAAGGGACAATGACAGTTTGTTATTGTAGTTTCATTTTTTCAGGAAACTACCTTTCGGTGTTTTTTTTAACATTTTGGGTCTCAAAAGAAATTTATTTTTGACATTTGAGAGTTATCCAATCCACATGCAGAAGCTAAAATCACACACACAGACTTACAATAAGTACCTAAGGGTATGTCTACACAGCCGTTATTTTGAAATTACTTTACGAGCATCTACACAGCCAAACTGCTATTTTGAAATTAATTCGAAATAGCAAAGTGCTTATTTCGAATTTGGTAAACCTCATTCCACAAGGAATAACGCCAAATTCGAAATAGCTATTTCAAAATAAGTGCTGTGTGGACACTTATATCGAAATAGGGGGCCTCCAGCCTTCCCATGGTTCTCTGGTGGCCACTCCAGCCTCAACCAAGAACACTCCTCTCCCTTCCCACCTCCCCGGAGCCCTTAAAGGGGTTTACTCTGGCCACAGTGCTTGTGCCAGCTCCAAGCCTGCCAACCCAGAGCCAGCAGTCACTGCCCCTGACCCAGTGGCCCCAAAACATGAGCCAGAAAGCCACTGGCAGCCATCCCTCCACCACTCCCCAGGACCAGTCTGCCAGCTCCCAGGAGCCTGACAGGGCCTGGAAAAGGTGGGCGCCTTCCTGGTCCACGGTGGAGATCATGGACCTTATTCAGGTTGGGGGGGGATGCCCCCAACGTCCATGATCTCTGCACTAGATGGAGGAACACGTCCATCTATGGCAGGATAGCTGCCAGCCTGGCCACCAAAGGCCACATGCGAACCCAGGAGCAGGTGTGCATGAAAATCAAGTTGGTCTGTCGAGACCCCCAACCCTGAGACCTGAGCTTCCCCTCCCCCTTCTTCCCCTTGCTTCCCCCTTCCAGCTCCCTCCTCCCAGGTTTCCCCCTTACATCTTCCACCCTCTCTTCTCCTCTCTCCCATCTCCTTTCCCCAGTCTCACCAGAGTTTCATTCCTCCCCCCTCCCCAGTTTTGTTAAATAAAGAGAGTTTGTGTTCATGAAAATAAGTGTATTTTATTTGACATCAGGAAAGGGGGTTAGGGAGGGGTAAGTGGAAGGACTTGAGGCAGGAATGAGGCACAAGCCCCCAGTGGGGCAGACCAGGGAGGCTCTTAGTGCTCCTCAGGGTAGAAGCTCTCCCTCAGGGCCTCCTGGATACTGACAGCCCCCCAATGGACCTCCCACATGGCAGCCTGCAGAAGGTGAAGCCAGGCTCACAGCAACACATCCACGAGAAGCACCAGAGTGCCCAGGGGCAGCTTTGGCTCCATGTTGCCGAGTGCTGTGGTGTCCTGAGTGAGGGCAACCAGAGCACGCAGAGACAAAATGCTTTGCTGTCCCTCATCGAGGTGGGCAAGCAAGCAGGAAAAACTGAGAACCAGCTGTCCGGGGGGGGGGGAGACCTTTAAGCACAGGTCTCAGATAGCCTCAGGCAGCAGCCACACAAAGTAACTCCTGACCTGATGCCCTGCCGGACCTGGTTCCGGCTGGCTTTAAATGCGATTCAGCATCCACATGTGGATGTGCTATTTCAAAATAGCAAAATGCTATTTCGAAATGCATTTTGTGTGTAGACGCGTTATTTCGAAATAACTTATTTCGAATTAACTATTTCGAAATAAGATATTTTGAAATAACGCTGTAGTGTAGACATACCCTAAATGGTTAACAAAATGCAACAATGGCATTGCTTTTTTATTTGAATAAAGTGAAGCCCTTTCTACATTCTGATCTGCTCTCATGTTCAACTTTTGCTGTAACTTTTGATTTTCTTTTTAACCGTTAAACCTCGGAGTAAGGGTTATTTCGAAAGAAGGGGTTTTTCTCAAAATAACTGCGTCTACCCAGCATTTTTTAACTCGAAATAGGGTATTTCAGAAAAGCGGCCGGACGCGATTATGCAAATGAAGCGTGGGAAATTCAAATCCGTACTTCATTTGCAATTTCGCTCAGCTGCATTTGCATTCCTTTCCTGAAAGAGGAATGCAGTATAGACATACCCTCACAGAGTGATTTACCTAGTAACATGGTGGGAGGCCACCACTTGGCATTCTGAGAACTAGATTGAATAATCCAACACAGCCCAAATATCCAACTGACACAGTGTAATGTCACATACAGCATCCGTGTTTGTTCTCTTGTGAAGGGGATTGTGTTGAAAGAGTCTCTCCTTTCTGCTGCTTTTAGGACAATTCTGCTCCTTCGTGCTATCATTTGTTTACCTCCTTCCTGTAACATGTTGCAGAAATCCATCTGGCTTTCTACTCAGCCTTGTTTTCCCTCTTTAGGCTGATGCTGCCTACTGTCTCAGCCCGTGGTGGTGGGGGGGGGGGCCAGGGCAGGGAGAGGTGGGGAGTTGCATCTTCTCTTATATGCCTGGCTCTTGATTGTAGCTTTGAGACACTGGCTTGCACTGGGATCAATGCAAAACTGGGTACCTCTGGGAACTCTGGGAAACTCTGGGAAAAGCTGTGCAGGTATTGCACTGGAAAAAGTGTCCAACCACTCTCTTCTGCAACAAGTTGCTACATGTGTGTTCTTTAATTATTCTTGCTGGTGTTTGAAGAGTACAGATGCAGAACCAAACCTAGATTGTCAACCATTCAGCGCACCATCACAAGGGAGTAAGGGTATGTCTACACAATAGTCTTATTTCAGAATAACTGACATTATTCCAAAATAACATAGTGCATGTCTACTCCCTATTGCATAATTTTTATGAAAGAATAATTAATTTTCATGATGAAAAACACACGTCTCAATTTCACATGGCAGTTTCAACCTTGACAATGAAGAGAGAAGTCAAATTAGACATTGAAATCATATGGGTGACTTCATAATTAGCTAGAATTTATTTATATGATTTATTTCTATTATTACTAGAAGAACAGCTTTAAATAAGGTACAGCTCTGTCTTTATCTCACTCCCGCTCTTAAAAATACAATTAAAATAAAGGGCAGGGGCTTAACATATCTATTTTCTCCCTAAATTTGCATACATTCATTTTGGTCATTTGAATAAAGAACTCATTTAAATTCTCACTGATCTGGTCCTGAGCCTGCAAACTTTCCACAAGGTGCTTTGAAGAATTGTACTTTGTGCACTCTTGACATTTTCATGGAAGCAAGTGGACTAATGTCTGCCAAACAGCTTAAAAATCTGGTCCTTGCTTTTTAATTATTACAGAGGGGGAAAAGCCTGGGGAATAAGAAACTATTTTAACTGTCCACCCTTACCCCCAAAGCATCACTAATTAGCAAAAATGAAACTAAATGAGTATTTCTCTGCTACATTAGGGACAGGTTTCAGGAATACACTGAGGTTTTTAAGCACACATATCATTTTGGCCAGATTCTACCATTAGTACTTGAGCATCTTGCCCTGCAATTAGCTCCACTCAACTGACAGAACAAGGTACTATTCAAAATGAGCAGAGGTGGACCTGAGGAAAGGTGGCAGAATTCATCCCCAAATTTGTATATGTTGGGGGCAGCATGCACTTCTTTAAAGGGCTTGTAACATATAAAACAACTTACAATAAAAAGAATCATTTTTCATTTTGATTAGATATATTGATAAATAGGAGCTGCAGCTAAAAATATCTCAGTAGATTTAAGTAGTATGCATATTATTTACTGTTGTTATAATTAACTATGAATTATTATTAGGTAAGTCTCCATTTGTGCTCTTTCCTACAATAATTTTGACTTGGTTAGACCTCATTTTTTTTCAAATTTCTCTGACTCCTTCAGCTTTCCTTGGGGCACACTTTGAATCCATTTTGATACTGACTGCAGCTGAGAAATAGGTGGCCAGCTTATTAAGTGGACCATCTCCCTGTACAGGCATGATGCCCGTTCTCCATGAAATACAGCAGCTCCCTGTTGGCTTCATGATACATGTTGGGTTGGCATCAGTTTTGACATATAAAGCTCTAATCAGCCTGGCTTCATCTTACTTAAAGGAACATCTCTCTCTCTCTCTCTCTCTCTCTCTCTCTCTCTCTCTCTCTCTGCAGACTTAGTGAAATTGTAATCAGAGGAGGCATTACCTCTTACTGATGTAGAAATAAATAAATGAATCTTTCTTTATAGAAAGACCAATTATGAAACAGCAAAACAATGAGAAAACATTACATTAATTAATTATTTGGTGACAGTTCTATGGCCTGTGTGATATAGGAAGTCAGACTAGCTGATCATGATAGCACATTTTGGAACTGGAATTTGGAAGCATTTGTTTTCCCTGTATATATGTAACAGAGAGACAGAGAACGATGCTGACATAACATTCCCCATGATTTTTTAAAAAAATTTTGGAATTCACTTCTGATCTGGTCTGAAATAGAACAAATTCATTGACCATTTCGTATCTAGAGAGGTTTAAGGAGTTTGTGGAACATGGAAGAAATGTAAGGAAAGGGGAAATTTTGATTTCTAATAGATCTTGATGACGGAGGGTGTTATGTATTTAGTTAGAATAGATAACCATAAGATTTTGCATGATCTAAAAATAAAAAAGGAGTCCTATAAAAAAGGGAAATTAGGACAAATTACAAAGGATGAATATAGGCAAACAACACAGGAATGCAGGGGCAAGATTAGAAAGGCAAAGGCACGAAATGAGCTCAAACTAGCTACAGGAATAAAAGGAAACAAGACTTTTAATAAATACATTAGAAGCAAGAGGAAGACCAAGGACAGGGTAGGCCTATTGCTCAGTGAGGAGGGAGAAACAGTAACAGGAAACCTGGAAATGGCAGAGATGCTTAATGACTTCTTTGTTTCGGTCTTCACCAAGAAGTCTGATGAAGGAATGCCTAACAGTGAATGCTAATGGGAAGGGAGTAGGTTTAGAAGATAAAATAAAAAAAGAACAAGTTAAAAATCACTTAGAAAAGTTAGATGCCTGCAAGTCACCAGGGCCTGATGAAATGCATCCTAGAATACTCAAGGAGCTGATAGAGGAGGTATCTGAGCCTCTAGCTATCATCTTTGGAAAACCATGGGAGACAGGGGAGATTCCAGAAGACTGGAAAAGGGCAAATATAGTGCCCATCTCTAAAAAGGGAAATAAGAACAACCCAGGAAACTATAGACCAGTTAGTTTAACTTCTGTGCCAGGGAAGATAATGGAGCAAGTAATTAAGGAAATCATCTACAAACACTTGGAAGGTGGCAAGGTGATAGGGAACAGCCAGCATGGATTTGTAAAGAACAAATCATGTCAAACCAATCTGATAGCTTTCTTTGATAGGATAACGAGTCTTGTGGATAAGGGAGAAGAGGTGGATGTAGTATACCTAGATTTTAGTAAGGCATTTGATATGGTCTCGCATGATATTCTTATCAATAAACTAGGTAAATACAACTTAGATGGGGCTACTATAAGGTGGGTGCATAACTGTAGTAGTGGAGTAGTTATTAATGGTTCTCAATCCTGCTGGAAAGGTATAAAAAGTGGGGTTCGGCAGGGATCTGTCTGGGGACTGGCTCTGTTCAATATCTTCATCAATGATTTAGATATTGGCATAGAAAGTACGCTTATTAAGTTTGCAGATGATACCAAGCTGGGAGGGATTGTAACTGCTTTGGAGGATAGGGTCATAATTTAAAATGATCTGGACAAATTGGAGAAATGGTCTGAGGTAAATAGGATGAAATTTAATAAAGACAAATGCGAAGTGCTCCAGTTAGGAAGGAACAATCAGTTTCACACATACAGAACGGGAAGCGACTGTGTAGGAAGGAGTATGGCAGAAAGGGATCTAGGGGTTATAGTGGACCATAAGCTAAATATGAGTCAACAGTGTTGCAATATGATTCAATGCTGTTGCAAAAAAAGCAAACGTGATTCTGGGATGCATTAACGGGTGTGTTGTGAGCAAGACACGAGAAGTCATTCTTCTGCTCTACTCTGCACTGGTTAGGCCTCAGTTGGAGTATTGTGTCCAGTTCTGTGCATCGCATTTCAAGAAAGATGTGGAGAAATTGGAGAGGGTCCAGAGAAGAGCAACAAGAATGCTTAAAGGTCAAGAGAACATGACCTATGAAGGAAGGCTGAAAGAATTGGGCTTGTTTAGTTTAGAAAAGAGAAGACTGAGGGGAGACATGAAAGCAGTTTTCAGGTATCTAAAAGAGTGTCATAAGGAGGATGGAGAAAACTTGTTTATCTTGGCCTCTGAGGATAGAACAAGAAGAAATGGGCTTAAACCGCAGCAAGGGAGGTTTAGGTTGGACATTAGGAAAATATTCCTAACTGTCAGGGTGGTTAAACACTGGAATAAATTGCCCAGGGAGGTTGTGGAATCTCCATCTCTGGAGATATTTAAGAGTAGGTTAGGTAAATGTCTATCAGGGATGGTCTAGACAGTACTTGGTCCTGCCATGGGGGCAGGTGACTGGACTCGATAACCTCTCGAGGTCCCTTCCAGTCCTAGTATTCTATGATTCTATGATTCTATAGCTGAAAGAAAAATGCTGATAATTTATTTCTTTTGTACTGTATGTGTTAATTGATGGCAGGAGGTCCTAGGGTTGTGGATAGAGTTCTTTATTTCAATATTGTTTTGTTTATTTAAAGCCAAAGAAAATAAGTTATAATTTTGGAGGAAATTTTTGGACCTGCTCCTGTTGGGCAATAACTTTTGGCAATATTAACTGTCAAATTTAAATTTAAAGAGAGAAAATTCCTGTTGTCTTCAGGAGTTGCCAGAGTAACTTAAGGAAGGATTTTTGGAGTTGGCCCATTGACCTCTGCCATTTTTGTGTTAGAACCTTATAAAAACTTTCCTATGAATTATTTCACTTATCATTGACTGGTACATATGGAACATAAGAGGAATGTTATGTACTTCTTGAGTATGGTTAGCAACTTAAACTTACCGTTTTATTGATCTGAATGGAAGTTCTAATTCAGCTGTTTGAGCAGATGTTTGCTTTGATGACTGAAAAGTGTGACTAGCAAAATGATAAACAAGTATGTCAGGGAATTGCATTTGAAGGCCCCACCACTGTAATCACATCTATGCAGGCCAATTCTTGGTCTTACACAGAGCCCCATTGACTTAGGCTTTGTCTAGACTGCTAAGTTTTTCCAGGATACCAGAGGTATCTGGTACCTCTGGTATCCTGGAAAAACTCTGCCACATCCAGGGAACGTGTCCACTTTTTCAGAACAGTTTCCAAAAAAGTGGGCATGTTCTTTTGGCATCCCTGTATTCTTCATTTTATGAGGAATTAGAGATGTCCTGAAAGAGGAGGTTCTTCTGATATTTGGCCCCGTGTAGACCAGATCTGAAAAAACAAAAGGAAAAAGGTACACAAATCGCGTATCTTTTTCCGGAACCATCCTCCCCCCCCTCGGCAGTGTAACCATAGCCTTACTAGATAGTGTATTGTGTTCTGTGCAGGTTCAGAAGCATGCCCTATGTGGATCCAGTTGCAGGCCTACGTTTCCCCAGTCCTGTGCCCAATCTAAGCTGAGTAAGGAGACCTGTGTTCTTTTTTAAACTCCTCATGTTCCACTCAACTGACAGAACAAGGCACTCACATCATGGCCTTTCTATGCCACATTGGGTAAATTACTTCATCTGTTTGTGCTTCAGTTTCCCTTTCTCTAAGCTGTGAATCAATCACCAATACCTTGACTCAAAGAGCATATGCTTTCAATAATCATTCTTTTTCTTCACAATGTAATTTTTCCCAGGTACTCCATATCCCTTGTTCAGTTATATAATTAAATTTTTAGAATACCTGGCATCTTCCAGATTTTCATGGTAGCTTTGCTAAATATCATAGCTATATATTTTATTTGCTAGCAATAAAAACTGCTAAAATAAAATGAAACTGAAAGTTGTACCGTTAGATAAAAATAAATTGATATTTCTCTTAATGTAGAAGGAAATCAATCGGTTTAATTATTCTATTAACAAATGTTCTGTTGAACACTGAAGTTACTATATTTGATTATTTAAGCCCCAAGTCTCCAAAGCCTTGTGTGCATGCTTACTTTTGCTTCCAGAGGATTACCCACAGTATGTACAGATAAGTACATGTGTAAGACTTTCTATGATTGAGGCCAAACAATTAATAATGTTGTGTTGTCATGTTGATAAAGAGGTGTGATCATTATAGTACCTAATCAAGGAGAGATACCATAATGCACACGGTTAGCATTCCGTTTGTCTTTAATCTGGCACTATCTAAAGAAAGGCATGGAACTCATTGAAACAATGAGTTACTCTGATGATTTAGTTATGTGTTTATTTACAGAGCCTCCAGTAGAGGAGGAGCAGCAGCTGTGAGAACCTTCCACCATCTCTGGGATAGATCTGGACTCTGGTGCTCTGGAAGGTAACCAGCTTGGGTAGGGGAACCAGTTTTGGATGTCCTGCTGGGCTCCCTCTCAGTGGGAGTAGCTCTCCTTCAGTGGGGCTCATATCACCTCCAATTCTTTGCTCCTCCCCTCCCTCTCCAGGTTTTTAGGGTGAGACTAGGAACAAAAAATGCTGGTACTCTCCTAAGTGCCATGTGTCCTCCTGTGGTAATACAGCTTTTCATAAAATGATTATCTATCACTTGTTGAGCATGCTTCCAGTAGCAGTGAAATAAAAAGTTAACAGTGCTGCCATGTAAATTATCACCTTTAGGTATAAAAGTAAATGATGGAATGAAGAAATTCACACCACCCAAAACTATTGTTCAAGGTTCTCTGAAAACTCGCAGATAAGATGTCTCCATATCAGTTACATTTACAGTTTTGAAGGGTTTTTTTTCATAACCATTATAACTAAATACTAGGTATTTTAAAAATGAAAGTCGAGATTCTGGAAACAAGATGGCAGATTTATTTATGTACTAGGCCTAAAAGCAGCCTGGTGCTGGTGGCCCGTGCCACATTTCCCTACCTCTTGTTAATGTATTGTATGAAGGTGCTTAACTCCCTGGTATGAGGACAAAATTAGTATTTTCTTTTGTCATTTTCAGCCAGAATTTTCCTTCTGTATCTGCATTTCCTTCATATGAACGCTATTTTTTAGCTTTCCATGTCTTGTAAATTATGGACCTCATTTACAGACCTCCACAGTTTATATCTGAACCTCAAATCACTTTGCCAAAGAGGTGCCTTGTGTATGTGTGTGTGTGTGTTTGATTGCTTTTCTTCTTTTCACATTTTCTCCTTTTAGACCCAGCTATATTGAGGGGTGAATTAATCTTAACGCTAAGGGATTTGCCAACTTTCTTATTGCTATAGACTAAAGCTGTTTATTGATTTCAGTTGATCACCAATAAGGTATTTAACTGTATCAAAATTAAAACTGTCATTGACATAAATTACTCTGAGAAAAGGTGGGTGAGGTAATATATTTTATTGCACCAACTTCTGTTGGTGAGAGAGACACATTTTCCAGCCACACAGAGCTCTTCAGATTAGATTAAATGATTCTTCCGGGAAATGATGTCATTCATGAGGGCAAATGCATTGGGGAAAGGGTGGAGCATATATGATCATAAGGACAAATAGAATAAAAGAATATTAAGTACTATGACCATTGATTTCCACAGCTACGCTATCCGGGCTTTTAGGAATATAGAAATGGATCCACAAAGGGAGTTAGATGTTGCATTGCTGAGCTTTGTGATGCCTAATTTTTAGGTGCCCAGAAGATCACTGGAAACTGCATGCCACAAAACCTGAGTTAGTTGTACAATAGCTCCCTTACAATGCAGTCTACAAAAGTCAGCATGTCAAGTGAGAGGCTGCCTATGCTAGCAAATGGGAAAAGCTCTCAAGTGTGTGTGTGTGTGTGGGGGGGGGGGGGGCTGTTAGGTTGTTTTAATTAATTGTAACTTATCAACTAATTAACAAATGTATTTGTAATGTATTAAGCATTCAGTTCTGAAACAGTTCACTTTTGTAAGATGAATCCTTGCAAAATTCAACTCAGTCTTATTTATAGATATGCAGCTGGATTTTTAATAATTAGTTGTTATTTTTTCATCTGCACAAGCTATCATATAATCTTCTATGTGTTTTGTAATTTTACTTTTAGTCAGCATTTCAACCATTTTAGAAGGCAGAGATGTAAGTCTTATTAGTTTGTAATTCATCTTATATTTGCTGTCATTTTAAAATATAGATACCATATTTTCTCCCCTGTAATTGTCCAATATAGTAGTGAATTCTAATGAGAAATTGTAAATGCTTGCAAGATACAATTAGGTATATCCATTAGGTTCCACAAAAGTACTCCATGATTTAGGTGCTTAAGTACCTTTGTGAATCCCACTTATCATTCTGTAGTTCTTTCAGAACTCTTGGGTACGTACTGTCCACTTTGGGCAACTTAGTCCTTTCTAATTCACCAGTTTGTTCCAGCACCTCAAGCTATGAGTGGATCTAACTGTTACCTTCCCAACATCTTCTGTTATGTGGACAGATGGGGGACCCATTGGTTTTCTTGCAGGTATCTTGCTACAAATGTCTCTATTATTTGTATTTATAGATTTAGATATTTGCTTTTAAAATTCCATCTTAGCTTTCCAAATTTTCTTCTTACAAATTACATGCTTATGTTTTTGTTTCTTTGTATTTATTATTTCATGATAAGAAAAAAAGTTTTATAAATTTCCCATTGACCTTAAAGTAGAAACAACTACTCAGATCATGGATGTCTCCTTTGCTGAGTTCAGTAATCGGGGGTGTTGATCAGCCCTGTCCTTACTAGTATATGCTACTGTAACCAATTGATATAGCTACAGTAGTTTTCTGTGTTATAAGAATAATTGGCCAAATACCACACAAGCACCTATTAAAAACAAACAAACACAAAATACTTGGATTCACTCCAGCAGTTTATATTTTTCTCAATTCTAAAGTCAATTTTCAATTAATTTAACAATAAAGCAGAAATGACAGATGATCTAATTGATAATGTGGTACAAGTTTAGAAAGACATTAGAGTACCATTCTGGAGATCTGTTGCACGTAATTGCTCAGGTGTTCAGAACACATTTAATTCCCCCTGCTGTGTGAGGACTTCTGCTCTTGGATTTCCTTTCAGTAGTTCCCCCAGAAGTGGGATTAAAAGTAGAAATTTAATGATAATAAATTGAATTGTTCACATCTAAAGGGGCCTAAATGGCAGGATGCCGGATGCAAAGAGATCCCTGACGATGGTTAAGAAAACAAAAGTAATTACATTACACAAAGAAAATAAGATAAACATTTATTAAAATTACAGTAACAGACTGTGATTAATGAGTGTATACAAGTGGAAGCAGTACAAGTTCTTTAAGCCCTGCAAGGCCTGCCTACAGTGCTGTAATTAATATTTTTAAATCATTTAGTAATTGTTATGTACTTTCCAGTTCAAAATATGTAAACTTGTTTTCCCTAAGCTGATTTGATCTGTGAGTACTATACAGCCATGAAAGGTATTGCAAATGGTAAGAAGTTCATCCTTACCTGCTGAAAAAATTTGGTGGTAAAGTTTTATTTTAAGTTGCTTTGCTGTAGAAATTCTTTGCAGACACTAGAAAATCTGTATGCATTGCTGAGAAATGTATTATCTTTCTCAAAACTCTGTGAGATATTTTCATTCTTTTGCAGTACAGAAATAAACATATTTTGTGTATGAAAGCTGGAATTTTCAAAAACGTGTGTATGTTTGGACTGCTAAAAGGACATTGTTAGCCTCTCTGGCTATAAAACATGTTTCCAAGAAGGATCTGGGACTTGAATCAAAAGACTCTGAGTATCTGGGATTCATGAGTAAATAAGCTAAAAGAGTAGTAAGATATCCCTGAGTTTCATGGCTCAGACATGACGGGCTCTGGAAAAGCAACCTGATGCTGCTCTGTTTCTTACATCCTGACTCAACTGCAGAGCTAGCTCAAGAACACAAGAAGGAGGACACATGGCCTTGGTTCAGCTCATATCCATCCCCCAAAGCTCTGGCCAAGCAGACACACGGACAATGCACAATTAAAGCATTAGTTCATCCAATGAAATTCAACCAGAAAAACAATCAATTAAAAATTACTAACTATACGAGTTAAGAAACAGATAGAGGTGGCCCTCAGAAAACATAACCTCACTGCAAGAAGCATATTCATCTGAAATAGACAGTGGAGAATGGGGGTGCCAACGAAGACATATGATATTGACCTTCCACTCTCATAGTCAGACATTCATCTCTTTTTTGGGGTGAGGGGAATATCCCTGGCTTGCTGCCATGAGATCCTGGAGTGCAAGGATATAATAGAGAGGTAAAAGGAGTAGCCTCTTTTTTAGTAAAACCCCACATATAGCTTCAACTACAGAAGAAAATCTCTTAAAGCAGGCAATGGGGGAAATCAAATGAGAATAAGACCACATGTAGTCTGCAGGCCTTATGTTGTACGCTACAGAATCAGTGATTAGAAGGGGCAACAAGACACAACCAAGCCCCAGGACCTGAGCAGTGACAGTTCAAATATAAAAAGTCTCAGAGGGGTAGCCATGTTATACTTTAAAAAGAATAAGCAGGCCTGTGGCACCTTAGAGAGTAAACAATGTGTTAGGTCATGAGATTTTGTGGGTAAAATCCACTTCATCAGATGAGTTGGTGTGGAAATTACAGAATCCAGGGTATATATAACAGCAAAAGAACTTACTTGTCAATTGTAGGACCAGTGTTAATGAAGCTTATTAAGGTGTATGTGTCTCATTCATAGCATTTGATGTGGAGATGTGAATATCAAAGGCAGGGAAGTTGCCTTTGTAGTGTGTTAACCAGTTAGTTTCTTTATTCCAGCCTAAATTAATAGTGTTGAACTTGTAAATGAACTTCCTCACCAGGTAATCTCACGTACTATGATAGCCTGTGAAGCCTATTAGCAATTAGTGCAAGTAGCTGCTGTGTCATATGCCAGAAGACTGGCACAATGCAGAGTTGCTCCTGGAATAGGGAAGTCCAAAAGGCACCTTTGCAAACCATTTCAATTGCTGTGCTGAGATCACCTTAGACTAGATCAAGATTTGGCCTTTCATGATGTGAGTATTTCAAACCAGATAACATTTATCTTTGAAATCACGGTACACAACATGGGCTACTAGATATTCTAAATGGTACTCATTGGGACCCTAAGTGAAGGTCAAGAATCAATTATAATAACCTCTCCAAAAGTTGTTTTTCATTTGTAATATCTTTTGAAGTTGAATGATTCAAAGGCATCTTTAAGGAGTCTTAGAAATGTAGATGGCATTTCACTTTCAGACTTCAAAATATTATCGGTCCAACCCCATTTGACATAGCAAGAAACTTGTTAAAAACATCATTAAAAAGTTAAGCCAAACCACACACAATATAGATACTGCCTTAAGGCTATGTCTAGACTGAAGACTTCTTTCGGAAAAACCTTCTTTTGGAAGAGATCTTCCAAAAAAACTTCTTCCAAAAGAGAGTGTCCACAAACAAAAGCACATCAAAAAAGCGAACTGCTTTTTCGAAAGATAGTGTCCACACTGAATTGATGCTATCTTGCATTTAAGTTGTGATTAGTATGGACGGAGTGGCCACCAGGGGTATGTCTATGTAAATTAGACATACCAAAATTGCTAATGAAGCGGGGATTTAAATATCCCACACTTCATTAGAATAAAAATGGCCGATGCTTTTTGCCGACGCAGCACTTTGCCGGCAAAAAGCGGCAGTCTAGACGGGGATCGGTCAACAAGGAAAGCCTTTTCCGACTGATCCTGTAAACCTCATTGCATGAGGCCATTTTTATTCTAATTTAAATCCCCGCTTCATTAGCAATTTCGGTATGTCTAATTTACATCCCTCTGGCGACAGAGGGATGTAGTCTAGACATACCCCAGGGCACCTGTGCTTTTTCCTCTTTCCTCTTCTTTCGAAAGAACTCCCTCTTCCCAGTCCACACGCCTTTTTCCCAAAGAGCTCTTTCAGAAAAAGGCTTCTTCCTCGTAGAAAGAGGATTACCAATGCCAGGAAAACCCCTCTGTTCTTTCGATTTACTTTTGGAAGAACGCGATTGCAGCATGGATGTAACTCAGCTTTTGTCAGAAAAATGGCTGTTTTTCTTACAAAACTCTGTAGTGTATACATACCTTAAATGATAACGCACACAATATAATGTACCACTTTAAACAGCACATTAAAGGAATACATTTGTTTAAAGGCATGTATAGAAACATTATTTTGCTTGTCTGGGGAGAAGGACATCACGACTAGGAATTAAACTTGATCTCTTGTGTGTAGCATGCAATATTGTCATTAGCTAGTATGTAGGACTATAGCTGTCTCTTCTTGTCAGGGTACAGAATAGGGGCTTCATCCTCAGCTCTGCTGAGTTTACACTTTCAGTAATGTCACCAAGCACAGTCTAGAGCAGGCTCAGGCTGTTCTAGGTAAACCTAACTGCAGATGCTATACAAGCTGATAATCTGGCAAACTGGGCATCCTCTTTCCCAGACAGACACAACCCTTTCACACTCTTCCCAGTCTTCACCATGTGTGGGTGAGAGGAAAGAGGTGTTCAGAGCCAGCTTAGTTGGCTTTCCACCACTCAGAAGAGTCTTCTGCAGCAGGGCAAATCCTTTAGGAGATCTTCTAGAGTCTTTGTGCAGCGTAAGGAGTTCAAAACAGTCAAAAGAAGAGCTGAGGCTGGGTAGGTCTAGGTGTGCACTGTGGTTGCTTTGGTGGCGTATGGACTGGTAGTTTTAGTTTCAGAGCTGATTATAAATCCTCTCATGCCGTTAGGCCCAAGGCTTTATTACAGAGGCAACTTATGGGAGAAAAATGATGGCCAAGAAATATAGGTGTACAAAATCCTTGAAACATGTTCTTTAGATAAACTGTAAATTACCTGTTGTTATAGCTCATTGATCTTACAAATTACTGTGTAATGCTAGAAACAGACTATTTAAATAATATTGATAGCATCAGATTGAAAAATAAACAGTGGAAAGCTAAGTTTTCCCCTCAAACACAGGTTCCTTCAGATGATGGATCATATGTCAGATCCTTTGCTGAGGTATATCACATAGCTCCTGTCAAGTCAGTAGGGTAATGATTTGGAACAGCAGAAGTCATGCAAGCAGGGTTTAGCTCTCCACTGCCTTCCAGTGTATCTGGTTATTTTCATGTGTGAAAAGTGGATATAACATACCATTGCCAGTATAAGCAAATGAAGAATTCTGATCTGGTACCACTTTATACCCATCCTGCAATTACTTTACACAGGTGTAAATAATTAAACAAGATACGAGGCAGAGAAAATTCAAGTATCCTTGTCTTGGACTGATTTAGTCAGTATCTCTTCATGTGGTCTTTTCACTCATAACTACTTTTTTCAGGTGTGCTATGTGTCTTTCTTTCGTATTCACTCTGTCATCAGGAAGTAAAAGTTCCTTCTGTTAGATAAGGGATATATTTTACACTTTTTTAATATAAAAATAAATACAAAAGTTTGCCTGAGCTAATCTCTCTCTTTTCATCCAACCATATCTAACAGATGAGTCACTCCCTCTGCTGGGGATAGTTCTACAAACTGCTCAGTTTGTTCTTTAAAAGAAAAAATATGCTGTTTTTGAGGGAAACAGTAAAAACATTTTGTAGACACACACATAAAAAATCTTATTCTTTATTAGATGGATACATCTCTATGCTATACTGACCTGGTAAAAATTTACTTTTTGTTTCAGAAAATGAATGTATACAAAATACTTTAAATGTAAACAAAAAGAAAAGTTACCATTATGTTCCACTCGTCTTTCTTTAAAATAGTATTTTTATTTAACAATTTTTAAAATGTATTCATGTACTGGTTACAAAAGAAGCCAGATTGAAAGTCCAAAAGAACAGAGCCCCCAGATTAGCCACATGGTAGATTCAGCTGCAGTACAAGATTCTCCATATTTTCCTGTCAGTGTGCCTCAGCCCAGGTATGGAGGAAATACCTCATAGACTTCAAGACCAGAAAGGACCATTATGCTAATTTAGTCTGACCTCCTGCATACCACATGCCATGGAACCATGTTCACCCAGCCATTCCTGTAATAATCCCATAACCTCTGGTTAAATCACTGAAGGGCTCAAATCATGGTTTAAAGACTTTAAGTTACAGACACCCCACCTTTTACACTAATTTAAACCTGCAAGTGATCCATGCCTCATACTGCTAGGGAAGGGAAAAAAGTCCAGTTTCTCTGCCAATCTGACCTCGGAAAAAATTCCTTCCTGACCTCAAATATGGCGGTTAGTTAGACCCTATGCATGTGGGAAAGACTCACCAGCCAGACACCTGGGGAAAAATTCTCTTTTGTAATGTAGAGCCCTCCTTATCTACTGTCTTGTCAGTGGCTGTTGGAACTATTTGGTGCTAGCAGCTGCAGATTGGCTACATAGTAAACAGTCTCAGCATACCATCACCCCTTTAATTTATCAAGCTCAGTCTTGAATCCAGTTAGGTTTTTTGCTTCCACTGTTCCCCTTGGAAGGCTGTTCCAGGACTTTACTCCTCTAATGGTTAGAAACCTTTGCCTAATTTCAAACCGAATCTTCTTCAAAACCAGCTTATATCCATTTGTTTTTCTGACAACATTGATGTTTAACTTAAATAACTACTCTCTATCCATGGTATTTATCCCTCTGATGTGTTTATAGAGAACAGTCAAACCTCCTTTCATCCTTCATTTGGTCAGGTAAACAATCATAGCTCCTGAATCACTTATTCTCAGCAGGCAGGATGTGCTGAGATGGAGGGGAATGTGTTGATCAGTGGGTCACCAGCAGGCACTGCAGGGAAGATGGAGAGCTGGCTGCTGGTGGGTGGTAAGTACCCGGTAATTTTTTTCCATGTGTTCTCCATCCTTGGTGCACCAATGGAGTTGATGCCTATGAATCCTAGAAGGAAGAGAGAGGTTGGTACATTCCCTAGACCCAGTCAGTCATTGGCCTTTCTGATGGGAGTGCCAAAGGGCATATATTAATGCAAACTGCAGTGGTGTTAATGTGGAAATTTGTCCATTAGGGCCCAGTCTAAAAATCCAAACTAAGGGCTGGAGTCTGGTGCATTTCTTACTCAGAGAAGCATGATACTGTTTGAATAGTCATTGATTTCAGTGAGCAGCCCAGAGTGCCAGACTAAGTAGCTAGTGTGTCCTAGCTATGGAACAAGTATCAGAGGGGTAGCCATGTTAGTCTGAATCTGCATAAACAATGAGAAATCCTGTGGCACCTTATAGACTAACAGATTTATTGGAACATACGCTTTCATGGGCAAAGACCCACTTCCTCAGATGCATCTGACAAAGTGGGTCTTTGCCCACGAAAGCTTATGCTCCCATAAATCTGTGAGTCTATAAGGTGTCACAGGACTTCTCATTATCTATGGAACAATAGCTATAATGGCTACTTGAATGTTTCCAGAAAACCTTCCCAAAGCAAATGTGATTAGAATCAACCCGCCCTTCCACAAGAAAACAGGCAAATATAAGCAAAGGTGAAATTTGAAATTCTGAAGCATGATAATTGGGAGGCATTTGTCTCAAAATGCCATGATGCTGGGCAGGTTTTACATCCTTATTGCATGATGGCAGGGGAGCTTTTAATTATAAAACACTGATGGGACATAGTTTAAAAAAATAGGAAGCTCACGAGAGCCCTAAAAACATCAGCCCAAGTGGAAGGTTGCTTGGATTAAGCTGATCTGGCTGACATCATTTCCCATTAGAATTAAAGGTGGGAACAGAATGGACTAGAAATTCCTGATGAGCCCATAGGAGACTTTTCTGTCGTGTGATCTGGACTATCAGTTTGCTGGGCCAACGAAGAGCCAGGGCTGTTCCGCCCCTCAGTGGGAGGGGATGTCCTGATTCTGAGACAAAGACTAGTGCTAGTTTTGGTTTTGAGTCTGGGAATGTCTACAAAGGTATTTTGAAATAAGTTGTTATGGAATAACTCCTAAAATAATTATTTCAAAATAGCACGTCTGCACTACAAGGAAGCCTTGAAATTAGTCCAAGGCAGGCTTCCCTAATGTGGATGTGCTACCTCTATTCGGAGCCCCAGGAAGCACTGGGGAATAACTACTTTGAATGGCTCTGGAGAGGAGCTATTTTGAAATAGCAGCAGTACAGCATCCACACTACTGCTATTTTAAAATAGCAATTTCAAAATAAGTGTTATTCCTCATGAAATGAGGATTTACTATTTTGAAATAAGAAGCCCATTATTTCAAAATAATTTCAAAATAACGGGCTTGCTCTGTGGATGTTCGCCTTGTTATTTCGAAATAACGTGAGTTATTTTGAAATAACGCAATAGTGTAGACGTGCCCTCTGGGAGCTGCAAGAGTGAAACAGAGCAGCTCAGCATGTCACTGATTCTCCCCTCCACACACACACACACACACTCCCCACAAAGGAGTCTTTGAACTTCTGTGGAAAAGCTGCCTTGCTCAGACAATTGCAGCCTAGTATCAGGTGGGGCAGAGACTGACTCAGCACTAGCTACCGGGAGTCCTGTGAGAGCAACAGGATTCCAGACTAGTAAGCCGGTTAGGAGCCAGGAAAGGACCTTCCTCACCTAGGGTGAAGACACAACAAAGGGTCCCATTAAAATAAAATAAAATAAATATTCCATTAGAACTCAGGAAACTACTGATTAATAAAGCATATGAAAAACTGGTATGAGTCTGAAGGAATTTATTTGGCTTCAGTGAAGTTATTTCAGATTAACACATGTAAAAAGGCTCAATATTTGGAAATAAAAAAAACTTGAAACTATTTCATCCTGTTTCATCATTTTATTTTTCATCTCTATAATTTTTCCTATTTAGAATAGATTGTAATGACTTGAAAAAATCCCTTAGTATAGAATAAGCCTCTGTAAGAGATTTGATAAAGTATTTTATCACCGTCTTTTGGTTTTGGTAACATAATACTGCACACACATTATAACATGATATTTTATTGGTTGTAGACATTTAATTCACAGCATCAGATTAAGACATGATGAAGCCCTAAACTATATCAAGTTGAAGAGGCCCAATAGCATTGCAAAAAAAAAAAAAAGAAATGTAGTAATATTTTTATTTAGACATCCCTCATAATCTGATACCCTAATCCAACACTGGGTGTGACTATCCTAAAATAGTACATTTCCTATTAAGGTAAACCATAAAAGAAATGCAGCTAGAGTAGATCTGGAGTTGCGATGGTAAGATTCCCAAACAGACACAGTTCTGCTCTGCAATCTGTGACCTCAGGGGGAGGGGAGAATGATACAGGAAGATCAAGCTAATGTGTTTTAACATTAGATTCAATTGATGAGTAATTACAAATACCAAACTGCCTTAACTGAAATTGTGTAGTTGTTACACTGCATCATTACAGGGACGAGTTAAGGTTGTTTAGGTGTCATACCTCACCATTTCCATGATTTAATTTTTTTGATTGCTCTTACATTTAACTTGTGTGGGGAACTTGATCCTTGCTGTATCTCCTCTTGTTCTATGTAGCGTGGCAGAGAGGAATACTCTACTGCCGAGGAGAGTCTGAGGTTCCTCCATCATAAATCATTCCTTGGCATACTGCAATAGAGTCCTATGGGAAGCCATGCTCCTATGGAGCCCATGAGGCCTGGTTCCACCATCAGGCCCTGAGGGTATGTCTACACTACAGCGTTATTTTGAAATATCTAATTTCGAAATAGTTATTTTGAAATATCTTATTTTGAAATAACGCGTCTACACACAAAATGCATTTCAAAATAGCTGTTTGCTGTTTCAAAATAGCGCGTCCACACTGATTGGACGCTGAATCACATTTAAGGCCAGACGGAACTGGTTCCATCAGGGCATCAGGTCAGAAGTTATCTTGTGGCCAGGGCGGCCAGCAGGGCACCCTGGGAAGGGCTGGAGGCCCCCTATTTCAAAATAAGCATCTACACAGCGCTTATTTCGAAATAGCAATTTCAAAATTGGAGCTATTCCTTGTGGAATGAGGTTTACTAATTTTGAAATAAGCCCTCTGCTATTCTGAATTAATTTCGAAATAGCAGTTGGCTTATGTATATGCTAGGAAACTTATTTTGAAATAACAGCTGTTATTTTGAAATAACTTTGCTGTGTAGACATACCCTTAGATAGCTCTGCAAGGGGAAGGGCTCACCCATTGTTGTTTCCTTTCTTGAGGCCTGACTTTACAGGTAGAATTGACCTAATTGCCAAGCTCTTATATAGCCTCATATGATGTGAGACTCTATCTGAAGTCTGGAGAACCTGGGGCTTGGCTCTAATCTTTCCATTGACCTTGTTGTAGGGCTTCCTTTATAGATTGACTTGGAGGGATGAATTTCAGTGCTGCTGCTGGGGAAACACCACCTCCTGCCTCCACCCTCTCCAGTGCTCAAAAGCCCAGTAGAGAGGGACACTCTGTTACTGGGGAAAGGCTATGCTCGAAATACAGAATTCAGTCATGGCCATGATGCAGTATAGGCATTCAGGGAAGGACACTCTACTATGGTGCTGCTGCAGTGATCTTCCCACCTCAATATTAACACTACTGTCAGACTCTTCTATAGACCTGCTGGGAGGGATAGTCTCATGCTGCAGACTGACTGAGGTCTGGCTCTAGGTGCAGAATTGATCAAACTGCTTGGGGTCTGCACCAGTCTGGCAAGGAGGGAATTTCTGTATTGTGCTGTTGTTTCTCTGAAGACACTGCAGTCTGGCTCCATCCACAGAAGCTCTATTGGTGGGTTCCTAACGAGCTGCTGTGGGGATTGTGCTACAGTGGTAATGCTAGTTCCCCCTTCCCCACTGTGGATCATTGACAGGTTGCTGCTGGAACAGCTCCCGTGCCCCTCCTACCTGCCAAACCTTGGGACAGAAGAGGAGAATTATTTAAATGTATATATAAACAAATCTCCAACACTGACTTCCACAGAAAAGCTTCATCTGGGGACTGTCCTCTACACTTGTCAGTGGCTTGTTTGTTGTTGGTCTGCAAAACCCTTTGCCTTATTTTCAATAAAATGTCACTTTGTTTTCTACCACAGGGTTGCTGCAGTTGTTGTAGTTGGGTCGGAGGTCTCCAGTTTCTGTTCTCTACTTTCCGAACAGAGGGTAAAGTGTGATAACTAATTAGTAACTTAGTGGGGAAACAAACATTGTAGACAGGAAGCCTTGCAAGTTCAGAGTTAAGCAAACTGGAGGAAAACAAAGAGCGAATGGGTTAATGTCCGGAAATGCCTAATACAGGCTTCCAACAGACCCTAACTGTTCTGCAGTGAGAGATGTCAAGATGGGAAAAAAAATGAGTTACAATCACTTATATTTTCTGGGATCACAAAGTGCCCAGCATTATTACAGGGAAGAGTCAATGTTCTTTTTGACCATCTGCATGAACTACACCCAATAAAAATTTGCTCATACTTGTAGTCTGAACTGAAATCAGAGCATGTTAGAGTTTCACACATGGCACTGCTGGCCTAGCTCCTGATCAGATTCTTTGCCGTATTTAACTTTCTGTTCTCTATGGTTGATGAGAGCCAGGAAGTATCCTTGGTAGCAGAAGTCTTAAAAATCATTCAAAATGCTGAATATATTCATTTCTCCCACTCCCCCATGTGTGAAGATTAGGGTTCAGGATGACATAGGGGGTAAATGCGTTTGATGGCATTAATCTCATGTATAATAGCTACATTACAAAGTAATATTTAGTCTTCACTGTGAAACTGTAAATTCCCCCAGTCAGGAGAGAAGCATTATCAAGGTCTCTGCGGCCACTCAGCTTCCTATTAAGCCCTGCACACTGGACATTAAACCTGGGACAGGGGCTCAGGGTTGCAGAAGGGGAAGATTCTGCTACCCAAGCCCCAAAACTGCCTTGGCCAGGGGGGATTACAATGAGCAAAACACCACTCCACCAGCTGAATATCTAGCAAATCTAAGCAAACACTTTTTACATGCACACGCCCAGAGTCTCATTCTTTAAAAGACTACACAGCACCAAATTTCGAAATAATGCGCTATTTCGAGCTATCTCTTAACCCTCGTGCAATGAGGCTTACTGGGATGGCAAAATAGCATGCCTGTTATTTTGAAAAATATTTCAAAATAACGGGTGGCTTGTATGGATACCTCCGGTATCCCAAAATAGCCGTGCAGTGCAGATGTATCCAGACTGTCTCCCTCTTTTGAGCCAGGTTAAGCACAGTCTGTCTTTGCTGTATTGCCACAATAATTTCAGACATTGCAATTAGTATTAACACAGTTTGTGAGACAATATCAGCCAAGTAGACTACACTGAGCAAGACACCACTCCATCAGCTGAATATTTAAGAAACCTAAGCAAAACAGGAGCAAACTGTATTTACATGGACTCACCCAGGATGTCTTCCCACTTCCTTCAGATCCTGCTTACACGTGGAATTGATCGAATTCCTGGACTTCTCCAAAGTTACACAGGGAGAGAACCCTCTCTGGTGCTGCTGCTCCTTTGAAGACCCAGCATTCTGGCTCCATTCATAGAAGTGTGATATGTACACTCCTAAGTGGCTATTGTGGACTTTTTCCATTGTGGTCCCTGCTAAATATTTCATTCCACATTGTGGAACACTGATCAGTGGTGGCTGTAATTGCCTGCTTGTCACTATCTGCTGAATTTTGGGGCAGAGGAAAATTTTAAAAAGCAACACTCTGACCCCAGCAGGAAAAGTGGCTCTTTGTTCCATTTGGAAACTGATCAGCAGCTTGTTTGCTTTTGTTCTGAAAGCTCGTCATTTTCTCTTCTATAAGGTGTCACTTACTTTTCTAGTGTAGAGTCTTTGCAGTGGTTGGGGTAGGGGTTGGGATGTATGAGGTTGTGTTTTCTCTGTCACAGACTACCATTACAACAGAGTGAAGGCTGAGGGTATGTCTACACTACAGAGTTTTTTCGGGAAAAAGGCTGTTTTTCTGAAAAAACTTCACTTACGTCCACACTGCAATTGTGTTCTTCCAAAAGTAAATTGAAAGAACGGAGGGGGTTTTCTGACATTGGTAATCCTCATTCTACAAGGAAGAAGCCTTTTTCCAAGAGAGCTCTTTTGGAAAAAGGCATGTGTAGACGGGGAAGAGGGAGTTCTTTCAAAAGAAGAGGAAAGAGGAAAAAGCACAGATGCCCTGGTGGCCACTCAGTCCATAGTAATCACAGGTGAAATGTGAGATAGCATCCATTCAGTGTGGACGCTATCTTTTGGAAAAGCAGATCGCTTTTTCGATGCACTTTTGCAGTGTGGATGCTCTCTTTTGGAAGAAGTTTTTCCAGAAGATGTCTTCTGGAAAAGCTTCTTCCAAAAAAAGCTTGCAGTCTAGACATAGCCTGAGAGAACAAATTAGTAGAGCCCTGCAAATACACAAATATCCACTTTATATCTGCAGGTATCTGAATCCACAGATGCGGATGCAGATATGCATGGCTCGTTTTTGCGGACATGGATGTGGATTCAGATACAAATTTTGCACAGGGCCCTACAAATTAGTATTTTAGGGGGAAAGACATATTACAAGGATGTTTTAATTCTCTCCAGAAGAAGCCTCATTTTCAGCATGATCTAAATTGAACTGAAAAAGAAATGCAATGACAGTAAGATCTGATACTGCCTAGGCTCAGATCTTAACATGTTTGCATTTATTTTCCTGCTTCTAAAAGACCCTATCTTTGTCTTGCACTAAGTGACTCCAGATGAAAAAAAAATGAAGAAACTCTTTAAAAATCAATTTAACTTCTACTAGGATCAAAAACACTAATATGTATCTACTTTAACTGTACAGTTGGTGCACAGACTTGCTACATGGCAGAATTCATCTTCTGTGGGGTCTTTATATGAACAAATTCCCCCCTCCCCTCCAAAATTTGGTTCACAGCATCCCAGTGTGAACTGAAACCCTTCAGATTACTTTCCTTGTTACTGATCAGAGTCACTATAGTAGTTATATTTCAGCTCTAATTTGGAGTGAGAGTCAGAACTATTCTTAGCATCAGGCATCTCCAAAGTAATGCAAAATGTTCAGGAATACACACCTTGGCAGTATGGTAAGGTGGGAAAAGGGGATGTCACAATAGAGCAGCAACAGATGACATTGATGATAAAAGCAATTTGATGTCTACACCATCAACACTAATGATTCTGCCACTGGAATTTAGTGAAAATTTTCTTGCAGCACCATAAAGCAGGAGAGAATCCAGTTCACATCCCAGAGTTGTGTTGGTTTTGTTACAGGCTGGAACTCAGAAAATATTACCAATATTTCCACTTCATTACAGATGGGGCTAGAGATACAAAAGCATATGTTATCCTGCGATTAAGTGGAAACCCTCAGAGGTGCTATAATTCATGCAAATTAGTGTGATTATAGGGTTTTTTTGTCAGGTATAAAGGACATATCAGTGAATTTGAGTAAATAATATTACCAGGATGGTGTGGGATTAAGACAAGTTGAGGCCCACAGCTATGTCAAGTTTAAGAGGCCCAGTATCATTACCAAAAAATGAAATTTAGTATTTTTTTTAAATTTAGAGACCCCTCATAATCTGAGGCCCTAAATTGTATCTTACTTAGCTTGTGTGTAAATCTGGCACTACATGTACACTTGAAATTCAGATTCCATTTTTTGTGATACTGGGTGTAATATGCCTTAGACCAGACACTGTTTGATTCAGTATGACAGAGTTAATATTGTAATGACTAAACATGAGTCCGAAAGTTTGCAGGTAAATTATGTAGACTTAACAGTGTATAGGGATAAATTGTATACAGTTATATGTTCCGCTTAAGCTTGAAACTATATTCAAACTAATATCAAGAGGACTTATAAACTTATTGACTATTATTTCATCTTGAGGGAGGAGCAACCATTCCCATTAGAATAGTAATAGAGATGCAGCCGTGTTAGTCTGGTCTAGCTGAAACAAAAGATAGGACTATGTAGCACTTTAAAGACTAACAAGATGGTTTATTAGGTGATGAGCTTTCGTGGGCCAGACCCACTTCCTCAGATCAAATTGATCCACAATTTGATCTGAGGAAGTGGGTCTGGCCCACGAAAGGTCATCACCTAATAAACCATCTTGTTAGTCTTTAAAGTGCTACATAGTCCTATCTTTTGTTTCATTCCCATTAGGGGTTTCTTCATGGAATGCTATGAATCTGTATTGCAGTACTGTGTGGGTTTATACATTCAGAGACTATAG
Organism: Pelochelys cantorii; assembly: GCA_032595735.1. Taxonomy (NCBI): domain Eukaryota; kingdom Metazoa; phylum Chordata; order Testudines; family Trionychidae; genus Pelochelys; species Pelochelys cantorii. The sequence goes on from CM064327.1 coordinate 143,442,669, forward strand.
AATTGATAGGTGTCAGAGATATGGCAATGTGTTCTGCCTGCTGAATATACAGTTGCTGATATAGTAAATGCAGCACTCACTTTGGTTTCTCGCCTGTGGTTCTTCCAGGTGTTGCAATGAATGCAACATCTGGGACAGAGTGCACAGTGATATTGAGGTCATCTATTGTTCTGTAGGTTGCAAATGAAGCCCAGTGTGTTTGCTGGAATGCGAGCACAGAAATGGAACAGATTGTTCTGAAGTGCTGAATTTGTCAGGAACTGATTTAATTCAAAATGAATATAAATTGACAGGTTAAATTTTAGTGTGCAGTCGTGTTTCTCCATTTAGGAGGTTTTGCTTTTCCCCTGGATTTCCATACCCAGTACTGATATTTATGAACTTTGAATACTGATGCAGTATGAAAGAGACTGAAGCTTTCTTGTATAGTAACTGAGCCAAGAACACATGCCATCTCACACTGGGTCACAACTTTACTTTCATTATTTTCCCCCACTCCATGTCTGATTTCAGTACCTTTATTGTAAGGTGTATAACCAAAAATATGGCTCCCTGCTACTGTAATTGTATCCATGAAAAATATAGCAAAGACAAAACTTAGAAAATTATTCTGTCTGTGCATTCATACGCTGTAGTTTCATTTGTGTATATTATATTTTCTTTTTTAACTAATAGGATTGTAGATCTTCAAATACAGAAGTTTAAAATCATGATTTATATATCTGGGAATTAGCATTTTAAAGTATCTATTTGTCATATTAACTAGCTACCTCATATGAACCTCAGAAATAATCTCCCACAAGAATCTATATGTAAAAAGCAATCAACTATGCACATATTCTGGCTTCCATTAGAATACTGGAAGAAGTTATATAGTGAATGACATATTGCCATTTAGTTCACAAATGCACTCAGGCACAATACCAATGGAAAATTTGGGATTGTTCACACAGTTTCTTTTATAACAACAATCAGTTCAGGTACACAAATCAATTTTTAAAAGTCTTACAACATGGCCAAGTAAAAATGGATTTTCATTGAACCACTTAAAGGTAAGCAGAGAGATCATGTCTCTTCCAAAAATCAAATTGCAGCCTCAAACCACTAAGATAAAACTAAGAGTCATAATTTCATTGTTATAATGGAAAAAATACATATTTTTCACATCTTTACATTTGAAAAGTCTGAAACATGTTTGCTGACATTTTTCAAAATAATTTGCTCTAAGCCTGAAAACAAATATGGAAAATCCCAGTCCAAGAGTTAAACGTTTAACAATGATAGAAACATTGAAATAGGACTTTTAGGATGAAAATATTTAGGCAACTTAACTACAAGTCTTTTTGATATTTAAATATGTGGTTTCCCTACCACTTGTGGAAGTAACGAAGACTCAAAATAGACAGAGTTCTGTGTGGTGAAACTAGGAACAGTTCTCCTTCTCTCTATGGGTGTATTGTAGAATTAGTCATCATGAGAGACTGGGAACAGCCCCTGATGCTAATTCTTATTATGTCTACCTTGCAGCATAGTATAATAAGAGGAGTGTTTTTAAACAGCAGTCTTGTAACAGATCCAGGCTATGTGCTAACAGTGATTGCCTTGTGCTTCACATGCCTTACACTGCACAAATCCTCCACACCAGCATGTTCTATGAGATAATGAATGCCTTTGGGACAGCTGACTTGGAGTTAAAAGCCTGGAGGATTGTATTGGATAAAAAATTGGATGTGGACCTAGAGAGAAAGAGAGCATCCCAGGAGGATGAGCATGCCATTCAGGATGAGACGCTGTAGATTAAGAAGGTCCAATCAGACACCTTGAGGTGTCTGCTTGAGCTTCAGGAAAAGCAGCATGAGGTTAGACTTGCTCTGCAGCCCCTGCAGAACTGGCTGCAAGCATCACCTTGTTCTTAGTCCCCATCCCCCAAACATTCCAGGAGCTGGGGGAGTTCAGTATCCCTTCCTCTCAACACCAGGGGAGGGTACCAAGAACAGAAGATCACCATTCAAATACCTTTGACAGTCAAGATTACTGTGCTTGCACAGACAAGCTGACTTGGCTTCTCAGCTCCCAATTTTATCACACTGCTTGTCCAAGGTTAAGTTAGTTTCCTGGTATTTCTGTGTTCCTGTGTTTGTGCAATAAAAAAATCAACATTTTGAAAATGAAATGCTTTTTATTTATTCCAGTCATGGGGGTTTAGGTGTCAGGGGAGAGAAGCTACAGGGAAACTGATACTATGGAGTGGATGATATCGGAAGGAACAACACAGATAACCAGCTCATGTAACTGTCGCTTATTACTGAACTGGGTTTCCAAAGCCTCCTGAAGATGCAGAGCTTCTAGTTGAGATCTTCTTATTGCCCTGGCATCTGGCTGCCATAGTTAACTGCCAAGCTATCTGCCTCCATGCCCCACACTTGTGGAAACTTCTCTTCCATTGCCTCAGAGATCGTATGGAGCACATAGCCTGTAGCAACAATAATAGGGATGTTGCTTTCACTGAGGTCTCACAAGTAAGCAAACTTCACAAGTGACCCTTTATATGTCCAAAGGCACATTCCTCCACTATTCTGCTCTTGCTCAGCCTATTGTTGAACCAATCCTTTCTGCTATATGGTGTTGTCAGCCGGTGGTCAGGGCAGTGCATGTGTGTATGTTACACCCGAGTCTTCAACTGCTGAGACACAAGGCCCCATCGCAGTGGGCAGTCTAGGTGAGACTGACGGGCGCCCCGAGGAGTTTAACGTCCGTGTCTTTACCGCTAGGATCGGGATCCTTTCGCGGCGGGCAGCCAACAGGCTGACAGATGCCCCAGAGTTTACAGGGAGAGCTTATTACACCTCAGATTTTGACTGCTAGGATACACGATCCCTTCGCAGCGGGCAGCCTGGGGAGGCTGAGAGATGCCCCAACGGATCTGTCCCCTGGAAGCAACACGATCCAATGCTCAAGCTCTCCCTATATCTGTCCCTTATGACCGGCTGGAGTTCTTTTTAAAATTGTGCTTGGTTCTGTTACAGCAACTGAAGGAGTCAGGTCACAGCTTAAACAGTTACTATTTTATTGTTACAGGGTAAACTTAGCTGTTAAATGCTATTACTGTGTTACAGATAACACACCCACTACAAAGGACAGGACAGAAATTACACTAATAAATCACTTACAGGTACCATGAAACCCTTTTGGTTCTCTGAGCTCTTATTAAATGCATGCAAAATAGACACCTAGCAGGTATATATTCTCACCCCTGCGTTCCAGACTTGGCGTGGCCAGCGTCTTTCTCTCAATCCCTCGGGAAGAAGTAGGGCGAGGTTGGGCGTCCCACAGACCTCGGGAGACAACCAATACCTGCCAGCAGGTGTAGATGATTGGAGCTCAAATGGGGTGGGCTACTAAACCCCTCTTTATAGCCCATGGGTCACGTAGGCTTCTTCCTGGTCTCAAGTGGCCAATTAGGAAAAATGGCTTTGAATGCCAAGTTTCCCAAGAAGGGTGCAAAGCATAATTCACACCTGGGAAAATGCAGACAATGGGCACCTCTGGTATGTGATGGGCGAAGATTCCTCTCCTGGGACAGTGCAGGCGTGTCAATTACTGGTACTAGCCATCAGGGCGGCGGGAGGCCCCGGGTCGTCAGCTAGCCCATTTACTGTCTGGTTTCTGTTTATGGTAGAGTCAGGGACAGGCAGCACACCTGCATTCCCAGGGCATCAAAGGCTGACTGCCTTTCTCTTGCTCTCTGGCGGGGGGGGGGGGGAACAAGATGGGGTTCATGTCTGGCTACAGGTTTACATCTTCATGAGCCTGGGGAGCAAGGAGTAGGCTAAATCTCCCACGATCATTATTGGCATTTCAACATCATCAGTGCTTATTTTGTGATCTGGAAAGGAAGTTGCTGATTACAGCATTCTGAACATATTTGTGTTCCTACAGGTATGCATGTTTTCCACCTTTCCTGACTATGCCATACTGATGTCAGTGAAATGCCCCTATGTGATCCACCAGTACTTTAAATACCGTTAAAAAGCATACCTTGTGGTTTATGTAGTCTTTGGCAAGGTGGTCTGGAGCCAATACAGGTGTATCCAGGCTATATATTGCCCCAAAGCAAAAGGAGAACTCCATCACAGCAAAACCATCCACTATATCCTGGACATTGAGCAGAGTCTCTATCCTTCTTAGCAGAAGTCAATTATTGGCCCTGCACACTTGTATCAACACAGCTCCCATGGTGGATTTACAGTTCTGAACTGAGTCCCCACTGAAGGTAGCAGTCTGGAATTACAAATGTAAGCAGGGGAATGGTCCTGCTTTGTGGGAACTTTCCTGGCTTATACACGACCCCAGTGAAATGGATTAGTGAAGGGATCTGAGTCCTCACTTCCATTTTCTTTATCCAGAGGCCAGCCTGACCTCAAGGGCTCCCCTTCCACTCTCCTGTCTGGCAAAGTCCTCAACCCACAACCTTGTCTTGGTCACTTAGGACAGGGTGTGATACACGGGGTTCCAAGAAAGCCAGCTGAGGTCACTGAAGGATGCACTGCAAGAAATAGGATGGACAATTCCCCAAAGTTGGTGATTAGTCCAATATTTATAGTCACCAAGCCAGCACAAAATAGGTTCTGCATTACCTTATTGGTCAATCAGATGTCCAAACCACACAATTCCATTACAGTATACCACCTCAGGCCACTGCCTATATACTCCACCCACACAAAGTTCTACCAGTCTCAAAGGACCAGACACATTACTTTCCATGTTGATGAATATTTGAGACCTTGTCCCAAATACACATTTATAGCCAATTCTTGCTATTTAAAAAAACATACATACAGACAAGAGTTGAGTTCAATTCTTGAGTTTTAGTTCTATAATTTATATGGTGATTTTGCATTTGTAAAAAGTTCCTTTAGAATTTGGTCCATGGTTATAATCCCAAAATCCATATCCATGGTGATTCCAGCTAAAGACTGGGACCTCAGTCCTTGTGGATTAGGTTTCTGATATATGAAACCTTGAGAAGATCTGAAATTCAATGTCCATTAAAGGGGCACCAGGATTGTTAAAGGTTGTGCTTCAGCTTGTTCTTACATACATTCAAGCAAGTTCATCAGTGCTTCTCTTCTAGGCTGCCACTATAATATTAAAATGGACTACTAAAAAACACTATGGCTAAATTGAATGGAATAAGGAATGCCTATATAATATTTGTAGAAAAAAAAGTATGTAAAAGAGTAGCCTACTGCGCTATTATTCACATTGTTTAGCAGGGTAACATTTTCCAGTTTAAAAGAGGTAAAAGAGATGACAGTGGGATAAGCATAAATGAGATTCCTAATCCTTCAGCTAAAGGAGATATTCCTTAGTATGGAGAGCTACAATAATAGACTTAAAAATACCATAGTCAGAAACACAGGTCTGACAGGTCTGTTTTCTCATATAGGAAAGGGATACTATACACTAGTTACCAAGAACTTCTTCATGTTCAGGATTCAGAGCCTGTCCATTAGGAAACAAATGTAGGCTAGTCATATGAAATAAGAACTCTTCCTAACCTTTTCCTCCGAAGTTCAATTTACCTGACCTGGTTTTTCTTTACAATTATTTAAAGTAGGGATTTTTAAAATTTCGTTATTTTCTATATTTTTGTATGTTTTTGCATGTCCTGGATTCTATCAGGGTTAGAAACAGAAGTAAGGAAATAACATATAGCATTTTGGACTTGTATTGAAGTCCCACAGTATTCTGGACTTGATTGAAAATATACAGCCGTGGCATTTTTATAAAAAAAAAAAACAATTTTCTCATGAGATTTCAAGCAAACAGCTTGTGTTATAGCAAGAGTTAGATAAGACTCTGAAGTTCTGGAAGCTTATCCACTGTGAACAAAATATTTTTAGGCTTGCCCATTCCCCTCTGCTCCACTACAACTCTGAATTCAGTCGGATACAACAATATGTTTGAAAATGAAGACTGATATTAGATATTAATAGGACAATTTGATTTCAGAAAATAAATCTTAGATATTTTCATGTTTGTAGGTTTTTTTACTTGTATAAAGAGGGGGACAGTTGAGTTTGGAAATTAAACTTTGGTGGCTCACTCATCTGATTAGTCAGCATAGGAAGTTTCAGGTGACCACATCTAGAGCAACAATACAGGTTAAACATCTAAAATCCAGGACTCTCTAGTCCAGCAACAACTGTGGTCTGGCAAGACCATGCATATTGCTGGACCAGAGAGCCCTGGCTGGCCAGGTTCAGGGTCTGGACTGGCAATGGGGGTCCACAGCTCTGGCGGCAGCAAGGACAGCATGGTAGGGAGCACAGCCCTAACTGGGCCTGCGGGTTGGGAGTGCAGCTATGCTCGGGAGCACACCTCTGCCTGGGACAGAGGCAGTAGGGCTGGCACCTGGGAGCGTACTGGTTGACAGGGGCTGGGAGCACAGCCCCAGTTGGGCAAGCACAGATGGAAGCTCGGCCTGGCCCAGCTAAAAGTAGTGGGGCCGGCAGGTAGAAGCACAGCCTGGGCCAGCACAGTGGGAAGTGGAGCTCCAAGCTGGCCAGAGCAGCAGGTCCAGAGGTCAGGAGAGCAGCTGGACTGGCAGCTCCCAGTGGTGAGGAGTATAGTCCCAGCAGGGGTGGAGGCAGAGGAGACATTGGCAAGGAGCAATGCAGGAGAACATTGAACTCCCCTGGTCCGGCAAACTCCAAGTGTGCCAGACCAGGAAGGTCCCACCTGCAGCACTGGGCATCAGAAGTCAAATTAGACTAGTCTCAGACTGCACTGTATGCCATTTACTGGGTCACACAAAAAACCATCATTAGTGATATAACATGTCAAAATTAGTCACTTAAGAATGTAAACAGATCAAGAAACAGGAATGAGCAGGCCTCCAGCCATCTGCTTTGTGTGTTTGTCCTGCTTTTTCAGTGTAGGCATGGATTTTTGTTTACTCAGCCAGATGATTATCATCTTAGATTCAGCTGAGTGTCCTGAAGTACCAGAGAACTGGAGATGTCAACAGATTGCTATGCCTTCCAGTGGGAGCTCAAGGCCCTAGGCTCTGCAGGGAGGAGGAACATCAACAGCTGGTGCATCCCAGGCCTTCTCTCCAACTTCTTTGTTCATTTTTTGCTACAGATGTGAAAAGCAAACAGTCTTGCCATTATTAGCAAAGGCACCCTGGTGTAACCCTGCTTTCCATTTAATTCACTTCAATGACTAGTTTCTCTCTCTCTCTCTTTCTCACATACACACTCATCTTCTTCTCCAACCATTCTCACACATTGACCATAATTTTGGAATTTGCTTTATAGTTTCTTTCCTTGACAAGAAATGATGATAACTTCCTTTTGGAATTCTTATAACTTATTCTGCAGTAGCTGAATCTTAAAAGCTTGAGTCTCCGTTCCGGTAACCCAGATTTACATTGGCATAACTATATTAAAGTAAATGAAGTTATTCTGCTGTAAAACTGATGTAAAATGGTGGAGAAGAAACCCTGTATATATTTTGTTTGCTTAAAGAGTGAAAATGCACAATATGATAAAACTGTACCACAAATCTGGAAAGTATGAGGCAGCTACCCACCAGCAAGCCAATCAGAAGACAAACAAACAAACCCCAAAATGCTTAATAAAAAAAAATGCTAACAAATCTCTGAGCAGCAGCACCACTCTCAACTGCTAGTTTATATTAAAGAGTCGGGAGGGGATAAGACAATTACAGCATAAAGAATAAACCAATGGCTTTCAATAATTTGGTGCTCAGCTGATAGCAATTTAATTAAAGTGTTGGCTTTTGCATTGGTGAACCCTAATGGAATATAAGAATATAAGAGGGAGCAATAAAAAGGGAGGAGCTGAAGGATACAAAATAAACACAAACCTAGGAAGTGTTTCTCTCTGAATTAAATGCATAGCATTACAATATAACAGAATCCCAATTATTCCAAGTATAAACAAAAGAGTATTGGAGTTCTTAGACCAGTTGATGTTAGACCAGATTCTTAGACCAGTCATTGATGTTTAGGGAGAAAACAGCTTTGTTTTATTAAAAAAAATAAGCCGCACAAGCCAGCCTCAGCCTTGCTTTGGACATGAAGGGGGCCTTTACCACACCACAGAAAAGTCAAGGAAGAAGGGAATGTGTTTCAGTGATGCACAATCCCTTTTTAAGTTTGCACATGGTCCTGGTGCTCTCCAAAAGTCTCTAGAAATGACTGCCACAAGTTATCACTGAATCCAAGAATTAATAAGGATTCAAAGAAGGAAATGGAGAATGGGAATATTCACAATAACATTAGAAATATAATTGGGTTAAGCCCAAATGTGCAAGAGCATACACCAGTCATTAACTGAGGTACCAACATTTTTTATGCAAAAATTATTTTTGTGTCAAATAAACAGATTTGAGTCACCTAAAATAATTCTCAAATTTGGTAAGAAAGAAAGAAAGAAAGTTCATTTCAGCATTTCTGAATGTGTCACAACTTTATTTAAAAGCCACTTAAAATATTTTAAAAACATCAAAAAACAAAGCCTTTTGATTGATCCCAAAACAGTATTTTGGATCTGCCTCTGAACTGAATATTCAGTTATTCACATAGTCCTGCATTTGAAACTCTGTCGCCCCATGCTTTGGCCTACACATCATTTAAGTCTCAACTAAGGGCTAGATTCAGAAATGTATTTTGGCTCTTAAAGTGGCAGTTAGACATTTAAGTCTGCTATTTAAGCACCACCTACACATAACCTTGCTCACTTGCTGCCTAACACTGAAAATGATTAAAGCTTCTAAGCACCTATGTTTCCACTGATAAAGTATCCAAGCTAGCTACTTTTTTATTACTGGATATGTACACAGCCTTGCCACATCTAACATACACCTCACAAGTGAGGCATTCCCCCCCATTTCTCCTGCTTGCGAGGCAAATCCAAGACATGCACATGATGGTGCCACCTTCCCGTTGTTACTCATTAGTTCTGTGGTTAGAGCACTAACCCACAATGTGGGGCACCTACATTCAATTTCCCCTCTTTTCCTGATGTGGAGCAGGGACTTAAAACCAGGTCTATCACAATTGTTTGGTTTAATGAAGAAGCAGACTGAAAACACCTCACAGCATGACATACTGAACTTTGTCCTAGGCAGAGATCAATAAGCCTATTCTAGCCCAAACACTTTTCTGGACCTGGACATTACAGATGTTGTGGTGAAGTGAAGAAATCTTTTTGCTACTCCTATAGGGCATGTCTATACCACACACTAGTATAGACCAACTAGATCAAACTCAAAGGAAGCCCCCATCAGTGCCAGTACTCCTACTCCTCATGAGAAGTAAGGGAAGCTGATAGGAGCATTTGCTCCCACTGTGTGGATGGCACAAAAACACAGTGTAAGATCTGTTGACTCCACCTACATGTTTAACATAGCTGCAGTTGCATCTTTTACTTTAATCTTCCCATGTAGTGTAGACCAGGCCTTAGTGTCCGATGGCAGTAAAATTTAATTGGACCTACTTTTCAAAGTGAAAAGCATTCCCCAACTTCAAAAAGGAAGCAACTCCATAACAGTCTACCTGGAAAAAAAAAACCAAGGTCCATAATGAAGTTAACTATGGGTCCAGTCAAACTCCCATAAAAGTCAGTTGAAAGGCACTGGGAGTTGAATTAGGCCCTAGGTATGTGGATCTGAGGTAACCTCATGAGGTATGTCTACACTGCAGAGTTTTTTCGGAAAAACGGCCATATTTCTGAAAAAAACTTCACTTATGTCCACACTGAAAGCGCATTCTTTAAAAAAAATCAAAAGAACAGAGGGGGTTTTCCAACACTGGTAAACCTCTTTCTGCAAGGAAGAAGTCTTTTTCCAAAAGAGCTCTTTCAGAGAAAGGTGTGTGTGGATGGGGAAGAGGGAGTTCTTTCGAAAGAAGAGGAAAGAGGAAAAAGCACCGGTGCCCTGGTGGCCAGTCCATCCGTAGTAATCACAGCTGAAATGTGAGCTAGCGTCCATTCAGTGTGGATGCTATCTTTCAAAAAAGCAGATAACTTTTTCAAGGCTGTTTTGCTGCACAGACGCTCTTTCAGAAGAAGTTTTTTTGGAAGATCTCTTCTGGAAAAGCTTCTTCCAAAAGAAGCCTGCAGTCTAAACATAGCCATGGTTATCACAGAGGACATGAGATCTTGACCTATATCACAATAGCCATCATCCCCACAGGTAGAAATAAAGCTGTTTCTTTTTTACAAATATTTTATTTCCAACTCAAAAATTCCAGCCATGAATATAAGGACTTTGCTTTCTTTTTACACTTGGTAGTATGAGGGATGGTATAACAACTACAGTCAGACCTTCCACATTACAAATATCCCCATAATGAAGTAAATAAGTTCTGAGAAAATAGCATACACTTCAGAAAACCTCATTTTCACTGTATTTATGATGGAAAAAAGGAAACATATTACCTGTTAGTTTACAGAACTTCAGCTAATGCAACACACAGTAACATTATTTGTAAAACTGAACCAACTGTATTGCATATATGGTGTTTACTTTCTTCTTACATTTTATCTTTCTGAATGAAATATTTCCTCAGTATTTATTTTATATCTGCACAAATAACAGTCATCTGGGAAAAAAAGATGCAACAGCAGTAATAACAGAAAGGTTTGTGCAATCTTTACAGGGAAAATCCTGCAGCAAATTTACTGTGCGGAATTAGATTAAATTGCTGAAATCAAGTAGAAATATGCTTCTGTCCAAAACAATCATGTCCTAGTGACAGCTCCATTATATTATAAAGCAAAAAGTGGGAGTCTCTTGAAGTGTGATGCAAATCATAGAACTACTTAAGTAAGACTTCAGGGTACTAAATTACAGCCTTATTTAAACTGTGATCTTTCTTGTAAGGCAGAAATGAGGTAAAGGGTTTTTGAGGCTTAGGTTTTTTTCATCCTTGAAAGTTTGGACGGTGTTTCTTTTCCTTTTGAGCAGCATAATACTCGTATCTGAGCTGTAGTGTGCCACTTGTCACAATACAAAGTGTTAGTAGTTAGCTTTAACCTCTTTCAGAAAGAGGCTGGATGCTTTCTATCATCATGGATTAGAAGTATAAGCCCAAAATTGTGCAGTAGCCAGTGCCGCAGATTTATGGCCAGATTCTTGATAATGATCTAGGCCCTTTGCACCACTCAGAGAATGGTTTAATTTGGGCTGTAAGTGGCAGGCAGTAGTGTGAGGTATATCTTGACTTACATAGTCTAGGCAAAAAAGGAATAGCCATAAGAAAAGGGGCATGATATAGAAAAATTCATGTTTTTTTCCCTCTTGCTCGGTGTATCAACAGGGTGTATCAACCCCACACTGAAGCTGATGGAGTTGCCTTGGCCTAGCTTGCTGAGAGGGCACCACCCCCCACCGCCCTGCTGGGTATGCTCCAACTGGAAACTACCTATAAAAGCCTCTATAAAAGCAACTCAGTCAGGGCTGACTGCTGAAGGGGAAGGAGGCACTGAGAAGCTCCAGGGGAGGAAGCGCAGCCGGACCAAGCTGCAGCAGCTGGGCCGAGAGGAGTTACCAGAGAAGCCATGGAATGAGAGTGAGAATATGGAGAAGACATCTGCCCGGTACAGGTAGAAAGTAGACCAGGGCGTGGAATTGCTGCCTGAGTGCTCAGTGTGTTGCAACAGGATTCCCTGCTGAGCAAGCAGGGGACTGTGCCACAAGGCCCTGGGCTGGGACCTGGTGGAGTGGGAGGGCCTGGGTCCCCATACCCCCTCTGTACCTACCCCCATGTGGTGGAGTTTCCCCTGTGTATATGGAGCAAGACTGTTGGGCTGTCATACCCTGAGTAGAAGAGACTTACATATGGACTTAGGCCACTGGGCCGTAATATCCTGAATATGGACATAGGCTGCTGGGCCACAGTACACTGAGTAGAAAGGACTTGTATATGGACTAAGGCCGTCAGGCCAAAAGAATCTTACTGGAGGGTCATGTGCATAGACTGAGGCCATGATACCCTGAATAGGAAGACATATACCATGACCGAGGCCACTAGGCCATAATACCCAGAATAGAGGGTTGTGGGTATAGACTGAGGCTCTAGAGTCATCCTGTGAATAGACTTGGTAACAGTAAGGTCACTCAATCAAAGAGATTATGCTCGAGAGGCCTCCAAGGGTTGGTCACCCCTCAACATTCAGGCAGAGACTTCTGAGGAGGCCAGAAGTAGACAATCTCTCTTCTCTTTTTTTAGCTTGGTGTTTTTCCTCAAATTCCTGCCAGGCAAAGTATTGGATCTTGAGTCCCCTGTGAAAAGAGCAGAAACTGCAGAGAATCACCTGGCTGTTCCATTGCCTTTGTATCTCCCCTAAGTGTTGCCTCTTCTCACCCTTTTACTTTCTTTCCCCTCAGGGCAAAGTCCTTGAATTTTGATTGTTTCAAAAATTCTCAGAGGACCTCTCCCAATTTTCTCAACAATTCAATTTAAAAGCCAGAGATCCATTCAGTTTCTGTCTTGGCATCACTATTGCAAGTAAGCCTGGATTTAAAAGAACACCTCCCTCCCTATTCATAATCAACGTCCCCCCCACCTCCCCATACTGCAGTCACTGTAGAGAAAAATCTTCCCAGGGGATTCTATTTGGAGAAGCTATATTAGAAAAGTATTCCATGTATTTTAATGTGATTTGACAGTTGGAAACAAGAAGGAGGAACCATTTATCTGTAATTTCTATAAGGATTGCTAGCAAATGCTTCATGGAGTACAGTTTGGAGAAATCTGTCTTATATGACTCATGCTTTTCCTTTCTTACCTCAGTTTTTCTAATAATAATAAAATGTACTGAAATACATCTCAATTATATGATAAAATATCCTTTTTAACTTGTAGCGTGTATTCTTTTAAAAAGAGTATAATGATGAGTTATAGATAATTGAAGATCTAATAAAAATCTTTGCATTTTACTTTGTTTTGGGCTCATGTAAACTCTTTTTCTCTCTGATTATAAAATGAAGGTCCTCCCCTTGCTGATGAGGTCAAAGGAAAGAAGAGGAGAAGCAATTAACTTAGTCTCTTTATCCTTACTCCCATAAATACCTCACAAACTATGGAGAACACTGCCCAGGCCTTTAAACAGAATAGAAAGAAAATCAGAAAGAGCTGCAAGGGCCTGTAATATTTCCCTTCCAAATGTAGCACAAAGGACTGGCAGAAAGAGAAACAAGAATAGGCACAGGATGCGCAGGCCCATCCTCCACATTTCTATCAACCCCATATCGATCTTTGAATCTCTTATTTAGGATAAAGACTTCACCATATATTCCCTGGGGGGATGTTTATGAGGAGTCATAAATTTTAATCTCAAGGCTTGTCTCTACTGTAGAGATATTGACACTGCAGCTGTCAATTCACCGACTGCAGATCATTCTTCGATCGACTCTGGTACTCTGTCAGAACGAGAAGAGTAAGTAAGTTGAACAGAGAGTTATTCCCATTGACTCAGCATGATGTAGACACTTCAGGTAGTTGACCTAAGGTAAGTCGACTCCAGCTATATTATTCAGGTAGCCAGAACAGAGTAATTTAGGTCAACTTAACCCCACAGGATAGACCTGACTTCAGGCTAATACCACATCCTTTTCAGTAGGTCTGAGGAAGGCTATGTAGAGATGTCAATTTCTGTTCACCTATATCCTCCTCTCAGTCCCCTGCAGATAAGTTTAGGCACTGTTTGCTGCAACTGCTACAAATAAGAAGAAAGTGAGAAAAATAGACAAGGGTACAATTTAAATTGCTGTTTTTACTTAAACACATTCCAATTGCATTCCACCGCATACTGATTTTTTTGTATATATAACTTGGAAGTTAGGAAAACAAAGTCATTTGCCAGACTTTTCAGTAATATGGACAGGACAAAATATGGCCTGCGGGCCAGATCTGGCCTGCCAAGCCACCAGATTCAGCCCCTGGATGCAGTGGGGAGCCTCAGAAAGGCTATCTGCTTGCCTTGCCCCACCCACATGCTGCTCAGAAAAGTGGCGGCTGGGCCATTTTTCTTTCACAACTGTGAGCATGGAGGTGGGCAAGGCTTCATGAGCTGCCCCTGCCCCTAGCACACTACCATTGTCCAATTTCTGGCCAATGGGAGCTGCCTGTTTGAATAACAGGCAGCACACAAAGTACAACTTCCCCCACCCCTCTGACTCATACTTATTCACACATGCACATAGTTGCTGCAGCCTGTGCAGGGGTGGGGCAGGCAGGGAGGCTGCATCAGAAACATGCTGGGCTGCTGACCAGGAGTCACCCAGGTAAATCTCCTGGTCAGAGCCTGCCTCTGGCACTCCAGTCCTTCCCTCCCTCAACCCTCTGTTTCCTACTTTTGCCTCCCTATCCCACATAACCCAAACCTTCTGCTCCCTCTGCACTCATATCCCTTCCCAGAGCCTGCACCACAGACCCCTGCCCTAGATCACAATCTAAACCCCTGCACCCCAGTCCAGTGCCCCAGGTCACAATCAGCTCCCTCACCTAAACTCCCTCCCAGACTGCACACTCCCTCCTGTACCCTAATCCCTTACCCCAAGCTCCCTTCTGCACCCAACCTCCATCCCAGACCCCACACCTGTTCCATTACTATCATGGAATAGTACGGCCATCGACCACTTTCCGAAATCTTGGGGTGACCCCCCCCAATCAAAAATTATTCCCTATCCTGATCTAACACAAAAAAGTAAGAACATTCATAGTCAATGTTAAAAGGCTCACCTATCATTTTGCTTCTTAAATCAGAATATTGTCCTTTTTCATCTTCACCATATTTTTTTCTGAGTTTGAGGTGCATTTTCCACAATTTATACAATAAGGCTATGTTTACATATTTGAAAGACATTAAACTTACATCATTGTATCATACAGTATTTACTATTCAAGAAGCCAGACAGGTTTCAAATTTGTATGAGCAGCATATGGCCGTACATTTTCCCCAAGGTGTTTATTTTTTTCCCCTTTCGTATATCCATTCTGCACACAATGCTTAGATAGATGGTTGATGACCACTCTACAGCCTCACTGAAAAATTAAATGACCACATTTGTAAAACACTTTTAAATAGGCTCAAAATGCATGAATGCCGTGGTTTTAAAACAAAGCGCTATCACTGTAGAAAAACTCAGCTCTGTAATCAATATACATAACCTTCTAGTATGTTATTACAGACCTTCATTTGTCTTCAGGTTCTACCTGAGATCACTGTTAGTTGTGTGGCACAAAGGTCATTTTATGGAAAGAACACATATCAGATGTGACAGAGGTAACATGCTACCAGAGTATCTGTGTTCTAAGAAAAAAATAACATAAAGTCACACTTAGTCAAAATAAATATGATAAAACTATGTCACCATTTACAAATGCTAGTTTTAGGAATAAAATGAACAAAAAATTTATCATTTTCAGGTGCTGCTCCACATACTTTCAATTCTGCCAAGGATGACATTCAGCATTTCAAATGTAAAAAGAGAATACTCTCTGCATTCTCAGGTCTGTAGGAAGAACACAAGCTTTCTAGGAAAGGCTGCTTGTTCTTGTGTGTTTTGTTTAACCAACACAAACAACTCAGTATATCTTATGCATTTCATCATTGGGAAGGTAAGCAGCTTTTCTAGAAACCTGTGTTTGGTATCTCACAGCCAAATGTGGACAGTTGAGTATCAGTAACTGAAGGACTCTTTATTCAGACCAGATGCTTGCAGTATCTCTAAAGGTTCTTTGATTAATTGAGGTGAACCACCCTGTATAACAGGGTCAGCACATACAAGCTTTCATTATTTTCTTCATTTACATCAATTAGAAATACAGAGTGCCTGGGGCTCCTCCTGACTTCTAAAAGCATGGTCTATTCCGAGGTGATGCTTAAATAGTACCCTGAAAAGACCACATCATATTTCCTTAAAAATAAAACTTTTATTTTTTCCATCAATTATTGTAAGATTTGGATTTGTTATATTGCTAAAGTAAGTCATTCATATATATCACCCATTCTGGTCAGACTATAAAAAACTGGAGCTTGGTGTGTGCTATAGCAGTCAATCTAAAGGAAGTAAATTTTGAAGACTGTCGTTACCAAAGAAGAGTTTAAAGTCTAGCAAAGTTTGTGAATGTGCTTGTTTGTTTGTTGGTTTGTTTAAAATGGCATGCAAACACTATTTTGTGATATGGGACAACTGAATTATATATTTGCCTGAGAAAACTGAAAGATAAGAACTTGCATCATGAGGTCTACATGAACAGACAAATCATATAACATGGAGATGTCCTGTTATACAGAGTTCCAAAATTAGAGTAGAACCACAAAAAATTAATTGGAAAACAATATAATATGCTTTACTATAATCCAGTTTCTAGCATCAAATATCTCTTTGTTAATGTTATGCATTATTCCACAGAAAAATGAATGTCACTTTTTTGGCAAATATTCATCACATAATTGTGTATGTATAATTTTTAATATTCATACATCTACAGATAATTTAATAATATGCTGTAAATAATATTGAGCCAGATAATGCCACTGGTGACCCTCTTCCTCCATGGCTGGATCTGTTCCCCATTCTTTTTCCAAGGATGCTACAAAATTTGGGGACCATGCTCATGCTGGAAGGAGACATGGTCATAACAGGGGATGAAAAATTACAATGGGAAACTGCAAATATTCAGAACTTCTGAACATCATGTCATACTTTATAGTTCCTAAATATGGATTTGGATTCCTTTTTGACATTCAAATTTTCAAAAGTTGACCTGATCATTACAGCATACGCTTTAATACAACCATTTTATTATGTATTAAAAACAATATTTCTTTCCTCTGCTAGATTTTGAAACTATATTAGTTATCACATGTCAGCTAACCTGTTCTAGCTCACCTTTACTCCTAATCTAGATCAGGCCTCAGTCTCAGAGAGGAAAGCAAAAGAAAAGGACAGAGATATAGACTCCTTTGGACTGAATAGAGCCAGACAATATCGCTCTGACAACATTTATAGAACACATCGCTGATTCCATTTACCATAGGAGCAAAACAGACCCAAGTACCGGTGAGATCAAAGCTCTTCTTTATCACTGTGAAGAGTTAAAAGGGATCTGGAAAGACAAAAACACAAGAGTTATGCTAACCTTAGATTGGTCAGACAACCATACACAAGGACAACATGACAATTAGAAGCGATTCTGCTGCTTTCATCAGCACAGAGTAGGGAATGCAACAACTCATGGAAACAAGAAAGGGTTACATTCTATCAATGTGCAGGTCTACTGGGATGCAAACTGTCATCACAGACGTAATGACACATGTGGATAATGGGAACATGTCTTGTGTTTTCTACTCTCAGAATATTTCTCCTTGTAGGTGAGTTTGAGGCAAGAAGTTGCCATTGATAGACAGTTACGTACATTTACAATATTCGTGTCTGAGGTTACGTCTACACAGCAGCATTATTTTGGAATAACTGATGGTATTCCAAAATAACATTGTCCATATCTACACTACAAGCAGTTATTTCAACATGATGTCAAAATAATGTCGAGCTGGAGGACTTTTTACTCTGACTCCTGTAATGCTCATTTCACGAGGAGTAAGGAAACTCAAAGGAAGAGTGTTTTTTCTTCGACTTCCTGCTGTGTAGACAGCTGCAAAAACTGAATTTAGCTATTTCAACTTCAGTTATGCAATTGACATAGTTAATTATCTTAATATGAAGTTATGTATCTTAATAAGACTTTTGCCCTGCTGTCTAGACTTTCCCTGAGATACTATCAAGGACAGCGCTACCTCACAGAAAAATATTTTCATAATCTACATTACTTATTTCTTGATGAGATTTCCTTTGAACCCTCTTCTAAATTCCCACATGTTAATTCAGGAAATTTAAATAGCTGCACACCAAGGCCAAAATTTTCAAACAGAAGTTGATAAGTATATTTTTGGATACTTAAACAAATAATCTGATTTTCACAGATGCTGAGAACCCCCAAAGATAGTCTGCCTACCATACTCCATCATTATAGCCATGTCTACGTTGCTGTGCCACTGTAACATATCTAATGAAGACATGTCATGCTGAGGGGAAAGCACTCTGCTGTTGACATAATTATACCACCTCAACAGGAGACAGAAATTATGTTGCTTAGCGTAAGTGTGGACAGCACTTTTGTCAATGTAACTTACATCATTCGGGGGGTAGCTCTTTCCCATCCCTAAAAGCTTCTAAGCTATGATGAAACTATGGCTAGTAAAACAAGGGTGCAATTTTGTGCTCGCATGTAATTTTAGGTTCAAATGTGAACAATTAAAAATGCTAATGAGAAGGGTACATATACTCCTAATTTGCAGCAAACATCATTCAGCTGCAGAAATGAGAAAAAGGGTTGTGCTGTGCCCCTCTGACTGCATGCTTGTACCTACAATGCATGTAGCTCTCTTAATAGGAACTTGCACAAAAAAAAGACAAAGAAAGTCAGTAAAATAGGCAGGCAAGAAAGGGTTAGATTTTCATCTGTAATGTTGATTTCAGTCTGTTCACCCAAATGACCAGAAATATTTCCATCGATGGTAATGGAAAGTAACAGATAAGCAAAGTTTGAGAATGTATCAGAGCTTGATTTAAGGATATTTAAGGATATTTCTTTGGCCATGTCTACATTACAGATTTTTTTTGGAAAAACAGCTGTTTTTCTGAAAAAAACTTCAATTACATCCACGCTGCAATAGCGTTCCTTCAAAAAAAATCAAAAGAACAGAGTGGTTTTTCCGGCATTGGTAATCCTCTTTCCACAAGGGAGAACACCTTTTCCGAAAGAGCTCTTTCGGAAAAAGGCATGTGTGGATGAGAAAAAGGGTTTTCTTTTGAAAAAAGAGACCTCCAGGAAATAACACAGGTTCCCTGGTGTCCTCTCCGTCCATAGTAATCACAATTCTATAGCTCCTGTCTCCTGGTTCCTCGTAAAGCTGCAGGTACCCTGGACAAGCCTTGTGGCGGGAAGCAGCACCCTGACCACATGGCTTTCCCTACCACAGGCATTCAGAGCTATGTCTGAGCCACAAGCTCCTCGAGACCCCGCTGGCCCTCACAGGGAGCATGACCAGGGCTCCCAGGACCCACCGAGGGGGACCAAGCAGCGGGTACCCTCATGGTCTGGAGCAGAGATCCTGTCCTTTCTCGAGCTGTGGGGCGAGGAGGAGACACTAAAGGATCTTGGCTCCAAGTGCTGCAATGTGGACATTTATGGCTAGATGGTGGAGTGGGGACACTCACCCCAGACCTTAGAACAGGTCTGGAGTAAGGTGAAAGAGCTTCACCAGGGATACATGAGGGTCCGAGAGCACAGCTCGTGCTCCAGGGCAGGACCCCACACCTGCCCCTACTTCGCTGAGCTCCGCCAGATCCTGAGGGATGGGGAAGCTGTTTCCCCACTCATCATGGTGGACTCTGGCCTGGAGACACCCGTTGTCACCCAGCTGGAGGTCACAGAGGAGGAGGAGGAGGACGAGGGACAGCAGGAGGAGGAGGAGAACACAGCCACCGTCACGCTGTCTTTGGAGCTGGTAGCTGTGATCCAGGATGTCTCCCAAGCATCGTCAGCTGATTTCACTTGTGCAGATTTAAACCCATAGAATTATAATTGGCTTGAAAAATAAACAACTGTAAACTTGTGTGTATAAATCACTTGAAATGTGGTTCTCCACAGGATATATTAGTTCCACCCAACTTATGGCAGATTGTTAGGACTGCTAAGTCAGTACTGCTAGAACTAACTGGTGAAGCATTACAATAGGGCTGTGTAACAGGGTTCACATCATTCCCCTATAGATTTGGCCTTTCTCCCCCTCCCCTTAGAGACTCAGGGACAATTTAGGCTGATGCAGGAACCAGGCTTAAGACCTCACCATCAGTTTCCAACTATATATAGGCTTTTTACAACACTTTGACCTACCACAAGCCTAGCCAGCAACAGACTAAGGAATTCCTACCTCCATCTGGGCCTGGAATGGCCTGGCCTGGGATTTGGGAGGGGGGAATTAAAATTTGTGCCGATTGATCAACTGGCATATGAAATTATTATGGGATACAGGCTCCATGAGATGTTTTATGTTAACCCTGCTTTCCCAAAGTTGGAAAAGATATATTTTCAAACATAACTTGTCCTCCATTGATAATATAATGACTCTTGTAATTTTGGTTCTCTGTATCTGATCAGATATGTTAGATGTTGACAGTAACTTTGAACATATGTTTCTTCTGTAGATTTTGACAGAGTGCTATTATTTCCTGTATAATAACAGTTTCAATTTCCTGTTCGCCATTTTAGTTTCTTGTACACTGATCACAAACTAAAATCTTCAGGGCAGACTGGGTATAGTTTGATCTGTAGAGATGACTGATTAATGAAGTGATTACATCCATTCTTTTCATCTAAAATATAATACCAAAATGATTACGTATCCCTCTTCTCTTCATAAAACTGGTTTAACCACTGACTAAAAGAAAGAAATCCTATCAAAATGTTTCAGAGTTTGTAAGAGAAAGATTTAATTAGAATGGAACTGTTGTTAAACAAAAATACAGGAGTTTGCCCACTGGTTGGACGGATGTTTTATTTATGGTGCATACCTACAAAGGTACACATTTTTTCTGCTTTAACAAAAACAAAAGAGAAAAAAAGAGAGAGAATGGGTCAGGTCGTCACTTAGCACAAATTGGAGTAACTCCATTCACATTGTTGGAGCTTGATCATGCCCACGGCTGTCCATTAATCTTTTCCAGGGGTTTCTACCCACTGATACTCATGTTAGCATTTCAGTTCTGTGATCATTATTCTGAGTTCTACACCAATACTTCAGTGTGAGCCTCTGGAAAATGCAGTGGGCATCCAACTCTATATACCCTTCACTTCATTCTGTGCATTCTACTCTGCAATGGGATTTGGACTACTTCAGGCCACAGTTCATCTAAATCCTTACTTTTTAAAATAATTTTATCATAAGCTTCTATACACTATTGTATTAGGAACATTACAGAAGTCACAGTCACATATTTACATGAATAGATAGAAAAATAGATTAGATTATGAATACTAACTATGTGAAATTGAGGAAAATATGAACAATGGAAGATTCGAGACAACACCCTTCAAAGACCCTGTACTGTATCAAATTGAAGTAAATTACAATTTGTCCAGTGATTGTAGCTGAATGTCCTAATCCAACAAAATACTTGAGAGAGAGCTTAACTTTAAGTGCATATGTAATCCCATACATGTATGAGTGAATACATATTTCTAGTGTGACTATCCTTGTTAGAAATTTTATTTCAGTGACTGCTTGCACAAGGAATCATAAAAGGGCATGAACATAATCAAAATGACTTCACATAAAATATATATATTCTAGATATTTTCTGCTATTAGTATTAGTTGTTGCATTTGTACATTTTTATAAGACTATTTGTCAGAACTGACATAACAACCCTATAGTCTAAAAATATTACTTTATCATTCACAGTGCATTCATCTATAAAGGTTCATACACAATGTGAGGTTCCTCCTTTTTAGGACCATTTTTGTTTTTGTGTTTTGCTAAAGGTTAACTTTCTGGTGTTGTTGCTTGTGTTAAACACAAGATAACAATGTTCTTCTATGAGGTCTATGAGATTACCAGATAAACTGCTGCCACTGGGGAAAGGTAGCCTTCAGCTGTGTAGAGGCAGTATGCAATCTTGTGAGCACAAAGGCTAAGCTCATCACTGGCTGAACTCCACTGATATGAAGGGTGCTATTGGAAAGATAAATTTGGTCCTAAATATATTATAAATATAATGATAATCAGTAAAAAAAATCAGTTACTTACACTACAGACTTGTCTGCCCTGCTTTTCTTTTCAAGCGACCAGCTTGGCTTAACAGAGAAAACTTCAGTGAGTTTAAAAACAGTAAGCTTACAAGAAATAAAAACTTGGACATATGACTAAGAAGTATGAAAATAGTGCTCAAGCATGCCAGCATGTAATCAGGAATGCTGAAGTACTATTAGAGTTGCAGCGAGCAAGGAATGTGAAGGGTACCAAGAAGGGTTTCTACAGGTAAATTAATAGCAAGAAGGTGGTCAGGAAACAATTGGAACCTTTCATGAGTGAGTGAGGCAACCTAATGACAGATAATGTGGGAAAATTGACATATTCAATGGGGGTTTTTTGACTCGGTCCTCACAGGCAAGGTTACCTCCCAGACTGCAGCACTGGGCAACACAGCAAGGGGAGGAGATGAACAGCCCTCAGTGGTGAAAGAACAGGTTAAGGACTGTTTAGAAAAGTTGGAGTCCATGAGGCCAGACACAATGCATCCCAGGGTGATGGGAGAATTGGCTGATGGACAACTGGAAAAAGTCAAATATGCTGATCATCTTTAAAAAGGGGAAGAGGGAGAATCCGGGGAACAACAGATCAGTCAGCTTCACCTCAGTCTCCAGAAAAATCATTGAGCAGATCCTCAAATAATCCATTCTGAAGCACTTAAAGAAGAGGAAGATGATCAGGAATGATCAGCATGGATTCACCAAGGGGAAGTCATGCCTGACTAACCTAATTACCTTCTATGACAAGATAACTTACTTCACAGATAGGGAGAAAGCAGTAGAGGTGATATACCTTGATTTTAGCAAAGCTTTTGAAACTATCTCCCACAGTATTCTTTCTATCGAGTTAAAGAAGTATGGCTTGGATGAATGGACTATAAGGTGGATAGAAAGCTGGCTAAATCGTAGGGTTCAATGGATTGGATAGCTGAATGTCTAGCTGGCAGCAGGTATCAAGTGGAGTGCCCCAGGGATCGGTCCTGGGACTGGTTATGTTGAACATCTTCATTAATGATCTGGATAATAAATAGATTGCATCCTCAGCATGATAGTGAATGACACTAAGATGGGGGGAGTAGATATGATAGGGGGCAGGAATAGGATCTAGAGTGACCTAGACAATTGGATTATGCCAAAAGAAATCTGAGGTTCAATAAGGCAAAGTGTAGAGTCCTTCACTAAGGATGGTAGAATCTCATGCACTGCTACAGGCTGGGGACCAATTGGCTAGAGGAGCAGTTCTGCAGAAAAGGACCTGGAGATTATATTGGATGAGAAGCTGTATGTGAGTCAACAGGTGCCTTAGTAGCCCAGATGGCTAAAGGCATTTTGGAAGGTATTAATACAAGCACTGCCAGCAGATCTTGGGAAATGACTATTCCCTTCAATTTATCATCGGTGAGACCACATATTGAAAACTGCATCTAATTATGGGTCCCCTACTACAGAAAGGATGTGGACAAATTGGAGAAAGTCCAGCTGTGGGCAACAAAAATGATTAGGGGCTAGGACACATGACTTACCAGGAGTGACTGAGGGAAATGAGCTTATTCAGTCTGAAGAAGAGTGATGGGGATTTGATCACAGCCTTCAACTACCTGAAGGGGTTCCAAAGAGAAAAGAGGTAGGTCAGTGGGAAGAGTGGGTTACTTAGGGTGGTGGTATAATCTATCCTTTGAGGTTTTTAAGGCCTGTCTTGACAAAGCCCTGTCTAGGATGATTTAATTGGGATTGGTCCTGTTTTGAGCAGGGATTGGACTAGATGATCTTCTATGATTTTATGATTCTTCATTACCTGTTTTAAAGCAGAGAGGGAAAAATGGGGTAATATAAACTTGATCTCTTCAAACTTGAGCATTTGGGGTATGTCTAGACTACATGCCTCTGTCGCCAGAGGCATGTAAATTAGACTACCCGACATAGTCAATGAAGCCGGGATTTAAATATCCCCGGCTTCATTAAAATAAAAATGGCCGCCGCACTGTGCCGGCTCAGCTGATCGTCAGCACAGCGCGGAAGTCAAGACGCGGATTGGTCGATAGGGAATGCCATTGTCGGCTGCTCCCTTATGCCTCGTGAAACGGCATTCCCTGTCGACCTATCTGCGACTTGATTGCCGCGCTGTGCCGACGATCAGCTGAGCCGGCACAGTGCGGCAGCCATTTTTATTTTAATGAACCCGGGGATATTTAAATCCCGGCTTCATTGACGATGTCGGGTAGTCTAATTTACATGCCTCTGGTGACAGAGGCATGTAGTCTAGACATACCCTTGGAGTCCTGAAATTTGTGTCTTGTGACAGTCACGTCTTAATATCTCTCTGCCATCTTCTGATGTAACTACATTAGCTAAACATTCTCTGATTTGATAAATCGTAATCTCTTTTTCCACTTGCACCTTGGCTTTTCATTCTCTACATAACCCTGTTATTTTGCTTTAAGATTCTTTTCATGTTGTAGTCACTTTCAAGGATATTTAAGATTACAGTATAATTATTATAATCTAACCTAGTCTCCCTATGAGATTTTTGTTTGTTTGTGGGTTGGGTGTTTTTTTTTTTTTTTGTCTTTTGAAAAGGCAACTAAAAGCAAAGGGACCCATTTCCTTCAGGTTGACAATCAAACTTCAATGGAAAGTTTTCAAAAATAAGAAAATGACAGCTTTTGGTAGGCTTCATATTCTTTCAGAAGAGCTGAGTGTCTGAAAGCGGAAAACAATCTACCTGTAATCTTTATTGTGTCTGCACTTCTCAGTGAGTTTTTAGATGATACTGCTTACATTCTAGAAAAGAAGTTATGTTCACACATGCCCCTCACATTGTAGGCCACATGCCTGAGAGTAGCATTTGACATTTCCCTCTAGAGTTAGTGTGGACAAGCAAATTATTGTCCAGTGAATAAACTTTGTCTCTCCAGCACATCAGTGCATCATCTGATACTATGGGCAAAGTAGAAGAACACACTGTAGCTCATAATCTTTGTAAGCAGCTTGATATACCCTGGATTATAAAGCTTACTGTTACAAAATTACATACAATTATTCATAGTAATGCTGTATATTTAATCCATGATGGCAATGCTGAATGACATCTTCTAAACAGTCATTGAGGATGACCAGTTCTGTTAGGTTTCCAGTGATGTTGTAGCCATATGTCAATTACTACCACAACAAATATGTGGGTGAATTAAACAATGGATAGAACTCTCGCAAAAAATGATGAAAGAGTCAAAACCATATCATCCGGAGCAAATACTTTTCACAAAGCAAGCCCTGCATATTTGACTTCTCAATACTTGTCCTCAGAGGAAACCTGCACAATGTCTTCAAAAGGTGAGCCTGGGAATTAAGTTTATACCTCTGCTAGACACTCCAAACCATGGACTCAACAGAGATACTAGTTTTACATCTCATTACAACAATACGTAACACTCTCTCTCTCTCTCTCTCTCTCTCTCTCTCTCTCTCTGACAATATGTGTTAACTCCTTATGCTTAACAATGTGTCCTAACTTATATTTAGCTCAGACACTCTACTTTTCTTCCCTAAGTAGGAAATAGTAGTAGTAGTAGTAGTAGTGCCTGAAGTAGAGTGCTGTAGAATGCCAAAGGTTGTACCTATCCACCAGTAGAAGTTGGCTGAATAAAAGATATTACCTCACCAGTCCTTTGATATCTTGTTTCAAATGTGTTATGAAGTTCACTGTTAATTATAATGGCAAGGGATTGCTGTGAAAATTGGCTGATCAGTATATATTTTGGTTGACCTGGCTACGTCAGTACATAATAGCGTCCATAATGCTAAAGGTATGACCAATAACATTAGATTTGGATAACTCAGCACATCTCTTATTATGCGATTTCATTTTTGGCTCTAAACATTCAATAAACTCATCTTCATTCTGTAATCAGTTTCAAGAATACTCATGTCCTCCTAGGAATCTAAAAGATTTGTACAGCTCAGGTTGGGTTCACCTCTCTCAGATGTGAAAAAGTTTGGAAAATTTTGATTTTTTAAAATTAAATCATTCACCTGTGCATACTTAAACCCTATAGAGAATTTCTATGAGCTAGCCAGCGGGTTGTACATCATTGTGACTGATTATTGGACTGGTCACTTCAGCTAACTGTGGGCTATCACAGACAAGAGAGGAACTCAATAAACCATGAATTAGTTCAGAGCTCTATTCAGCTCAATTTGTTGCTATAAGTTACCTTTTGTGAGTTACAATATCCACTTCCCAACTGAAAAGCTCTTACTAAATCACAGCAGCAGCCAATTTCAGTCATGACCCATGTAGGGCTGCCCTTTTCTTTGTGGTATTCAGCTGTCATTCAAGTCAGTCCTTTTCATTAAATACACTGTACCTCATTCTATGAAGGTTAGCTCAAGACAACACATTGCAACTACATATTGCTGTTTTATAAAATAAATATGCACTTTAATCCTCATGCACATGTATTCTTAGTGATAAACACAAGGGCACTTGTCCTCCAAGTCATCTTCCCTTCATAAGATGAACTGCATTAAATGTACAGTGTCCTTGTATGTATTAGAAAAGAATAAATGCCAAGAATATTCATTCAGCTGTGAATATGTGTGGCTTAATACAGCATTCTCTTCTATTTTTCTTAAAATGGCTGAAAACATATTAATTCCATATTGTCTCTTTCGTTGGAGAGAGAATACCTGTTACTAGTTTTATAGTTTCAAATTATATTTTTTCTAAACCTAAACAACTGAAATAAAATAACAATGGGATATATATTATTTCTGCTAACAATTCTGCACAATTTGTGGAATTTTTCTTTGTCCGTTACTAATGGGATGCATTTCAGCATATCAGACAAATTCATGGTTATATACTGGTCATTTTCCTATTCTTGAAAAGTAATATGAAACTTTACCATGACTTCTTATTAGAACCAGTGAGTCACAATTCTTGTTTCCAATTGTTTTAATTAATTCATGGAAAAGGTTCATAGGATCAAATTTCTAATACTATGCAGGCTGCAAATCTAGAACCCCATTAAGCCGAGATTTACTCAGGTGGTTAATTTTTCACACTGTGAACAGTCCCACTTAAGTAAATCACATGTTTTGATCCTTTATTGACTAAATTACTGTGGCTATGTCTAGACTAAGGGCTTCCGAAAAAACTTCTTCCGAAAGAGAGCATCCATGCACAAAAGCGCATCGAAAAAGCGATCTGCTTTTTCAAAAGAGAGTGTCCAGACTGAATGGACGTTCTCTCGCATGTAAGCTGTGATTGCTATGGATGGAATGGCCACCAGCGCATTTGTGCTTTTTCCTCTTTCCTCGTCTTCCAAAAGAACTCCCTCTTCCCCGTCCACAGACGCCATTTTGCGAAAGAGCTCTTGTTGTTGTTAGAGACTACCATAAAACTATTATTAGTGATTCTGGCATGTGAATTAAAGAGGCTCAGGGTGGAGTTTGGGTTTGTTTTACTTTGTTCTGTTAAAAAACTAAAATATATAATTTGGGGAATGAGTGAAGTGAGACTTTTCAAATAACACTGCTCTACAGCCAAAATGCTTCTGAAATAAATGTAGTCAAACTTTACTAATTCTGGGTCACTGAGAACGAAAATGATGCTTAAAATTGTTGATTGGCTCTAGTTTTCAAGATATGCTATTGGGTCAGTATATACGACCCTTGACTTGGGAATGGCGGAGGATAAGTGAGTTATAAAGGGAAGGGATCTCAATTTAAACCAGAAATGACTAAAATACATCTTTGATTGGATCTATGAATAAATCTATGACTGGGTTTGGACAGTACTTGCTTTTTAGGCAAAACAATGAATGATGCAATCTGAAGCTGGTATTGCGTCATACATGATATGAATTGCATCATGTTATTCCTAGAAGTCATGGATGATGCAATCATAACGAAGCTTACATCACTCTGCTGAACAAATTGCCCTATATCAGCTCTAGAAATCATACAGTGTCGTGCTCTCTTATTTGTCAGTGTTTGATTTTGCAAAGGGACACATTTCTGTTTAGCCAAAGTGAGCAGAGATGCCTCGTACTTGTGTGAACAGTGCAGATAACTTCTGCTATGTTTCTGGTGAAGTGACTTTTGCATCACAAAAGCACAGTATAAGCACTATGGTTAAGAAAGCCTATCGCCTTTATTTTGGCTGCAAAATTGGAGATCAGGACAAGAGGTGGGCCCACGCATATGCTGTAACACTTGTGCAAAAAATCTTCGCCAGTGGTTGAACAGGAAAAGGAAATCTATGTCTTTTGCAGTGCCAATGATTTGGAGAGAGCCAACAGATCATACCAGCAATTGTTACTTCTGCATGGTGCCTCCAGTTGGGAAAGGTGTGTCAAAGAAGAAAAAGTGGACTGTGCATTATCCAAACATTCCATCAGCTATACGCCCAGTACCCCACGGAGAAGGACTGCCGGTTCCTGATGCACCAGAATCATTCTCACTTGAGTCAGACGAGGAAGAGGAAGAGGATGAAACTTCTGGTCCTGAACCATCAATGTCACAGGACCCACATTTTCTCCCATCCTCCTCCTCTGAACCACACCTCATAACACCAGGTGAACTGAATGACCTTGTCAGGGATCTGGAACTACCCAAGAGTAAGGCAGAGCTGTTGGGCTCCAGACTACAGCAGTGGAATCTCCTGGCAGGTGATGTTAGGGTTCCCATGTTCCGTGACCATCAAAAGGATCTTGTCCCATTCTTCTTCATGGAAGGTGATTTGGTAGCCTGCAACAACATCGATGGTGTGATGGCAGCCCTCAACATCGTTCACGATCCAGATGAGTGGAGACTTCATTGATTCATCAAAGACGAGTCTTAAAGCTGTTTTGCTGCATAATGGCAATGTTTTGCCATCAATTCCAGTTGGTCACGCAGTCCATATGAAGGAAACCTATGACAACATGAAACAACTTTTGAGGTGCATAAACTATGACCAACATCAGTGGCAGCTTTGTGGCGATTTGAAGGTTGTTGCTCTCTTGCTTGGTCTGCAGACTGGATACACAAAGTACTGCTGTTTTCTCTGCGAATGGGATAGTCGTGCAAGAGATTCCCACTACATCAAGATAGATTGGCCACTCCGACAGTCATTGGAGCCTGGGAGGAAAAGTGTTCAGCATCCACCACTTGTTGAATCAAGGAAGATTTTGTTACCACCCTTACACATCAAGCTGGGTCTGATGAAGAACTTTGTCAAGGCCATGGACAAAACACAAGCAGCTTTCAAGTACCTCCGTGGAAAATTTCCAAGGTTAAGTGAAGCTAAGATAAAGGAAGGTGTCTTTGTTGGTCCTCAGATTCGTGAACTTCTTCGAGATGATGCATTTGACCATGCGCTGTATGGCAAGGAAAAGACGGCCTGGAAAGCCTTCCAGTTAGTGGCAATAAATTTTCTCGGAAACAACAAGGCAGACAACTACAGGTTGTTGGTGGAAAACCTCCTCAAGGCATACAAAAGCCTTGGTTGCAACATGTCACTAAAGATACATTTTTTGCACTCTCATCTAGATTTTTTTCCACCAAACTGCAGAGCAGTGAGCGACGAGCACGGCGAGCGATTTCACCAGGACATTGCAACAATGGAGAAACGCTATCAGGGCAAATGGAACCCATCAATGCTTGCAGACTATTGCTGGACAGTGACAAGAGATGCTCCATTCAATGAATACAAGAGACAAGCCAAGAAGCGCCGAGTAGACACTGAATAGGACTAAACTATGTACATAATAGTTTTTTGCCTTTTGTTTCATAATAAATTTTATTTATATAACCCTTTTGCTGATTTTTAAAGTGTTACATAAACAGGACAGGTGAAATATTATCATGTAAAGCAACCATAAACACATGAAAAGACCTAGGTTTACAATTTATGATTAAAACTCTACTATCTACACAGTATACATAGACGTAAAATGTAAAAACTTAAATATCTTGGAAACAGTAGCCAATCAGTTGTTTTAATTGTCATATTTGAATGCAGCACATCAAAATACATAATAAATAGCACATTTTATCTCTGAAGCAGACGACTTCTAAAAAATTGTAGACCAGTGAGGGTTTCTCTATTTACAATGGGAATTCTGAATTCAACTTCAGAGATTCTCAATGTCTCTCAACAAAGAATGTGGCTTGCTTTCTTCATCTCCGCAAACTCACCTCCCTTTCCAGGTTTTCCAGTTTTGGCGGTGTGCATCTAAAGCATGTGTCTACATTAGACCAGGCAATAAGTATTTAACTGGGCCAGAAAGATTTTATAAAGCATTCATTGTGACCTGACAAATTTATATAACATTTACTGAGGCATATACTGTAGGCCTTATAAAGTGGGTGGAAAGCACTATTATTTAGTAAATATTCACTTCCATCTACCCATGGGGGGAAAGAGGGAGGGAGTCAAAGCACTACTCACCAATACCAGTATTTTAAAAAAAGAAATTTCAATTCTCTAAACCAAACACTTTTTGGATTTTGAGAGACCAAAGCAAGTTAGCTAAATGTCTAAGAAATGATCCCCATGTGAAAGTTTGACTTGTTCCAACATTTAAAAAATATATACTCTGCTATTATAACGTGCACCATGAGAAATTTCGAGCAGGTTGACCTAGATTTGTTGAAAATAGGGACAGGATCAAAATCAAAATCAGGATCAAAATCAGGGTTATAAACAGAAGATAACTGAAAATTTATTGGGGAAAGGAATGTCCCTGTAGTCCATGGGTGGCCAACCCATTACAGGCAAAGAGCCAAAATAGTTGTGCATATAGCACAAGGAGCTGGGGGGGGGGGAAGTTGTCGAGCAAAAAAAAAAAGACACCATTATGAATGGCCATGCCAGACGGCTCCCCTACCCCGGTGAGCACAGAGAGCTGGGAGGTAGATGCCATTTTGGGGGTGGTGGGGAGAGCCACATGCGGCTCGTGAGCCGAGGGTTGGCCACAGCTGCTGTAGTCTATTTGTTTAACTGAATAACTAGACTTCATCAAGGAGAGCCTAGAGCAAAAAGATAGTTGTTCCTTTTTCTGCAATGAATGTATAAACCTAAGTAAATAAACATACTTTTAAAATGTAGAGATTAGCAGCTACTATATATTTGAGAGAATGTATCTGTCTGACTTACTGTTTGTTCAAGAATTCCTTCAAAATGGTAAAAACTCAGATCACCAAATTTGGTATGCAGCTTCCCCTTATCATAACTTAAAGAAAGGGCAGGGTTTGGTTGTGCCAGGACAATGGGATGTCTCTGGAATAGGATTGCTTCTCATAAAACCCTACAGAAAAGAAACAGAATCACCAGGCAGGTGAAAGGGACTGGCAGGAGTTTGCACCCCATTCCATCCAGGACTGCCCTTGCCCCAAGCCTCCCCGCCTCAGGTGCCCTTTAGGAAAGGCAGGGGGGCAATGAAGCTTCCTCCCCAGTTCATATGGGAACATTGCTGGCTGTTCCCCTTTGTCAGGGAGAGATGGGAAAGCACATAATTTGCTGCATTCCTCTATCTGTCTGAGGAACACAGGTGGCATACATGCATTCATCCCCCTCTGTGCCCACTGGTGCTACAATGGCCATGGATAGGTGCTTATCACCTTGTGCCAAGCTGTTGTGGAGAAAGAATGTTGGGGTAGTCATCTCTGCCTGGAGAAGCCTGCATACTGAACCCATCATCCCCAACCCAGATGCAGAGCAATGTTTCAAATGAAGCACGTGCATACCAAGGGTATGTCTAGACTACATGCCTCTGTTGCCAGAGGCGTGTAAATTAGACATACCGACATAGTCAATGAAGCGGGGAGTTAAATATCCCCCGCTTCACTAGAATAAAAATGGCCGCCGCGCTGTGCCAGCTCAGCTGTTTGTCGGCACAAAGCGGCAGTCAAGATGGGGATCAGTCAGCAAGGAAAGCCTTTGCCAACCGATCCCTTATGCCTCGTGCAGTGAGCAGGGGAAGGGAGAGGGGAAAAGACCCCTCCCTCATCAGGAAGGCTCCAGGGTCCAGGTTTACTCAGCTCCACGCCACATGGAAGCAGAGCCTGGGGAGGAGGGAGAATGGAGAAAGCCTTACACCCACTTCAGTCCCAGTCAGCAGAGCTCCCAGCAGACACAGAACAGGGAAAGCAGGGAGGGAAAGGGGAGGCTTAATTCTCACATTTTCCTTGGTTCTGGCGGGGCACAGAGAATTCACCAGGGGAAAGGAGTCAGATTCTGTCTTTGTGTATGCAGACAAGGAGGAGGAGCGGGAGTGTGGCCTCATCTCATCACAATTGTGTGGCCAACAGAGGTTTAATGAACACAGTTTATGGTGGGCATGAGGGGGTTGAATTTTGCTTCTCCCTCCCAATTATTGTTGCAGACACAAGGAACTGGGGAGAAATCAAACCCTGCACAGGGCAGACAGAGTGCAGGCATTTCTACTGGAGGTGA
Source organism: Pelochelys cantorii (assembly GCA_032595735.1). NCBI lineage: Eukaryota > Metazoa > Chordata > Testudines > Trionychidae > Pelochelys > Pelochelys cantorii. The sequence continues at coordinate 143,475,026 of CM064327.1, forward strand.
GCCAAGGGCTAGATCCTTGCTACAAGGGCAAGGGCCTGGGGAAGCCTGGGATAATATCAAAATGTAGTTTGAGGCTCTATAATTATAAATGGGCTCAAGGTACACCAGAAGAGATGTACACAGTGACCAGATGGGAAAAAACTTAAATAGAAGTGTTTATTAAAGGATTAATACAGCAGGGAACCAACCTCCCATTCTTATGGTCCATTTTAACCTCCTATGTGGCAAGGGTGGATGGCAAGGGCCTGGCAATGGGTTTGCTAGAGGGCCCCTTGATGAATTAGGAAATAAACATGGGCGTTACCTTGTCATGGTAATCCCAGACATCTAATCTTAAAGTTGCTGCCTGATTATACACATCAGGTGTCGCCTGTTCTTCTTTTGGTATAGCCAATGAGCAGCTTTACATTTGTAGAGTAGCTGCTGAAAAAAACTTGAGAAAGACCAAAGATTTTCAGAAGATTTCTTGATTGGTGCCTACCTTCAACTCATATAGCTAGAACACAATCTCTTATTAATGCCATGGGCATAAAAACAATTTCTGGTTAACATTTTTGTACTATATTTTTAAGTGCATTGACAGACTAGGATAGTTCTCTTTTCTCTGCCAATTTAGCACAAAACATGTTTTTATTATTTAACCCGTTTCACCCATGGAAAGTAAGAGGAAATTTCAAAATGCAGTTTGAGACCCCCTAATTATACACAGGCTCTGTTTGCATTCTTATATGGGAAGAATCAGCACATCGCCAAAATAAGATAATTTAATTCTCTGTCTCCAGAGTTTAAATGCACTTCCGTTAAGAACAATATTATACTCCATTTTGACATTTTCTGTCAGTGTAAGTGAAATCTGAGGTGGCTTTGGCAGCTGTAAGAAATGGATGTAGAGGTTTGAAAAGATTTTTTTCCCCCAAGCCAAGGCATCTGGTAGTTATTCCAAAATAGCTTATTTCGAAATAGTACATCTACACTGCAGGGAAGCCTCAAAATTAGTCCGAGGCAGGCTTCCCTAATGTAGATGTGCTATCTCGATTTAGAGACCCAGGAGAAATAACTTAGGATACGTCTACACTAGCTCGTTAGTTCGAGCTAGGTAGGGTAATGAGGGCAACCGGAGTTGCAAATGAAGCCCGGGATTTAAATATCCCGGGCTTCATTTGCATGTTCCCGGGCGCCGCCATTTTTAAATCCCCCTTAGTCCGAACTCCGTGCCCGCGGCTACACGCGGCATGGACTAGGTAGGTTGAACTAAAGATCCTAATTCGAACTACCGTTACTCCTCATTCCACGAGGAGTAACGGTAATTCGAATTAGGATCTTTAGTTCGAACTACCTAGTCCGTGCCGCGTGTAGCCGTGGGCACAAAGTTCGGACTAAGGGGGATTTAAAAATGGCGGCGCCCGGGAACATGCAAATGAAGCCCGGGATATTTAAATCCCGGGCTTCATTTGCAACTCCGGTTGCCCTCATTACCCTACCTAGCTCGAACTAACGAACTATTGTAGACGTACCCTTAGAATGGGCCTGGCAAGGGGCTATTTCAAAATAGCAGAAGTGGAGCATCTACACACGCTTTATTTTGAAATAGCTATTTCAGAATAAGTGTTATTCTTCAGAATGAAGTTTAAAGAAGTTGGAATAAGCTGTCCGTTGTTTTGAAATTATTTCAAAATAACAGAATTGCTGTGTAGATGCTCGCATAGTTGTTTCATAATAACAGCCATTATTCTGAAATAACTTTGCTGTGTAGACACACCCTGGCTGACTACGCTGTCAGTGACTCTTTATGTGGTACTTATATAACCACAAGTCAAACTGATGTGGAGTTAACCTGCTTGCAGAAGATGATTTAGCCTTTTGGAAACATTCAGTTTTCTACAGTACATTTCAATATGGCTTTCACTGGCAATAACATTTGCTGTTGTTTACGTATGTGATAGTGTGTGCAATTAAATTAAATATCCATTGACAAAGACAAAGAAGTTCACTTATCCAATTTTTTTTGAACTGGCCTTGAAATAGACTATTTCTTGTGCATGGTCTCACTATATGTTAATTCTTCTTAAACCAGTTTCTCAGCTCTACAGAAGGAAACTCACACACTGATACACACCAGTTCTTTTCAAATATGGCCTGGAATGTTCCTGCTCCTAATGGTAGTATATATCTTTAGCTCTCTATATTTTTTAATTAAAACATGCTAACAAAGCCTAAGGAAAATAAATGAAACAACTCACAAGGAAATTAAATTGAGAAGCTAAGCTCATTTATAATTATTGTATTTCAATTAGGCTGTACTAGGGCTGGGTAAACAGATAGAAAGAAACAACCATGATGTCTGAGTTTCATACATATTTCCTGTGTCCTGTTTGTAAAGTCTATATAGAAATGACAACATTTTAAAGCATACACACATGTTCATGCCTATTACTGCACAAAGAATAAAGTCATAATACTACATCAAAATGTATCCAAAGAAAGGATAGGTCAGAACTCTTGGATGGTGCAAATCACCATAACTTCACTGAGCCCTGATCTATACTAGGGAATTATTTGGAAATAACTTCCCTTATTTCGAAATAACAAGCGAATCATCCACACTACCAAACCCATTATTTCGAAATAGGAGGATGGTTATTTCAAAATCTGTACTCTTGCTTTCCTCAGGAAAATAACACTTATTTCAACATAGTTATTTCAAAATAGCACTAGTGTGGATGCTCCGCTGCTGCTATTTCAAAATAACTACTTCCTAGAGTAATTCAGAGTAATTACTCCCTGGTGCTTCCTCAGGATCTAAGTTGAGGTAGTGCATCCACAATAATGGAGCCTGCCTCGGACTAATTTTGAGGCTTCCCCATAATGGGGACACGCTATTTCAGTTTAATTATTTCTGAAGTTATTATTTTGAATTTAGTAATTTCAAAATAGTTTCCTAAATTAGACATGCCCTGACATCAATGGAGCTATAGCTACACCCTGGATTCATAGCGTACGTCTACACAACAGTGTTATTTTGTGTCTACACTACAAGCCTTTATTTTGAAATAATGTTTAGCTGGAGGACTTCCTACTCCCAATCATGGTAACCCTCATTTCACAAGAAGTAAGGGAGGTCAAAGGAGAAGTGTTCTTCCTGCTGTGTAGACAGCACAAAAAGGCAAATTAAGCTATTTCGACTTAAGCTACACAATTGACATAGCTGAAGTTGTGTAACTTAATTCGACTTTAGTCCTGCTATGTAGACATACCCATAGATTTTAAAGTCAGGAGGGACCATTATGATCCTTCAATCAGATTCTCTCATGTAGTTTTACCAAGTCATTCTTGCATCTAGCCATAGCTGAATTAGACCATATATTTTAGACAGAAATACAATCTTGACAAAAAATTCATCATATGCTAGGTGAGTTGTTTCCATGGTTAATTGCCCCACTATTAAAAATTTGCTTTTGTCTAGCTTCAGCTTCCAACCATCACATTTTGTCACCTGATCTGCTAGATTAAAGAGAAATTTCCTTTTGGAAATCTTCTCCCCATGTAGGTTCTTATAGACACGTTCAAATTATCTCTTAACCTTCTCTTGGATAAACAAAGTAGATTGGCATCCTTAGTCTCTTAGGCTATGTCTACATTAGAGAGTTTTTGTGGAAAAATGGCCTTTTTTGGCAAAAACGCGTGGATCATCCACACCTCAAGCATGTTTTTGCGCAAAAAAATCAGAAGAGCAGAGGGCTTTTTGCACAATAGGTATTCCTCTTTCTACGAGGAATAACTCCTTTTTGTGCAGGAGCTCTTGCACAAAAAGGTGTGTGTGGATGGGCAACAGGGGTTTTTTTGCACAAAAAGAGGCAATAGAAAAAAGCAGCAGTGTCCTGGTGGCCATTCTGTAAATAGCAATCAGAGTTTCCTTTCAAGAGAGTGTCCATGCAGTCTGGATGCTCTCTTTCACAAAAGTGCATCGCTTTTTCGATGCGCTTTTACGATGTGGACGTGCTCTTGTACAAGAAGTTTTTGTGGAAGATCTCTTCCGCAAAAAGTTTCTTGTGCAAGAAGCCCATAATATAGACAAAGCCTCAGTGTTAGGCATGTTTTCCAGGCCTTGAATCATTCTTCTATCTCTTTTCTAAATCCTGCCAATTCTGAACCCCCTTTTTTTTTCATCAGATGAAGCTTTGGCCCAAGATTTTTCTTTTGAGATTAGTTCAAGATAAAGAATTTAACTCAATTTGGGAGAGTCAATATTAAATTTAAATTTAAATTATGTCAATATTAAATTTAAAGCCTAGTTTAAGTAATTTTTCTTTTTGAGACACTCTTTTTCTTTTTAAAAATTGTAATAAGCTCAGAATTAATTAACAAAAATTACATTTCAAACAGTGGCAGAATATTTTCAAATTGAATTAATATTTGTATATGAAATATTTAGCTATTAAGACAAAGTCATTTGTAAAAATACAGGCTATTCTGTATTAAATTTCTTAAGATAAAAAGAAGCATATTTAAGGTTCATTCATGCACACACATATACGTATACTTAACCATAAGCACATGAATAATACCTCAGACTTCAGTGGGATTAATTGCATGTATGAAGTTAAGCATATATATATATATGCTTGGAAGCTTGGGGTCTTGATGTTAATAAATGTTAAGCTGCATTTTTCAATTTAAAAGATAGGAGACAAATGGTAGAAATAAATGGTCAGTTTTCAGAATTGAGAGAGATAAACAGCAAGGTGCCCTAGGAATCTGTACTGGGGCCAATGCTGTTCAACATATTCATAAATGATCTGGTAAAGGGGGTAAGCAGTGAGGTGGCAGAGTTTGCTGATGTTGCAAAATTATTTAAAATAGTAAAGTCCAAAGTAGACTGTGAAGAGTTACAAAGGGATCTCACAAAACTGGATGAGTAGGCAACAAAATGATGGATCTAAATCAGTGCTGATAAATGCAAAGGAATGCATATTGGAAATCCTACTATACCTAATCTAATTATACCTACAAAATGATGAGATCTAAATTAGCTGAATGAGCTTGAAATCATGGTGGATGTTTCTCTGAAAGATTCTGCTCAATGTGTAGCAGCAGTCAAAAAAGCTAACAAAATGTTAGGAACCATTAGGAAAGGGATTGATAAAAAGACAGTAAATAAATACATGGCATGCCCACAGTTTTAATAGTACATACAGTTCTAGTTGCCCTGTTCCAAAAAAGATATATTAGAAACAGAAAAGGTAGAGAAAAGCAACAAAAATGATTAAGAGTATGGAACAGCTTCCATATGAGGAGAAAATATAAAGACAGGGACTCTTCTACTTGCTTTAAATTAGGATAAGAGGAAGATGTATACCAAATTTGATGCTCCTAGCTCTTACCATTTATAAGGAATGGCAAGCAGATGGACAGACAGACATTTCTAAAATATATAGCTAGATGTACCATAGATAGCACTGTCCCTGTGACACAAGAGTTACAACATCCACTCCAACATATAAAACATGTAGGAACAGTTTCCATGATAGGAGGGAAATGGATAATATAGATCCAAAACTAATATAGGAGATAAAAGTGCAGAACATAAATGTTAAAGTGGTTAATTAAGTTACTGCTGTTCATTCAGGGTAGGCCTGACTAGGTGAGCAGGCTTTAAAAGCCAGAGGCAGAGCAACGAGGTGGAGTGAAGTAGACAGGGGCTGCAGACAGTGGAGTTTTAGAGGGAGTGCAAGAGATCCTGCCACTGAACAGGCTGCCAGGAGAGTGTACTAGCTTTGATGTGAGTGAGTTTGCTTGACTATTTGTCTGCTTTCTGTTTCTATTTCTGTTGCAGGTGATTTCAGTTACTGTGGCAGTTGGGATTGTGTGTCTGGGAGTGTTTGATCTTTTGTTCTCTTGATTACTTTTGATCAACCTCACTCAGCCTTGTGATCAGTCTCCCCCTGCGTGTCTAATAGGGGGTAGGCCGGACCTACGCAAGCAGGCTTTAAAAGCCAGAGGCAGATTGACCTGGGGAGTGAAGGGGGCTGCAGATAGGGAAGTTTGACAGAGGGAGTCCTAATATGGTTAGGAAGACCTGCAACACCAGTGCCAGCATTTCTTTTGTCTCCTCCATCTGTGCGTATAGCCAGACAGACCACCTGACCATGGATACCTCTCTCCAGATCCTGGTGTGGTTTTGTAGGGACTGTGGCTTGCAATTTCTACCTACTGAAATCCAGGCTGGAGAGACCATCCAATGTGAAAAGTGCCTGCTGGTGGAATCTCTCAAGTGGAAAAGTGACAGGAGGAGGTAGCTATTCTGAGGAACATCCAAATCTACAAGGAATTCCTTGAGAGTATTCATGTGGAGACCTCTGAGGCTGAGGAATCTATCCCGTTACAAAAGACTTCTGACAGACTACTGATGAAGGAGATGGCTCTGTCTCAGGGGGAGCAATGGCAGCTGGTCACTTCTGGCAGGAAGCAGGTCTCCACCCTTGCTTCCAACGCTCCTGCTGTGGTTCTGGAGAACCCTTAAGCTGTTCTGGATAAGGGAGATAAGGAATTATCTCCTAAAGAAGAAGAGGAGAGGCCTTGTACCCCCAAGGCTGGGAGGTCTGCAGCCACCACTGCAAGGAGGAAATACAGGGTAGTGGTGGTTGGAGACTTTCTTCTGAGGGGGACAAAGCCACCCAACTGTTATCCTGCCATGTCATCTCAGGAGGTATGCTGCCTGCCAGGGGCCCATATCTGAGACATTATGGAAGGATTGTTGAGGATTATCTGGCCTTCTGTCTACTATCCCATGTAACTCATCCATGTGGGTATTAATGATATTGCAAAGCTTGACCGTGAGTAGATCAAGAGTGACTACTGGGCTCTGACAGTATGGGTGAAGGAGTATGGAGTGCAGCTAGTATTCTCTTCAGTCCTTCCTGTCAAAGGTAGAGGCTCAGGCAGAGACAGGTGCAACCTGGAGGTGAATGCTTGACTGCAAAGATGGTGTCACCAGGAGGGCTTTGCTTCCTTGACCACAGAATGATATTCCAAGTAGAAGGACTGCTAAGCAGGGATGGAGTTCACCTTTCATTTTTGAACCAGACTGGCTAACCTAATGAGAAGGACTTTAAAATAGGTTCAACAAGGGCAGGTGACTAAAGCCCACAGGTAATTGAAAAACATGGAAATTTGGAAGATGGGTCAGAAATGGGAGGGAGCATGGGCTATAATAAGAGACATAAAGGAGGGGAAAAGAAGAATTGGCGGGGGGGAGGACAAAATCAAATTAATATCTTAGATGCCTGTATACAAATGCAAAGAATATGGGCAATAAGCAAGAAGATCTTGAAGTGCTAATAAATAAACACAGCTATGACATAGGTAGTATCACAGAGACTTGGAGGGATAATACATATGATTGGAATATTGGTATAAAGGGTACAGCTTGCTCAGGAAGGATAGGCAGGGAAAAAAGGGAGACGGTATTGCCTTATACATTAACAATGTAAACACTTGGATTGAGGTGGAAATGGACATAGGAGACAGACTTGTTGAGAGTCTCTCTTGGTCAGGTTAAAAGGGGTAAAAAGCAAGGGTGAAGTCATGCTAGGGGTCTACTATAGACCACCTACCCAGGCAGAAGAGGTGGATAAGGCTTTATTTTAAACAACTAACAAAATCATCCAAAGCACAGGATTTGGTGGTGATGGGGGACTTCAGCTATCCAGAAGTATGTTGGGAATCTAACACAGCAGAGCACAGATTATCCAACAAATTCTTGGACTGCATTGGAGACACTTTTTTATTTCAGAGGTTGAGAAAGCTACTAGGGGAAAAGCTGTTCTAGATTTCATTTTAACAAATAGGAAAAAACTGATTGAAAATTTGAAAGTGGAAAGTAGCTTGGGTGAAAGTGAGCATGAAATCATAGAGTTCATGATTCTAAGGAATGGTATACAGGAGAACAGCAAAATAGAGACAATGGATTTCAGGACTGCAGATTTTAGCAAACTCAGAGAGCTGGTAGTTAAGGTCCCATGGGAGGCAAGACTAAGGTTAGGTCTACACTACAAAGAAAAGTCGGAAAAAGATACGCAAATTGCAAATTGCAATTTGTGTATCTTTTTCTGCTTTTCTTTCAAAAGAGGCTTTTCTGAAATTTGGCACATCTACACAGTGCCACATTTTGGAAAAACCTTCTTTCTCAAGCCATCACTTCTTCCTCGGGAAAAAGGGATGACAAAAGAAAGTGTCCACTTTTCCGAAATTTTTTTAATAAGGACAAATGCAAAGTACTCCACTTAGGAAGGAACAATCAGTTTCACACATACAGAATGGTAAGCGACTGTCTAGGAAGGAGTACTGAAGAAGAGGATCTAGGGATCATAGTGCACCACAAGCTAACTAAGAGTCAATAGTGTGACACTGTTGCAAAAAAAGCAAACATGATTCTGGGATGCATTAACAGGAGTGTTGTGAACAAGACACGAGAAGTCATTCTTCTGCTCTACTCTGCGCTGATTAGGCCTCATTTGGAGCATTGTGTCCAGTTCTGGGCACCACTTTTCAAGAAAGATGTGGAAAAATTAGAGAAGGTCCAGAGAAGAGCAACAAAAATGATTAAAGGCCTAGAAAACATAAGCTATGAGAAAAGATGTTCTGTATTACCTGAAGTAGCAGGTTGGAATATGAGAGGCAAAAATTCACTCAAAATTGAACTGAAGGTATCAGAGGGGCTTTTACATTCCTATGTTATGCTGCCATGCAACTTAGAGGGAATTCTGGGGCTGGAAATGGTTTGCCAGAGTTAGCTGCTGGCAGGCCACCGGACACTGTAATTATCTGAGTGTCCACAGGTAAGGCCACTCACAGATCCTGTTGGCCAACGTTCACTGTTCCCAGCCAATGGGAGATTCAGGAAGTAGTGGCTCAGCCTGCGCCACTTCCCAGATCTCCCATTGGCTGGGGATAGCAAACCACAGGCAATGGAAGCTGAGCAGCTGCACCTGTGGATGTGAAGGAAAATAAAGCAAACCCACTGGCAAACCATTTATTCCCCATTCCTGTTACAGATGTTGATGCAATGAGACCAGGAAAGTTTTACTTCTTGAAAGTAGCTTATCCATGGTGTCAGCAAAATTCAGAACTGTGAAACTGTTAGAAGTTTTGTTCGGTATGAATAACTTGGGCTGTCTTATTATATTACACTGTCTAGTATTTCTCAATCTCAGGAATCATCCACTTATTTATCTGAAACATACATAGATAAATATGTTGGAGATGCTCTTTAAATTATGCAAAAAAGCTTCAGAGGGGTAGCTGAGTTGGTATGTAACTGGAAAAACTTAAAAAACAATGAATAGTCTAGCAGCACCTTAAAGACTAACAAACCCACGAAAGCTCATGATACCACCTACATATTTTGTTAATCTTGAAGGTGCTGCTGGACTATTCATTGTTTTTTAAATTAGACAGTCATCGGGTACTCAGTTTTCCGAGACCCCACCTGTCACCTGTTCATGAAAGTTAGAATCAGCTGGGAAGACAATTTTGTTAGATCCTAAGTTTGAATATGATGCATCTAATTCTCATCTCAAATTAGTCAAGGATTTATTTCACTGAAGTGTAAAGTCAGTGTAAGTGAGTGGATAAACCATGTCCAGAGCATGTGTTGCTAAAGGATCTGATAGCTGAAAGATCCATTCTTTGCTATCTATATGTGCTGAAAGTATTCCACAGACTGTGACATGTAATTCTCAGGACATAATATAAACCACTTAATATTATCTAACATTTCAGTACCTAGTTTTGTGTTTTGATTAAATCTTTGTCATTGAAGTGCCTAGCTTCTTCAGTGATATGCTCTAGATAATAAAAATATACATAGCATAACAATGAATAATGAAAAAAAGTCTGGAAAAGTAGCTGAGATATTCAAGCTAAACAAATATTTAAGAGCGCTAAGGACTCTAAGCCATGTGGAAGTTGATTTTGCTTTGAAATGCTTCACCAATAAATATATAACTACATTTTAACTATTTTAACAACAATAAAATGTAGTTATGTAGTTTAAATAAATAACTACATTTTAAGAACAATAATTGCTTCTGACCTTGAACAGCACATGTTGAATAGTACTTCAAACTGCTGAAGGAAATTCAACAATTATTAATTAATTAATTTAACCTATGGTATTAATCTTTTTTAAAATTAAATATCACCAGTCATCTCTCAAGTATATATAACATTTAGGGTACTGCCTTCATATACAGAGTTTTTGTTAAAGACATGCACGTGTAACAAAAGGGCGGCTGAAGAAAGCAATAGTAAGACCCCAGCTGATGTGGCATGACCATATGCCAGAAGAAAAAAATGCAGAAGTAACTGCTTGGTTTAACATTCTCAGCCCTCAAGCTAGGCCCAGTTTAGACAGTCCCCTCCCTTTCTCTGTGCATGTCTTTCTCTGTCCCTTTCCCTTTGTTAGATTCACACACTCTGCTTTTCCAATTGCTTTAGCCTGAAGCAGTTGACATTTACCCCAGCTAGATAATCGAGGAATAACATTTGCGTTACAGTTTAACATGACCTCTGCCTCTACAGCTCTTTTTAGATTACCTTCCAAAAAAAATGGTTGCTGACACCATAGTGAAGCAGGAGTTGGGTGGTGGGGGAGGTGGGGAAGAAAGAAAAGGGAAGCTTATTATTGTAGTGGTGCAGTCAATGTCATGAGAAGCTGCACTGCCCTTTTCAGTTGTGGGTGAGCAACTATTAAGGAAACGGTATTAAAAAGGAGGAACAACTGTGATGCAAGCGACACACAGGTTAAGCTAAAAGCAAAGGTTAATGGATTGACTGTTACCTGTGTATGAGGCTTAATGTTGGCCTATACACAAGAGGATTGCTTCTAGGTTGTATTTTTTCCATGAAACTAAATTAAAGGGCTAATTTATTCCAGCATAAAAGAGTGAGATGGCTTTTTTTCCCTCTCAGAAATACACAAGGACATATTTTCAAGTCAAAATCTTTTTTCTCTAGTGCTAACACAATCAACATGCTGATGGGCAGGGGGGTTAGGGGAAGGGAGGGAGAAATAAACAATATATTTAGCAAGAGTTACATTAAATCTAAATGGAGTAATTGACAGGACTGGCTGAGATCATTAATTCTATGAACAATATGATAAACTGGTTACTTAATATTGTTTTAATAAAAATGAAAATAGGTAGATTTCACACAGAAATGAAGAAATATGAAGGTGTGAATGTTTCCAAAGAACTGGAGAATACCAAAATCATTATTTCTTGTAACTTTCTGATTTCTGTCTTAAGAATTCATTTGTGAAATATGCACAAAACAAAAGCTGCATCTCATTTCCTAGTGATATTGGAGTGAATTTTGGAGCTGGCATAAAATAAAAGATGTATTCTTTTATCAGTCAATCTGTAACTATTTGTGATGAAAAGAAATTACCTCCACCGGTTTCACTAACTCCAGGTCAGAATAAAATAAGCTGATATGATTTAATGTTCCTATTCTCACTTCTATTATTTCCATAAGATGGCACACCTATTGGTTAACACTTTGATTTCCGTGAGATACTAAAAACACAACAAAAATAGACATTTTATTAAGGTTTCACTGTTGTAGCCAAAGTGCACAAATTATTGTGGAGGAGTCTTTCAGAGTGGCTAAGTGTGTTTGGGTGGACTCAGTCAATACCTTTCTGTCCCCAGAAGATGAAATAATGGGTAGACAAACATATTTAAAGGAAAAACCCTTGTATCAGGTTTAGAACATGTAAAGTGCTTTGGCTGTTGTAGACATTTTTCATCAGTGTGTAGATGTAATTATCTAACATACTTTTAAAGTACCATCTTCTATTTGAACAAATCATATAAACATTTAAAAGTCTCAAAAATAAAAACATGGAATCTAGAGGTGGAAAAAATAATCAGATTAGGACATTTCTTCAAAATGGTGTTAACGTTGCACCTGCAATAAAGAATTCAGTTATTCATTTCTGCAATTTTGTGGATGCAAGTTATCTGAGGGGGCAAATAATAGAGTTTAGAAGCCTTAATTACTTAATTATGAAGTAGATGTTTGTATGCTATTATTTTCACCCTCATATTATTGATATTTGCAAAATTGTTGGTGTAATTTGTTAGCTCACTTTAAGGCTCATATGAAAATCTGTCCTGTCATTGAGTTTTTCTTTTAATGCTGGTTTAGGTTTTCTGATATTTTGTCCATTTTCATTTTGGTGAAATATCTCAGGAGTCTTCCACCACTTCTCAAGAGAATCTGTTCTGCTAATACAGCTCAATGACTGAAGGTGTTTCCTGGTATACACTGTTATACTCCTGAGTAAAGCTCTAAATTATTTTTCAGTATCCCTGAGTCCAAATTATGCCCACAGTTATACATTTGAAGTAAATATGATTGCACACATGTTTCTTAACTTTTATTTATACCTTTCAAGTATCTGTGGTAATACCCTTCGCTCTTAAATCAATCTGTTGTTTTATAGTATTACATGATATATTAAGGATCCAAACTTGCAGTGTTTTCTCAGGCAGTTCTCCCACTGAAATAAATTATTGAGCTCTTGTTTTTTTAATTGAAATCAATGATAGTTTTTGCTGATTACAGATTTCAGTATCAAGCCCAAACAATGCAATATAAAGGGATAAAAGTCACTCTTTCTGGCTGTCCTGCTGTAAGAGATTGGCATGTTAATGATCATGAAATATTTTTTTCTTTGATCATATTAGGAATTTGTTCATACCTTTGCATTTGTTTCTACAGTCTGTAGAGTACATCCACACTGTAAATAAAAGAACCGTGGCACAAGTCTCAGACTGAAGTCCAGCTGACTTGGACTCGTGGGGCTTGTACTACAGGGCTGAAAATATCAGCGTACAGACCAAACCTCTCTAGTTCAGCACCATCAGGACCTAACTGGTGCCAAACCAGAGAATTTGCCAAACCACGGGAGATAAATATTGTCTAGCAGCATTACCAAAACTTCCACTGATTACTGGGCTCTTAGAAGACTTTTAGGGGTAAATTAGAGCTAAATAACAGCACAGAACACTGAGAGCCAGGATTGGTAGCTGTAAACAAACTTTATGGGACCATGGGAAACTTGGCCACTCCCATCATGCCAGATCATGGATGCTGCAGGACCAGAGCATGCTGGACTGGAGAGGTTCAACCCGTAGATGTTCCTGCTCAGACTGGAGCCCAGTCTTTGTGATTAATGATGGGAGAGGGGCCGAAAGCTGGAGCTCCAGCCCAGCAAGAAACATCTATACTGCTATTTTCAGCATGTAGCACAAACCTCATGGGTGTGACTCTGTTGACTTAGGCTCTAAGACTCACTGCTGCTGAGGTTATTCTGCATATAGACAAGTCATGTGACTCCTTCCATAGCTTAAGAAAGTCTTGTGAAGGGGATCATTTGAGCAGATCAAGGAATCTCCAGTTTTAGATGCTCCAGACTGGCCTCTGACATTGGTGCCTCAGGTATCCTGACTCCAGCTGAGTGCTCAGTTGCTGGAATTTTCCCAAGGAAGCTGTCAGACTAGTCAGAGTTATCTGCCTACTGTTGTGCTCTCCTAATGCTAACTGCAAGAGTGTCCCTCACAGGAAGCTACCAAAGGATGAGGTGATGATCACTGGGGAACAGGAAGAACCTACACAGACACAAGAAATGTATCTGATATTGGACATGGCAGTGTTGCTTGCTTATACCTACTCAAGTTGGTGGTGGGAATATTTCTGGAGTTTAATGGGATTTCCATATGACATTCAGACTGGTTGCTCAAGAGTGATCTGAGTGTATAATCTAGGTTTTGGGGCCTATTTTAAAGGAGAGTGCACAGAGGTGGCCAGAAAGCTGGGTGGCTCTGGTCACTACAAGGAACATAATCTTACTTAAAGGTTCTACCCGCCACCCCCCAGCTTCCTATACTGGCAGTGGCAGTCCCTATTTGGGGAAAGCACACTCAGAACAAAAAAATCTGTTTCTGGACTATCTGTGGGCCACATTGTGAATTGACAGTCTGCTAAGGCTGCTAGGGTAATGAAGCTGATGTAGACTGTCATTTTATACTGCCTGTGTTTTAATATCTTTTTTCATACAGTAAAGTACCAGGAGTGGATAATGGTGCTGCTGATGCTCTACCTCAGTTTCAGGATGATAGATTCTGCTTGCCAGCAGGGATCCCTGGCGGATGCCCTCAACATTCTGGAACCTTGGCTCATGGGAGCTGTGGGACAAGTCAAGGACTCAGTTGCTCCAGGACTCAGGGACTATAAGACTAGCCTTCCAAAGGTAATGGTATGTAGCACATAGGGAGGGCTTCATTGTGGGATGGACCCATACTTAGACATCCATGTTCCTGTCTTCATTTCACACTGTGCCCACACCAAGACATACAGAAAGAAAGGTTCATCCCTATACCTTCTATCAAACAGACTGATAAAGTACATTACTGCCACGAATGATCCACATTTTCATCATGATCTCATCACCCTATTTTTCCAAGCCAAAGCAGAAATGTGTTACAGAAAGCAGAATTGTGGACAGAATTTTGGCTGCTGCATGACAAAGTCTGCCAAAATGGAAATCAACAGGTAAATTAAGTTAGTACAAACCAAGAAATAAATGCTCCTCAATGACTATTCAGGCCATCAATACTGTGATGATATCTTTTGCCTCATGAACACACTGTTAGAAGGGTTTTCCTTAGCTGTCTCTCCTCATTCTTATCATGTAGACAGAAAGCAGAAGACCAGAAGTCTGAAGTGCAGGCAATGAGATGTTTATTGGGGTTAGTTTCCATCAAGCACATGTCTCATAACTCAGATGCTGCAAAGCCTTGTTTCCCAATGTCCCTTCCCAGTGCTGATGCTACAGAGCTTTGTTTTCTGGTGTCCTACGCTCTCCTTAGCAGGCATAATTATACTTGAAATGCAGGCCCACCAACCCATCTTACAATTCATGGTCATGTTCTCTTATTTGGAGGGAGGGGATCATGGGTCTGGGTCTTCATCCACCTCTTTTGGTCCCTATAGAAGAAGTGAGGAGTGAGGTTGAGCTGTTGCAAAGGATAGGCATTTCTTTGGCCTTTTAGGGTATGTCTACGCTGCACAGCTATTTCATCTAGCTAGTTCTCTCAAAATAATGGTGCAGTGTAGATGCACTGTTAGTGTTTTATACTTCCACCTTTCGCCCTCCCAACTGGCTGTTTGATTTGCCAGGAGAGAGAGGTTGAGGCAATCTTTAAAGTGTGCTCTCTAGTAACACTTTCACTGTTCTTTTCTGTTGCTATTGTGCTAACAAACCAGTGTTCCCTCTAAACTTTTCCATCGATGAGGTCAGACTGTTCTGAAACATATGAGTCTGAGTATGGGATGTGGAATTTTCAAAACCAAATGGACATATGTCCCATAAGTGCAGCCTGAATGGGTCGACCCCTAATATCCTCATCTACATATTTAAATAGCCCATATCCCTCCCTTCTGTGCATGCTTGCTAAGCAAGATGGAGACGGCCACCACGCAAGGTCAAGAGGTAGAGCATGCCTGGATAAGAGCCAGAAGTGTGATAGCATCCAGTAATGGCTATGAGAATGACAGGCACATATATGAAGGGAAAAGAAAACCACATTTTACAGATTCAGAAATACAGTAGAACTTCTATTTTATGAAGTAACTGGGGATTGAGGAATTAATAAAATAAAATAAACAATGATTACAGTAGATTGGATGGATAAAGTTGCAATATAGTGCACTGCATCATTTTCTTCATGTCCTTCAGTCCATGTAAGGTATTGGGATGTGAAAGGATATTGAGTAGTTCTTGATCCACATCATTTTTGTTATGTGATTTATTTGTTTTCCCATCAGCAAAAGGGTTTGTAAAACTGGTCAGTCATAAGTTTTGTATTTGTATAATCGAGGTTCTACGGTAGGTGTGGTTATCCAGGAGGTAATGCTTTTGGACTCACATCTAGAAAACCTCCACTGTTAAGAGTTACAAGAAAAGAGACACATAGAAGAAGCCATTTGTAGTGTGGGACAGTAAATGTTATTGGTTCCACAAGACCCAGGAATGACACAATACTCTTGAGCATCATTTACTATCATCTTAACTATTTGATACACATTTACGTACTCAGGTAACAGCCACAGCCCTGAATAACAATTCAGAAGATGGTAATTTGATCAGGTTCTATGTAAGTCATGATTCCTGGGTGGTACTACCTTCAGTCAATCCTCCTGTAGGTGAATATTAATTTTCATATTAATTTTCAGGGTGAACAGATGCCCTTTGACTATCTGCATCTCAGTGAGGTCAAAGCCTCATAGACTCAAAGACATAGCTAAGATGTGATAGGCACATTCAGCATCTGTGAGTTACATCAGGCCTTGACTTCTTCCTCCTTTCCTCACTTGCCTCACAGAAACATAGAAATTGACATTCTGGATCAGTCTAAAGGTACATACAATCCAAGATCCTGTCCCCAACAGTGGCCAGTACCAAATATTTTAGAGGAAGATTCAATAAATCCTCCCTTAGGCAGATGTGGGATAATCTGGTCCCTGTGGAAATCTCATCTTAATTCCTAATAATTATACTAATTGTAGATAGGTTTAATCACTGAAGCATGTGTAGTAACCATTATATATCATGCTAGCATTGTCAGATATTATATTTCAGCCAGAGACTGGTGCAGCTTGGGCCCAGAAGTACAAAGCCAAGATGTACCCTTCCTCAAATCCCCATGCTTCTACCCTACTCCTCCTATTGCCAGAAAACCCAGGACCCTTGCACTCCAGCCATAACTCCAAAGTCACTCTGTTTCTCTGTTTCTAGTTCTTTCTCACTCTCATCTTTCTTACCCATACTGTCTTGTATGTAGGGATAAATTTTAACACATGTGGTGAGATTCTTGGGTGTAAGGTATGCAGAACCAATGGTGAGTAGTTAATGCTTATGTCTTTTCTTGTGTTAACAGTGCTACTTTGGCAAACTTTTTCAAAGGTTGAGCCTCTGATTTCTTTTATGTCTGTTTGAATCAGTGAGAAAGCGCTGAACAGAAGAATTACATCCCAGCTCAATATAGTGATTCTAGTAAGTAATAATTTCACTAAAGGATAGAGAGCCTGGCCCTGAAGTCCTTATCTAAGTATTAATGAATATGGCACTCATGTAACTGAGAGTTTACAGAGTCATGTCCTTGGTACATTAATATAAAATAAGGGGCCTGATTTTTCAAGGTACCGAGGACTAGGTTGACAAACATGATATAGACACCTAACTGCCCTTTCAGGTGCCATTGGAATTCACAAAACATCTCCTTAGCTGAATTTTAACCTTGCATGCACTGAAATTACATAGGTACCTAAGCCTTGGGAGTTATTTCAAAATAACCCCCATTATTTTGAAATAATAAGTGGAGTGTCCACACTACCAAGCCCATTATTTTGAAATAACAGGCTGGTTAATCTGAAATCTGTACTCCGGCTTTCCCTGGAAAATTACACTTGTTTTGAAATAGTTATTTTGAAATAGCCGTAGTGTGGACACTTCACTTGCTGCTATTTCAAAATAACTACTCCTCAGAATAATTCAGAGTAATTATTCCCCAGTGCTTCCTGGGGCTCTAAGTCGAGATAGTGCATCTTCAATAACAAAGGCTTCCTCAGACTAATTTTGAGGCTCCCCTGTAGTGTGGACATGCTATTTCAATGTTGTTATTTTGGGAGTTATTATTTCAAATTTAGTTATTTTGAAATAATTTCCTAGTGTAGACATGCCCTACGTTTCCACTAATAAAGCACCTAAATTACCGCCTAGGGAATGTGAAAATTCACCTAAGTCCTGACACCACTAAGCTGGTTGAATGAGGTGGAAGGAAAATTTGAACCCTCGTCTTCTATGTCCTAAATGAATGCACTGGATTTTTTTTTTTTGAAAGAGAAAGAGAGAGTGAGAAAGAGAGAGAGAGAAATGATTTCATCTGGCCAGGATTTAGGCACCCAACTGCTTCTGATTAATAGAATTTAAGACCATCCTTCTCTTCAGCATCTTTTAGCAGCTATTTGGCTCCTAACTCAATAAGCTGGCTTCTGTGTATCACTGTTATGAGCATCTAACTCTTGCCCATACAATGGGTGGGGACCTTGGAAGCCTCCCTTGAGGTTGTAAATTACACTGAGCCTCAGGGTGCCCCAGAGTTAGGCATTGCTACTCTCATCATTGCAACCCCAAAATCCCCTATATGAATCTAGCCCTAGGTGCCTCCTGTGAGGAGCTGAATATCCTCAATTCTCCTTACCTGTACTGCTGGCTGAACGTGCTTGCCATTTTGCATGGCTGTGCTAAATTGGTTTTTATTAAAACTTAGAGTAGCTCTAATATTTTAAAAAGAAAAATTTTAAAAATGATTATCTAAATGATCAAATTATTAATATTATAATTTCTTATTAATTGATTGATTCATTTAACTTTATAGTTTGTATCTTCTTCATCCTCTTGTGTTTCTTCCTATAAATATAGACAATTGAAAAATAATGTTTCGGAGTAAAAGTTGGTCTGTAAGCAAAGAAATCAAAATGGAAATTCATAGTCATTAAACTATAATCAGAAGTTAGCTGACTTTTATATATGTTTGAATATACACCACACGGAGAGATGGTGAAAATAAAAATGTTTTTCTTCAGTGTAAAGGTGAATATTGTAATAGTTAGTTTAATTTTTAGTTTAACAGCACACTGAACCTCTATCTTTCAGTTGGATACATTTATTTCAAGGTACTTAGAAGCTGACTTTTATGAGATTATTTAGGCAGTGATTATTTTTGTTGAGAAATGTGTCCTTTATCCCTCTCTTTCATCCACCGCTAAGATATTTCTGTTTGCAGAATGCCTCTATTTCTGATAAATGACTGAAGACTGACTGCTACACTTTATTAAAAAGTAATAACAATTTTTGTACGCACCCTTCACATTGTAAGGGGGGGACCATGAATCAAAGGACACTGCCTGTCTGGGCCTGATAAATGCATCGTTTACCAGCTGAGGAGTTATTTAGGACTGGCTATTAATTTAAATCACATTTATCTTCCCTGAATGGGGGGAGGTTGCTGTGATAGGACTGTGAATGACCAATGGTGCAGCTAAGTGCACATTATTTATTACTACCGCCTGCAAAGCACTGCACAATATGTTGGATTTTTTTAAAACAGTGCCAATTACCATGGTTAATCTAGTCAGGGCAGTAACAAATTTCTTTCTAATACAAACTACTTTTACACTTGTATTTCTTCTCTTTTAGAAATTAAATGTTTGCTCAAAGTTCCTGATCATTCAAAGCAGGGTATTCATCCTTTTCTAGAGTATTATGGACAATATTAGTATCTCTAAGTCTCCTTTTCATTATGAAAAGGGAGCCTTTCACTTACATAGTAGGGTATAAGTTTCATAAGTGCACAGAAATCAGATAAACCATGATTGTAGGAGATTTTTATTTTTGTTCAGACCATGGGAGGGTAGATGGGGAAGAAGAGTTATTTTAAAGATTTTTTTTTTAAATTTGGTGGGGAGGGGGGCAAGCTACACAAAACTGCCATGTGCTAATGCCATACACTTGACTCAATGTAGAGAATGAAGATAATTCTGATTTTGAAAGAAAGAGAGCTTTACAAAACCTAGTGAGGAAAGAGATGTGTGAAGTTAAAGCTATTGCATGTACATGTTAAACATGGGCCTGGGACACCCTAATAATTATGTGGTGTGGCATGTTGAGCTGACTGCTCAAAATGCACCAAAACAAGGTGATGAAAAAGGGCAGCTTTCTCTGTGCTTTCGTTACACTTATACCAGGATTTAATGTATATCTGGAGTGTACTATACTGAAAAATCTCCAGGGAGTATGCTGCCAGACTGGGGTATTGTTTCCTATGGGACAGTGAAAGGCAGTTGTCTCCTCTGGACTTTGCATGGCTTCTCACCAGACAGTCCTGGAGTGTCTTCCTTGACATGTAGAATGTTGTGGGGCAGACCAAGCTGGGCCTCTGAATTGCCACAGTGTCAGCCACCTCTTTGCCCCGAAGGGATGCAGCAGCAGGGGCCTGGACCACAACTAGGCACTGAGTGAACCAAGGTCCTAACCCTACCCTGGCCACTGGTGAGACATTTCCCAATCCATCACTCCCACTCTCTGAAATAGGACCAGCATGTCCCCACCCTGCCCTCTTTGGAATAAGGCCAACTGCTACACCCCCTAGAGCAGCCCCTGTTCCACAGGCATTGTGACACAACCTTGCCCCCCAGAATTGTTCTGAAATGTAGTGCTTTCTGCTCTGAAATAGTTCTGAATCCAGTTCACTATCTGGAGTGAGAAATGATGGCCTAGAAAAGGCAGGATCAGAAGCTATTGGGATGGACTGAGTGTCTACATGATGGTGCTCAGAGTGCTCAAAGTGCACCACATAAGTCCTTATAAGAAAGAGGTATATCATCTGTCCCCAACAGGCTGGCCTTTGATTGATATGTTCTCTCCCCTATGGCTGATTTCAAGGAACATTAGTAGGGCACAGATATGTGTCAAAGAAAATAGAAGGCATTTTGTATATCCAGCAGAAAAAAAAAAGAAAGATGCTGCATCAGCCATAACTTTCTCCCCACACTCATCTCCTTTCATGACTACAGTGCAGTATTGAAGAAAAGCTAGTAATAATAGGTAGCAATGCCCGCTCTACCTGTCCTCAATCCCTGTATTCAGCCTGGCTGTAAATGCACTGAACCTTCCAATCTAGAGTCCCTTCTGGTGTTTCATGTGAACATTATTTTTCTTACCATTTCCCAGCTGTTCATTTCTTCCCCACACGATTTATTTTCTCTGGTGAGTCTGTGAACCTCATTAGTAAGCAGATTGCTCTAAAGATGTTCTCCAGTCAGCAGCAGTGAAGCTGGATAGCCACACCTATGGGTGTCCTTCCTGTGTGCCAGGAATTTCTTCACTAGAAAGAAGTGAACAGTGATTATCAGAGTCTAACACAACTGGGCCCTTCTGATGATCCCACACCTATGTTTCAATTCACAATAACGTATAGTTTGGACCTCATCACTAAAAGAAGAGGAGAATTACTGCCTAACAAAGGTGTTTTTAAAAGGTTTTTTTTTTTATTTATTGGAACATACAAAATTCATTTTTTGCATTAAAGACTGTTTTCTTATCCCACAAGTGTCAGTTGCAGCAAAAAAAAAAAAAAAAAAAAAAGAAGAAGAAGAAGCTATAAGAACTTTTTAAATGGAGTTTTAAAACAGGAAAAGTGTTAGATTTTTTTCATTGTCCTTGTACTGACAAATGGAGGAGCATTTTTCCTCAAATATTGAAAACTAAATCTGCAAAAATTTAACCTAAATAGTTTCTCAAATTTCTGAACGGATTAAAACACAGTCTAAGAATGGGACATCTTAGGCTATGTCTACTTTAAAGCCTATGTTAGCATACTTTATGTCACTCACAGGTATGAAAATACCATTCCCCTTCGGGGCATAAATTATTCTGACATAAGCATTTATGTGCACAGCACTTTGTTGGCAGGAGAGCTTTTCCCAACAACATAGCATTTGCTGCTGGAGGAAGTGGCTGTATGTCTATCAGTTCAGCTGTGCTGCTACAGCACTCTGTGTGTAGACATGGCCTTAGTCAGTCTTGACTTTGTCTGTATCTAGTGCTCCAATAACTATATAAAATATGAAATACATACTAGTATGGTATAGGATTAAATGTAGGTTTTCCTAAATGAATGTTAATAAAAACTGCATACTGCACCTAAACTGTTTTCTGTATATGCCATACAATGCATATGTTTTGGAAGGTTTTACTCTTCTATCTGTAAAGCCATTTGCTGTCATTTCTATGAGGTCAGCTCTGCAGAATGCTAGGAGAGAAAAAATATATACCTAACTGTTTCAGGAGAGCTAACTGTGAGTCAGGCAGACTAGGTTCTCTACCAGGGTCATTGCCCCCTTCTTTTTCTTTTCTCCCATTCTGCATGTGTTGTATATTTACATGTTTAGCTCTCTGCAGTAGTGACTATCTTTCTCCATTTGTTTATGCAGTAATTAGTACAATAAGGGCTTTTAGGCTCTCCCATAATAAAACTAAGAATAATAAATATAAAATGACTTAAAAATGAAGAAAAAGATATAGAGGTTGTGGTGGATAATCAACTGAACATGAGCTCCTAGTGCAACACTATTTCTAAAAGGCATAATCTGATCTTCAGATGCATAAATAGGGAAATATTGAGTTGAAGCAGAAAGATTACAATTGCCTCTCTCTTTGTCAGTGGTGCACAACTGCTGCAATACTGTGTCCAGTTCTGGTGTTGTCCTTTCAAGAAGGGCATTGAAAAAATAGATACCGTTCAGAGAAGCGTGATGAGAATGATTAAAGAATTAGAAAATAGGCCTAAATGTGAGAGACACAAGGAGCTCAATCTAGTTAACTCAGCAAAGAGAAGATTGAGGGCTTACTTGATTGTAGTCTTAATTGCCTATGAGACAATCTCTAGAAACTGAAATTAGGCAAATTCAGACAAGAAACAAGGCACAATTGTTTTAATGGTGAGGGTGAGTAATTACTGGAACCACTTATTTAAGAACATGGTGGATTCTCAGTCACTGAACATTTTTAAATCAAGAGTGGATTTCCCTTCTCGCCCCCCAAAAAGATATGTTCAAATACAACTATTGGATTTCAAACATAAATTAATTCAGATAAGTCATATGTCCTGTGTTTTGTAGGAGGTCAGATTAGTTTCTTCTTTTCTTAATATCTGTGAAGTTCTGTGCATCCCTTTAGAAAGGTGGGAATCTCCATATAAAGAGCTAGAAGATTTACTAGAAGACTAGGACTTTAATAGGGTTCAAAAAAGAGCTAGATAGATTCATGGAGGTTAGGTCCATCAATGGCTATTAGCCAGGATGGGAAGGAATGGTGTCCCGAGCCTCTGTTTGTCTGGAAATGGATGACAGGAGAGGGATCACATGAAGATTACCTGTTGTGTTCCTTCCTCTGGGGAATCTGGTATTGGTCACTGTCATCAGACAGGATACTGGGCTAGATGGACCGTTGGTCTGACCCAGTATGGCTGTTCTTATGTTCTAACCTCCAAGAACACAGACCAATGTAAATTTGAGGGGAAATTCCACTTTTGGGGAAAGAATGGAATGAATGCTTTATATCACTCCACAGCATTGTGTATTCTGAATATGTCATAAATTTTTTAGCAACATTTTTGAAAATTATCTTAGTACTATCTATTTTCTCATATAACCAGATGCATTTGTTTCAATGACATGGACTGTACAGGACTAAGCAGGAGACAACACCTATAATAAATAAGTCTTAAAACCTCTATAAATTATTTTAAATAATTTTTCTGTGTGTCACAGTTTTAATGGTTAATGTCTTGGGACTTTATAGGGCAAGTGCTATGTGCACTATTTGAAAGGAAGGAGTCCCCCATTTCCAGGAGCATAACTCTTCCATTTCTAATCTTTGGAGGCTGCAAAACTGAAACTCAACCTTGTCTTTATTGCAGCACTGACTGCTAGCCATCCCAAATGTCACAGTCATGTCAAGAGGATGAGGAGGGGAGATGTGATACACATTTGGGAAAAGAAGGGACAACTTTTAACTAGGTTGTTTCTCTCTCCCTCGTCATCTCTCTCTTTCTCTCATTAAAACAACACAGTTATTGTGCTGAAGATGCTTAAAGATTGAAAGTAGTTCTGGTGAGAAGAATTAGGCAGCAAAGTGTAGGTTGGACAGTAAAGATGGATGATAAATACAATTTATCACATGGATATCTTCATCAGATGGGATGCAGATAGATAGATACATATGTGAATCTACCAACAAATATTACTAGAAATGACGTATTCACTTCACAGATAGTTTGAAAACTGGAAAAAGAATTTATTCCAATATCACTAGATAAGGTATCATTGTTCCTTAGGTATGAATTATATGGATTCATTCTGTAGAGCTGCTCAGACCAAATAGATCATTTTAGTATGTGAATATTTTCCAAAGATAAACGAGACATGGTGATTAACTTGTCACTATAGAGAGAGGAACTTCAGGCAGTTTCAACTTTTAAAGTTTCCAACTCATTCTTCTATTGGAATATGGAAAAGGGCTTGCATCTTCCTGGAGGATGCTTGTATTTAATCGCATTAATATGCAGATGCCTTAAGATCAGGGGTACATGGAGACATCTATTATTATTATTTTTGTTGTGATTGTTTAACAATCAGATTACAATAGTGCTTCGAGAGAATCCAGTCAGGATCAAGGTCACATTGTATCAAGTGCTACACAAATACACAAGCTATAGTCTGCTACTTGCGACTGTGAGAGGTGTGCTTCCATGGATTCCCCTTGTGAAGCTGCCTTTCAGTCCCCTGACTCTCACACCTCTTCATCCTACAAAGGAGAGTTCTTCAGTGCAAGAAATCAGCACACATGCATCCTGAGGGGAAGAATCTGGATGGATCCAAGCCATGATTCTCATGATGCCGCTAGCAGCCCCTTCCAGGATCATGGAGTTGGAACCCTGCTATGCCATTTTGACAGGTTAGGGAAGAATGGTACAACAGCCTTGAACAAGCAGAAGCTCACTGTTGTATAAAGACGAAGAGGAAAACGTTGGGTCCTTTGATATTTTAGTCCATCACAGCCATGAAAGATGACCTTTGTATTTCTGTCGGGGAAGTAAATAGTTAAATGCTTTCCCCGTGTTAATTCTGTGCATAGCACTTTCAATTTTCAAGCCAGCAGATATGTACCAATGTGACAATACAGCAGCTCCCTGCCAAAAATGTAGAATAATCTGTCTATTTACTGGTAGCAGAGCTGCTATCATTTCATGTTGTAGCTTTTCACAATACACAGATGTATAGATTGACTATTCAGGGCAGGAGGATTTGCCCTCTAGAATTTACAGGTCAGCCATTAATGCAGAGTAGAAGACAGGCCATCTCTACTTTATCAGCTATACTTTAGTTTAACTGCCACAGTTTCTACATACAAATATTTTAAAACCACTATGATAATAAATAATGTGGCTCAGATTTTCATTATGCTATGACTTAAGAATTGTGTTTTCTGCATACAGTACAGTTCAAGTTCATCAAGACATTCTGTTCCCTCTCTGAGTAAAAGATATGCAGCCCTATTTTCTAGAGTGGGCCCTAAATATACACTTCAAAATTTAAATGGAAATTTGTATTTACTTTACTACCATTTATTTTTAAATGTAATGAAGTAAAGAGAAAAAAAGAACATGGTTGAGTTTCTCTTCCCTGTTTTTTCATAAATAATTAAACTTTGTCTGCTTAAAAAAAAGGATATTTTTGCTAACTTTTTCACAAAGGCCACTTTCATGGTTTTCCCCCCTGTAAATCTGATTTCTTCCATCCTTGGTTTATAACAAATACATTTGAACATTTTTGCTTCTGCTCCATCTTCTTCAAACCAAGAGTTACAGATCTATATAACCAATGATATTTCCCAGGATGAGTTTCTGACTGAAGTACTGAAGTTTCACTTTTAGGTGCGATCTGTAAGCCTTTCTGCAGCTATATTTCCTGGCAGGCAGTGGCTTGGAATATGTAGTTGCATTGTTCCTTTTGGGTTATGTGTGCAGACCATTTCTAACCAGCATCAATTGCAATCCAAATAATCCTCAGAAGTTGCTTCATTATTCATTAGAAAAAGCAATTTGGCATGCAGTGTGTTATCGACAGCTGGAATCCAATACCCAAAGGTCACCAAAACAAATACCAGAAAGAAAAGGTGTTAAGGCAAATAAAAATACACCTTTTTAATTTTGACTGAATTGATTAAATAACAATTGAATGGTGTCACAGGTCATAAGGCTTTGAGACGTAAGGTCAGCTTAATAGAAAAGAGCCTGGGGCCATGTCACAGGGTATGCTCTGAGGCCTAGAACTGAGGCCACATCATTGTGCTCCTTCCTGCCCTTTCCCCATGTAGTCTGAAATGAAGAAATGCCTAAACAGAATAGAAAACATTCTAAATAGACTAGTGCTTATTGCTGAGGGCTACCCCCTGAGTGAATGCCGCTTAGAACTGATTGCTTTATTTGAAGTGAAAGTACTGGGCTTCTTTCAATAAACAGTTATATAAAACAGGCTACTCCAAAAAGGGGAAAAAAAAATCCTTCCTGCATTACCAATACTGTAATGTATGTGCATCTCTTTATTCTTCAAAACAGCTTCTCCATTCAGTCCAGATATTTCAGTGTTTAAATGAAATGAATGCAGTGGGAAATGATGTACTGACAATAAACAGAAATCCAAGTCCGTTTGTGTACAGTTTTGAGACTGAAGAGCTACATTACGATATATTTATACCAATGTATTCAAATTGCTAATAATTTGTCCTTTGTGTAGTAATATGTTGGCTGTCATATGTTATAGGTTAGGTTGCCTTAGACAACAGTTAGTCAATGGAATCCAATGTCACTGAGGTTGAATAGGATAGGTATGTTTTTAAAAGGGGTTAAAAAGTATGACTGATAATATCATGACACATCCAGCAAACTACTTGAGCCTGTCACTAACCGCTAGCATACCAGTAGCTCCATTGATGTTAATGGGACTCCTTACATATTTAGAGGTAAGTCTTTGCTTAAATAGCTTGTTGAACTAGAGCTACTATAGTATCTAAGGAAACATCAGCGGCTCTGTGATTTGCAAGGGCTCCACAGCTGCTAATCCTAATGGGTGTATTATCCTTTCTGAGATTGCTGCACAGCCCCACCCCGCACCAGAGGATGGAGTCTGCCTTATGCTGCAGAACAGCAATCAGGAATTATGTCTGGGGAAATCTTGAGCAATGCAGAATGCCTTCTCTGTTTTCCAACAGAGGGAAGGCCTCTCTCTCTAGCTGGACACAAATTTCACGGGCATGAACACATCTCCTAATCTTTGGTCTCACAGGTCCAAGACTGAACAGACAGCCAGATAGCAGACTCTAATCGATGCAAATTCCTCCCAATGCCTTGTCCGTTGTGGAGGAGGGATTCTTAGAAGAAAAACCCCAGTGAAAGACCATCTTGCCCACAGGCATATAAAGGTTTGTTCCTTGTCCCCCTGACTTTCACCTGTGTGGAAACTACTTCTTTCCTTGGGCTAAAGAGCACCTGCAATACCAGGAGGGCAAAGAGAGAGGTTTGGAATGAACGTAGGAAGCTCATTCATAAGAACTAGGCCTCCCAAGTATCTCTGATGTACTAGCATATTCATATATATTATGGGGGAGGAGAGAAAAGTGAAAATCTGTATTTCTCACATTCATTTCCATGATAATTACAAGTAAAAATGAACTTAAGAATGTTGGACTCAGTGGAATTCTGGTTGTGTACCTGAGTCCACCTGACATTGCAGGGAAGGAAGATTATTTTAAGTGTGTCTCTACTTCTTGGAATTCCTCTTTAAGGTAGTTTCCCAGCACATAAGGGGCTGTATAGAGAAGTTAAAGCCTCTAGATGCTGTAATATATGACTGCAGTGAAGAACAATGCATATCTCTCTTGCCCCATGCCATGCCTTCACCTTCTTCTAGCTCCTTGCCTTTGCTCCACTCATATGGTTTCTCAGACTAAGGGACCATTCTCCAAGTTGTGGGAATGAATAACAGCACTTTCACCCTGAGAGGGGGAGATCTGCATGTAGTCAGTCTCTTCCAGGCATGGACGTATAATCTATTGTGACTGACCTAAACCAGCAGCCTGCCATACTCTAGTGTAAGGCAGGTATATAGGGCACTGGATAAGTGGTTTTCTCTTTCCAGAGTAAACTACTAGAGCCTGATGCAATAAAATGAAGGCAGGAAAACACCCGGGGCTATTAACTAGATTGCTCCCTCAGGCAAGTCACCCAACACCTGCAGCCAATTACAGCAAGTGGAGTTGCTTTAAAAGGCCTCCCCTAGGTAAGGGGGGGGGGGAGACAAAGAGTGATGGACCAGAAGGAGAAACGGGAGGAACAAGAAGAAGCAGTGTGTGAGCTGAGAATTGGTTAAGAGGTACCAGAAGGAGACATTTTGGAGGGGTTGTTTGGGGCAGTGGCCCAGGGAAAAAGCTGCAAAGTTGGAAGGAAAAACAACCTTGACTGTTGCTGCTACTTTAGAGTCACTGGGCTGGAACTGAGAGTAGTGGGTGGGCCCAGGTTCCCTCCAAACCTTCCCTCATGCCAACACAGAGCCTGTCCCAAGAAGGACTATCGGGATTTTTACTCCAAAACCATGGACTAGCCTGTGATGAGTATGGCTTACTAAGCGGTGGACCCCGCCTCCTGTAAAGAGAAAGGGGTTGTGTATAGGACCACAGTGAGTTTCTGATGATAATATTATCTGCCAGTAGTGCAAGACCCATGGGGCACAGCCAGAACTTGGCCACACTATTTAGTTATGTTACTAGTTTCCACACTTGTCTTGCTACATAGCTGTAAATCCCTTCTCAGGAATCATATAAACACACTCCTTCTAGTCAGCTCCTTGGCTTCACTTGTTCTGGACAAACTTGCTAAATGGTGTGCTAGGTTTTGGCCTGATCATACTCTCTCTGTAATTAATAGCTAAACTCCTATTGCTTTTAGTGGGAGCAGGCCTTTTGTAATGATGAAAAATGTGAAGAGACCATCTCTAACCCATTTTTATTTGTGGCCTGAACTAGAAATTGGCAAGCTAATGCACTGACTCATAACATCTATTAACTCCCAAAAGATAGAAAACATTAAATAAACTATACTGTACATTTTTGCATGTTAATCCATGATGTTTTCAAGCAGAGAGAAAAAATATTGTACAATGTATAAAATGGTCCAAGGAAATGTAATACCTGCATCTGGCTGTTGAACTATTAATTAAAATGTGCTTTCTTATGTAAGAAATATTTCAGAAAACAAACACAATTCAAGACATTGGTCTAGTTTCTAAGATGGAATAAATCAACCTCTCATTAATACACTCAGCGTAGCAAAGCTGATTTATACAGACTGAGAATCTGGCCCAAAATATATTTAACTCTGAAGTTAAGAATAAGCCATTATTTTATTTGGGTTTAGATGAATAAATCTTGTTTTAAGATTGCCAGCTTGTTCAATTTTCTGCATTTCATGGTCTATACAGTTAGGATAAAGGTTTATTTCCCTTTCTATGTGTTTATTTTAAGAAATATCCATGGCTTTAAAAATAATGCTTAAAATATAATTATATAAACAGTGAAGTTCAGGACCTAGTCAGTTCACAGACATCAAAAACAAAGTATTGAATTCTCAAATGGCTTACCAAAAGTGGGGAAGTCTATAAATTGCTCAGCAATGGAGAATTTGATTTAAGGGATTTAAAAAAACATAAAATAATAAATTTAATGTGTCTAAAAAGGCCTGTTTTGGGGGATGTAGGAAAATTAATGTCTGCAGATGCATCTGAGATACTAACTCTGAACTCACAGAAGATATAATTTTCTTGATCAAAAGTTGTTTGGTAGCTATTGGTGCTCCACTCTTTTGGCAATTGACCTGTTCATTGAGGAGTGAGATTCAGAGTTTCAAAGAAGACTCATGGAGTTAGACATACAATTGTTATGGAATTTCATTTTCTGTTGAAAATTCCAGCTTCAGTCAGGATTTAGGAGCTTTTTCTTTTTGAAAATCTGGGATTCCTTGCTTAAAATTTGTTAACCCACATGCAATATACATCCCTTCCTTCTTTCCATATTACATTGCCTTTCAAATGCAAGGTTTTATTTTAATTTGAATTAGTACAGGGAGATTGTTTCATGACAAATGTCTGTGCTAAGACATCTGTATATGTATATTTAACTTTTCAATTTCTGGGGCACTTTTCCCTATTCTAATTTTAAATTGTATTTTAATGTATAAATCTTGCTTTTGGCTCATCCCCCCATTTAAAATTCTGCTTTGAAATTTAATTGATGTATGCTTTGGAATTTCATTCACTAGTGCCTTCTCAGTAAATAAGCAGAGAGCACCTTTCCCTTTAAGTGGTTTAAGGGTTCATTAGTGTTTGTATAACCTTTCTCTGAACTTCCTTGACTTCTCAAATTAATTTAGATAACTGAATAAACCCAGTCACTTTCTGGTGGACAGTGTAAACAAAGTTGTTTTAAGTAGCCATGTCTACATTCTAAAGTATTTCAGATTTTTTTAAAAGTTTTAATTATCAATGCACTGTGACTGTGTTTGCTCCTGACAAGTTATGACTGCAGTGGCAGGACTTGTGTGAGTAAGATAGTTGCAGTTTGGTTTCTCATTAGTTGATGAAGTAATAAAAGAGGACAATAGGGACAATTAAATCGGTATGCGAAAGCAGTGCTCACAGGGCCTGATTCTGCAATTTTTGTGCTCTCAAAACACTCAGGGTACATCTATACAGCAACATTATTTAGAAATAACTTAGTCCACGTCTACACAGCTGGCAGTTATTTTGAAATAATGTCAAAATACTGTCAAGCTGGAGAACTTCTTGCTCCTACTCCTGTAACCCTCATTGTACGAGGAGTAAGGGAAGTTACAGGAAGAGTGCTTTATTTCAAAATAAATGCTGTATAGACATTCTCAATTTTGAAATAAGCTATTTTGAAAAAAGCTATGCAATTGACGCAGCTCAATTTGCATAGCTTATTTCAAGGTAAGCCCTGCTGTGTAGATGCACCCTCAAGGACCTCTCCATTGCCAGGAAGCCCCTTAAGTTGGTACAAAGGAGCAGATGTAAACCCCAAGAAATAATCCTCCTGTGGTGGATCCCCTACACGCAGGTACAGAATCTCCTCAACTTTGACGGCACCCTCAAATATAGAGGGGATATTCTGTAGGGCAGCTGGGAGGACCCCTGGAAAGGACAGATACTACTATACCCTTGGGCTACATCTACACTGGCATGATTTTCTGTTAAAACTTTTCCGTTAAAAGCATTTGAGGAAAAGAGCGTCTAGATTGGCACGGACGCTTTTGCGCAAAAACACTTTTTGCGGAAAAGCGTCCGTGCCAGTCTAGACGTGGTTTTGCGCAAGAAAGCCCCAATCGCCATTTTCTCCATCGGGGCTTTTTTGCGCAAAACGGTTCTCAGTTGTCTACACTGGCCCTCTTGCGTAAAAGCATTTGCGTAGGAGGGCTTTTTCCCGAATGGGAGAGTCATTGTATTTGCGCAAGAACACTGACGATCATACATTAGATCGTCAGTGTTCTTGCACAAATTCAAGTGGCCAGTGTAGACAGCTGGCAAGCTTTTCCGCAAAAGCAGCTGCTTTTGCGGAAAAACTTGCCAGTCTAGACGCAGCCTTGCAGTATTCATAGAGATGATTGAAATAAGTACTCAAACTAGGGAAGCCTAAGATTACCCTAACTTGAACTGGAGGCTGAACCAAACCCATCAGCCCTTGAAAAGGAGAGGTGAACACCAGTCTGCTCTGCTATGGAACTGGCTCAGATTCACTGCAGGATTATGAGTGAAATTCTGGAGAAAAAAATTGAAGTTTTAGTACAATTCAGATTATCCAACATTTACTTATTCCAAGCCTCTGTTATTAGATGTTCCAATGGACTGGAGATTGTTGGAAAAAACAGAGTCCTAAAAGTGACTGGGATAATTTTATCATGGAAAAAATCATAGAACATTTTTTTAAAAGTATTCTAATGATTTCAGCATATTGGGATTCCTTACGAAATAACCCTTCAAAATCAAACCAGAGACAAGATTATTTTAATTAAGTTGCTTCTTCTGACAGGAGTAGGATCCCATTTGTCTCTGACACAACTGTTTTAGCCATCTCCACTGTTACTCTATATTACCTCTTGCTTGTTTTCTTTGTTCTATTTTTGTACCTTGTTATTTACTAAAAATAGTTACATATGAAGTTAAAAAATTTAAAAAAGGCTATGAAGAAGTAAGGTTTATGTAATTTTGTCTGAACCTGATATTTCCTAACGCTCAGTAGATGGCTGCTTCCTGCAGAAGGTGCAGCAAAATCTTCTCCCCTGTAAGACGGTCCATAATTGTGAAGAGACATTGATTTCCCCAAGAATTGGCTCAGCAGTACTTCTTAGTACCCAAGCCATCAGACGAGAGATAGTGTACTCAGTAGTAAATCTATCTATCTAGCTATCTATCTATGAATAGCTAGATACATTCCTATCTACACAAACATTCCTGAAAATCTGAATTCTTTGGTAGACTTAATAGAGAACCAGCACCTTTTAAAATTAAATATTCACTTTGACTCTTTTATTTGACAAAAATTCCCAGACCACTGCTTCCTTTCACAGTTCAAATGTCAAGCATCCCTTGCACAGTGACCAGGGTGGCGTGTAGGAACAGAGGAAACCCCTAAGCAGAAGTCTTTAACAATGACAAGCCTGGTTAACTCAATGACCACAGTATCCTTTGTCTCCCTTTCTCCAGGTGCTAGCTCCTGCTGACTCAAACTGGGGGAAAAAGTCAACTAGCAGGGCAGCTGGTCATGCATAGTCTGGGGAAAATGCTTTCTTCACTCTTGTGCACAAAGCGCAAAAGGTCCTTCAATTTCCTTTGCAATGTTTTTGTTTTTTGTCTTTTTTTTTCTGATTGACTAGCTTTATATTGATTGAAAAGTCATTTCCTTTGCCCAGTCTTCTGAAAAACAAAATAAATGTTTTCTGTGACCCTAACATCTTAATTCTTCTTTCACAGAGCTAAAGAAAAAGTTCCTGTCAATTATATTGAGGAAAAATTATATTGTTGTTTTGTAGCACTTTTTTTCTCCTTGTGTGTCAAAAGGGAGCAAATGATGCATTAAAAGCCTAAAAGCTGAAATAAAGATTAGGTGTAAAGTGCTATTGATCCTTTTACATAAAGAAGCTAAGACAGATTCCACTTGGCTGTCAAGCTAAATTTTCAGTAAGTTACCCAGACACAGTATTTGAAATTTCTATAGAGGAATCTTTAAAGTGTTGCTGAAAATATCAGATAAGAACGGACAAGACAGCAGGAACAACCATTAAAAATGACAGTAGAATGGCTGAGGTATAGTAGGGTTGCTTCAGGGAGCCAATGTCTGGATGTTCATGTTAGCACTATGAAGAAACAGAATTTTTTAACTTCTCACTTCTTAATATCCTTACATGTATCTTCCAAGGCATATTTTGAGAAAGATCCAAGCCAAACCATCTGAAAGTTCATGTGCAAACTGGGGAATATTTTCCACTGAGCGCAGCAAGGGAAAATAATCAAGGATTTAAATGGAGCTGGACAGAAAATGGTTTGCCTATCCTACCCCCCCCCCCCAATATGTCCTCTTCATGCAGGAATTGAGGATGTTTCTGCTCCTAAGATTTTACCTCACTATAAAGGGGTGGAGGGCTCAGGTGTGGATTACTACTATTAAAATCCTAACTCTAATCTCTTACCTGAGTGTTCAGTTTAAGGCTATTGCTTGCAGGTACCCAGAGGCACCAAACCACTCAAAAGAAACACAAATTCTACCCTCATACAGTGCTCCCAGGGTGGGCCTTTTACTATTTGCCTCCCCTCCACCCCTCCTTACCTAGGGGAGGCCTTTCACTATTTGTCAAGTTAGCTCTTCTTCCAGGGATTTTAATTCTCAGACATTGACTCTAACACCCCTTCTTGGCAACATTACTCCTCTCTAAGGGTATGTCTACACTAGCCCACTAGTGCGATCTAGGGAGGCTAATGAGGGCGACCGAAATTGCAAATGAAGTGCGGGATTTAAATATCCCACACTTCATTAGCATGTTCCTGGCTGGTCGCCATTTTAGAAATTGACTAGCCCAAAGTAACTGCCCGCATCTACACGTGGCAGTGAAACGGGATTCCAAATTAAAGCCCTAAATCGAATTATCTGTTATTCCTCCTGGAATGAGGTTTAACAACTAATTCGATTTAGGGCTTTAATTCGGAATCCCGTTTCACTGCCGCGTGTAGACGCGGGCAGTTACTTTGGGCTAGTCAATTTCTAAAATGGCGACCAGCCAGGAACATGCTAATGAAGCGCAGGATATTTAAATCCCACACTTGATATGCAATTTCGGTCGCCCTCATTAGCCTCCCTAGATCGAACTAGGGGGCTAGTGTAGACATACCCTCAGTGTGCTTGGTGATAGGTATCAAGGCATCTTGCTACCCTCCCCTAACCTGACAAGGCCTCTCTGGCTCAAAATAGTGTCTCTACTTACTCCCTCTTGGTAGCCTACCAGATTCAGTGTCTGCTCTTGGCCCTCCTCCTTTCTTCCTGGGGACAGTGACTTTCCATCAGTTATAAGCACACAGAGACCCAGGAAGCATGGTAAGCTCCTTGGGAGCTCCCTTTAAATAAATGAACAAACAGACTTTTAAATATTTTAAAACGTTTAATTTCAATGTTGACCATTTTTATTTTTTATTTTACTTATATTTTGCTAAAATTTCAAAAAGGAAAGTTGTTCTGAATCAGAAAGCCATCATTTTTCATTTTTAAAATGTCAAAGCAAAAAATTTTGACACTTTCCAAACTATTTCTAAAATATTTTACTTTAAAAAAATCCATCAAAATTGATCCTTACTTATGAAAAGTTCAACAAATCAGCATTTTCTCATGAAAAATTTTTTCATTACAAAAATTCCTGAACATCTCTATATACATTTCCCTCACCTCGTGCTCTACTCAGCCATAGTAGTTATTAGACCACTTTGCAAGCTAGTATAACATGCACCAGCTGGCAACAGTCCCAATGGGACAAAGAAACTGTCTGCTATTTGAGGATATTCACAGGATAGCCTGCTCTGACTATACCTGCTCCTGTCTCCAGACATGCACCCCCTTGCCCTTGTGGTATTCCTTGCACCCCTTGGGGACTGAAGTTGCTTAGAAACTGACTGAATCCCTAACACAGGAAAGAGGACTAGATGCATCACTATTGCACTGCTCTGGTGGCCCAGAAGGCAGGATCTGGTACAAAATCTTCTACATTCACCCAAGATATTCATATAATCTTTCATTCTTCATATAAAAGAAACAAACAAACAAGCCCTGATATCATATGCCAGGAGCAGAAGAAAGATAACAGTAATTTCTGAGGAGTAATTGTAACTGCCACGTGGTGGATTTGAGCCTGGGGCCACTGGAGCTTAGTGTAAGAGCTAGGGATGTAAAGTGTAGTTGATTAACCGATAAGCAAAAACATATAGGTTAATGCTATAGACTGCACGCATTCCTCCCCAACACATACTTGCCAGTAAATTTTTTAGCAGGCTGGCCAACAGCCTGCCTCAGTCCTGACTTGTGACAGGTCCTGCACCTATCCCCTCTATGGCTCTGCATTAGGAACCAGACAAGTAGGCAGCCTAGCTCAGTTCCAGCTCGCGCTGGGTCTGGGAGCTCAGACCATCCTCTAGACAGGGGCTGCTGCCACCTTGCTCTGCTGCCTCTTTATCAGAGGCAGCAGCACAGGGTGACAGGCAGCCAGTCCACCAGGGGAGCTGTTTTTAAACTGGCTCCCCTCATGGAGCAGCTCCCACCTGGCAGGGGTCTTCTCGGGAGTGAGATCAGAGCACACTAGCTGCTGGCCCTGCCCCCAGGGACTATAGAATAGTCGACTACCCAATAAAAATTCATGAGATTACTAGACTATTCAATTAACCGATATTTAACATCCCTAGTAGGAGCTTCTACAGCTTGAGCTATAAAGGCAGCTGGCACTCAGCTTGCGCTGTAGAGCTCCTTTGTTGTTATCGCTTGCTGTAAGTGGTCTAAGTGGCACTACATAGCATGATTATAGCATATCACTTCACAGATTATTGAAGACCTCTGGATCTCAGAAGGCTGCTGAAGGAGATCTTCTTGTCACATCATGAGCAGAAAACAGGTTGCGGAAGATACCGGAGGTGAACCATTGGAAAGGTAGGTGGTACAATGCGGTGGAGTGTGTATGTGTGTGTGTGTGTGTTGGTTTTATGAAACATTAGACAACCTCCTTTAGGGAGAGGGTTCTGATACTTATACAGTCCTATTTCAACAATAGAGGAACCAAACTTCTAATTTATAAATTAGACTAGTCAGGTGGTGTCAAACTAGTAGTGAAATAACAGGGTGTCAATAGGAAACCACAGTACAATCATTTAAACATATCACTCAGATTTAAGGTGTTATGAAGAGAGAGAATCAAGACATCAAGGCTACGTCTAGACTGCAAGCCTCTTACAAAGGAGGATTTTTCGACTACTAGACTTCAACCAGTACTTTCGAAAAAGCAAGTCGATTTTTTCGGAAGAGAGCACCCAGGCAGTCTGGATGCTCTTTTTCGAAAAGGCACAGTTTGCATTACATAGCTCCTTTTTTCAAAAGAGCACTTTCGAAAAAAGGTGTTATTCCTTCTAAAACAAGGTTTTCCATGGTCGAAAAAACTGCCATGTTCTTTTGATTTACTTTCGAAAGAACGCAGCAGCAGTCTAGACGCAGGGGAAAGTTTTTTCAAAAAAAGGTCACTTTTTTCGAAAAAACCCTGTAGTCTAGACACACCCCAAGAAACATAAAAAGCAGACCACATTCTGATAAGTAAAGGTAAACTAATCCTTGAACTAAAGGGAAATTGAGATCAATGGATATATAATAGAAGTTATGAAATGTAAACAACTGAAATGGGGAGCTAAATGTATGAATTAAAATACTATGACTAGTACAGTTATAGCTAGTAAGGAACAAAAGGAATCCTGGAGGTGACATAGGTCCCTGATCAGATGGAAATAATAATGTTGATAATAATGATGAAAAAGGTAGAAATATTTAAAAATATTTAAAAAAGGTATTTATATTACAGAATAATGAAATATTTGTTTTCAAACAAACAATAAAGGAAGAGGAAAATGGCTAATATGCAACATTATCCATAAAGGTTTAAAGGATGGAAATATAATTAATTCCAATCAATATTTTGTTTTGTTTTGTTTTGTTTTGTTTTGTTTTGTGTAATGGACCTTGCAATTTTTATTGAGACCACAAAGCATTCTAACATAAAACACTGAAATATTCAAAATGGATGCAATTCAAAATTACAGAATGGATTAAAATAGATTACCAAATAGCTCTTTATATATAATTGTTAATGAGAAATCATCATAAAACGGAATATTTCTAATGACAGTTTAAGAAATTGAGTTCTTAATCTACTGCAGATCAAAATCTTTATTAAAGATCTAGAAGAACAAATAGAACTGAAAGTAAAGTTTGAAAATGACAACGGTTATTGGAGTGATAAATCATGAGATGGACAAGTCAATGTAATCTGGATCACTTGGTAAACTGGACACTTTCAAAAATCTGTGTTTTTGAAAAGCAAAATTCAAGGTCATGCATCTTGGAGTGCAGAATGTAGGCCAAGAGTGGGCAATAAAATGGTGGCAGTTCACCAGGGTTATTTACCAGCAGCTCCACTAAAATGGGGGATCATGGCTCTCATTGGCCAGGAATGGTGATTTGCTGCCAATGGAAGTTGTGAACCCTCGTACGTGCAGAGGTGCAAGTAAATATGGTAATGTAGGGTTCCACCAGGGAGTAACCCTGGCAGACTGGATCCAGCCCACAGGCTGGTATTTGCCCACCACTGCTTTAAGCTATTCTTACTAGACAGGTCTGAAATTCAGTAACTCTGAAAAAAGATTTGACCATCACCGTGGTAACTGGATGAACAATTTATTCATCAGTGTGTGTTACTATCATCTTCATTAGAAAAGATATTGTAAGTATAGTCCCCTACTAAAGGTGCCTCTGACTTTTCTGGAAGGATCCTGTGTGCTTCAATCTGCAATCTAGCCCTAGAGACTACAACCCCCATGAGCCCTTGCAGAAACCAGGAAGGGAAGGCTTGTCCAGGCATGTGGACAGAGAGTCTCAGGGTCTGGGATTCTCCATTTTAGGTCCAAAGGAGCCAGGCTGCTGTGGAGGAGCCTTATCCAGTCCAGGAGCTATTATGTTGCAGCTACAGCCTGGGACTAAGAGCCTTTGGGACTTGGATCTAGCAGGCTGCTTCTGGGGCAGCTGATTGCCCTGGAGGGGAGAGACTCTGGCTGTGCCTGTGGCTCACAAGGACTATACTACAACCAGAACACACGAGGAGGCTGTAAGTAAACGGGCTCTTTGGCAAAGTGCTGCCTGGGACAGATCTGAGAGATTTAGACTAACTCTCGGTTCCAAAGCTTCAGGGGGTAGCTGAGTTAGTCTGTTACAGAAACAACAACAAATGGTCTAGTAGCACTTTATAGACTAACGAAACATGTAGATGGTATCATGAGCTTTCGTGGGCACAAAGAAGTGGGCTGTGCCCACAAAAGCTCATGATACCATCTACATGTTTTGTTAGTCTATAAAGTGCTACCAGACCATTTGTTGTTTTTCTCAGTTCCAAAGAGTGGCAGAGTATCCAACCCAAGTAACCAGAACTGCTGGCATTTGGTGGAGCCTGCTCCAGTGGCAGAGGGAGTTTGCAGCTGGCTGCACAGCTGGGACTAACACACACACAACCTACAGAGAACCTCCACTCCAGCTGCAGATCTTCAAGCGCGCCCATGCAAGCAAGTGTCTGGGACTCTGAGTCCAGAGGAGTGCTCACTCTGGGGTGGGATAGATGGTAGCAGTGCAAATGCCAGCTAGATAAGTTCCTCTTACTTCTGTGTACTTTGTTGATTGATTTTATTCACAGTTAATCTGTTAAACCCTGTTTCTTTAAGTTGTTAAGTAAAGGTGTGTTCATTCTAATGTAATCAATTAGATGTATATTATTTATAATTCGTAATTATTGTTCTGGAGTTAGATCCAGATTATTGCTGGAATAATGTTATTCCTGGAGGCTCCCAAGGCACAGCATTAAATGTGTATAGAGCCAGCCAGGTGGAGGCACCGCCATTGTATATTCTTTATGAGCAAGGGACTGCAGCAAAGGCATGGATAGGGAATCCCCAACAAAACAACATCACCACTGGGGTACTCAGGATCTCCTTTCATGTTAAAACCATCAGGTGCCCAGGCACACCTGTGAGTGTGGCCTGCTCCTGAGTAACCTGGGGAGGAAAAAGGGGGTTACATAAGGGTTGTTAGCAATCTTGTTTTCACTGAATTAGTTATGGAAGATATAGGAAGCACTGTATATACTGCAAGCTGAATTCAGTGTGTATTGTTTAGCCAGCAAAGATAAGAATCTGAGAGAACATAGGGTCTGAAGAGAGAGTCGACATAGTCAGATATTTCTGCCATAAGGGTGCCAATGCCTGAGATGATGGGACATCTGGGATTTCCAGGTTTATGTATATTCAGTGGCAGATACAATGCTCCTGGTCAAGGCTCTGGGGGTATGTTAGTGTAGATTTGGTCCCAGGGTGTAGCAGGGAGATTCTTGAGCAGATGGTGTAATTTCTTTTGGTATGCTGGCACTATTCTCCTATCCAGATTATGCTCTCACCTATTGAATCACATTTGTAATTCTTATACTTTCCTTTTAAACCTTGCAAAATAGCACCTTGCCTACATCTATGATCTTGTTTCTTGTTACTTTACACTTCACCATCTTCATTCTTCCAATGATACCAAGTTTTGTACTACTTCATTTTAAAAATCTTCTGTTCTTTTCAACAAGAGTACTTCCAAGATGGACTAAAATAGGGAACTGGATACTCTAAATTCCATTCATCATTATTAAGCCACATTTGAATGTCTGTTGACATAAACACTTGTGGATGTGTTGATATTTTTACACTTATCGGTGATCACAGATGGAAATCGAATTTATTCATAAAAAGTGTATTTGTTATTCATTATTTGCTGTTCATCACTCAGTACTTCCCTTCAGCCTGTCAGTGAAGAAATAGAAATTTCAGTAATAATAGCATGTGATTCAGATCACCCATAACAAATAATGAATAGTGTTCAATCCCACAAATTTTAATGTGTTGAAATTATTTGAACAATTAAGAATATTGGAAAAAAAAATCAAGAAAATCCTCCTTGAGTCACAGATAGGCTATGCAAACACAAAAGCTGTTATGTGCAGAAAGCAAATTATTTATTATGAAAATTTTACCCAACTCTACTACCTCTTATGCTTGGAAACCTCACTTTTGGAAAACTCCTTCATTTTCTTTTAACCCTTCCCAAAACTACTTCTGCCCATCCTACAAATCCTACCTTGGCAAGTCATCTCACATGGAACCATTATATTCATTATGCTCTTTCAAACATCTGTGCAAGGCTCTCCTCTCCATCCCTGTGTGGTTTTTTTCCCAGAGATCTATGAGGAGATGTGTCTCGCTTATGATAGATGTCCACAACCACCTTCCCATTGGTATGGGCACCCATGCATGCCTCCATCTGCTATATGTACCTGGGTGGCCCATTACCAGCAAATTTCTAGGGCCTTGAGCATCACTTGACATAGATATGGACAGCTTCAGTCACCTTCTATATTTAGGAGACCCAGAACTTCAGGAAGAAACTTTTGAGGAACAAGGAGCTCCAGCATGATTTCTGCACCAACTCATCCCTAGACAAAGCTGCTCTGTCACCTCCTTCAAACCTGGCTGGTGATTTCAAGCAGCCCCAGGACCATAACAAATGAACTGTGGATTTTTGGCAGATTCTTCATGAGAAGGTTAAAGAACCACATCATAAGCTGCTTGACATCCTTCATACAACTTCATCTGTTCACATTGTTCTGACTGTTAACAAAAGCCGTCTTGGACCCTGCACAGGCTATCTGGCACAACCTGGCCACAATTCACCCACATACAGAGAATGGCTAAAAAATATTGTATTTATCATTCTTTTTTTTTAGACTCATTGATTTCCCTACATTTGTATGCTGATTTCATTATTTTTAATGACAAATTCTGCTAAAACTGGTTTGTGTAAAATGGTGTCCTATAGACGTCTTGTGAAACATTGAAACTGCATTACATCAGAGAGCTTTGGAACAGGTTCACTGTAACTTTAGCCTTCCCGTGAACCTAATGAGTGAGGTTTGAATGTCATGATCTGTACTGCCCTCAGTATAGTAATCCTAGCTCTCTCCTCATGTGGAGAGGATCCCTGTACAAGGATCAGTGACAACCAAATGACCTAGGTCACTGATTTCTACTGAATTAAAACTATTGCTAAGAACAAAAAGAAAATATATCCTTCTTTTTTTGTTTAGTTATTCCATTAGGAGTAAAAATTGTGCAATGATTAAAAGCAACAGTTATATCATCTGTACTCTGCATGGGCACTTCTTCATGCATTAGTAATCCAGGTTTTCAATAAAATCCTCATCTGCTTTCAGCTGACAATTGTTTAACTTTTCTTTACACCGAGGCTCATGTTCTTTTTGCAGTATGACAAAGCTTAATGGAGGTGTTGTGAAATGCTTTCACTGAAGGTCTGTTTTAATTATAGATGTCCTGTGTGACAAGTTCTTCTTTAGCATATGTTCCTTCACTCCAAGAACACCAGTTTAAATCAATGATCAAAGAGAAGTTGAGAGAAATGTTGTGTTTTAATAAATTCAACCTTCCTCAGCACTAGCACATGTGATTCCTTTTGTGTATTGGTAGATAATACTGACACCGTATGCAAACTATTTGATTATTACAGACATCAAAGCTAGGGCCAAGTTATCCACATTCACAGGTCATTCCCATCTCTTTCTGTTTATGGCATGGGCCTGAATACTATTTCAGCACCTCTCTTTTTGCCCTTTCAGTCTGTACAGAGTTTAAAGGATTGTCCCAATTAGAAAATTTGAACCTACATAACTAAACTTTGTTAAAAAAAATCAAATTTTCAAAATTTTAGTACCATCTTTTTGCTACTTTGCCATTATTTTAGTGGGTTCTCAATTATTTGCCAAAAAAATCCTGGGTTTTACAAAAAGTATTATGCTGTTTTTTATGATTTTCACCCTACTTTTGTATCATTCAAATACATAAAAACAACTTGTTTTATTAGGAAAATACAATACATTGCAGTAGAGGTGTGTAATACATTAGTCTGTGTGTATATGCAAAACTACCTATTGAAGGAAGGCTATGTATTGATCTAGAAGATACACACAATAAACAGACAGACACACAAACTCTGAAGGTGGTGAGCATCTGAAAGTACTTGATGAATCTCATTCCTTCCACGTATACATTTTAAAGTATGTCACGTGTATACATGTGTGGACAGAGTTGGCAATGGGGTTTATTGCAGGGGTGGGTTAGGGTTAGTATGATTGAGGTGTGCTGCATGGTTGCTGGAAATAATTTGTTTCAGGTTAGGGAATCATCTATAGGTGAGGACTGGTCTGTCCTCCAAGGCCTGTGAGAGTGAGGGATTGTTTTCCAGGATAGACTGTAGATTGTTAATGATATGCTGGAAGGGTTTAAGTTGGGGGCAGTAGGTGATGACTAGTGGGTGTTCTGTTATTTTGTTTGTTGGGTCTGTCTTGAAAAAGATGATGTCTGAGTACTCCTCTGGCTCTGTCAATCTGTTGTTTCACTTCCCTGGGTGGGTATTTAAGTTTTAAGAATGTCTGATAGAGATCCTGTAGGTGTTTGTCTTTGTGGGATTGGTGTAAATCCTGTTGTATCTTAGGGCCTGCTCATAAACAATTGACTGTGAAATGTGTCTTGAATGGAAGCTAGAGGCATGTAAGTAAGTATAATGGCTGATAGGTTTCCAGTATAAAGTGGTGGAAATGAAGCCGTCATTTAATTGAACTCTAGTGTCAAGGAAGTGGATTTCTTGTATGAACTGGTCCAGGCTACGATTGATGGTGGTGTGGAAGTTGTTGAAATCTCTGTGGAATTCTTCAAGGGTCTCCTTTCCATGGGTCCATATGATGAAATGTCATCAATGTAGTGTAAGCAGAGCAAGAGCAGTGGGGACGAGAGCTGAGGAAACGTTGTTCAAGGTCATCCATAAAGATGTTGGCATATTGTGGGGCCATGTGGGTGCCCATAGCTGTATCGGTGACTCGAAGATATAAATTATCCCCAAATTGGAAATAGTTGTGTGTGAGGACAAAGTGACAGAGTTCAGTCACCAGGTGTAAAGTGGCGTCATCAGGGGTAGTGTTCCCATCATCATATGTAATGTTGGTGTAAAGAGCTTCTACATCCATGGTGGCCAGGATTTGGCATTCTTAAAACTTAAACACCCAAGTGAAGAAACAGAAAGATGGAGCCAGACAAATACCCAGAAGTCAAGCACTTCAAGACAGGACCAGCAAGGAAAATAATGGAACACAGCTGATCATCACCTACAGCCCCCAGCTTAAACCCTTCCAGCACATGATTGACTATCTACAGCCTATCCTGGAAAATGATCCCTTATTCTCACAGGCCTTGGGAGCCAGGCCAGTCTTTGCCTATGGACAATGCCCCACACTGAAGCAAATTCTTTCCAGAAGCCAGACATCACACCGCAAATATACTCACCCAAGAGCTTACCCCTGCAACAAACCATATTACCAACTCTGTCCACACATCTATACAAGTGACACCATCACAGGACCTAACCACATAAGCCACAACATCAGAGTCTCATACAACTGCACGTCCTCTAATGTGATATATGCCATCAAATGCCAGCAATGCCCCTCTGGCATGTATATTGGTCAAACTGGATAGTTTCTATGACAAAGGATAAATGGCCACAGATCAGACATCAGATATGGTAACACCAAAAAACTTGTAGAGGGGAACATTTTAACCTGCTTGGTCATTCAATCATGGATTTAAAAGTAGCCATTCTTCTACAAAGGAATTTCACTAACCAAATACAGAGAGGGTCTGCAGAACTGGAATTTATCTACATATTTGACACCATTACCTGGGCTTAAACAAAGACATTATCTGGTTGGTGCTTTACAAAGCCAATTTCATCTACCATTAACATCTGCATTTTCACATAAAAGCTATGTATGGGACATGCCTCTAATAATTTAATCCCTTATCAGAACTCTTTTTTCTGTCTCGTGTGTCTGCTAAATCCTTTTGGGTACGTCTACACAGCAACATTATTTCAAAATAACTAGCATTATTTCAAAATAATGTTGAAATTCTGTCAAGCTGGAGGACTTCTTACTCTGACTCCTATAACCCTCATTGTACGAGGAGTAAGGGAAGTCAGAGGAAGAGTGCTCTATTTCGAAATAAGTGCTGTGTAGATGCTCCCAATTTCAAAATAAGCTACACAATTGACATAGCTCAATTTGCGTAGCTTATTTCAAGTTAAGCCCTGCTGTGTAGACGCACCCTTTCTGAGATAGAGTGAATTTAACTAACAGTACTTCAAGTGAGGGCAAACCCATTGATTTGTGTGGTGAAAGTATAAGATTTTACTTGTTTGTGTCTATTGCATTTTTGTGCATCTTGTGTGTATTTTTTTGTTGTTGTTGTCAGAGCTGATCATTCCGGAGCAGAGTTCCCTCTAAGCTGCATGGCAGCACAGCTTCACAGGTAATAATCAGCCCCACAGAGTTAGCGGCTAGGGGCTCAGGGCACAGAGCTGACTGATCAGGCCGGGCTGACTAATCACCTGTGAAGCTGGGCTGCCTCCCAGCTAACAGGGAACACTGTTCAGGAGATCTTTCCACTGGCCTGTCCAAAATAATGTACAGGTTTTCCCTCAATGGCTACACTTAGTGTCGAATCCAGCAATGAATATGAATAGTTCAAATTATTTTTTCCAGTGTGCATTACCTTGCATTTGTAAACAGTACATTTCATCAGCAATCATTTTACCTTCTAAAGTTTCTCAGTCTTCTCCATTCCTTAAATAGTCACATACATATTTTACCACCTCACTCTTC
Organism: Pelochelys cantorii; assembly: GCA_032595735.1. NCBI lineage: Eukaryota > Metazoa > Chordata > Testudines > Trionychidae > Pelochelys > Pelochelys cantorii. Next base: position 143,519,944 of record CM064327.1, read on the forward strand.
ACAGTCTCTTCCAGATCACTAATATATAGATTCAATGACAGTTCAAAACTTTGAGGTTCCCCATAATTTTTTGTCATGATGAAAATTCCTTATTTCTGTTCTTTGATTTCTTTCGTGGGTCTTAACAATTCACATGTTCAGGGGTCAAATTAACCATCGAATTTGGGGTCAGAATGGAATTTTCCACAAGATCAAATAGTCAGGAACCTTGGTGAGGTTTCACTTTCCTCTGCAGCATGGAGCATGGATTGCCCACTGGGATCATCTGGGCATATCTCATCTAATCAGCTGCAGTGGTCCCAGGCATTGGTGGCACCCTAGACTATGCTGTTCTTTGCTCTTGCATGCAGCTATTTAGTGTCCTGAGGACAGAAATGCTTTGCTCTAAACAAGGCAGTGAGCTCAATACTGGATGAAATTTAATGGCCTGTATGCTATAGGAGGTCAGGTTAGGTGCTCTTAAGGCACTTTTGACTTTGAATTCTCAGGGCATGTCTACAGTAGGAAATTATTTCAAAATAACAGAATTCAAAATAATAACTCCCAAAATAAAATCAAAATAAGCATGTTCCCACTACGGGGAAGCCTTGAAATTAGTCTGAGGCAGAATCTGTTATTGTGGATGTGCTACCTCAACTAAGAGCCCCAGGAAACACTGGGGAGTAATTACTTTGAATTACTCTGGGGAGTAGTTATTTCAAAATAAAAGCAGCAGAGCATCCACACTAATGGTATTTCAAAATAACGGGCTTGGTAGTGTGGACGCTTCACTTCTTATTTCAACACAATGGGGGTTATTTTGAAATAATTCCCTAGTGTAAACCAGGGTTTAGAAAATAGGAAACCCATTGCATACCTCTTCTGATTACTTCTGCTCCTTCCTTCTTCTTTCTTCTGAATAAAGCCAAGAGCACATACAAATTATAAATATTTATTCTGATCACATGCATAAATGATGAGGTAACTGTGGGAGAATTAAAACTTTTTCTGCTTTCTGTTAGAAATAAAATTTTTAAAAACCTTTACATTTAGTTATATAACCTTAATCTTTCAGAAATTTAAGAGACTCTAACAGAGTTTTTAAGCATGTAAAAAAAGTCTTTAGTCCTTCAAAGTCATAGGGTAAAGAGCAAGAAGGACCTCTGCCTCATTCAGTGAGGCAGTTGGTTGATGTACAGTGGATATTGTATTTATGAAATATTAAAACAATATTCACAAATGATATAAAATATTTCATTTTGGGCCAAATTAAATGTTTTGTTCAATATACAATATTTGTGCTTGAAAGTTTTCATTTTTTATTTGATCCAAAATGATTTTTCCTTGACATTTTTTCAGTATTACCATGAATCAAAAAAATCTGTTCTTCATCAAGCTCTAGTATAAACAGCAGAGCAGTGAGAAGGAATAGGGATGTGATTTCCCCCTCTGTATACAGTGTTGGTGAGACTGGTACCAAATTACTGCATATAGTTCTGGTGTCTGCATTGTAAAAAAAGATGTGGACCAATTGGAGAAAGTGTACGAAGGAACTGGAAAAAAATGCCCTGCCATGAATTAGTTAAAGAACTTAGCCTGTTGAACCAGTGTCTACAAGCTGAAGCAGAACAAATTCACATTGGAAATAAGGTATACATTTTTAACAGAGAGGGTTCATTGGCATGAACTACCAAAGGAAATGGTGGATTTTCCCTCTCTTGAATCATGGCTCCATTGTAGTCAGTGGGAACTTTCTATTGATGGTGTCTGGTGCAATTATTTGGAGGAAAAGATCTTAGATTTCTAGCCTCATTTATTCTACACATTTTTGATGTGTGGTGGCATCCTGACACTCCATGGTAGTCCTCAACACCAACACGTAGGTGCCAAATTTACATACCATCATAAGCATTGTCTTCCACGATTATAAGCATTTTAACTTCTAACGTTTTTTATATTTCTCATGTTTTGGCAGCAACATTTAGCAGCTACAGTGTGGTAGCTTCAGAGAAGAATATATTTTAATAACATGTAATAAGGATGAATAAGAGGATATTTAGCACCAAAATATATGACATTTCATAGAATCATAGAACCATAGAGCTGGAAAAGACCTCAGAAGGTCAACAAGTCCAGCCCCCTGCCCTAGGCAGGACCAATCCCAACTAAAGCAACCCAGCCAGGGCTTTGTCAAGCCGGGACTTAAAAATCTCTAGGGATGGCGACTCCACTACTTCCCTAGGTAACCCATTCCAGTGCTTCATCACTCTCCTAGTGAAATAGTTTTTCCTAATATCCAACCTGGACCTCTCCCACCGCAACTTGAGACCATTGCTCCTTGTTCTGCCATCCTTCACTACTGAGAACAGCCTTTCTCCAGCCTCTTTGGAACCTCCCTTCAGGAAGTTGAAGGCTGCTATCAAATCCCCCTCACTCTTCGCTTCTGCAGACTAAACAAACCCAACTCCCTCAGCCTCTCCTCGTAGGTCATATGCTCCAGCCCCCTAATCATTTTGGTTGCTCTCTGCTGGACCCTCTCCAATGCATCCACATCCTTTTTGTAGTGGGGGGCCCAGAACTGGACACAATATTCCAGATGTGGCCTCACAAGAGTCGAATAAAGGGGAATAATCACATCTCGGGGTCTGCTGGCAGCGTTCCTCCTAATGCAACCTAATATTCCATTAGCCTTCTTGGCTACAAGGGCACACTGTTGACTCATATCCAGCTTCTCATCCACTGTAACCTCCAGGTCCTTTTCTGCAGAACTACTACTTAGCTGGTTGGTCCCCAGCCTGTAACAATGCTTGGGATTCTTCTGTCCCAAGTGTAGGACTCTGCACTTGTCCTTGTTGAACCTCATCAGATTTCTTGTGGCCCAATCCTCCAATTTGTCTAAGTCGCTCTGGACACTATCTTTGCCTTTGAGTGTATCTACCTCTCCCCCTAGCTTAGTGTCATCTGCAAACTTGCTGAGGGTGCAATCCAGCCCCTCATCCAGGTCATTAATATAGATATTGAACAAAACCGGTCCCAGAACCGAACCTTGGGGCACTCCGCTAGAAACTGACTGCCATCCTGACATCGAGCCGTTGATCACTACGCGCTGGGCCTGACCTTCTAGCCAGCTTTCTATCGATCTTACCGTCCATTTTTCCAATCCGCATTCCCTTAACTTGCATTTGTATGTGTGTTGACTGAAAAATTATATGATTTTCCTTGCAGCTAAAATGCTCAAACTACTCTCTATTTTTTTCCTGCATCTTTCATTTTGTTTTGTTTTGATGAACAATTATTGCCTATAATGCTCTTGCAAAATGTTGTCATTAAATACAAGATGAAAATGTTGTATCTGCTTTGATGTAGCATCTAATACTTTAACTGAAAAATCACTGTCTCAATTTGTTAAACTGTATGCATTTAATGTAAGAAAAACATTTATATATGGATCAGAAAGAAAGATTAGCTGTCTAAAATTGAATAAAAGTAGGCTTAATTATTTTACATATTGAAACATTAGCATACATGAAGAACTGATTAACAGATTAGTACTGTGCAATGTGAATGTGACATGTCTTAGCAAGTAAAAATCATTGGTGGTTAAATATTTTGGACATGACTTATAGAAGAGCACACAGACATACATTGATGGTTTCATTGAACATTTTTTTTCATGCACAAGAAAGCCTATTTTTAAAGGCCCATATTGTGCACACAACATTTTTTTTCATTGAAAGCTCTGCACATGCATGGCTCATACTCCAGACTGTGCATTCACAATGACTTGTGTATGCACATGAAAATCTAGAGATTTCTGTGAAGTGGGTTGATGTGTACAAACAAAAAACACTGTGGATATTACACAGATTGACACACCATTCTGGAGAAATATGGCTGCACAAAGACAAAAACCTCATATGTTTTCAGAGTCATCATTGTTTTTGTTCTTGTTCTTATCCTTATTTGTTGTAAAGTGACTACAGAAACTTCTTTCCTATGCAAGACACAATTAAAGATAAAGCTTACTTCAACCTAACACTATAGTTTTCAAACTTTTTCTTAGAGCTCATTACCTTTCCCTCCTACATTCTCTTGACCTTCTTCAATAACAATTGTGTAATATCCATCTTTGATGCAATAAATATTTTGTACTTAAAAATAAAATTAATGTTTGCTTTTACTTTTCTTTTACACCTATCATCATGTAATGAGCCAGATCATTGCAGATTACTTGCAAGTGTTCTTTGGACCTGAAGTGGCCCTCAGAACACAGTTTGAGAACTGCAAATCAGACAAGGTCACAGTGTATGACACAATGGACGATGGAGGGCCAAGGAGGTTGAGGTAATATCATCTTTTATTGGATGAACTTCTTTTATTGAGAAATAAATTTTTGAGCTTAAACAGAGCTCTTCTTTTGGCCAGTGGATAATTTGCAATGATAACTTAGAACTTTCTAACAATATGGATGGTAGATACTTCTGGAGGTCCTCAGTACCAAGAGTGGACTATAGCCAGGCAATGGTGAGTTAGAGATACTGCAAGATTTCAGGGAAAACAAATCTGGAGAATCAAGGGTGTTGTTAGTACCATGTCTAGTGTCTGAGCCTAAGTAAGGTTGCTGAGGGAGCTGATGGTATTGTGGCTATCAAATGCTCTGAAAGGAGTCCAGATGGCAAGAAACAAGCTTCCTTTGCATCCAGTGAAAAGAAGAAGAGCTCTTCTTGCTGCCTCATCCTATAGATGGTACCAGTGACTTTTCAATGACCCTTTGATACCTTTATGTTTAACAATGATCTTGTTATCTAAGGTTATGTCTGCACTGCAAAGTTAATTTGAAATAACAGCCGTTATTTCAAACTAACTTTAATAGCATCTATAAATGCAAACCGCTATTTCAAAATTAATTCAAAATAGCGGAGCGCTTAATTCGAATTTGGTAAACCTCATTCTATGAGGAGTAACGCCAAATTCTAAAAGGCTATTTCAAATTAAGTGCTGTGTAGACACTTAATTTGAAATAGGGGGCCTCCAGCCCTTCCCAGAGAGCCCTGGTTGCCACTCTGGGCACAACCAGGAAAACTTAATCTCCTCTCCCCCAGCCCCGAAGCCATTAATGGGGTAGACCCTGGACACAGTGCCTGTGCCAGCTCCAAGCCTGCCAACCCAGAGCCAGCAGTGGCCACTGGGGCCCCTGACCCAGTGGCCCCAAAACATGAGCCAGCAAGCCACTGGCAGCCAGCGCTCCACCGCTCCCCAGGAGCAGTTTGCCAGCTCCCAGGAGCCTGACAGGGGCTGGAGAAGGCGGGCACCTTCCTGGTCCAGGGTGGAGATCATGGACCTTATTCAGGTTTGGGGGGGATGCCTCCAACATCCATGATCTCCTCACTAGACAGAGGAATGAGGCCGTCTATGGCAGGATAGCTGCCAGCCTGGCCACCAAAGGCCACATGCGAACCCAGGAGCAGGTTTGCATGAAAATCAAGTTGGTCCGGAGAGACCCCCTAACCCTGGGCCCTGAGCTTCCCCTCTCCCTTCTTCCCCTTGCTTCCCCCTTCCATCTCCCTCCTCCCAGGTTTCCCCTCCCCTCTCCCACCCTCTCTCTTCCCCTCTTCCACCTCCTTTTCCCAGTCTCCCCAGAGGTTCATCCCCCCCAGTTTTGTTCAATAAACCCAGTTTCTATTTTTGAACATATGTGTCTTTTGTTTGACGTCAGGAAGGGGGGGTAGGGAGAGGTAAGTGGAAGGACGTGAGGGAGGAATGAGGCACGAGCCCCCAGTGGGGAGGACTGGGGTGGCTCTGAGGGCTCTGAGGGGTGGACGCTCTCCTGCAGGGACTCCTGGATCCTGACAGCCCCCCGATGAACCTCCTGGATGGCAGCCTGCAGCAAGTGCAACCGGGCTGATAGCAACAACCCCACGAGACACACCGGTGTGCCCAGGGGCAGATCTGGCTCTATGTGGCCGAGTGCTGTGGTGTCCCAAGTGTGGGCACTCAGGGCACTCCAAGACAGGACTGCTTTGCTGTCCCTCATCAAGGTAGACAAGCAAGCAGGGAACCCTGAGAACTGTCTGTCTGGGGTGGGGGTAGGATCCCTTTAAGCACGGAGCTCAGTTAGCCTCAGGCAGCAGCCCCACACACTAAGTCCTAACCTGATGCCCTGCCAGCACTGGTTTTGGCCAGCCTTAACTTCAGTTCAGGGTCCACTCAGTGTGGACACACTATTTCGAAATAGCAAAATGCTATTTCAAAATAGTTTTTGTGTATAGATGTGTTATTTTGAATTAGTCAATTCGAATTAACTATTTCGAATTAAGCTAACTCGAATTAACGCTGTAGTATAGACATACCCTAAGGTATTAACATCCTGGGTGGTACCAAGTCATAGAGCAATGGATGTCAAAGAAGCTGGAGTCATCAACTATTGTGGCTTTTCTGTAGAAAACTTGAAACAAGGAAGTTTTGGGCTTTTGGAAGTCTTATGAGAGGAATCTTGCATAATCTTCTCAGATGTCCTTGAGGAGTATGGCTCAGAGACAGTGAAGGAAGTGGACTTGCTCAGAGATCAGTGTAGAAGCAGGGTACCATGGCCATGGTTAGAAGCCAGCCACAGCAAGCTCTCCATCATGAGGAGATGAAGTCTGATTTCATTGTTTTTTCTGTCTCTAGATTCTAATCCCAGACAGAAGATTCACTTTGGGGAAATATGAGATTTGTGGAGGTAATGGATGCCCAGGAAGTGTCCATTACTTTCTGTGGTTGCCTTTTAGCACAAAAGGCAACATTTGAAACCTGGAGAACTCATCATGCCTTCCTAGTAATGTAAATCTCCTCAGAGAGGAGAAACTAAGTAAAGAGTAACAATCCTTAAAATCATTAAGAAAAAAACCCCTTTTTTTTACAAAGGGGGGGTTTCTTAACAAGAAATGCTAATTACTACTAAGAACAACTATAATGAACTAACTGCTCCATGCTAAAGAGACACAGTTGAAGTAAAACCCAGTACAGAAAACTGCTAAACTCTGTCTTGGGCTGAAGGGTTTGAGAAGGAGTGCTATGCAATGACATCTTGGAGAATAGGATTGACTAATGTGCAAGAGTGAGCCAAATGAACACTGCTATGAGAAAATTCTGATCTAAGCATTAGGGAGCACAAGCACACCTAGAGTGGAGCATTTCAATGCCCTGAGAGCATAGTGTAAAGAGATAGTATGATGCAAATTCACAGAGCTGCAGAGCAGCAAAAATGATCCAGCTACATCAGTGAGTAGGACAGCCACCATTACAAAGAAATATTTTCTGCTGGTCACTCACTGCCAAACAGAACCCAGTCAAAAAAGTGAATAATAAAGTTGAAACTGCAACAAGAACAAAAGTCATATATAAAATTGATTCCGTAGTAGAAAAAACATCCACACTTTTCCTTCAGTGATAGGGGCTGTGTGAAATAATATACAGCCATTACAAGTCTAAAATTGTCTTCTGAATCAATTCAGAAGTTTTCCACTTTGAGCTTGAATCAAATGACTATCCAATGAAGAGTTACACATGCACCTGATGACAGAGCACTAAAGTTCAAGGACACTGAAGAAATCACTCTACTTCTCCCTAGTGAGAGACAAATCTATTGATTGCACATTTACAGCTTCAATGCTTTTTTTTTTTTTTTTTTACTTTCTGGAATAACAACAGAATTTGATGTGTATGAAGAGCTTGTGGGTCTGGCTGCATTTCAAGGCCGAACAAACGGCTTTGACTTTCTTGAGACTTTTTTGGAAAGTGTTATCTCTATGTTTAGATTTGTCTAAACTTGCCGGTCCCTCAAACATGCTGCCCTTCTGATGGCTGGAGGAAAGAATAACACAATACCTCTTCTTGTTGTCCATTGAGGTGATCCAAAAGAAAAATTAACTCAGCTCTACTGTATTACAAAGTAACAAAAATATAAGAAATTAGCAGTAGGGATATATTACCGACCACCTGACCAGGACAGCGATACTGACATTGAAATGCTGAGGGAGATTAGAGAGGCTACCAAAATAAAGAACTCTATAATAATGGGGGATTTTAATTATCCCCATATTGACTGGGTACATGTCACCTCAGGAAGAGAAGCAGAGATAAAATTTCTCAATGGCTTAAATGACTGCTTCTTGGAGCAGCTGGTGCAGGAACCCTCAAGGAGAGAGGCAATTCTCGATTTAGTTCTGAGTGGAGCGCAGGATCAGGTCCAGGAAATAACCGTTACAGGACCGCTTGGGAGTAGTGACCATAATATAATAACATTCAACATTCCTGTGGTGGGTAGAACACCTCAGCAGTCCAGCACCCTGGCATTTAATTTCAAAAAGGGGAATTACACAAAAATGAGGAGGCTAGTTAAACAGAAATTAAAAGGCACAGTGACTAGAGCCAAATCCCTGCAAGCTGCATGGAAACTTTTTAAAGACACCATAATAGAGGCCCAACTTAAATGTATACCCCAAATTAAAAAACATAGCAAGAGACCTAAAAAAGAGTCACCGTGGCTTAACCACCATGTAAAAGAAGCAGTGAGGGACAAAAAGGCATCTTTTAAGAAGTGGAAGTCCAATCCTAGTGAGATAAATAGAAAGGAACATAAACACTGTCAAATCAAGTGTAAAAATGTAATAAGAAAAGCAAAAAAAGATTTTGAGGAACAGCGAGCCAAAAACTCAAAAAGAAATAACAAAATGTTTTTTAAGTACATTAGAAGCAGGAAGCCTGCTAAAAAACCTGTGGGTTCCCTAGATGATCGAACTATAAAAGGCGCAATCAAGGACGATAAAGCCATTGAGGAGAAGCTAAATGATTTCTTTGCTTCAGTCTTCACGGCTGAGGACGTTGGGGAGATTCCCAAATCTGCACCGTCCTTTGTGGGTGATGAATGTGAGGAACTGTCCCGGATTGAAGTGTCATTAGAAGAGATTTTGGAACAAATAGAAAAACTTAATGTTAACAAATCTCCAGGATCAGATGGCATTCATCCAAGGGTTCTAAAAGAACTCAAATGGGAAATTGCTGAACTATTATCTGTGGTTTGTAACCTATCCCTTAAATCGGCTTCCGTACCTAATGACTGGAAGGTAGCCAACGTGACACCAATATTTAAAAAGGGCTCTAGAGGCGATCCGGGCAATTACAGACCGGTAAGCCTAACTTCAGTACCGGGCAAATTAGTTGAAACAATAGTAAAGAATAAAATTGTGAAACATGTAGAAGAGCATAATTTGTTGGACAAAAGTCAACTTGGTTTCTGTAAAGGGAAATCCTGTCTTACTAATCTATTAGAGTTCTTTGAAGGGGTTAACAAACATGCGGACAAGGGGGATCCAATAGATATAGTATACTTAGATTTTCAGAAAGCCTTTGACAAGGTCCCTCACCAAAGGCTCTTGTGTAAATTATATGGCCATGGGATAAGAGGGAAGGTCCTTTCTTGGATTGAGAACTGGTTAAAAGACAGGAAACAAAGGGTAGGAATAAATGGTAAATTTTCAGAATGGAGAGGCATAACTAGCGGAGTCCCCCAAGGGTCAGTCCTAGGACCAATCCTGTTAAACTTATTCATAAATGATCTGGAGAAAGGGGTAAGCAGTGAGGTGGTAAAGTTTGCAGATGATACCAAACTGTTTAGGATAGTCAAGACAGAAGCAGACTGTGAGGGACTCCAAGAAGATCTCACCAAACTGAGTGATTGGGCAACAAAATGGCAAATGAAATTTAATGTGGATAAGTGTAAAGTAATGCACATCGGGAAAAATAACCCCAACTATACGTACAGTATGATGGGGGCTAATTTGGCTACGACAAATCAGGAAAGAGATCTTGGAGTTATCGTGGACAGTTCTCTGAAAACTTCCACACAGTGTGCAGCGGCGGTCAAAAAGGCAAATAGGATGCTAGGAAGTATTAAGAAAGGGATAGAAAATAAGACCCAGAATATCTTACTGCCCCTGTATAAAACTATGGTACGCCCACATCTTGAATACTGTGTACAGATGTGGTCTCCTCACCTCAAAAAAGATATTTTGGCCTTGGAAAGGGTTCAGAAAAGGGCAACTAAAATGATTAGGGGTTTGGAACATAAGAACATAAGAACATAAGAATGGCCATACTGGGTCAGACCAAAGGTCCATCGAGCCCAGCATCCCATCTGCCGACGGTGGCCAATGCCAGGTGCCCCAGAGAAGGAGAACAGAAGACAATGATCAAGTGATTTATCTCCTGCCATCCATCTCCTGCCCTTGTTATGAAGGCTAGGGCACCATACTTTATCCCTGGCTAATAGCCATTTATGGACCTAACCTGCAAAAATTTATCAAGCTCTTTTTTAAACCCTAATAGAGTCCTGGCCTTCACAGCCTCCTCGGGCAAGGAGTTCCACAGGTTGACTGTGCGCTGTGTGAAGAAAAATTTCCTTTTATTAGTTTTGAACCTACTACCCATCAATTTCATTTGGTGTCCCCTAGTTCTTGTATTATGGGAAAAGGGTCCCATATGAGGAGAGGTTAAAACGACTGGGACTTTTCAGTTTAGAAAAGAGGAGACTGAGGGGGGAATATGATAGAGGTATATAAAATCATGAGTGCTGTGGAGAGGGCCGATAAAGAGAAGTTATTTATTAGTTCCCTAAATAGAAGAACTAGAGGACACCAAATGAAATTAATGGGTAGCAGGTTTAAAACTAATAAAAGAAAGTTCTTCTTCACACAGCGTGTAGTCAGCCTGTGGAACTCCTTGCCAGAGGAGGCTGTGAAGGCTAGGACTATAATAGAGTTTAAAGAGAAGCTAGATAATTTCATGGAGGTTAGGTCCATAAAAGGCTATTAGCCAGGGGTTAAAATGGTGTCCTTGGCCTCTGTTTGTCAGAGGCTGGAGAGGGATGGCAGGAGACAAATCACTTGATCATTGTCTTCGGTCCACCTTCTCTGGGGCACCTGGTGCTAGCCACTGTCGGCAGACAGGATACTGGGCTAGATGGACCTTTGGTCTGACCCAGTACGGCCATTCTTATGTTCTTATGTAAAATAGACAGGGTGGGGAAGGAAATTTAGGCATCAGTGATGTCACAACTCTAGTCATCACTACATCATTATGCTACATCCATTTTCCCAGAGGAAACTAAAGCTGAATATGGATATCTGCTGTATCACTCTGTAGCCTCAAAACATATTTCATCTGTCTACGTTTTTCATAAGGTGTGTGATACAGAAGGACCAGAGAGCAACAGGAGAGTGGTCAAAGGGAGGTGAGTAAGCTCTAGGAAAATCAAGTGTCTTATATCCTGGGGGCAGAGCCATCCCTGCCCCCACCCTACCTTTTCTTGCCCTTCCTCCACTCCTGCCCCACCCACTCCACCCCTTCCTCCAAGCCCCTTCTTCTGAGTGATGCTGGGAGCTGGCAGAGCAGATTGGGCTGGGCCAAGTCGTTCCACTTCCTCCTGCTGCTGGTGAGAGCAGTGACACGCTCAATCCCTGCTGCCAGTTCCAGGCCCCCCACTAAACCCCCAGGCCACTCCTGGTCCCGTGCTTCCATGTTCCCCTTAAGTGCAGGGCTCTCTAATGCACAGGACCTGAGGTGGTTACCCCAAACTGCCCTATGGATGGGACGGCTCTACCTGGGGACTAGGGAAAGATTACTACAGGGTAATTGGAGCACGTGGAGACAGTTAGTTCCTCCCCTGCCAAACACCCAGTAAAACCGTCCTGATTCAGTCTGTTGGGGAGGGAGGAAAGGAATCTGACTAGAGTCTGGAGGAGTGTTGCTACAAGTCAGAGAACCAGAGCACAGGGGAAAGGAGACCTGCCAAGCATGGCAGAGGGATTTCCCCTGCATGAGGGACTGCAGGCTACCCTACCCAGATGGAGAGAGGGTAAGCAACCTGCAAAGCCGAAGGGGCTGTGACCCAGAGAAGTAGAGTGGACCTGAGTCCTTTCCCCACTCCCCTCTCTCTCCCATCAGGCACAAGCAGAGCCCACAATGTCCTAAAAATAGGGGCAAGGGGCATCATCCTGACCCGCCACACCCAGGGGAAGCCTGGGGCCATCAGCCACAGGTGTTATGCATATTATATGGCCATGTAAATAATTACAAAACAACATCAACTATATTAAAAGAATACTAAAGTTGCAAAATCAAGCACTCAAAAGTTAAATGTCCACAATAATATTGCCCCATACGTATACTTTATTTGGTCTTTGAAGTTATACAGATTTGATCTGTGGTAACATTTTTACAGTTTTTGTGTGTACCTATATGGAAAGAATAGGGAATAAGTGAGGCTAAGGAACTGTGGGGTGTGAAAACTGATATTATTTGGCATCAAACAGATCCTTAACAATTAGCCACAGGGCTTCTACAGTGTGCGTACACAGGAAAGAGATAACACTTTCCTTACACACATAGGATATGTCTACACAGCAAAGTTATTTTGAAATAACTTTCCTAGAGTCTACACAAGCCAACTGCTATTTCAAAATTAATTTGAAATAGCGGAGGGCTTATTTCAAAATTGGTAAACCTCATTCCGCGAGGAATAGCCCCAATTTCGAAATTGTTATTTCAAAATAAGTGCTGTGCAGACGCTTATTTCGAAATAGGGGGGCCTCCAGCCCTTCCCAGGGTGCCCTGCTAGCTGCCCTGGCCACAAGGTAACTTCTAACCTGATGCCCTGCTGGAACCAGTTCCAGCTGGCCTTAAATGCGATTCAGCGTCCAATCAGTGTGGATGCGCTATTTCGAAATGGCAAAAAGATATTTTGAAATGCATTTTGTGTGTAGACATGTTATTTCAAAATAATATTTTTTGAAATAACTATTTTGAAATCAGATATTTCAAAATAACACTGTAGTGTAGACATACCCTCTCTATACACAGTATGGCCGTAAAGAGTGCATATGCAGGAATGTTAAACTAGTGTGGCACTGAGATAGATTTTACATAACAAGACAATATGCTTGTCATATTTAGGCTTTACAAACATACAAGTGTAAGTCTGAAAACTTTTGTGACAATGTAATTCTAACATTTTACATGAAAAATCAAGTGCTTAATGAGGCATGCAAAATATGTATCCAAACAAGAGGGGGTAGACCTTAAAATTATGAAAACAGTGGGTTTTGTTAAACAAATATAGGGTTACCATATGTCCTGGTTTTCCCAGATGTGATCTCTTTTTTGGTTGTCTGCTTCAATCCAGGTAGATTTTTGAAATAATAGTCAAAGTCCAGGGTTTTTTAGAGCAGACTCTGCAGCTTTGAAAGAGGTCCAATTGGTCTACTTCCAGATTACCCCCCCTCCATCCACAGCTGATTGGTCCATTTCCCAGCAGCCCTTGTTTCCAACCATGTAAGAGGGTCCCACTGTTATCAACAGGTTTCATGGTTAAGGATATTACTGAATCATCAATCTCAATCAGAATCTGTTGATTTTATTGGAGCTTCCATCTTTTTTAATCACCTTATATATATACAGTTTCTTCATATAAGGAACCCATTAGATATATGCATCTGCAAAACAATTGGTGAATCATTAGATTTTGAAGAAATTGGTTTATTTAGCTGTTTCTATATGATGACCCTAGATCTAAAACTGATTATAGAAACTAGTGTTTCAAAATGGTTTCGGGCACAAGTTTAACTTGAATACTGAATTTCAAAAGTGTTGACATTCCCCTGTGGGAATGTTTTGCAAGACATCAATGAAAAGACTCTGGTTTCACAAACAGTGTATTTCACAAATGAAAAATGGCATCAGAAATTGGCAGAGTTTGCCGCTTCTAATAGGGTGACCATATGGCCCATTTTTGCTGGGACAGCATCTGTTCCATTTATGCTTGCCAACTGAAGATCAGTTGGTCAGCTGGCAAAAGCAAATGGGAAAAAGGCCCGGTTTTTCAAAAAATGTGAGGTGTGACCCCTTAGCAAGGCATGGAGAAATGAGGGCAGGGAGGGGGGAGCATAAGTGCTAGCCCCACATGGGATAGAAGGCTTTGGAGAGTAGCTCAGGCTGAGCCAGCCTCTGGTGGTCAGGCAACACAGAGGGCTGGGAGCAGGCTGGCCCTGGCCTTTCCGTGCACTGGAGAGGAGAGAGGGGCCTCGGGCCGACCTCATATTCTGGGGAGAAGATGGCCTTGGTTCATCTGTTTGGAAAAATATGGTCACCCTAGCTTCTAAGAAATATTTCAATACAATGTCCGCATGACAAGATTTTTTTTAAAGAGTGTGTAGAGGGAAAGAAATCCAAACTATCCTACTCCTGAAACAGAGAGACAGACAAGCGATGTTGCTGGACCAGAGAATGCCTTTTTTTGGAGGTACAATTGTATAAACTATTTATAAACCGAGCCTTTTCTCCCAGATTGTAAATGTGTTTTATTTAAATTCAAATAAAAACAAAACCTCAAAAAAGATATATTGGCATTAGAAAAGGTTCAGAAAAGGGCGACTAAGATGATTAGGGGCTTGGAAAGGGTCCCATATGGGGAGAGGCTAGAGAGACTGGGACTTTTCAGTTTGGAAAAAAGGCGATTGAGGGGCGATATGATAGAGGTATATAAAATCATGAATGGTGTGGAGAAAGTGATTATAGAAAAATTATTTACCTTTTCCCATAATACAAGAACTAGGGGACACCAAATGAAATTGATGGGTAGTAGGTTCAAAACTAATAAAAGGAAATTTTTCTTCACACAGCGCACAGTCAACCTGTGGAACTCCTTGCCCGAGGAGGCTGTGAAGGCCAGGACTCTATTAGGGTTTAAAAAAGAGCTTGATAAATTTTTGCAGGTTAGGTCCATAAATGGCTATTAGCCAGGGATAAAGTATGGTGCCCTAGCCTTCATAACAAGGGCAGGAGATGGATGGCAGGAGATAAATCACTTGATCATTGTCTTCTGTTCTCCTTCTCTGGGGCACCTGGCATTGGCCACCGTCGGCAGATGGGATGCTGGGCTCGATGGACCTTTGGTCTGACCCAGTATGGCCATTCTTATGTTCTTATGTTCTTATGTTCTTAAAATCTCCATGAGAAATGACTATGCATCTCTTTAATTTGCTGTCTCACAAAATGGTAGCTGTCCCTGCTAACAAGCAGAGATGTTCTCATGATAAAGAAAACAAATAATAACAGTTGTATAATCATATACACATTTCCCCCCACCTCCCAATAAATTATATAAAGTACTTACAATTCATTCTCCTTGAAGTTTTTTTGTGACTCCTTTTTTTGCTACCAATGGAAACCGAAAGGGAGCAACTGGAAATCTGATACAGATAATGGTTTCTAACATCGTTTAAGTAGAAAGGGGAGGATTGTGCATTTTACACATTCTCACAGTACGGAAGTAGTATTGATTCTCTCCTTTTTAAAAAGAAATCCAGTTTAACTGAAATGCATTGACCTGTCTAACTATTTGTCTAAACAGTTTAAAAAAAACCACATGTGCGCACACGCACACACACGCTAAACTGGAAAAGCAAGGAGACACACAGCTATTTTTTTCCTGAAAATGGTTTCCCATTAGATGCTAATCATCTGTGAAAATAATGGGTGTGAAAATCAGCAAAAGCATTCATGAATTTTGTAAGGTGTGTAGACAGATGGGGCTCTGCCTCTCCTCAATGATAACCTTGAACTCTGTGAAAGACAAAGAATGGGAAAGAATGAAACAGGTTGCTATAGGTAGAACTGGGGAAGCTGAAAAACTTAGAATGTTGGTCATTCAGTGCTATCAAAGCTGCATATAAGAGACTTTGGGGAATATTCCTCTGGATAAGCACTGTCCTTATTTTCTGGTTTTCATAGCCCTAATGAAATGCTTCACAGCCAAACTGGACCAAATTCTTAAAGTTGTCTGAAAAAAAGTGTGTATTGGGAGGGAGTGGTGTCTATCATAACTCCAGCAAAGGACATTTTCATGCACGTGATACAGAAAATTCAAAATTTCTGTGTGTATTACATAAATACATTCCAGTATTAGTTCATCTATTTATATTCACTGTTTATTGTTTCTAAAGGAGGTAACAAGCCTCCTACAAATTACTACAATAAAATATGTCCTCTTAGCTGGACTCAATGCATTGAGCTTCAATGGAGTTATGGGGTCTCTCTGGGATAAAGGTCTGGGGGATGAAGTGAGGTTCAGTGGGACTGGGGATACAGAGGAGTTTGGGTGCAATGAGATTCAGTGGACTTGGGTTCTTTGTGTGGAAGGCGATGCAGTAGGATTCAGTGGCATTTCAGCTCTCTATAGGGTTTTGGGTTTCTCATCTTTTGAAGGGTCTCTGAGGATAGAGGCAGGGAGTTCAATGACAATCAGTAAGGTTGGGGTCTATCTGCAGGCCCGGCCAAAGAGTTTGAGGGGCCCAAGGCGGCATGTGGTGGTTGGCTGCACCACGTGGCTGGGTGGCTCCCAGCCAAGGCAGCAAGCGAGAAGCCAGGCGGGTGGGGGCAGGCGAGTGCCAGGCAGTGAGGGGCCCTGAAAGAGCGGGGGCCAAGGCAACCTCCTTGCTTATCTTGCCCGTAGGCCGGGACTGTCTATCTGGTTCTGAGTTCAGTGACAGTCAGTAGGGTTGGATGTAAAGTGATGAATCACTCCCATGCTCCAGCCAATCCACAAGATAAGAACTAATCTGGTGACACTCAGGGCAGACATATAGGCCTTACAGAGGAACAGCAGCTCCGTCTGCTAAATGTCACTCCAAGGCTTAGAACTCCCTCCTGCCTCAGGAGCAGCAACAAATTCCCCAAGACTTAGCCTGCTCCAATCTTGCTCTAGCTCCAGTCTTACTCATGCTCTTGCTCCTGCCCTCTTCTTAATCCTGCCTCAGCCTTGCTTTCAATCTGACCTTGTTCCAACTCTGCTCTGGGCTCCTGATTCCAGCTCTAACCAGTAGGCATGACTGTCATGGCTGCCAAAATTGCAGGAAGTGGTTTCCTTGGGAGCAATACTTATTCATTGTTTCAGCTATAACTAAACAAAGGGGCTTTTAAATGTTAAATGTTCCCTCACGTGGGCCTGATAACATTCCCATCAGGTTTTCTGGCCTTTGTTGTTTCTCTGGGGCTGAGGAGGTCTCATTGGGTGTGTCAACACAGCAAAGTTATTTTGGAATAACAGCTGTTATTCCAAAATAACGATGTGAGCGTCTATACAGCAATTCCGTTATTTCGAAATAATTTTGAAATAACGGATGGCTTATTCCAACTTCTGTAAACCTCATTCTATGAAGAATAATGCCTATTCTGAAATAGCTATTTGAAATAAGGCGTGTGTAGATGCTCCATTTCTGCTATTTTGAAATGGCCCCTCGCCAGGGCCATTCTAAGTTATTCCTCCCGGGGCTCTAAATCAAGATAGCACGTCTACATTAGGGAAGCCTGCCTCCGACTAATTTGAGTTTCCCTGCAGGGTAGACGTGCTATTTTGAAATATGCTATTTTAGAATAACTATTCCAGAATAGATTATTCCCAAATAACTGCAGTGTAGACATAGCCTTTCAGTCCCTGGTTCCTGTTTTTAGGGTGCTGTGTTAACCCTGCTGTTTTCCACTTCAGCGTATTAAGCCCCATTTGTCCATCTCTGATCCTTTTTGGTGGTCACAAGAGACCTCAAGTATAACATGCCCCCTCTCACTTCTCCCAGCCTCTGGCTTATCGGCTGTGCCAGACCCCCTTAAAGCTACTACATCTGCTGGTCCCCAGACTTTACTCCATTTCCTCAAGAACAATCCTTGCTGTTTACATGATCAGCAAATGAAGGAGTCAATGAGGGGGAAGTGGTGGGGAATGGAGGGAAGACCAGAGTGTTCTATAAGGGCGCCTCTACACTGCACTTGGAGCTCAAGATAGCTACGCAATTTGAGCTATGCAAATTTTCGTGGTGTATTTTGAGTTAATTTTGAAATAGCTTATTCTGAAACTTGGTGCTGTCTACACAGCACTTATTTCAGAATAAATCGCTATTCCGAAATGTCCCTTACTCCTTGTGGAATGAGGTTTACAGGGACATCAGAATAGTGAGCCTGTTATATTTCAAAATAACGGGCGCGCTCAAAAGATGCAGAATAGTGACTGCAGTGGTGACATAGCCTAAGATGGCAGCTCTGGTAGAAGCTGTATGTTACCCACAGTGACCATCTTTGGGGGAGTATGCAGCCCTCCACAAATACTTTAATCACTGAGTCCAAGTGTTTTAAATGGTTCTGTATTTTATTGTTTATGGACAAGTTTGACTTTTCTGTGGAACATTTTGAAATATTTGAGAATGATAACTGAGCAAAATGTTATTATGAAAACATATCTTCAATCTTACAAAAATTCTCATTAACAAAATACAAACTTATTCGTTCCCTAACATGAATGTAAGTACATTGGACATATATTATTTATCATTTGTATTTTTGAGTGAGACCCATGCCGCAGATTATTATTAGTAGTATTATTAGAATGGGTTTATTCCTGTTGGTTCCTAAGGCATGTACAGGGGCCAACCAGGTGGAGGCACTGCCACTTTTAAATTCCTTTAGTAGAAAGGGACAGCAGCAGATGTCTAGATTCCCTAACACGAATGCGTTCCCATCTCTCCATACATGTTTTCATTTTGTGGAAATATAATAATTTTAGTTCTGTTATAGAGTCTGCGTAGCCTGGTGTGTATCTAGATGAGAGTTTGTACCACACTTAATATAAAAAACAATGAATAGTCTAGTAGCACCTTAAAGACTAACAAAACATGTAGATGGTATCATGAGCTTTCATAGGCACAACCCACTTCTTCAGATGACACTGTCATCAGTAAGCTCCTGTCATCAGATGGGTAGTGTGTTGCGGCTTGGATCACCACTGACCCACAGACCTGGTTGGTGTGTTGCGGCTTATATCCCCACCGACCCAGTGGCTGCCATGCTGCCACTGCTGGGGCCCTGGGCTGGGATGCAGTGGAGCAAGTGGGCCTGCGTCCCCCTTGCCAGCCCTTCCCTTGGGTGGCAGGTTCCCCCTGTAAGGAGAGAAACCCCTGTGCTTGTCAGCTCTCCAGCAGCAAGAAGACCTGACCCCTGGCTTAGCCTGTAGACAAACAAAGTGAGCGCCTACACAGTAAGCCAGTGTAGTGAGTCAGCATGGCCTATTTGAACTATTTGCATTGTTTAACTGTGCATGGACTGTTTGTTTATAGATTGTTGTCCTGCCCTCACACCAGGCCTGGCCTCCCAAACTCTGGCTTGGCCTGCAGACAGGCCTGAGCCTTAAACTGGTAAATTAACTGTTTGCTTGCTGCCCTGCCTCAAACAAGGGCATGACCTCTAGACTGCTGCTTGGCTTACTAGAAACTGCTTAACACAGGCCCAGGCCAGGGCTCTAGCAGTGGCCAGCTCTGAAGGCCTGGCAGTGGCCCGGGTGCCCCAACCCAGTCCTCCCTCTGAGGGCAATGTGGCAGGACCTTTCTTCTCTGGGGCTGGGGTAGTGCCTCTGGCCTGCTTGGCAGCTGAGCTCCAACTGAGCTTGAAGATCCTCTTTTTATACCTCTGGCCCCGCCTTTCTGTTTCTTGTGGGCGGGACTGGGTTGTTCTGGAACCACCAACCAAGGGGTCTTTGGGAGAGTTTCTTCATCTGGGTCAATGGGAGGCCATGATGACTCACTACACTGGCTTACTGTGTAGACACTCACTTTGTTATTCTGAAATAACACTGCTGTGTAGACACTCCCTAAGGATGGATTGCAGCACACAGAATCTTCCCAACTGGAACATTCCCAATAAAGTTCAGAGACCCTTATAGTACAGGGGGAGGGCACATTAAAAAGATGGAAATGATCAGCACCCTTGAATATGCAGGGCCAACACAGAAATTCATTACTCCTTTTCTTACCTACTTTCAACTACTTTAGTGAAGGGCTTAATTTGCCCCTTTGTACTAAAGTTCAGTTTCATCCTTGGCCCAAACCACATAGGCTGAACTCCTCTTATGAATTCACATAACTAACTCCCATTGAAATCCTTCTGAGGATCTGAGGCATATCCTAAATCCTAAAAGTCAATGGAAGTTTTGTCTGAAGAAGGACTGCAGGTTTTGGCCCTATATTTTTTAGTGATAAAGTTTACACTAAACTTAAACTTTGTTATTTTTAAGTTGTTTTATTTAGACAGAAGTGTGAGTGTTTAACGCTTCTGTAGATTACATTCTTTCATTCATTATTTTGTTAGGATTGTGTGAACACATATGTGAATTGTGAATGATTTACACGGATCAGCAGTAGATTTATACTGACTAGTATGTCCGTTAGATATTTTATTTCTGGAATTTCTAGTTAAGCAACACTCACTTGTGAGGTGAGTTGTTCTCCTTGTCATCAAACACGTATGTCTTTGTTCTGCTAAATCTTTTATTATTACAAACATTTAAAGGCCTGACAGTAGACAGTAAATGTTCCAGGGTCAGTATAGGAGCTTAACAGTAAAAATGAGATGACACATATTATGATTAATAATCCATTTCATAAAAATATGTTAGTGACACCTATAACTTTTTAAATAAAACACGAAACTAAATATGGTTCAATAAAGCCTTTTTGCAACCTCAAATGAATTACAGCTGAGTTTCATACAATCCATCTCTCCATTCTTGAGATTCCCTTCCCCCAACAATAGGTAAGCACTTTCCCCTTTCATTTTACTGCCCACAGGATTGCCTGTTTATTGACTCCCCACCCCCACCAGGCATCAGCTTGTCAGAGATGGCTGCCTGTCCTGCCGTCTCTTATCCTCCTTCTTTGGAGTGTATGTGGCTGGCTCTCAGTGTAAGGATTCTTTCCCTGAAATCCCTAGTAAAAGCCTGTCCAGAACCGACAAAATATTCAACAGTGGCCATACTACTGCCAAATTTTGAGGTAAAATAATCTTTCTATAGTCCTACTTGAGGTTTTCCTGTTTATTCATCACACAATCTCGTTAGCGTCTCTAACAAAAACACACTGGAAGCTCATGTTCAGCTGATTATGTATTACGACTAACAAATCTTTTTCAATAACACTACTTCCCAGGATAGAATCTCCAATTCTGCAAGTGAGGCTTATATTCTTCAAGTGTTCAAAAAAGAGCTAAATAAATTCATGCAGTATAGGGCCACAATGACTCTTAGCCAGGATGGCTAGGAATGGTGTCCCTGGCCTCTGTTTGTCAGAGCCTGGGAATGGGTGACAGGGGAGAGATCACTTGATGATTACCTGTTTTGTTTATTGCCTCTGGGGGAACCCAGCATTGGCCACTGTTGGAAGATGGGATACTGGGCTAGATGAACTTTTTGTCTGACCCAGGATAGCTGTTCTTATATTCTTATGATAGTATCTGGCCAATTCTCCTTATGTAAAGCTCCATGTCATTGCCATGACAGTTAAATACATGTACTGTATAAAGCAGCTCCTATTCTAAAAAAAATCAGAAGGCAATTAAGATGCGGTGTAATTTTGTGAAATCTTGACCGGATACTTCATCTCTCTGATTTAATGTTTCACTTTTAAAGCAAAAATACTATTTCATGAGAAAATTTAATAAATAAAAATTAAATCAAAGAGACAAAGTATCAGGACAAGAACATTAATAGTTTTGAAGTAGTTTGAAAATAAATAACTTTTGACTTCAAAGCTCTCAAATAGTTTTAAAAACATTAAAAGAAAATTAGGGCTCAAAATTAGGTATGAGGGTCTGATTGTGAGAACATTGTTAAGGTTGCATCAGAATTTTTTATTTCATCCCAATTAATGATTAGCTTTTTATTAGAACTGGTAAAAAATTAAAATTTCAGTCCCATGGGAAATTTCAATATTTCAAAGTTTCTTTTTTTCCATGAATTGGGATGAAAAGTCAAAATATAGAAATTTGTCATGGAACATAAAGTTATATGTTTCATTTTGGTTTGACATTTATCTATGTCCACCTATCTCACAGGAATGGTAGCTTGGTTGCCTCCTGCCCTTCCCCTTCTCCTCCTCCTCTATGGGCTGGACTTCCTGATTCCCATGATGCGCTTAGACAATAAGACTCCTAGCATGCATTGCAGCAGTTCAAACAGAGGAAAGACCATGGTACACTAAAGGACCAGTAGTCCAGCCCACAAAGCAACTTCCATAATGAAACACCGCCGCTCAGGCAGACACGTAATAGTATGGAAATGACATAAAATATTTTGATTCAGCTTAATCAGAAACAATATATTTCATTTAGATTTCTTCAATGGAAAATTAAAAAAAAAATCAGCAAAATAAAAGTAAGTTCAAAATTTCAGTTTTGAAGAAACTGCATTTGCCACTGAAAAACATTTTGATGGAAAGTTCCTCACCAGGTGTAATTATCAACCTCAATTAAAAAATTGGGAAACTAAGGGGTGCAGAAGTGTCTAACTCACAGTCACAACATAGCATATCAATACGGGTGCTTCTGCAATGCACCCATAGCTCGAAATAAGCTAAGCAATTTGAGCTACGCAAATTGCATAGCTTATTTTCAGTCTATTTCGAAATAGCTTATTTTGTAATTTGGCACTGTTTATACAACACTAAATTTTGAAATAGCCTGCTATTCCAAAACATCTCTTATTCCTCATGGAATGAGATTTATGGGGAAGTCAGAACAGAGAGCATGTTATATTTCTAAAAAATGGACTTGCTGTTAAGATGCAGAATAGCTATTTCAGGATACCTCCGGTATATCCCGGAATAGCGCTGAGATGTAGACATAGCCTAGGACAGTGGTGCTCAACCTTTTTTCCACTGTGACCCCCACGGCTGGGCCAGGCCATTGGCAGCCACGCAGCGTGGGGCTCAGATCCGGACGTCCGGGAGCCGGGCCTGGTCGTTGGTGGACATGAGGCTCGGCGCTTAGACCTGAGCAGCTGGGGGTTGGGCCCAGCTGTTGGTGGCCATGCGGCGTGGCAACCCCACCCCCTAGGAAGACGTCCGCGACCCCCTTGGGGGTCGTGCCCCACGGGTTGCGCACCACTGGCCTAGGAGACTGGAGTATAGAGTTCACTCATTCTGACTATTAAGCCTGGATTTAATTGCTAATCCTGTTTAAGTATTGTTATCACATAAGACACAACACTGCCACACCCAAAAATTTGGAGATTAGGTATTATGGAAAGGGGCGAGGGGAAATACAGTTAGTTTCTGAACTCAATAAAACAGGCAACATTTACTACTGCAACAGACACTCATAGAATGTCTAGCAAAATTTAACAGAATACATGTGAAATATATCTGAAGGTCAGAAATGTAGGCAATTAGCAGCAATTATACAGTTTCATACCCAAAACTCATTTTAATCAGGGAAAACACTAATAAAATCAGGATATGTGTCTGAACAGGAAACCTATTGTGTAGGAAATCTTTGGTCTTAATTAACATTTGTATAACCACTTTCTACAGATTACTATCTGATATGCTGTGTAGAGGAAACTATGTATTTTAGACTCAATTAAAGGATTAATTCCATTCTTTAAGTACAATATGGTAATCAGACATAATGGTTGTTTGCTGGAGGTGTACTGTATTTAATGAGTTGGTGGATTAAACAGTCCCTGTATTAAAAAGAATTATTGTATTTGTCATAAATTCCTTTGAGGATAAATTTACTTTCAACTAGTGGAAGAATTCTTTGATACCAAACATGAAGGATTACATGTAGGTGACAGGAGAGGGAGTGTGCATCTGTCAGGTGTGTGCCTGATCACAGGCCAAGAAAACTTACAAAGTAACCTGGGGCACATTACATTAGGAAACCAAGCCCTGCTATCAGAAATCAAAGAGTTTGATGCAGTTGAATGTTTTATATTTGAAAAGGGGAAAGGGATAAAGGAACGCATTTGGAGTTTATTGTGTTTATGTACTTCCTGCACTTTTTTTTCTAGACTCACTAACCGCACAGTTAGAGGGCAACTGTGTTTATAACAGTATCTGTTATTATAGTGTAAAAACTAAACTGAAAAAAGTTAAGAACCTTTAGATCTCGAATTCTTAACAAAGGCCCCAAGCCATCAGCGCAAAGGGCAAGTTGTTTTTATAACTTGGAGCTCTTGTGGGTGGATATTTTTCATTTGCTGCTTCAACACTAGACAGTTTCATATAAAATTTATTTTGAGGGAATTTTTCAGTAAAATGTTCTAACCCCTCCCACCCATGCCCACTTGGACATGGTTGCTAATTGTGGAAAGATCTGGCTTACGAGCAATTGTTCTTGTGATTTTGGAGAAATGTAATTTGTTTTCAGGGTAATTTAAGGCTTTCATTTAAAGCCAATGCAATGTCTTGAATGATCCCTTTCATTTATAGAGCTCTAGGGCCAGATGTAGCACCTTTGTACTGCTCTGGTGGCATAGAAAATTCAGACGAATGCAAAGCTTGGAGAAGAAGCAGTAATTAAAATGAGGAGCACAGTAGAAGATAAAAGGATGGAGATTAGTAGAAAGTTGACATGCAAAGATTGAGTGAAGAGCTGGGGATCTAGAGTTCTATAGAGATCCTTAACTTTATCCCTTGGTTCCTGACTCCCCATGGTTTCCACTGCCCCACAGAGCACCATAGCCCCCACCCCCGGCTCTATTACTATACAAGGCAAAAATGTAAGCACCAAATGAGTTAGACAGCTACAGCATTCAGCAGCAGTTGGGTGTGGGGTTGTGAATACCAGTGGGCTCCTGAAGCGTCAGTTAGGTGTCTAACTACCTTTGTTAGATTCACAAAGGGAGTTAGATGGCAAAAACACAGGATACATCTAGCTAATTGTACACTAGAGGGAAAATACATTACTGATCCCTGAAGACAATCACGTAAAGCCATGAAGCATGAGATTTGATTATAGTTATTATCTTAATGCAGGGTTGCAAGTGTTATGAACATGTTGAGAGCAATGCAGACCGTCTTGTTCCCTGTATGGCTCATGAAGGAAGGGAAAGAACAGGGAGATTCACGGAGAGACAGATCCCAAGGTCAGAAGGGAACACTATGACCAAAGGTGAAAGTAAGCCGGTGTGCCCCACAGCAGGGCAGGGCTACGGGTGCTGCCTGCGTGATGATAAAAAAATGGGATTGCAGCAGCTGGTCAACATAGTTACTGTGCTCCAGCCAACCCTGGGGATCAGGCAGCTGAGGGATCTGGTGTCCAGGAAGTATAATGGCTGCACTCCCAGTCCCAACCTCTCCCTGCACACACCCAGTCACCTGCTCTGAGCCCCTCCATCCCCCTGCAACTCCTGCTCTGACTTCTGAAACCCCATACTCCCGCCCTGAGCCCCTCCTATACCTCCATCTCCTGCCCTGATTCCTGCACCCCTCCCCCCACATCCCTACCCCTTGTCCTTTAGCTCCTCCACAGCCTCATACATCCCAACCCCATGCCCTGAGTGCCCCCTTGGGGTGAGTTGCAATACAACAGAACATGTAAGACATTTAAGTTACTTTCACCCCGACCATACCCAGGCCCTCCTCCTTCCCTCTCTCACCCCCATAGTATGAGCTATCTTTTCCATGTGTAGGTTCTTATTCACAGTGATAATTCATCTTCTTAACCTTCTCCTCAATGTGCTGAATACATTGAGCTCCCTAAGCCTCATATTGTTTGTAACGCCTGATTTCCAGCTACCAGATCATTTTGGTGGCTTTCCTTTGAATGCTCTCCAGTGCTTCCACATCCTCTTTGAACTGCAGACACCAGAACTTGATATGGTTTTCTACTAGTGGTCTTACTAATGCTGTGTACTGAGGCCAGGACACTTCCCTATTTCTTCTCAATATTCCACTTTCCAAGGATTAGAGTAGTCATTTTGCCATAGCATCATACTGAGACTGTATGGCGGTAGACTTATTCACTTTGACCCTTGACTGAAAGCTCCAAATGCTACCTTTTTCTGTAATTCTTCTGACTTTTGTGCTGTTGTGCAGGTATAACTGAGTGCTGATTTTGTCCAACAGTGTTTATCTCTATTAGCGTAGTTTATTACATGAACTAGGAAGTGGCGATGCACTATAAGTAAAAAAGTGGAAGAAAAGCTTTATCTCTATATCACACTATTTAAGTTAAACTAAACTTTGTGATATGTCTGGTTGAACATCTTCTTTAAGTCTCATTACATAGCAAAGTGAAATGATTTTCATTTCTTATATGTGATTAAACTCACTTTCATGGGCTGATTGAGGTTTAGAATCTTTTATTTGAAAAAAAATAGACTTCCAGAGTGAGCAATCTAATGCTACAGTATGACACTCTGTGAGACCATTAAATTTAACCCTTCCTTCAGACTCACTCTGGGGGTGATTTCATTTAAATTTGTTCAAAATTTATCAGTTGCCTGCATGTAGGCATAAATGATTCAAAGCCACTTACATATTCACTGAGTAGAATTTATTGAAGGGTACATACTATTGTTATATCTATTCACAGTTTCTTCATAACTTTACCTAATAGGAGTTTCTATTATTTAAATTTATTGTCCTCCACATTAAATGTTCTTGTTGTTCTTTCAGAAATAATTTCCTATGCAAATTTCAAGAACACCTCTAAACTCCAAAATTGCCTCTTCTCTATACCTGTGTTGGCATTTTTCAGAGGAAAAAACATGGCATTTAAACTACTAATGACTGAGACAGAAAAACTGCTATCAATTGGCATGGGATGTGCCCCAGTTGATTTTGTTGCTTTTTTTTAGATGAAATAATAGATTCTGCTCTTAGAATGCATGTTGATTATGGGTGGTATGTTTTAAAGTGAAGCAAATGTATTAGTGGTAAGAAGACAAACAAGTAAAAGGACATAAATATCTCAGAGATAACATTAGATAACAGGGTAGGTACTTAGCACACAATAAATGTTTTTTTTAATCTGTCTACAAGAACCTATTAGACATTCCTGTGCTCTTAAGAATTTATCTACAAGAAGCCATTGGACAAGATAGGCACTTTTTAATTCTTCATCTAGCTGTGTGTGAAACCACTGATTATATGCCTCTGTAGCTGACTCTCAAGTTTGCTTGCTGTGATTCATCCTTATACATGTATTTGTAAACACATTCAGGAACTCCCCCAGTTACAAACATCTGACTTACAAACACATACAAACAAAAGTTCATCTGTGCCTTCAGGAATAAACAATGGCACAGATGGTGGTGTGGAGCACAAGTGCAGGCCAGAGGATTCCGAAGGAGCATCCCACAAGGAGGAGAGGGGGAACGGGGCTGACTGTAGGAGCTGGCAGAGAGTCCATGGTGAGGGGAGATGGTAGCAAGAGGGGGTGTGGTGACTGGGGGATGCCCAGAAGTCCTCTTCTGAATCTTCACCTACCTCCTCATGCACCTCTAATTAAACCTGCCTTTCCTCAAGCACCAGCATTCAAGGTTAAATGAAAAACTCTCTCTTCTATTCCGCATTGCAAATTTACAGTATTTCAGCTACATTATGGGTTAAATAGGCTTTTGTGGGCTAGTCTGGGAAACTAACTACCATTTATAATGTTATTTGTATGGGGAAATGCGTTCTGAGTTCCAAACAATGGACTTACAAATGAACTTCTGGGCACAACCCGTTCATAAGTTGGGGACTTCCTCCGTTGGATTTGTCTTTGGTTTTGGTAGCTAAGGAGAATATGTGCATTTGAATGCCACATGTCCATCAAACATGTCTGCAAATAAATTTAAATGTTACTTTGTTACACAACATATTAAGAAAATAATTTTCCAATATTATGTACAGCAAAATACTTTGCCAGGAGAAAGAGAGGCATCAGTTATAACTTTTATATGTTGTTAGACCTCAAGTTGGTCAGAAGGTTCCAGGATACCTTTTGCAAACTTACTAATACAGGTTGAACTTCTTTAGTCCAGCATCCTCAGGACCTGGCTGGTGCAAGAACAGAAAATTTGCTTGACCACAGGAGGTCATGTTTTCCTAGCAGCATTACCAGCACTTCCACTGCAAACTGAGCTCTCAGAAGACATTTAGGGATAAATTTAGAGCTAAATACAAGCACAGAACACTGAGAGCCAGGACAGGTGGCTATAAACAAAATTTTATGGGACTGTGAGAAATGTGGCCACACACATGATAAATGGACAGGGGGCATCTGGCTAACTAAAATCACTCCGGACCATGTTGCCAGACCAAAGAGTGCTGGACTAGAGAGGTTCAACCTGGAGCAGATTGCATACAGTTAGCCATGCACTCTATTCTAAAATGATAGATTCTGTCACCTGTATGTCATGCAGAGTGTTAATTGTTCCATAAGTATTGTGTTCAGTGAAGCTACTCAAGGAGTAACCAACAATTCACAGTAAGTAAGAGTGGCAGAATTGGGTTAATGCAACCAGAGTTAAGTTTGAATCATCCCTTATAAAGAATAATGACTCTCTTTTTTTTTTCTGGAATTGCTCAGTCATCACAAGCAATTCATGAACCTTTTCTGAAAGTGTGCTGTATTGTCTGCTTTCTCTCAGATAAATTAAGATATGTTTGAAAGATGACTGGCATAAATCACTATACAGTAGTAGACAAGAAAGCCTCCGCATTGTGGCATGGCTCAACCCAAATCCACAGATGAATGACCAGCACCCACCTCAGGCTATCACATTACTATTATATATCTATCTAACAGTTAGACAAATAACTTGTGGGAATAAGCTAGTTATTACTTAGTCCTGCCTTGAGTGCAGGGGACTGCACTAAATAATCTAATTGAGGTCCCTTAGGCCTGGTCTACACTACATGGGAAGGTCAAAGTAAGATATACAACTCCAGCTATGTAAATTATATAGCTGGAGTCTACGTATCTTAAATCCTCATCCACACTGTGGGAGGTTGGTGAGAGCATTTGCTCCCGTTGACTTCCCTAACTCCACACTAGGAGTATGAGTACCAGCACCGATGGGGGCACCCTTTGAGTTCGATCTAGTGAGTCTATGCTGCACCCTCTAAATTGACCCCAAAAGATCAAACACAGCAGCGCTGATCTTCCATGTAGTGTTGATATGCCCTTAGAGTCCTATCCTTCTGTGATTCTATTCCCTACTTCCTATGATCATCTTCTCAGCTTCCTCCACCAGCTATCTGCATAGGAGAATGGAACCAGCTGCTCATGAAGAATCCTACCTGCCCCTGGTCAGAGGGACAACATGGAAAATTAATAGGTGTTCACTTTTATTCTTCAGCAAGGAGTCAACTTTCTCTAAACGTCTCAGTTATTCAAAAAGCTGAGATACCATTCTCAGACATAGAAGGTATTTAAGGGACTATATATCTCTGACCATAAATATCATGGAGAATTACTGCAAAGGGTTAATCGGGTTAATGCTATAGATTTTAGGCAATGACAGACACTTTACAGTTTACTTTGATTAATTTGGTCTCTTGGGGCATGTCTACACAGCAGGGCTAAAGCTGAAATAGGCTACACAACTTGAGCTACGTCAATTGCATAGCTTAAGTCGAAATAGCTTATTTCAGCTTTTGGTGCTGTCTACACAGCAGGAAGCCCAAGAAAGAGCACTCTTCCTCAGAGGTTGTGTCTAGACTACACAGTTCTTCCGGAAAAAGATACGCAAATTGTGAACCGCAATTTGCATATCTTTTTCCGGTTCTTTTTTCGGAAGAGGCTTTTCTGACATTTGGCCTGTCCACACCGGGCCAAATGTCAGAAAAAAAAACCTTTTTTGGAACATCCCTTCTTCCTCATAAAATGAGGTTTACATGGATGTCGAAAAATTTTTTGGAAGAGCAGATGCATTTCTTGGATGCAGCAGAGTTTTTCTAGAATACCTCTGGTATCTCAGAAAAACTCTGCAGTCTAGATGTACCCTGACTTCCCATACTCCTCATAAAATGAGGCTTACAGAAGTCAGAGTAAGAAATCCTCCAGCTGGATGTTATTTCAACATTGCTTGTAGTATAGATGCAGACTATGTTATTTTGGAGTAATGTCAGTTATTCCAAAATAACACTGCTGTGTTGATGAACCCTTATAGTATAACATTATTCAGTGGCTGGGGCTGGGACATAGCAAATAGATGTAGCTCCAAAAGACACTACATACTGTTGTAAAAACTCCTCAGAAAGGTACAGCTGGTCATGTATGTGTTTGAACAGCACAATGCGGGTCTTGGTACGTGGCTAGGGCTCCCAGACACTACAATGCTATTGTTACTCCTACTAATGATATAAGAATAACTAGTCTTTAGTTTGGTAGTTTTCAAATCATGTGCAAACATTATTTCTAGCTGCTTTGGAGGTCTTAAGAAACTGTAATGTGTTTTGCAACTGCAGCACACTATTCTACATCATATAGCTAGGAGCTTTTCTGGGAAAATCTGAAACCATTTGGCCACTGTCGGCAGACAGGGTACTGGGCTAGATGGACCTTTGGTCTGACCCAGTATGGCCATTCTTATGTTCTTATGTTCATACCTTGTGTTGCTTAGGTCCTTCAGGGCAGGGGGTTGAGGATATGAGGGGTGCAAGAGTTAGGGTTGGGGAAGGAGGAGGGGCTCAGGATGGGGGGAGGGTGCAGGAGACAGATGAGGAGGTGGGGGGGGTTCAGGGTGGGGTAGGATGCAGGAGTCAGGGAAGGTGCTTGGAAGGTGTGGGGAGGGCTCAGGGCAGGGGGTGATATTGGCCGGCAGTTGCTCACCAAGGCCAGTGTGGGACAGTGCATGCCATACTGCCCGGCAACTGACAGATTCCCTGGGCAATCCCAGGGTGCCTGGGGCAATGCAGCCTGCCAGCCATCTCCTTCCTGGGGCTGGCGCAAGGCAATAGAGGCTGTGCAGCCTGCCTCCTGGCTGGTCCCTGGCTCAGCCCATGGTGATGGGGGCCATGCTGCTCCGCTAATCCAGGACAATCCAGGGCAGTGGAGACCACGCTGCATGGCCAGGAGCTGCTCCCCTTCATGGTCATTCAGGAATAAAACTGTCCCTGCTACCATAGCCCTCCCTTTTCATTTGATTAGAAACAACCACATTCCATGCATATCCTATTTTCATGAACAACAAAACTCTTACTTTGCTTTAAGTTATGATATGAGGAAGCTGCATACCAAATTTGATGGTCTTATCTCTTACCGTTTTGGAGGAGTTCTTGATCAAATGGACTGACAGCTAGATGGACAGACAGACAGATGCACATTTCTAAAATATATAGTAAGATTAAACCACATTTTAAGCATTAATATATAATAAAGATACAATTTCAGTAGAATTATTATTATAAATTCATTTCTTTATGATTCGGTAATTTTAATGCAATCTGAATGCATCATTTTATATTGTTTATAGGATACTTGCTGTACTCCTTATGTGGGCCAAATCCGCCCATTGAACACAATAGCAAAACTACCCTCAGCCTCAACCGGAGCTTTGGCTTACTTTGGAATAGAATGTGGGAAAACGTGAATATTGGCCTTTGACACTAATTTAAGGATTTTAAAGTTAAAAAAAAACCTATGGTAACTGAAAAATGTTCAAGCTATTGTTTTTCACCATTGTTAGAATTAAAATTATAATCAGATTTTACTTATGAGGCAAATTTCAAAGAAAGGAGTATCCAGACATTGGAGAAGTAGGATACCATTTTCAGGTCACATTTGCAAATGTATGAGCTTTAAAGCCCTGTGATATATTAGCATCCTAGAAGTGCTTTGTGTTGTCACAAGATGTAAGACTTCTATAACTGGTCTGCATTAGCTCTCTCATGCCTCTGTGCACTGAAGCTAAACAAATTAGGTATTTCACAGGGTAGCTTAATACAGACCTTGATTTTAATACCATCATATATAAATGTTAATACTAGAACTCTTAAATAAGATAAGTAGGAGGAGAAAGAAATCTTAAAGGGAGAAACAGTTTTGTCTGTATGACCCTGTAGTCAAACCTCTCTGTGATTAAAATATGTTAATCCCCCTGCCCATTTTCCAGTAATACCAAGGAAGATTTTTATTTCAAGTGCTATACTAGAAAATAATTTAAGTTAATCACAGCCCATAAGGCAAGAACATTTTTATTGAGATTTATTTATATGGCTCCTTAAAAATGCATGGTCTTTCACAAAGAAAATGAGTCAAGATCCCTGTCTCAGCAAGTTTACAATTCACAGCAAATTCTTACATTATCCACTTATTATTGGACACATTGAAACTCTTACTAACAAAACATGTCTCCAGACATACTACCCCTTTTCCACCTAACTCACAATCTCAATTGATTAATCACTTTTAAGAACCATTTGATGCTACTCCTTGATCTACAGATCAATATGTTAAAAGAATGTATGGTACTGAATACCCATTATGGCGTTTGTCTATGATATGGAACTGTATGTTAACATATGCAATAAACAGCATATATATGTAGAAGTAAATTTAATGTACATGAAATGGTGAAATCATATAGTGATGTCTGTCATGAATGTTTCATATTCATTTTCTCTGTGTTTGATAATTCAGACAAAAAGGACAAATGTTATTCTTTGTATGTGGAAAACATTTTACTGCCCTCTGTCAACTTTATAGTAAAAAATGACTCATATCACAAAAATTACCGTCATAGGGTATGTCTACACAGCAGTGTTATTTCAGAATAACATAGTGCGTGTCTACACTACAAGCCTTTATTTCAAAATAACGTGAAGCTGGAGGACTTCTTACTCCCACTCCTGGTAACCCTCATTTCACAAGGAGTAAGAGAAGTCAAAGGAAGAGTGTTAGGTATGGTTTTTGGTGCTGTGTAGAAGGCACCAAAAGCCGAGTTAAGGTATTTCTCCTTAAAAAATGAGGTTTAACGGTTATTTTGAAAGAAGGGGTTTCTTTCGAAATAACCGCATCTACACAGTGTTTTTTATCTTGAAATAGGGTATTTCGAAATAGAGGCCGGACACGATTATGCAAATTAAGTGCAGGACATTCAAATCCACGCTTCATTTGCAAATTCGCTCAGCTGCATTTGCATTCCTCTTTTGAAAGAGGAATGCAGTGTAGACATAGAAAGACAAAGTGGATGAAGAGAGGAACTGGAAATATAGCTGATTACAAGATTCTGTAACACACTATTTACCCTTTTCTGTTCTATGACTGAAGAGGTTTTAACAGGCCACTCTACCTTGAATGGTCCCATTATCTTTTTTTGGATCTTTTCTTAATTAATATCTTGCATTTAGCTTCTGCTGGTAAGAGGGACAGACTTTCAAACCACACAGAGCTCTTCTTTTTAGGGCTAGGAAAAGAAGCCTTGAGATGACAAGAAAACGCAAGGTGAAACAGACTGTGTAGCTTAAGAAGTTAACACATATTCTAAGGGACCATTCAAGGTAGAGTGGCCTGTTAAAACCTCTTCAGTCATAGAACAGAAAAGGGTAAATAGTGTGTTACAGGATCTTGTAATCAGCTATATTTCCAGTGCCTCTCTTCAGAGCATGATTTTTAGGCTATATCTACACTAGAGACCATACAGCAGCACAGTTTTACTGCTGCAACTGCACCAATGCAGGGTCTTCCGCACAGCCATTCTATGACAACAAGAGAGCTCTGTTCCATCCACATAATTAAACCACCCCCAATGGGAGGCAGTAGCTATATCAGCTGGAGAGTGTTGTCACAGCACTTTACCCATCGGTCAGTGTATCTTATGTCAGTCGGGGTGTATTTTTTCACACCCCTGACCCACAAAAATTTTACTGACAAAAGTGCTTGTGTAGACATAGTTTTAGTATCTTGCAAAGTAATGAATTTAAACTCTCAGGCTCATATTTTGAAAATATTGTGCAGGTTTCCTTTGAGGATGAGAACTGACAGGTCACATTTAGAGTGATCACTTTGTGAAAAAGGTTCACTTATAGGCACCCATTTTTTCTGCCAAAAATGTCCTTTACATTCTATGGCCATATCTGTCTTTCTGAAAAAATAAATGTAGGTCAAAATTCAGTGGTTTCAATTGAACTTCCAAAATTATTTCTCTATTTAGTTCTCCAATCTGCTCAGAATGGTTCCAAACACACAGATTGATTTTAAAAAGGTGCAAATAAAAATGTTATTTTCCATTTATTATAGCACTTTTGTCTCCAAAGTTCCCAAAGCTCTCTATATACAAACGAGATACAGCAATACTGAAAGGCAGCTCGCTTTTAACAGGGCAAGGTGACAAAAGATAGGTATACACTACACTGTACAACAGTAGAAACCGAAGAAGTTTTGGTTAAGATC
Source organism: Pelochelys cantorii (assembly GCA_032595735.1). Lineage (NCBI taxonomy): Eukaryota > Metazoa > Chordata > Testudines > Trionychidae > Pelochelys > Pelochelys cantorii. The sequence goes on from CM064327.1 coordinate 143,554,165, forward strand.
ACGAGGGAAAGCACCGCTCTTATGCAAAATACCATGACAACTTAAATGTCCATATAAATAAGATCAAGTTTCCATTTTTAATGTCTCATTTGAACCCTGAGTGACACTACATTTCAGATAATTTAATTTATCTTTAGTAAGTGAGAAGGCTGATGACTCAGTCGAAATTCGAACATAGTAGATGCAAGTAATCTAGTTACACTTCTGCAGACACACAGCATTTTGTAAAAAGTAACAATTTCTCAGAGCCTTTGGCATAAAAAGTGAAGCATCAAATTCTGCAAAAATCAAGGTATTAATGAAGCCTTTATTCTGGCTCAAAAGTCTCACTACATGAATGAGAAAAAATTGATTTTAAATTGTGTGATGTCAAAAAATCAGACGTGTTGAGTCCTAAGTTTTTTGAGTCTCACAGGTGAGCTGTGAGAGCTGCAAAGTCTGCATACACTATTGGAGATGCAGTTGACATTATTGTGTGGCTTGTAATGTCAAACATGGGCCCCTTTGGCCTGTTCTTCCTGTCAGTTCATGCACGAAAGCCAGCCAATTTAGCCACTCAGGGGACCAGCTTGGCAGATGAAGAACCCAGATGCCTAGCTATGGATTTTACTTTTCCAGCAGTGGCATCTGAGTCTGGTTGGCCTTTAACCTTTCTTACTGCAAACTGTATAAGTCTGCTGTGTGGCTAGTCTTTTAGTAAAATAGGTTTTCCTCCTGGGAAACATCTAAGTCATCTATAATTATGAAAGCTGTGAATATAACAAGTTTGTTTTATTGTAACATATTACACAACATGCATAGGTACTATCTTGCAAACGGAACTGGAAATCCATGTCTAAGATCCGGAGATCTCATTTCATCTTGTAAAATGCATTCTTTATCTGAACTTGATTGTTGTTGCCCAAATGGTAAATAAGCCACCTTTGATATATTATATCATACCAAATTGTGACCACACAATATGATATTATATTACAATTCATTGGGCTAGATTCAGACTTTAAATATGCCCATTATATTAATGATCCATTCCTTGAAGTTGAGTACTGAATCCTCTCATAAGTATAGAGTATCCCCCTGTGCGCCTGAAATTTTATTTACAAGAGAAGTCTTCTGATGTGCTTAAATTTGAGAAATGTGCATATAAATTTTTCTACATTCTAGGACTAGAGGCTCTACTCCAAAGCTGCTTCTGTGTTGTAATGTTTTGTATATCTGAAACAAAACCAGCTCTGACTTTCACTCTTTCTAAGCATTTATTACTAGGTAACTCAATTTATAATTGTCATGTTTCTGTTATAAGTGAAGCACCTTTTATTCATTCCACTCCAAGATATTTGAAACATAAACTTATTCTACACTACAGCATAATTTAGAAATATCTAATTTCAAATAAGATATTTCGAAATAACGCGTCTACACACAAAATGCATTTTGAAATAGCATTTTGCTATTTCGAAATAGTGTGTCCACACCGAGTAGACGCTGAATCGCATATAAGGCCATCCGGAACCAGGTCCGGCAGGGCATCAGGTCAGGAGTTACTTTGTGTGGCTGCTTCCTGAGGCTATCTGACACCTGTGCTTAAAGGGACCCCCCCTGGACACCGGTTCTCAGCTTTCCCTACTTGCTTACCTACCTCGATGAGGGGACAGCAAAGCATTTTGTCTCTGCGTGCTCTGGTTGCCCTCACTTGGGTCACCACAGTGCTCTGCAACATGGAGCCAGAGCTGCCCCTGGGCACTCTGGTGCTTCTCTTGGACACGTTGCTGCAAGCCTGGCTGCACTTTCTGCAGGCTGCCATCTGGGAGGTCCATCGGGGGGCTGTCAGTATCCAGGAGGCCCTGCGGGAGAGCTTCGACCCTGAGGACCACTAAGAGCCTTCCTGGTGTGCCCCACTGGGGGCTTGTGCCTCATTCCTCCCTCACGTCCTTCCACTTACCCCGTCCCCCCAAGCCCCGCTTCCTGATGTCAAATAAAACACATTTATTTTCATGAACACAAACTCTCTTTATTTAACAAAACTGGGGGGGAATAAAATTCTGGTGAGACTGGGGAAAGGAGGCGGGAGAGGGGAGAAGAGAGGGTGGGAGAGGGGAGGGGGAAACCTGGGAGGAGGGAGCTGGAAGGGGGAAGCAAGGGAAAGAAGGGGGAGGGGAAGCTCAGGGCTCAGGGTTGGGGGTCTCACTGGATTAACTTGATATTCATGCAAACCTGCTCCTGGGTTCGCATGTGGCCTTTGGTGGCCAGGGTACCAGCTATCCTGCCATAGACAGCCGCATTCCTCCATCTAGTGCAGAGATCATAGACGTTGGGGGCATCCCTACAAACCTGAATAAGTTCCATGATCTCCACCCTGGATCAGAAAGGCACCTGCCTTCTCAGGCTCCTGGCAGGCTCCTGGGAGCTGGCAGACTGGTCCTGGGGAGTGGTGGAGGGCTGGCTGCCAGTGGCTTTCTGGCTCATGTTTTGGGGCCACTGGGTCAGGGGCAGTGACTGCTGGTTCTGGGCTGGCAGGCTTGGAGCTGGCACAGGCACTGTGGCCAGAGTCAACCCCTTTAAGGACTCTGGGGAGGGAGGAGGGAGATGAGTGTTCTTGGTTGAGGCTGAAGTGGCCACCAGGGCACCCTGGGAAGGCTGGAGGCCCCCTATTTCGAAATAAGTGTCAACACAGCACTTATTTCAAAATAGCAATTTCAAAATTGGCGTTATTCCTCGTGGAATGTTGTTTACCAATTTGGAAATAAGCCTTCCGCTATTTTGATTTAATTTTGAAATAGTGGCTGGCTTGTGTAGCTGCTCGGAAAGTTATTTCAAAATAACAGCTGTTATTTCAAAATAACTTTGATGTGTAGACATACCCTCATATACTCCCATCTTCTGAGTTCTATAAAGCAAATGTGTTGGGATAATTCTGATCTCAGTTAACTATAACTGAAATAAGCACATGTCCCTTTACCCGATAATTTATTACACTATTGAAAACAATGACTCATACTTTTAAAGCATTGTTCTTAAAGCAACATTCTTTCTTATGTGCCAAGCTATAAGTGCATACTAACTTCCCAGTTGTCTCTTTATCTTTTTAATATTGTTTGTTTTCATAAATAAACAGAGAGGTGGTCATGTTAGCCTTTTTCAACAAAGATATGGAGTCCTGTGATACCTTAAAGACCAACACAATTATTTGGGCATAAACTTTTGTGGGCTGGAATCCACTTTGTCAGGTACATCTGAAGAAGTGGACTCCAGCCTATGAAAGCTTATGCCCAATAAATTGCCTGAGTCTCTAAGATGCCACAGGACTCCTCGTTGTATAAACTAGCAGGTTTCTAAAGCATCCGGTTATGCTGATCTTATTCTGTATATCTGGCATCAAATTTTCAAAAAGAATTTTTAGTGTCTCAAAGTTTCTGAATAGTCCTAATAAGATTATTCTATAGTATTAAAATGATGGAAATATTATTTTCTCATTTGATTCATAGCACTAAAACTTACTCTTAGGAGTTGGAGACGTACTATGAGGTGGGGAAATGACCAGTGCTAGTACCATGTCCCACATTAGAACCATCTTGACAGTGCAAGGCAAACTAACTAGAGTCTTCTTTTTGAGAAAGTCAAAGTGCTGTGCAAACACTAGTGAATGAAACCTCACAACACACCAATGAGGTCAATCTATATTATTTTACAAAGGAGACTCAGAGACACAGAGGAGTTAAGTGACATTTTGAAGTTTGCACAAATGTGACAGAACCAAAAATTGAAGCTGAATTTCTTGGCTCTTAGTGCTGTGCTCTGAAAGGTCTTTCTTCCTCCATAATGATGGTTCAAGATGGGTAGCGTGAAGGTATTTGGTGGGGCACAAACTAGTGCCCCTTTATAAAAGAAGAGTGTACCATCAGCAAGTATATGATACCATCAGCAACAGTCTCATGATTCAAGTGAGGGCCTGAGGGGGCAGAAACAATATGCAGAGTGGGGATGCTGAGAGCCATTGAACCAAACTGTAAACCCTGTGTATAATGGAAACCACTTCAAGTCAGGGGGTGCAGCAGTACCTTCAATACTCCTGGTTCTACCATGTATGGGTCTGACCATGAACATTACCTGCCAAATAATGAACTTTTGAAGCTGTGGCAGTCCAGAGTGTATAGTTAGTTCCCCCTGCCTCAGTGTTAAGTAAACTTCCTCCCCTGCTATGCCCAGGTGCGCTGAGGGGAAAGAGACTAAATGGTACATCACAGAGAAGCAGCTGATCCATGGTGAGTAGGCAAAAAACTTTATTGTAACTTTTCTAACTACCCAGAATACTTTGAGATGACTGAAACTTTTATATTACCACATAACAGCAAATGAAACAGTAGACTAAATGTAACAGAGCTACTTGCAGTTTGTCATGACAGGTGAGAAAAAACATTGCTTTAATATAGGAAAAATTGAAAAAACATATGTTCTATATAGAAAATATAGGCTGTGTGCTAGGTGTCTGTTCAACGGTGAATTTTACTCGCAGGGCAAGTCTACTGTTACTAATCTGACGAGGACAAGGCCACAACACTACATAGTCTCCACACTAGCCAGTACCCCTCACTTAACTGACAGCCAGCAAACACACAACTTCCTGTACAAGTGCTGTGGAACTCCCACTCTTGTGCATACCTTCTAACAGTTCCCATAGGAATTCTGCCTTTGTCATTCTGCATGTCTCTGAGATTCCTGCTGCTGCAGAACTGCTTCACAACACACCTCACCCAACCCCAGCTGCATGACAAGTTCTGGATGGAAAGCCAAAATTTAGCTCTTCAGATATTTTTTCAGCGTGACAGCTATTAATCCATGTGCATTAATGGATACCAGGTATCTAAATCCCAAAGTGCCACTTTGCAAATGGATTCCTCAAAGCATGTGTTTAACATTGGCCACTTGATACTGTGCCTTCAACCTGAACTATGTTACTGTACATTAGGAATGGCTTTGTTTTATATAGAACTGAAGTAGGTTAACATGGCCGTATGCGTTGTGTGTATATCAGAATGATTGTATCTCTGAAAGTGATGTGTGTATTGCTGGAGGAAGGCACAACTGCTCATTGCTGGCAGGGGGCAGAATTGCTTTTTGACGTAAACTTTTTTTTCCTCGTGTTTTTTTCTCCTTTCTGTACATTTGGCTCTGATGAAAGAAAGCAAAAGAGCATTTCCAGGCAACTTGCTATATTTACAATTAAGTGATATGGCAGCCAGGCCATTACTTATCAACTAACCATTAAACTTTAATAGATTAATCATCAATTATTGAGGAATTAATGTTGACATCCAGCTGTGCTGTCCCAGTTCAGTTCACAAGTGCTGACAAAGATCCTTTATGGCCTATGGTGTTGAGCATTCAGTTTCTCCATCACCTCCAACTCTCACATCTCAGCTTTCTGAAGCAGAAAAAGAGAGAGAGTTTAAGTGTATGTGTATATCTATACCTATAGAGAGAGATACACAGAGAAAAGGAAAGAGAGAGATGGCTGGAAAATAACCCCCTAAGACTTCACTTCAAATTATTTAGGTACTTTACTTTTATGAAAGTTTACACTTTAAAAAAAATCACTTGGGGGAGTATCTAGTTTAGTCACCTGCTTCATGTTAATTCTGAGTAGCAATGTGCAAGTTTATCCATAGACCCCGTAAAGGGGAAACACAGAATTTCTGTGGCACACTGGTAGGGTGACCAGATATCCTGATTTTATAGGGACAGTCATGATATTTAGGGCTTTTACTTATGTAGGTGCCTAGTACCCACCACCCCATTCTGCTTTTTCACACTAGCTACCTGCTCACCTTACACACTAGTATTTGGCTATGCAAAGTGACTATTATTCATTACTGTCTGAGGAAACAAAATAATTTGAACTCTGGACCCTATGCTCCATGGTATTTTTGTTGTTGTATCAGAAGATAGACATGGATTAAGATCACAGTTTCAAACATGTCTGATCTTAGGAACTGGCTCTAAATCATTAAAATGTATTGTACCATTAAAACAGACCATTAAAACACAGACAGGATTATTACTAAAGTATATTGGATCATTCTGATGAAGGGTTATTTCTATTCTCATCGGAATAACAACTGAATTAATCAGAAAGTTAAAACATACATCAGCTTGGATATTTGTTTTTCTTATATCAAGTACTAAAATTAGCTGAAATTGCTTCAGAACCTAAAATAAGACACTACCTATAAAATAAGACTTTGCCTACATATGAAGAAAAAATGAGTGATATTCAGATGTTAAAATGAGGAAGCTGGTAGCTGCATATAAATCATGGATCAATTAGTCATTGATCACGCAGCGTTGCCAATGTAGTCATTTTCCAACACACCCACCATGCCTCAGTAAATTTGAACACCACCTCTATTTTCAGTTCCTGGGGAAGAATCTGGGACTGGAAATGCTAGTCACCAGAAGAAGAGGAGTGTCTTGAGGAGAAGAAGATGAAACAGCTAAGCAGAATGTCAGAAAGAAGAGGGTTAGATGTCTGGTCTGAGAACCAAATAGAAGGGAAACATGTGCAGGGAAAGGAAGAATAGGCAGTAGTGATGGTGCTTCATGGGAATAAGGGAGAGAACTAAGGTTCTTCTGCTCCAAAAATATTGGCTCCAGCCAACTGGGATGAAGAAACATATCAATTAGCTGCATCCGACAAAGTGTTTTTTAACCATTAAAGCTCATGCCCAGATAAATCTGTTAGGGTATGTCTATACTACAGCATTAATTCGAGTTACTTAATTCAAAATAGTTAATTTGAATTAAGCTAATTCGAATTAGTGCATCTACACAGAAAATGCATTTCGAAATAGCATTTTGCTATTTCAAAATAGCACGTCCACACTGAGTGGACTCTGAATTGGAGTTAAGGCTGGCTGGAACCAGTTCCAGCAGGGCACCAGGTCAGGACCTCCTGTGTGGGGCTGCTGCCTGCGGCTATCTGAGGTCCGTGCTTAAAGGGACCCTACCCCACACCCCAGACAGCCAGTTCTCAGGTGTCTCTGCTTGCTTGTCTACCTCAATGAGGGACATCAAAGCACTTGTGTCTCGGAGTACTCTGGTTGCCCTCACTCGGGGCACCCTACCACTCTGCAACATGGAGACAGAGCTTCCCCTGGGCACTCTGGTGCATCTTGTGGACGCGTTGCCATCAGCCTGGCTCCACTTTCTGCAGGCTGCCATCTGGGAGGTCCATTGGGGGGCTGTCAGTATCCAGGGGACCCTGCGGGAGAGCTTCTGCCCTGAGGAGCACTAACAGTCTCCGTGGTCTGCCCCACTGGGGGCTTGTGCCTCATTCCTCCCTCACGTCCTTACACTTATCTCTCCCTAGCCCCCCTTCCTAATGTCAAATAAAATACCCGTATTTTCAAAAATACAAACTCTCTTTATTTAACACAACTGGGGGGGGGGATGAACCTCTGGGGAGACTGGGGAAAGGAGGCGGGAGAGGGCAGGAGAGAGGGTGGGAGAGGGGAGGGGGAAACCTGGGAGGAAGGAGCTGGAAGGGGGAAGCAAGGGGAAGAAGGGGGAGGGGAAGCTCAGGGCTCAGGGGTGGGGGTCTCGCCTGGCCACATGTCTCTCAGCACGACGGGTGTGAGGGCCCCGGGGGGATGGGGAGGAGGGTGTGGAGGTTGAGGTGGCGGGTGTGGAGATTGAGGAGGAGGGTGTGGAGGTTGAGGAGGGAGAGGCGGGAGGGGGAGAAGGAGTGGGAGGAGGAACGTAGCTGGGGGGCAGCAGGCACGGGAGTGGCACAAGGCAGCACGCTCTGCACCAGGGTCTGCAGATGGGCACAGATGGCACGACCCTGGGCAAGCAGCTCCTGCCAGAACTCCCGTTATTTCTGAGCCTGTTGCTCCATGATGTGAGTCTGGGCTCACAGGGCCCCCAGGTGCTGCTCGTGGTACCCCTGCAGTGTTGCAGTGGTCCTGCGGAGCCCTCGGGTGCGGGATCATGTCCTGGGCGGGGTGGTGCGCCCTGCACCTGCAGGTGGTGCGGCTGTGGAGAAAGAAGAGAAGTGGTCAGTTCTCCCTGGGGACACACTGAGTGAAGTCCAGCCCCTCATGACCATGCCCTGCACTGTCAGAGCCGTTGTGCTTGCACAGACGCCATGTTTGGAATGTCCAGCTATCCCTGGGAGTGGAAGGTGCCCCGAGACCACATCCATGTCCCTGTGCCACGTATAGTGCGGCTGAGGTGGGGGGAGATGTCCCCTGCCTCTGTGTAGAGGGGTGTGTGTGAAGGGAGGGTGTCCTGCTGTGTCCCACCCCAGGGTCAGGAGCGTGTCAGGTCTCTTCACACACACGTGTGCCTATCAGGCCACAGCCTCTGGGTGTCACACAGCTGGAGCCATCTGCCCAAGGGTGGCATGGCACATGCTCACATGTTCACAGGTTGCTGCGGCATGTGTGGCAGGCAAGGCCCATGCGCGCGGTCCCTGGTCTCCCTCCCCGTCCCACCCCGGGTAGGGGACGATGATGGCACTTACCTGGTGTGGCCTTCCTGGATGACCCTGCTGAGTTTGGTGCTGGGACAGCTTGGGGGTCCTGCTGGCATGGCACCCTCCATGATGGCCCCTCTGCTGTGCCCAGGTCAGGGCCCGTCAGTCCTGCCCCCCAGGATGCAGTCGAGGGCGGGGAAGTAGGGGCAGGTGTCAGCCCCTGCTACGGCACTGCCCCTGGTGGCCCTGGCGTACACCTGCCGCAGCTCCTTTACTTTGAGGTGCACCTGCTTCTGGGTGCACCTGTGGCCCTTTCTGGCCATGGTGGCCGCTATGCAGCTGTAGACAGCCGTGTTCTTCCGCCTAGTGCGGAGATCATGGACATTGGGGGCCTCCCCCCAAACCTCAAGAAGGTCCATGATCTCCACACTAGTCCATGAGGGCGTGGGCCATCTACGGCCCCTGGCATTGTGCAGCCACTGAGTGAGGGGCTGTGGCTGCTGGCAGGCCTGGCTCTGGCACGTGGCTTGTGGCCAGAGTCTACCCCTTTAAGGGCTCCAGACCTGGGGAGAGGAGAAGAGTTTTCCTGGTTTGGCCCAGAGTGGCCACCAGGGGAAACTGGAAAGGGCTGGAGGCCAGCTAATTCGAACTAAGTGTCTACAGAGCACTTATTTCGAATTAGCTATTTCGAATTTGGCATTACTCCTCGTAGAATAGGGTTTACCAAATTCGAATTAAGCGCCCCGCTATTTCAAATTAAATTTGAAATAGCGGTTTGCATGTACAGACTCTATTGAAGTTAATTCCAAATAACTGCTGTTATTTCGAATTAACTTTGCAGTGTAGACATACCCTCTGTCTTTAATGTGCCACAGGACTCCTCATTGTTTAGGCTGCATTAATTAGCATTAGTTAGCAGTGTAGTGTAAGCGAGGCTAAACTCAAAATAAGCTACGCGACTTGAGCTACGCTAATTGTGTCACTTATATCGAAATAGCTATTTTTGAAATTGGGCATGTCTACACAGCACTTATTTTGAAACAGAGCACTCTTCCTTCGACTCCCTTACTCCTCATACAATGAGGTTTACAATGAGGTTTACAGATGTAGGAGTAAGAAGCCCATTGTTTCAAATTTATTTTGAAATAACAGGCTGGCTGTGTAGATGATCAATACGTTATTCTGAAATAATGCTGCTGTGTAGACGTACCCTTAGTGATGATGAGATAGCATTCAGGCCTGTATATTTATCTGAAACAGAATTTGGGGTTTTGTTTGTCTGTTTGACTTATGATATTCTTATATCCTTCCTAATAAGCGTGAACAAAGACTCTCTGTGTTGCATCTACCCACAACCAGATTGAGTTTAGAGAACAATGAGAAAAGATAAGGAAGAAAGCTAAAGTGTTGCTGGTTTTGGTAGGAGTTTACTATACAAGGGTATGTCTACACTGCCACCCTAGTTCAAACTAGGGTGGCTAATGTAGGCATTCGAACTTGCAAATGAAGCCCGGGATTTAAATATCCTGGGCTTTATTTGCATGTTCCCGGGTGCCGCCATTTCTAAATGCCCCGTAGTTCGAACTCCCTGCCCACGGCTACATGCGGCATGGACTAGGTAGTTCGAATTAAAGCTTCTAATTCAAACTACCGTTACTCCTCATTGCAGGCGCCCGGGAACATGCAAATAAAGCCCGGGATATTTAAATCCCGGGCTTCATTTGCAAGTTCAAATACCTACATTAGCCACCCTAGTTCGAACTAGGGTGGCAGTGTTGACATACCCCAACTCTCTCAAAGCCAGATTAAGACATGCTGAAGCCTTACGCTATGTCAAGTTTAAGAGTCCCCATAGAATTACTAAAAAAAAGTGTATTATTGTAACAAAAAGGACAATCAAAATAGAACTAATAAAGTCTTATATTTGCATGTACATAAGCAAGGATGCAACTGAAAACATTTTATAAAGGCCCCTTATAATCTGAGACCCTAACCTGTATATTTATATCTTGTGCATAAACCTGGCATTGGACTTTTTTGACTCCTATCTCAAAGTGATGTCAAGCATCCAGTAAACAATAAAAAGCCAAAGAAATGGTGACCTTGGGTATAACAGAAAACTACTCTCTACTGTCTACCCTTTCCAAGGGATACAAAAGAGATTGTACTGAAACCCCACACTGATGACCCTCCAGAATGGAACATGACCATGCATTGTAAGGGATGGAATTAGGGGCATACCTGTGAAGAAAGAGGAGGACAGGGTCAGGGATAAACTTTATTGCTGTATGGAGGTGTAAATATGTTTTTCTTGATTAACCTCAAAAAAAATCACATTGCCTGCAATTCAGACTCTGGTCTTCTGCTTTCTGTCTGAGTAACAAGAACCAAGGAAAGGGCAAGGGAAAAACCCTTATGTGTAGTAGGTTTATGGGATTGTAAACCAGCAGGGCAAAGAGATGAAGGGAGTAAACTATTTATATAGGAGAAGATTTTTTCTAGAAGGAGAGGAGTAGTTGGAATAAAACACTGTCTACTTGGAAAAACAGGATCCAAGAAGACAGGAGTTATAGGTTCTGTCCCACTGGCTATATTTTCCTCTGTGTGTCCTTGCGCAAATCGTCTAATTTTTTTGTGAATTTATGAGTCTTTTATGAGTTTTTTTGTTAATTTATGAAAATATAACAATGCCTTCTCCACAGACATGTATTGTATTACTTGTAAAATGTCTTAAAATCAGTTAGCGAAAGTCACTGTATAAGAACAAAGTAATACAGATTGAAATTCTCTAGTCCAGCACTCTCTGATCACATCTGTGGCCCAGCATGATTTTAGTTAGATTTATCATGGATGTGGCCATGTTTCCTGAAGTTTCATAAAGTTATTTACAGCCACCAATCCTGGCTCTCAGTGTTCTTTTCTGTTATTTAGCTCTAATTTACCCCTAAATGTCTTATAAGAGCCCAGAAAATAGTAGAAGTATTCGTAATTCTAGACAACGTCGACCTCCTATGGGTCACCACATTCTCAGATTCAGATTAAAAGAGGCTATTAGAGGCCAAAAGCACCCTTTATAAATGGAAGCCTCAATTCTACTGAAGAAAGTAGAAAGAAGAATAGAAACTCTGGCAAGTCAAGGGTAAAGTGTTAGTCAAGCTAAAAAAGAATTTGAAAAGCAACTAGCAAAAGACACAAAAATTAACAGCAAATTGCTTAAGTATATCAGAAGCAGGAAACCTGGCAAACCATCAGTGGGGTCACTGAAGACAAGACTATTGCACAAAAGCTACTTGAATTCTTTGCATCTGTCTTCACTTCAGAGAAAATGAAGGAGATTCCTCAAACCTGAGCCATTCTTTTTATGAGGCACATCTGAGGAGCTGTCTCAGACTGGAGCATCATCATTGGAACAGATTGATAAATTAATAGTAATACTATTTAAAAACAGATGGCATTCACCCAAGAGTTCTGCAGGAACTCAAATATGAAATTGGAGAATTACTTACTGTGGTATGTAATTTATCACTTAAATCAATCCCTGTACCAGATGACTGGTAGATAATTAATGTAACACCAATGTTTTTAAAAGGCTTCAAAGGTCATCCTGACAATTACAAGTTTGTAAGCCTAAATTCTGTACTAGGCATAGGGGTTTTAAACTATAATAAAGAACTCAATTGTCAGATGAATAAATGAACATGATATGTTGGGGAAGAGACAAAGAATTCTTTGAAAGAAGGAGTCAACAAACATGTGGAGATGGCAATCCAGTGTGCTTGGACTGTCAGGGCATGTCTACACTACATGCAAGATCGAAGCTACCGTGGTTGATCTTCCAGGTTCGATTTAGCAGGTGTAGTATAGACCCGCTAGATCAAACTTAAAGGGTACATCTGTTGGTGCCAGTACTCCTGCTCCTCACAAGGAGTAAGGGACATCGATGGGAGTGTTTGCTCCCATCGGCCTCCTGCTGTATGGATGGCGTGAAACTGTGATGTAAGATACATAATTTATGTAGCTGGAGTTGTGTATCTATATCTTACTTCTGATTTAGTATAAACCAGGCCTCAGAAAGTCTTTGACAAGGCCCTACACCGAAGACTGTTAAGCAAAGTAAGCAGTCATAGGATAAGAGGAAAGGTCTTTTCATGGCAAGTTGATTAGGGCTGCAACCCCATTCTCTGGATGTAGCTAATCCTCTTTCTTCCAGATGTTGGGATTAGGTGACTGGAGATGGATCATTCAATAATTTCCCTCTTCTGTTCATTTCCTATTATATATTTGGCACTGGCCACTGTTGTAAGATAGTATATTGGGTTAATTGGATCATTAGTCTGATAAGTCTTAGGTTCTTAAAATAAAACCAATTAAACTGGACCTCTCAAAAGTCATCATCTTGACTTAAATGTTTTTCAGATTTCTCCTGTTGATATATTCAATATTTTTCCATTAAAAAGGCCTAGAGCCCAAACTGGTTCATCTATCCTAAAGTACTGTGACAAAGTTCCTTGCTAGCTCCCCATGGGTTCTGCGCTTCTTGACAGTTTCTTGTGTGCCTCAGAGACTCACGGTGACCCCTTTGTTGCCTTGGGACTTCCCCAGAGGCAAGGGTCCCTGCTTACTGAGTCATTCTCATCACAGGCAAGTCCTGAATTGGGGGGGGAAGACCACCCCCCTTTTCCTGGCCTTTGGTCTGTTCCCATCTCCCCGGCAGGGTAATCCTCCAAGAGAAGGGGGAGGTGGGAGTCCAGGCCCACCCACTCCACTGGACTCCGGCCCAGGGGCCCTGCAGGAGGGATGGCTGGCAGGGCTTCTTGCCCCCTCCCTAATACTGCTACCTCTCCCCTGGGCCACTTCACCTACCGCTTCCTTCTATTATCTTCCGCCTTTTACCTTGTGGCGTGGCGTGGCGTGGCTCGGCTCGGCTCGGCTCGGCTCGGCTCGGCTCGGCTCGGCTCCTCTCAAAACTCTCCCCCCTGCTGCCTGGGAGGAAACCTTTTATAGGGACCCAGAGGCCTTAACTAACAACAGGTGCTTAATTAACCCCTGTTGCAGGCTGACTCCTAATTAGGCCTCCATTGTCTGCCCTGATTGCCGGGCTGTGTTCAGGTGAGTCTAATTGGGAAACAAGAAGGCATTAACCCACCTCCCAAGATAGCTGCCTTCTATAAGATATTTGCAGTTCACAGGCTGTGGTCTGTCACAGTACCTTGAGAAAGAATCAGAAATGTATGGTTCTCATTGACACTGTGGGAAAAATGGAAGTCATATTTCCTCCAATCTATAAAACGAAACATAAAAAGATCTAAAGCTATACTAATGCCAACAAGGACAAACAAACTTGTAGGAAGAGATGTAGGAATAGCAGTCAAGTTAGTTTGTTATAGTTCTATCTGTTGGGATGTTCTGAACACAGTTATTTTAAAGATGAATGGAAGGAACATGCTGATAAAGAGATGGGAGTCAGAAAGGAAGGGCTCCTGAGAGGGGCAAACCAGTGGACTGATTGATCTTTACCCTGTTGTGTCTAATGTATAAAATGAGAGTGAAGTGTAGTATGTAAAATAATTGCAAAAGTATCTGATAGGAGAGCAATGTGATATCTGACAGTATCATCAGGGAATTATGTGTCTCTGTTGAGTTCTGTGATGACGAGACTGCTACCACTTTATTATGGCATGTTGGACTATAAATAGAGGTACAGATTAGCAACTGCTTCCCTTGCAAAAGTCACATCTTTGGAGCTCAGGACTGGGTATTCCTGCAATGCCAAGAAGAGGAGGAACAAATGTGAGTGACTCACTGCAGCAGGTATGGAAGAGAAGGGACAAAAGGAAGGTACATCAGTCAGCACAGGGCAACGTGCAAGATGAGAGGAAGAGCCACCCTGAGAAAATGGGGGTGAGGAGACTGGGAATCATTAATTAGAGAAGGTCATGGTGGTATGGGTTTGGATTGCCATTTTGTGTAACTAAGAGGCAAAGTGAGGGAAGATGAGCAGTCTAAATTTATGTAGGAGGGAGGAGCTGACTTTAATTTTTGCTTGGAGGCCCATCCAAATGATACCATTTCCCAGTGAGGCAAATTTGTTGAAGGAAAATGCAAAATTTCACTGCATTTGACAAGTGAAGTAAAATTCCTGCATTCCTAACATTACAGAGATTATACCCTTGCCAATGTAATCGTAACCCCTAAGCAGTCTCTCTAGATGTGTAGACAAATAATATACCAGTGATTCTGAGTCAACAAAAGAAGTAAAAGCAAGCTCTTAAGCTGTTTTAAGTCAGTATTATTAATTAGAATAACTCTCTCTCTCTCTCTTTTTGTAACAGCAATAGTACACAACCATTTGACTAGAAATCATTTGATACATGCATTTGACATAAATTTGCTAGCAAGCCAAATACACAAGACAGTATAAGTTTATAGTTATACCACCTTGAGCTTTGATCTTGTCAGATCTCATAAACTAAGCAAGATTGGGCATGCTGCATAATTGGGATAGAAGAGGAAAACCCTGCTGTTGCAGGAAGTGGTACTGATCACATAGTATGTGGCATTCTTCACTCTGAGTCAATATTGAACCAATGCCATAACATGGTGATGGAAGCAATGGTGTGCTTGAGGTACTATATTGTGTGTGATACATAAATCTTAGGCACAGACCAAAAGAGGCTATTAAATATTCCATGCAAGATTTCCAAAAAATTAAGGTCATTAACTCCATTACCCTGGCCAAATAACAAACTGGAGAAGTTACATCTTGCCAAATTAAATATACTTCATGCATTCAATTGTATACACTTATTATCTATTGTTGTGTGGTATTTATGTACAGTGTCCAACAGTTACCACATTTCATCACAGAAGTGACAACACTTCATAAATGGATAAACTGATCTCTGCACAGACTATACAACGAGCTTTTCAGCAAAAGGCACCATATACAAGTGCATTGTCTGCTGCACTGGAAGAAACTCAGGAAGTGATAGATGCAATTTAATTAGGCCACAACTTTATTTACTTAAAATATCTGGGAGTACCTGGCAATAAACTGTGCAGTGCACATCATCGTTGTTTTCTTAATCATCTTCACATAATCCACTGCCTGGTCCCAGAATTCCCATTGCTGGGATTCCAGCACCTTCCCCTCGTAACAGAGTTCAGGGATCTAGAAAAAGAGAGGGGGTGGCTCTCAGATGTACCAGATGGAGCCTCAGACACGCCTCCCACAGCAGATTGTAAAGGTTTCCAGTCTTTTTTTCAGATCCCATGATTGTGAGCGGAGGTTCAGCTAGATCAGCACAAGTGAAAGAGGGCTTATTCGGGACTGCATGGGGTAGTGCTTCCCTCTTCCCTGACCTTGTGTAGCCATTTCATGCTCCATTCCACTCTTTACAGGTAAAGTTTCCTCTTCCTCTTACCCCCTCTGTCATTGTAAATTCATTTCCAAAACATACCACATGCTATTGTTAAGGTAATTTGGGAAATAAGTTTTGCAAAGAAAATCCTAATTAAGTAACATGATTTTCCTAGTAGCCTTATTTTTGTACTTTTCTTTCAAACTAACCATCTTCTTTGGTTAAATTCATTTTACACGTGCAAAGTTGATGCACTTGGAAGGCATTTTGCCTTATAAAGAACTAACAAAATTGCTGAGGGTTTCCCAGTTCTCAGAACAGTATAAATAGTGGATACCAGTGCAGAAATTTAGGTAATGGATATTCTTCAGTATACACATCTCTACTTCAGACTGGTACAAAATTCACTGAGCCAACAAATAAACTACATTATTAAAATTTCAATGATATGAGACATAATTATGATGAAGTTTGGCATATCATGCTGAATATTTATTACTCTAAGATTTGCTAAGTTAAAATTAAAACTCCATACTCAACATTGGGTTTATAATTCTGATAACGTACTAGGTGAAACATCAGCAAGAAGAAAGATTAATGGCAATGTAATTTCCTCAGAAGAAAGAACCTCTGCTGTTAACATTCCAATTTAATTATTTAACTGACATTTTAAAAAATTAACACATGATATAAAAAGCTGTACACTGGTTTACATTTGTATAATTTTGCCAAGAATGAAATTATGTATTTCAACACATTTTATTTGGCAGTCCTGATGAGAAAAGAAGTGTGTAGCTAACTGCTCATTTTAATGACCTCTTGTTTAAACATGTCAAAATAATTACAAGTTTAATCACATTATCAGCAAAGTTTGCTGTCTAGAAGTTATTTTTTTGTTGATCTTATTGGCAGTGATGAAATCATATTGTACCAGATTTTGGGGGGGGGAGGGTGAAATAGCATTCAAGGAATTGGAATGACTCTTCGTCATGTGAAGAACATTGATTTTTTTTAAAGAAAGAGAAAATCAGAGGGGAGGGCTGATGGTTCATAACCACAGAGGCAAGAGGTTACAGCGATATTTTATACAACTAGATACGGATAAGGATGGGCAGGCTTTGGCCAGCAGAGAGCAGAGGAACAGGAAGAATTCCGCACATATAGAAGTTTCCAATCAATTCTCAGAGTGGATATTGATATTAAGATACCTCTCAAGATCCAGCAGGTCCAGGGATACCGAAGGTACACATCTGTAGATGGCAACTCAGCCCAGCTTGTAAGAAAATTAAGCTTATCCATAAAGTATTTTCCAACTCTCCAAGTTAGACAGACAATCCTTGCTGGTGATTCTGTAGTCGGAAGAATTAAAAAACACTCTGACAGTGACTGGTTGGCCACAGGAGGGAATCCTGCATTCCCAGAGCCAAGAGATGAAATGTAACTCTTGAGATTCGATAGGCTTTTGAAATTGATGGTAATGGATCTATTGGTGATGGTTTGTATTGGCACCGTTGAACTGCATTGAGAGATATCTCTCAGATGGCAGATGATATCATGGAACTTGGAAACTTGAAGAAGAAGAAGAAGAAGAAGAAATGATCTAAGGCTGTGTCTACACTACACTTCTTTTTCGGAAAAAGGTATGCAGACACGTTCCCTGGACGTGGGGGAGTTTTTCCGGGATACCTCCAGTATCCCAGATAAACTCTGTAGTGTAGATGTAGCCTCAGTGATCTTCTCTGAGATCATTCCTTTGCCACATGCAAAGGAAAAGAAAAAGGCAGAAGATGCTGGAAGCAAAGTGATGGTTAGGTAAGTGGTATGAGGCAAAGCAGGGGTGAGCAATAATTTTTGGTGGGGGACCACGCCAAGGTTTTGGAAAGTGGTCAAGGGCCATGCTTTTCTGTGGAGGAGATGCAGGGTCTACGATGGAGGTTAGGGGGAAGAAGGGCACACAGGCAAAGGCACTGGGGTACAGGGGATGGTGTGAGGCCTGAGAGGGTGTTAGAGTGAAGGAGGGAGTTGTGACCTGAGTCAGGGGATTGAAGTGTAGGGTCAGGGAGGGTGTTTGGGTGCAGAAGATGATTCTGGCCTGGGGGAGGGCAAAGTCTGAGAGGGAACTGTGACCTGGGAGAAGAGGAAAAGGGGGTGCAGACTGCAGAGGGTTTGGGTGGTAACCTGGTACAGGGGATTGGGGTGCAGGGTCTGGGTGGGTGTTTGGGTGCAGGAGATGATTCTGGCCTGGGGAAGGTGTGTAGGAGGGGGTACAGCATCTGGGAGGGAGTTGTGACCTGGGGCAGGGGGTGCAGAGGGTTTGGATGGTGACCTTGGGGAAGAAGATGGGATGTAGGAGGGGCAGGGGTGCCAGAGGAAGGCTCTGACTGGGAGGTGCTTACCTAAGTCAGCAGCCCTGCAGCACCCCCAAGGCAGGCTGGACTCCCTGACTGCTGCAGCCCCAGATCACTTTAAACTGCAGGCTGCTCCTTCCACATGGCTCTCAGCTCCTGGAAAGGAAAGAAGATTGTGCCGCCCCCATACCCCAGGACAATCTCTCAGCTCCTATTGACTGGTTATTTCCAGCCTATAGGAGCTGAGGATTGGGCTGAGAGCGGGGAGATCACACAAAGCCTTCCCCTCCCTGCAGAGCAGAAAGCCGCATGGACTGAGCTTTAAACCGCAGCAGCTGCATGCCTGAGGGTCCCGGCAGGGTGGTCCATGGGCTAGATCTGGTGGCTTGGTGGGCCAGACCTGGCCCCCAGGCCCTATTTTGCCCAGCCCTGAGGTAGAGGATTTGGGTTTTGTGGAACATTGATTCACCTTCTATGTGGAAAGAGACTGTATAGTTTGGGTGCAAAGAAAAGGGGACCAATCTTCTCAGGAGAGACTGCCTAGAATACTCAGCAGGGCATTAAACTAATAATAGAAGGGGGAAGTATAATATAGAGGAAAGATGTGAGCATTTAGCACAACATTGAATTTATGGGGTAAAAATCTATCAAGAAACTAAAGGATATGAAGAGTGTACATTCTTGATTTGCCTATATATCAATGGTAGGAGCCTGGGTAACAACTGGTATTGTTCATTAGCGTAAATTTTCAGGTGCCCCAGTAGCTTCTGGAATCATGGTTAAATTTGCCCCACCCTGCCAAATCAGAAATGGTGCCCCCATTCAAGTCTCTGCATTACTTCAACTTGTGGCTCTTGCCTCAGTGGTTAGTGTGCTAATCACTGTGGGTACATCTACACTGCACAGTTATTTCGGAATAAGCTTTCTGGAATAGTTATTCAGAAATAGCTTATTTCAAAAAACACATCTACACTGCAGGAAAGCCTCACAATTAGTCCAAGGCAGGCTTCCCTGTTGTAGACGCGCTACCTTGATTTAGAGCCCCAGGAGGAATAACTAAGAATGGCTCTGGTGAGGGGCTATTTCGAAATGACAGAAGTGGAGCGTCTACACATGCCTTATTTCAAAATAGCTATTTCAGAATAGGTGTTATTCTTTGTGGAATGAGGTTTACAGAAGTCAAAATAAGCCATCCATTATTTTGAAATTATTTTCATTAATCATTAATCATAAATCATTAATTTTCACTCTATATGATTGAGTAATGGGAGTTAGGTCTTTCTCATGCTGAAACTGTTTTACTTTAAAAAAAAGAATTAGTTATTGGAGCAGGGACTGGAAACTGGATGTCTCCTCTAACCACCAGGCTGTAAAGAATTCTATGGCTTAGTTATATTTACTTAATTATGTAAGGAAAAACAGCTTCAAGATGAGAGATTCAGAGGGAGCCACTGAAAATTAACAAATAGATTGTGTGTGGGGGGCTAGTCCCATTCCCATAGTTTCTGCAAGACCTGGTTCAAATGTTGCTCTAGAGGAGGGTTTCAGACCTGGAGTCACAAGGTCCCTTCTGGACTGTTAATACTTAGACATTAGTAACAGACACAAACAACCTGTCTGAAGGCATCTTTACTAACAGCACTAGGCTGTTCCTTTCTGCTAGTCAGAAAGGGTGGCCGGCAGGATACACCGAGGCACATTACATTGTATACACCTACAATTATACTTTTCCCTACTCTACAATGGACAGAGATGCCCTTATGACTATGAGCATGGCCTGCTTTGGCAGTTCAGGGAAACAGCCAGCCTGTTTCAGCCAAAGTGCAGAAATCCCTACAAAATCTTCTACGCTAGAGAGCTCTGATGACAAGAATGATGTGAATTGCAGATAAGTGAGTTAACTGAAGCATATTTTAACTGCAGATATGTACCTGGGAATGCAAAGGACTCCTTCTTACTCCACATAATGTTTTACATTGGACCCTTTGCCAATAGCTCCTCAAATGGTTTTACTGGAAAATGGTACCATTAGCCAAATACATCACAAAAAGCAATTTTCATCCTAATCCTGACATTAATGAATGCATATTATATTTAAAACATAACATCCAATGCTTAGATGGAACCCTTTATATTCTCAAATCTAAGGTGCAGTGTTGACCAAGGTTCCCTCTAAGCTTCCCACCCACTCCATGCACGAAGCCCTGAGCCTCTGACTGGGCGGGGCTGATTAAGCAGCTGTAGGGCTGTGCTGCTGAACAGCTTAGAGGGAACCTTGGTGTTGACTGTCCTGGATACTTGCTATGTGTTCTGTGTATTAATGGAGGTACTGAGTCATAGTGTTTAGGGCCAGAAGGGACCAAAAGATGTCCAAAAGCCATTAACACTGTTCAAAGTAGTCAACTTCCCTAACATTATATTTGAAAACAGAAAGAAACAACAACATACAGTGTGCTGCCTGACTGGAACCCACAACTGAAAGATTATGGAAAAGTTGTGCAGGCTCTTTCCCCACTTCTGAGCTTCACCCCCATGCTGCTCATCTACATGGGCACTAATGATACTTCCTGCTATGATTCTAAACAGATAAGAGATGACAAAAAATTTCTGAAATGAAGGTGAAGAAGTCAAGGCACTGTATGTGTTCTTGTCTATCCTTCCAGTTGAGAGTAAGGGACAGGGGTATACGCACCTGGAGAGAAACACATAACTGCACAGAGGATGTCAATGAACCATTCTGGGAAGTATTATTTAGAGTTCTGTATCTACGACTCAGAAGATAATTGTCCAACTTTGTTGGACACTGATGAGGCCTCAGCTGGATTCTTCATGGCATGCTTCAGGAAAGATGGAGCTTAATTGGAAAGAGTACAGAGAAGAGCAACAAAAATGATTAAAGGTTTTTTAAAAACATGATTTATGAAGAAAGTTTAAAAAAACTGGGCATGTTTTATCTTGAGAAAAGAAGACTGAGAAGGGACCCGATAATAGTCTTTAAATTCATTAAGGGTTGTTATACAGAGGACACAGATCAATTGTTCTTCCTATCCACTGAAAATACGACAAGAAGTAATGGCCTTAAGCTGCTGCAAGGGAGAAATAGGCTAGATAGTAGGGAAAAAAAACCTTTCTAAATATAAAGGCAATTAGACTTTCAAAGAATTTTGCTTTGCATTCACAAAAATGAGTTAAACAGAAATTAAAAGGTACAGAACCAAAAGTGAAATCCCTGCAAGCGGAATAGAAACTTTTTAAAGACACCATAATATATGCTCAATTTAAATGTATACCCCCAAATTAAAAAATAGTAAGAAAACAAAAGAAATGTTCCACTGTGGCTAAACAATAAAGTTAAAAGAATCAGTTAGAGGCAGAAAGGCATCCTTTAAAAAGCTGAAGTTAAATCATAGTGAAGAAAATAGGATGAAGCATAAACTCTCAGAAATGAAGTGTAAAACTATAATTAGGAAGGCCAAAAAAATAATTTGAAGAACAGCTAGCCAAATACTCAAAAAGTAATAGCATGAAAATATTTAAGTATATTCAAAGCAGGAAGTCGCTGGACAACAGAGATGCGAACCAAGCACTCAAGTACTATGAGGCAGTTGCGGAGAACCTAAATGAATTCTTTGTATTGGTTTTTGTGGGTGAAGATGTTAGGAAGAGTTCCAATCATGACCATTCTTTTTAGGTGACAAATCTGAGAAACTGTCCCAGATTGAGGTATTATAACAAGAGGTTTTGGAACAACCTGAAAAATTAAACAGTAATAAGTCAGCAGGACCAGATGGTATTTACCCATGAATTTTGAAGAGACTCAAATGTGAAATTACTACCATGGTTTGTAATATATTTAAATCAGTTTCTGTACTAAAAAAAAAAGACGATAGCTAATGTGATGCCTAATTTTATAGTGGGCATGGGAGATGATCCTGATGATTATAGACCAGTAGTCCTGACTTCAGTATGGGGCAAACTGGTAGAAACTAAAGAACAAAATTGTTAGACACATAGATGAACCTAATTTGTTGGGGAAGAGTCAACATGGTTTTTGTTAAGAGAAATCATATTTGACCAATCTACTGGAATTCTTTGAGCGGGTCAACAAGAATATGGACAAAGGAGATCTAGTGGATACAGTGTCCTTAGATTTTCAGAGAGCCTTTGTTAAGGTTCCTCCCTAAAGAATGTTGAGCTTCCTAGCTATCATGTGATAAGCGGGAAGGTCCTCTCATGGATTAGAAACTAGTGAAATGATAGGAAACATAATTTAGGAATAAATAGTTGGTGAAAAGATAGGGAAAAAAGGATAGGAATAAATAGAGAACTGTTATAAAACATAAGGTTACAAAACAGTAATACAATTCTATGACTCCTGGTAGTAACATTTCAATTAGAAAGGACTACTGAGCCTAATATACTCACACCTATCCCTGAAGACCTGGTGATATGAGACAAAAGGACCAGCCACAGCCCTGGCATGCCCAATGAATTCAATGGTTCAAACAGGCAGAATGGTGAGTGGCTAAACTATACCGCAAAAGCTGAGCTAATAGCTTGATAAAAGGAAGCAGAAAAAAACTGAACATAACATAAGAACATAAGAATGGCCGTACTGGGTCAGACCAAAGGTCCATCTAGCCCAGTAGCCTGTCTGCCGACAGTTGCCAGCACCAAGTGCCCCAGAGAGGGTGAACCGAAGACAATGATCAAGCGATTTGTCTCCTGCCATCCCTCTCCAGCCTCTGACAAACAGAGGCCAGGGACACCATTTCTATCCCCTGGCTAATAGCCTTTTATGGACCTAACCTCCATGAAATTATCTAGCTTCTCTTTAAATTCTGCTATAGTCCTAGCCTTCACAGCCTCCTCTGGCAAGGAGTTCCACAGGTTGACTACACGCTGTGTGAAGAACAACTTCCTTTTATTTGTTTTAAACCTGCTACCCATTAACTTCATTTGGTGTCCTCTAGTTCTTCTCTTATGGGAACTAATAAATAACTTTTCTTTATTCGCCTTCTCCACACCACTCATGATTTTATATACCTCTATCATATCCCCCCTCAGTCTCCTCTTTTCTAAATGGAAAAGTCCCAGTCGTTTTAACCTCTCTTCATATGAGACCCATTCCAAACCCCTAATCATTTTAGTTGCCCTTTTCTGAACCCTTTCCAAGGCCAAAATATCTTTTTTGAGGTGAGGAGACCACATCTGTACACAGTATTCAATATGTGGGCGTACCATAGTTTTATATAGGGGCAGTAAGATATTCTGTGTCTTATTTTCTATCCCTTTCTTAATACTTCCTAGCATCCTATTTGCCTTTTTGACCACCGCTGCACACTGTGTGGAAGTTTTCAGGGAACTATCCACGATAACTCCAAGATCTCTTTCCTGATTTGTCATAGCCAAATTAGCCCCCATCATACTGTACGTATAGTTGGGGTTATTTTTCCCGATGTGCATTACTTTACACTTATCCACATTAAATTGGAGGAATCCAATTTAATCCCTAGCATGGTTGTTTTATAGCATCCTGGCACTGTTTAATCCAGGCCCAAACTACCATGCCCAAATCTTATTTCCTTACCATAATAAATCTTCAAGTACTTCTGCTTTATAGGTTAATACAGCGGTTCTCAAACTTTTTGGGCTCCGGAGCCCTTTACATGCGTAAAAATTTATGCGGAGCCCCAGCGGTCCACTGATTGTATGTGTTGTACCTATCGATGTTTCCAGTTTGTAACCTTGTGGAGTCCCTAGAGATGTTTCGCGGAGCCCTGGGGCTCCATGGAGCACAGTTTGAGAAACACTGGGTTAATACATTATGACACATATTCACATGTATTAACACTGATTATCTTACTCCCAAAACTGTTACCTTTGCCCCTACTTGCAACTTCTATATTCTGCGGCGTACCCTGTGTTTACCAGTCTTTTCCAGACATAGGATAAACATCTTTGGTTCTTTGTTTGTTTCTGCATTCAGTTCCTCAAAGTTGAGGGGCAGCTGGTAGGCCATTTATCTATGCCAAAGGTTACACCTACCCATACTAACTTGATATAGCTAATCATACAGGACATAGGCCTGTAAGTTTCTTGTGTTACAGACAAAAATTATGGATAACTATAAATGACTATGGTGAATAATATCCACTGGAATTCATAAAATATAGCCCCTGAAAGAGTCAAAGATGGCAACTTAGTGAAATAATTCCCAGGAACATATAGAATTCATTGCTCTGATAAATCCAATATAACTAAAATGTCAGCCCCTTTTATTTGGTATTATGGGAAATTAGTGTCTCCTCAGACCAGACCTAGGCATAGGTAGATTAGAAGTTTGATTTCACTTTAAGCAAGAGCAAGGTTGTGTGTTTAAGTGCTAAATATTTAAGTATGGGTTAAATGTGAAGAGCACATAGAGGGCGAAAGACAGGGAAGTGAAAATGACTGTGTTCATTAAGCAAACAGTCAGAAGAGAGTTGTTATACCAAATTTAATGAGTTTATAAAAGTGCTTGACTGTCTTTTCAATTACAAGACATTTTTGTTAAAAACTGTACTTGTACAAATTGGTTCCAGAATTATTCCATTTTAAAGTATGCTAAGATGTTCACACAGCATTAATATAAACATGTTTTACAACTCTGTCAGTTATTAACTTTTATGTCTGTGAAAAATCTCTCATGCCCATTCCATCTTCAAACGTGTGATGAATCATTTCTTAAAGAGACTTTCCCGAGCCTGAACATGTCTTCCATATTTAACATCACATTTAATTTGTAGCTTTAGATATCAGACCTTGAGTAAGCTTAAACCATTTTCTTTCTAATATGAACACATAGTAATTATGTAAAGCAACTCTTACAAAAATAAATCCCAGCATTCAGACTTTTTCAAATTTCAGATACACTTATGAAAGCACAAATTGTCTGATATAAATGTACCTTTGTATGTTTGTACTTGTTCCCTACTGCTCTTGCCTTTGCAAAGTCTAAACTTTGAGTTCATATTACAGGTGACAGCTGAACTTCAGATCATTGGAAGTTAGATGTTAGTTGAAATAATAGCCCCAAAGTTTTGATATTTACCTGCAGCTTTCCTTTAACTATCCAAATATTTTGGATCTTCAAAATGGGACTTTCAAGAAAAATCTTTCTTGTGGAATTCCACTTCTTTTGGTCCTAGCCCAGGTACAAATAGGCAGTCGAAAAAATATATCTATGTGTTTTAGAGTCTTAAAAATTGTATGGTGCAAATTCAGTTCTAGAAATGGGTGCATACTTGGAAGAAGGACCTTATATTTTTCAAGGTGATTTGCTCATCTGTAGTATCTCCCCAAGCCCACTATTTCCCCACTATCATCCAAATAGTCCAGACTTCTCCCCAACTATCCTGCCAGCAGAGATCTGGAAAATCAAATTCATTGTTGAAAGCTGGCAACTCTATTGGAATAGTGTTGATATGTAGTGGTTGTTTAAGTGGTGAGCTCTGTGTCTCCAGTGAAAGAGTAGAGGGAATGTACTGTTAACTATTATAACTTTTCATCTCCTTGTTTATGTCTTTCTGTGTTTGATGAGTTATGTGTACTTAACATTAACTGGAACACAACACAAAGCTTTTGTGTATATATTTCCCAGATTTTTACATTTAAGATGTCCAAAACAGCTATGGGGAAATTTCACAAAGAATTGGACCCAACTACCTAGAATTTTGCTTTTGTGAAGAACCATTTTTATTAAGATCTTATTATTCACAGAAGTAGCTTCTGGATTGATTAAAAATCTCAAAATGTTCCATTTTAATTTCATTTCTTTTCATCTTCAAATTTTTAATTTTCAAATTGTTAACTTTTTTATTTCTATGTATGAATTTTCTTTTGTCTTTTTATCTCTTTTTCTATTCCTGCCAGATTTTCTTTAAAAAAAAAACAGGATTTAGACAAATTAATAGCTAACTGTATAAAGAGCAGGATCTCTATCAGAGGGTTCACTGATCTCAAGGGCTCCACTTCTATTCTCTTGTTAAAAATTTTCTTTTCTGACACACCACACATCACTCAGCTAGTAAAATCCATTCCCCTATGTGGTGGGTGTGTGCTTATCAAAGCTTCAATAGTTTGTATTTGTGACAGTTCAGAGCTACTGTATTCGTGTTTCTCCCCAGGGGTCCAGCAAGACCACCCACTCTCAGGCATTTGGGTCCCTTGGCCAATACCTCTCTTGAGTGGAGACACACACATCTCTTTCCTGTCTGACCAGGGTATTGCCAAGCTCCACAATTCCTGCCCTCATTGTATGGTTCCCACTATAGGCAGGTTGCCCAACAACACCTGCTTGCTTTCTCCTCAGAGATGGTAACAGGTAAAATTGCTATCGTGACAAGTACCATACAACTCTTTCTATGCAAGCCTATTCTATTCTCACAGTAAAAAGGACTCTAGATAAAATATATAAAAACCCCTACACCTACATGCTAGTAAACTTACCAGAGTTTCCACACCCCCCCCCCCATACTTGTAGCCCTGTTTTTACTGAGAAACCTGCAGCATGCTCTTGCTCAAGTCAAGATTTAGACAGCTTCTGCCTCCAACAATAGTTTGAACAGTGCCCGGTACAATGTAACTCCAGTTGTGGTTGGGGGTCTCTTTTCATTGCTGTGATAAAAATAATTTTTGAAATCCCAAACCTGAAGATGTTCAGAAGGCTCCAGGAGCACCCAAGCAGCTAGGATAGTCTCACTGGCCACTGCTTGGGCTGCCCCAGACAGCTGGTTCTGGGTGCTGCAGTAGTAGTGGTGACATTCCTGGCTGCACCTCCCCCTGCCCGGTACAAACATCTGTGGCAATAGGACCCCAGGAAGCCACCCCCCAACCAGACCAGAAGCAATGGTGGAATGGCCCTGCGGCTTTGTGTCCCCCCTACATCTGGAGCAGCAGTAGCAGTGGGGTTCCAGGCAGCCTCTCACTCCCAGAATCAGAATTGGGAAGATTCTGGAAAGCACCTCCCAGGGGCACCAACAGACTTGCCGGGCCCCTGGGCAAGATGTGTGTGTGGGGGGCAGCTCTGTGCTTCCTTGGGTGGAAGGGGAAGCGTCGCACCACCAGAAGCACTCTGTACTGGCCCCTCCCACCCCAGGCTGCCTTCAGGGCCACCCAGAGCTTGACACATGATGCTCCAGTGATTATTTAAAAGGCCCAGGGCTCCAGCCACCACCACTCCTGCAGTTGTGGCGGCAGCAGCAGCTGGGAGTCCTGTGCCTTTTTGACTCACCAGGCCCTGGGGCAACTGCCATCTTTGCCTCCCTGACAGAGGGCTTGGTGTCTCCCCAGCTGAGGCAGGGCCCTGGATAATGCCCCTGGGAAGCAGTGGCGCCCACTAGAGCAGCAGCAACTGTGGGATCACTCTACCACTCAGCACATGAGATTTAGTTAGGGGTATTTTTAGTAAAAGTCATGGAGCTTTCATGGGCTATTACTTTTTGTTTATTGGCCATGATCTGTTCATGACTTTAACTAAAAGTATCAATAGTTAAATCTTAGCTTTATTTACACACACACACATCTTATTACACAAACTATGTTAAAAGAAAGTTGTTCAGGTTGCAAAGTCATGTACACAAAAAGTCACAAAAAGCCCTATTTTAAAATTTCTATGCACCTTGAATCCATCCATTTTTTAAACACAATCTTTAATTGTATGATCACATACTATTTTTTTCCACATGATGAACAGTTATCAGTGAATTAGAAAGGAGTTGGATTTTTTAATATTCACAGTTCAACTTCTGGCCCCACGCTTTATCTACTACACTTTATCTGAATCCTTCACCAAATACAGAATTATTAATTGCCATAGGAGCTTTTTGTAATCACTATGGTATCTGAATTGCACGCACACATTAATCCCCTCCCCCCACTTCTTTCCTATTTATTTTGGGTCTGCACATCCTAAACTCAAAACACTAGTCATCTGAAGAAGTGGGCTGTGCCCACGAAAGCTCATGATACCATCTACATGTTTTGTTAATCTATAAAGTACTACCAGACCATTTGTTGTTTTTATACATTAATGAAGTTATCTTTGCAAGTCAAGAAAGTGCTATTGTCCTTATCTGATAGAAGGGAAACTGAGACAAGAGAAAGAGGCTTGCCTGAAGTCACACAGCCCTTATCTACACTAGTTTTGAAATAACCCCCCTTATTTTGAAATAATAAGCAGAGTGTCCACACTACCAAGCCCATAATTTCAAAATAATGGGCTGGTTATTTTGAAATCTGTATATCTGTTTTCCTTAGGGAATAATGCTTATTTTGAAATAGTTATTTTGAAATAGCGTTAGTGTGGGCACTCCACTGCTGCTACTTTGAAATAACTACTCCCTGGAGTAATTTGAAGTAATTACTCCCCAGTGCTTCTAAGGCAAGATAGTACATTCACAATAATGGAGCCTGCTTCGGACTAATTGTGAGGCTCCCCTGTAGCGGGGACACTACTTTGATTTTATTATTTTGGGAGTTATTATTTTGAAATAAGTTATTTCAAAATAATTTCCTAGTGTAGACACACCCATAGTGAATCAGTGGCAGACCCAGCATTAAAACTTATGCCTTCTTAACTCTTCACTGTGTGGTCATTTCTACAGAACTCAGTGCTAGTGACTAACACAGCTCCCACTCATGTCACCTGTGCAAATCAGGCACGAGTATCATAAATTAGGTATCCTGGGAAAAAAAAGAGGCCACCTGCCAAAATTTTAGTTTTAGTGGCATGTCTAAGGTACAAGGAATTTAGTGAAGCTAGAATAGAACTGATTTTTCCTCATGCCAAGGTCAAAGCCAGAACCAGTGATTGGGATCAGAGTGAGGAAGCAGGAACAAGGAACATGGCATCATAACAAGAACAGAAAATGAGGTAACATAGCAGTAACTTGGTCTCACAGACCCAGGCAGAAACAGGCCTGAGCAACTTGTTGCTAGGCAAGGCATGAGATGGGAACTGGAAACTTTATAGCCAGTGGTACTCAATTTCTAGGGATAGGTCCAAGATAAGAAGGAAGGTCTGAAGATAGGGACTAGCCTAGGACATAGCACACTAGGCTTTAAGCCCTTATTGTGCCACAGATTTCCTGTATGATGTTGGGCATATCACATAACCTCCCAAGCTTCAGTGTCCCTCCCATCTGTAAAATGGGGATGATAGTTCTTTGCTATCTCACAGACATGTTGTTAGGATAAATACATTAAAGATGGTGAGACACTCCGGTACTATGCTAATGGGGATATGATGGAGTAGACCAAGCTCTGAGGCCCCCTGTTGAAAATCCTGTGGTCCTGTTACACCCTACATCAGAAAAATAATAGAAAGGTCCTTCAAGCAGGCTAGAGTGGCTTTAAAGTGGCTAGTCAGAGGCCAGGAAGGTCATATAAAAGGAGCTGCAGGATCAGAGTCAGTCAGTTCCTCTAGAGACCTCAGGATGTGTAGACCAGTGACTGGCTGGCTAAGAGAGTGACAGCACTGTAGACAGCTCCATCTGGAGAGCTTACTGGAGCCTGATGGACTATGTTGGGACTCTGAGATAAAGCCCTGAGGCAAGACAAAGGATGCTGTCTGCAGAAAGGGAAGCCCTGGGGGCACCACTCTCTGATGGAGTGGGGAACAGACTGAGGGACATTATAGGGGCACCCAGATGGGTCCCTATTAGATGTGTATGCTGGAAGGGGTTTGTGTATGTTACACAGGCGGTGTCTGACTTAGCCGGAGGGCTGAGTTGTGGAAGAGGCTTCCAACTGAGAGAGGGCAGGCACACACACCTATCCGGGGTGCTTGTGGAATGTGGGTGCCGCCCCATTACAGATGGACATATACCTTAGATAGATCTTCAAAGGATATTTTGGGCAGGAATTTGGGCAGCGGCTCATACACCCTGAAAGCTACCACCTGGAACCTCAGACTATTCTAAGTGGAGCTACTAGAAGACTGAAGGTAGGAAGTGCAGAGTGCATGCTTTAGCATCTCTAATAATGCCTCATCTTTTACCAGAATAGTGATAGAGATGCAGCCGTGTTAGTCTGGTGTAACTGAAACAAAAGACAGAACTATGTAGCACTTTAAAGACTAACAAGATGGTTTATAGGTGATGAGCTTTCGTGGGCCAGACCCACTTCCTCAGATCAATATGTGGAAGAAAATCGGCACAACCATATATACCAATGTGATACAATCAAAAAAATGAACGCATGTGAAATTGACAAATCAAATTTTAGAACAGAGTGGGGGTGAGGGGGAAGGTTAGTTTCTGTGAGGTAATGACATTAAGGGTGATAATTGGGGAAGCTATCTTTGTAATGGGTGAGATAATTAGAGTCTTTGTTTAAACCCATACATAAAGTGTCAAATTTAAGCATGAATGACAATTCTGAAGTTTCACGTTGAAGTCTGGAGATAAAGTTTCTTTGAAGCAGTATGCATATTTTAAGGTCATTGAGGGAATGATCAGTCTGGCTGAAATGGCAAGCAACAGCTTTCTCTCTGTGAGAGAGTCTTATGTCTGTTTTGTGTGCATTGATTCTTTGGCGAAGTGTCTGAGACGTTTGTCCAATGTACATAGCAGACGGACACTTTAGGCACATGATGGCATAAATTATAGTTCTGGATGAACAGGAATATGTGTTCTTGATCTTGTAACTGGCATGGTTAGGTCCAACAATGGTGTCAGCAGAGTAAATATGTGGACAAAGCTGGCACTGGGGTTTGTTGCAAGGGAAAGTTCCAGGGTTGGTGTTAGTGTGATATGTCCTGTGGTTGTTGGTAAGAATCATCCTGAGGTTAGGTGGCTGTCTATAGGAGACTATGGGTCTGTCTCCTAGAGCCTCTCGGAGAGTAGTATCCTGTTCCAGTATAGGTTGTAGTTTATTGATAATGCGTTGGACGGGTTGAAGTTGGGGGCTATAGGTGATGACAAGGGGTGTTCTATTGTTGGTTTTCCTGGGTCTGTCTTGAAGTAGATGGTTTCTGGGTATTCGTCTGGCCCTTTCAATTTGCTTTTTTATTTCTCCGGGTGGGTAACTGAGGTTTAAAAATGCTTGGTAGAGATCCTGAAGTTTCTGGTCTCTGTCAGTGGGATTAGAGCAGATGCGGTTGTATCTAAAGGCTTGGCTATAGACGATGGATCGTATGGTGTGTCCTGGATGGGAGCTGGAGTCATGTAGGTAACTGTAGGAGTCAGTGGGTTTTCTGTAAAGAGTGGTATCTAATTTACCATTGGTGATTTGTACTGTGGTGTCCAGGAAATGGATCTCTCGTGTAGAATGGTCCAGGCTGAGATTGACGGTGGGATGTAGGTTGTTAAAGTCTCTGGAATGTATCCAGTGTTTCTTGGCCATGGGTCCAGATCATAAAGATGTCATCGATGAAGCGTAAGTAGAGAAGGGGTAAAAGGGGACGGGATCTGAGGAAACGTTGTTCTAAGTCAGCCATAAAGATGTTAGCGTACTGTGGGGCCATCCGGGTACCCATGGCTGTGCCGCTGATCTGGAGGTATAAGTTGTCACCAAATTGGAAATAATTGTGGGTGAGAACAAAGTTACACAGGTCTGCTACCAGATTGGCAGTGATATCCTCTGGGATAGTGTTTCTAATGGCTTGTAATCCGTCTTCATGTGGGATGTTGGTGTAGAGAGCTTCTACATCCATGGTAGCAAGGATGGCGTTATCAGGGAGGTTATCGATGTTTTGTAGTTTTCTCAGGAAGTCAGTAGTATCTCGGAGATAGCTGGGGGTGTTGGTTGCGTAGGGTTTGAGAAGAGAGTCTACATAGCTGGATAATCCAGTAGTGAGCGTGCTGATACCTGAGATGATGGAGCGTCCGGGGTGTCCAGGTTTATGGATTTTGGGAAGCAGATAGAACAATCCTGGTCGGGGTTCAGAAGGTGTGTCTGTGTGGATTTGGTCCTGAGTAGAGGTGGGGAGTGTTTTAAGGAGACAGCGTAGTTTCTTTTGGTATTCTGAAGTAGGATCAGAGGAGAGAGGTTTGTAAAATGTGGTGTTGGAGAGTTGTCTAGTTGCCTCCTGGTCATAGTCGGATTTATTCATAATGACCACAGCACCCCCTTTGTCAGCTGGTTTGATGATAATGTCCGGGTTGTTTTTGAGACTCTGGATGGCATAGTGTTCAGCGTGGCTGAGATTGGATGTCGCTTGTTGTTTGTGAATAATGTCAGTCTGTGCATTGTTGCGGAAGCATTGTATATAGACAAAGTTCCAACCCTGGAACTTTCCCTTGCAACAAACCCCGGTGCCAGCTTTGTCCACATATTTACTCTGCTGACACCATTGTTGGACCTAACCATGCCAGTTACAAGATCAAGAACACATATTCCTGTTCATCCAGAACTATAATTTATGCCATCATGTGCCTAAAGTGTCCGTCTGCTATGTACATTGGACAAACGTCTCAGACACTTCGCCAAAGAATCAATGCACACAAAACAGACATAAGACTCTCTCACAGAGAGAAAGCTGTTGCTTGCCATTTCAGCCAGACTGATCATTCCCTCAATGACCTTAAAATATGCATACTGCTTCAAAGAGACTTTATCTCCAGACTTCAACGTGAAACTTCAGAATTGTCATTCATGCTTAAATTTGACACTTTATGTATGGGTTTAAACAAAGACTCTAATTATCTCACCCATTACAAAGATAGCTTCCCCAATTATCACCCTTAATGTCATTACCTCACAGAAACTAACCTTCCCCCCTCACCCCCACTCTGTTCTAAAATTTGATTTGTCAATTTCACATGCGTTCATTTTTTTGATTGTATCACATTGGTATATATGGTTGTGCTGATTTTCTTCCACATATTGATCTGAGGAAGTGGGTCTGGCCCACGAAAGCTCATCACCTATAAACCATCTTGTTAGTCTTTAAAGTGCTACATAGTTCTGTCTTTTGTTTCATCTTTTACCAGTTTTTCTGTGAGAAAATGATTTCCCTGTAAGAAGCCATCACTGTATTCTAAGGGTTTTATTACTGTCACATTAGAATTTTGGGGAAAGTCAGACATTTAATGAAACCTATTAACAATGGAATTTATATAAAAATGGAAAGCCATGTAACTGTTGCTGGAAATAATAATCAACATACAGAGATAGCGATATAAGCCATATTACATATGTAAATTTTCCATGTCTTACTGAGTAATCCAGATAACAAAGTAGTGGCTCCAATTTCAAGGGCTTATTTTGAGTGGCTGAGACACATACAAAGCTACATGATATGGAGATTAACACTAACATATTGATTACAAAATACTATACCTGTTCTTAGCACCCTGCAACAGATACCAAACAAGATAATAGAAGCCCTGAGGAAGACATCTCGTTTCACAACTAATTATAACATTTAAAAGGAAAAACTCCCACAGTCCTGATTGTAGACACCATTTCATTTCAACTACAAAGTGCCATTATTATTATGAGATACTTTCAGTTGCTCTGCTTTTGCCAGCATGACCTGTAAGTGTTTAAAGTTTCATTGGGTCATTAGCAACCATACTGACTCTTTGGCAACATACGTGGACATCTCTCTAACTCTTTCTGTCTCTTTCCTATATAAATATTTGAGAGAACAATTATTAGTAGATTTGATTGGAGAGCTCATAAAATTACAGTAAAATTAAGTTTTAAGCATTTTTCTAACAGGCATTGCAAAAATATATCACCTGACATAAAAAAAACCCCAAACCTCCAGTACAGGAGTTGGCAACAGGTTCACTTTTCACACCCGTTAGGAGCTGCCAAGGGCCACGTCTGTGGATGGTCAACATTAGCAAAATGTCTCGCTGCCTGCCAATGGATTACTGTGACGGGGCTGGCCAGCCCCACACTGAACCTGGGGGCGGAGAGCCCATCTATTGGGTAGAAAACGCCCCTCTCCTGCAGCCCTGGTGGGACTGCTCCAAGTGCAGCCCAGGTATAAAAGACTGCTAGGCTGCTCAGTTGGGGCTGGCCGCTGGAGGGGAAGGAGCTCCTCTCCAGACACCAAAGCCACAGCCAGTGCAGTTGGAACCAGAGGCGCTGGACCCGTGACCCCTGCCGCTATTGTCTCCAGGCTGAGCCAGACCTCAACGCCGGCTCCGTTGGGCAGCCCCCCTAGAAGCCGTCACTACCCCAGCCACTGCTGTCTCCCAAGCCACGCCTGCCAACGTTGCTGCTGTCGACGGACCCGCATCTACAGGTGGGACCGCTGTTGGCCAGGGCGAGGGGGTAGGAAGCAACCCAGGGCGGGGACCAGGAAAGGACCCAGTGGGCTCAGTGAGTTTTGGGGAGAACTCCCCGCTGAGCCAGTGGTGGGAACCACCCGCCACTGATAGGGCCCTGGGTTGGGGCCTGGTGGAGAGGGAGGCCCTGGGCTCTCCTACCTCTTCCTCCCAGATCCCGGACAATGAGGGGATCCAATTGAAGGACTAGGCCGCTTGGCCTGTGTATAAAGGACAAGGCTGCGGGGCCTGCATTTAAAGGACTAGGCTGCTGGGCCTGTGTATGAAGGACTAGGCCGCTGGGCCTGTGTATAAAGGACCAGACCACAGGGCCAGCAGTTAAAGGCCCCGGCCTTGGGGTTCAAGGAGGCGGGGCTGGTGACCTCGCCACAACTACCCTGATGAGCTGAGGTTGCCAACCCCTGCCCTAGTATTTCATTTTGTATATTATGCTCTTTTCAATCTAATCATAGACCTCAACAGAGGAATATTATAATGGGACTAGGTGCATCACATATGAAAACATATAAGCAAAGTGCTCATAAGATTATATACCTAGCATATAGGAAATATTCAAAGTACAACAGTAAGACTGAACAGAATGCAGTGCACATTCTTAGCATTAAATTTTCTGTACAAAAGTTTTCAGGGTCAAAATAAATATGATGCTTCATCTCATCAAATAATTTATCATCTCCTTTTATTTTTTTCCAGTAAATAGATGGAGCAATCGACATTTCAAACAGCTTTGTCCACGGCTGGTCATACAAAATCAGAAAGGATGCATAAGACTACTTATATTTGAACCAGGGAGTAAACCATTTGTCTCTATTTTACTATATTTTTCTTGAAAGGTCCATCCAAGTAAAAAAAAAAATCTAACTTCTTAACAATGGCCATCAGTAGAAATCATTATTTGT
Organism: Pelochelys cantorii; assembly: GCA_032595735.1. Classification (NCBI taxonomy): domain Eukaryota; kingdom Metazoa; phylum Chordata; order Testudines; family Trionychidae; genus Pelochelys; species Pelochelys cantorii. The sequence continues at coordinate 143,589,532 of CM064327.1, forward strand.
GGACAGCTTTGCAAAAATATTTTAAATAAACTTCCATAAATATGTTGCATGTGCTACATGAGAAGATTCATCAGATATTTATCTTTCTTTTTCTCTTTGTATTATTCATCTGTGATTGTGGCTTTTGTCTCTGATTGGTGAAGGGAGGGGGGGAAATATCTATGTCCAAGTCTGAGATTGTTTGGCCTTTCTTTGTGTCTTTAATGGAGGGGCAAAGCTGAATTTTAAATAGCAAGATTGTGCAAAATATTAGCAAAAGAATCCAAAATTGGGTAGAACTCCACTGGTTTCAGCCTTTGTTTTTACCATGAATCCTATGTACATGATGATCATATCCCACCCAATACAAATTTCTTAATTATAATGTATTGTGTATAGTGGGCATGGCAGTGACTCTTATAGTTAAGGTTACCTAACTCTTTCCATTAAAGTCCTAGTCTCTACTTATGATAACTTTGTCAAACTTCAGCCATTGAGGCTGAAATTTTCCATATCAGGTGTTTGCCTGTTGAATTATTTTATTAACAAAAACACCATGGTACAGACACTTCAAATCATAAATTTAAGAGAAAATATGCTGTTTTGCCAATATTAAAAATGATTAATAAACAATTCTTGTAGCCATTGTATTGGGAGGCTGTAGTTCCTCCATGCTTTGGGGCAGGGACTTGAAATTTGGGGAAATTGCTGTGGTGCCAGCAATATGTCTTTTTTCTGTCCTTCTGACAACCCACCAAGTGTTGTCAGCTGGTGGGCTTTCTCACCAGATATGGAAAGAACCAGTGCTTGATGGGAGTGAAACAGTCAGGAAAAGGTGGTGAGCTGCCTGCCTGTCCCAGGATTCAGCAGGGAATAGAAGAAAGGGACATGTATTCTTTCCACGTTGAAGAGAAAAGGCTGCTTGGATCGAGGGAAGAGCTTGGCTTTGTGCTAATCTGGCATTTGTGTGTTTTGAATAGTAAATTGTGCTCAGAGATCAGGGCCTTAAGGCATAATTTTACTACTCAAACACACACAAGGTCACAAAGCTACACAATCTAATTCCCCTGACCAAAGTAGGCTGCAGTCCTAGAGCCATTTCCCCTGACTCTCTCAGCTCTGGGAAAGAGGACATGGTCTTCCTTCAATTTCTTTCTGAGACAAATGGTAGAAATACAATGCTGTGAAAATATAGAACATAAGCATAGAGTTCTATTAATTTTATTTTATTATAATGACTAGTGGGCTTCAAACTTGCTTAAAAATTGTAAATATATCAACAGAACGTTGTATTCAACTGATACCTAGATACGTTGTTGCTAGGGAAACAAAAGTTCAGTATTTCATTCTTACCATGGAAAACCATGGACTTTTATGGCTGTTGGGTTTTTTAACCAGAGAATTTTGGTATTTTTAATCATGGATATCTAGGATCCCTGATGACCCATGTGGGGTGGGGGTCACTATGGTTACACATGATAACATTTCGGTTTTTACAGCTTATTATAGTTTTTAATTAACAAACTACACAACATTGTCAGGATCCTGGCCAAAAGTAGGCAGGACTAATGGCAGGAACTCAAGATTTCAGAACTGAAGCCAAGGGTCAACTAGAGTCAAGAGTCAGCAATCAAGCTGAGGGTCATACTGGAGTTGGGAGATAAGATAAGCATTAGAGACAGAGTCCGGAATCAGGCTGGGGCCCAATAGTAGGTACTGAGTCCAATTGGCCAATCTGGAGTCAGAATTCAAGTCAGAGCTGAGGTCAATACCAGGAGTTCAGGAACAAGGAAGGCAGTTACAATAGCTTGCTAGAGATCTGCATTGCTATCTGGACAGTTGCTGGTGTTTCCCTGTCCCTCCACTTCCCACCCCCCCTACCCCACTGCAGGGCTTATGAAGGATAAAAACCCAATCAGGGATTGCTGAACCAATGGCCACATTACCCAAGGTAGAACTTACTTTGGTGTTCACCCTTTGTGGATTAATGGAGTGGGGTCATTTATAGTTGTTCTGGGTAGCAGTGTGTGGAACTTAGTTGCCTTGCAGGCTTAGAATAAAATCCTGATGTTCCTTCTATCCACAAATCTGGATAGGGGTGTCCTAGACAGGTTTTTCTTGGTGGGTTTCAAAGACATGGAATGCTGCTGGCTCCCAGGATTATCCCTCAGGGCTGTTACCTCCTCATCAATGAGATACTAGAGGAAGCCATATTTTATTTTCAAGTCCACTATGTCAATGACCATATATTCATCATGACCCTAAACCTGCACTGGGGGAGGAGGAGGTTTGATGCACAAAAGGTCTGTCAAGGTGTGACTTTAGTACAGACACATGAAACACAGTGTGTACCCAGAAAAATCTGAGTAGTTGGAGTTGAAGTCATAAGGTTGATCACCTAGCAGAGGTGTTGCGCAAACAGCTGCACCTCTTGTATCACAATGAATGCTGGGACTTTCCAATGTCATTTCTAGTCCTTCTTTGCATTTTTAAGATGTGTTTTAAGCTCCTTTTGGATCTCATTGATCTGCCAGATGAAGTTAGCAGCTGTGGGCTTTGTAAGGGTAACTGGAGATGGGAATGGAATCCAAAGTTCACATAAAAGTGACTGTGTGGTGAAGATCTGTTTGATTATGTTATAGGCAAGGTCAGCTTGGGGCAGAAGGGCTCACTAGTCATGGCAATAATTCATAAAGCACAGGAGATATTGTTATGTAACCTCATTTACTCTTACAGACTGGTCATCAGTTTGTAAATGGTAAGCAGAGGATGTATGAACATATACTTCAAGCAACTGTAGCATTTTGCATCAAAACCATGAAACGAATTGTGAACCTTAGTTAGACATGATCTATGCTGGGAGCTCCTAAAGATAGATAAGATATATTACCAGGAGCTGGGCCGTTTCTTCTGTGGAAGGCAAATGAGTATTGGGAGCAAAGTGTACCATTGCATTTAGCTAATTTACCACTGTAAGAACAACTATGTGTTCCTATCAGACATGGGAAGCTTGACTATAAAATGCACAGTAATGGCTGCCCAGTGTCTGCAAAGGGTTTCTGAAGTCATTAGGATGTTGAGTGTCTTTGTGTATGCTTTCTTGGTGTGAACATATAGCTTGAAGAAATTGATGTAGGAGTGAGTTGCTGCAAACTGGAGAAAGGGAACAAGCAATAAGTCTTGAGATAGCCTATGTGACCAGCTAGTGGAGAGTCATTACAGAGCCATGGAACCTCCCACTGGGGATGTAGGGTATAATCTGGACTGATGAGCAGCTGTGTCCCCTCAGATTTCAAACCTGGGGTGCCTTTTACACTGTGTGGCTGTGAGATCTATACTCCTAGTCCAGTGGAGTATATTCATGTGGCAGAGGAAGGAGGGGGTCACTGGCTCCACCTCTACCCACCCTGCCACACCCTTGCTCCACCCCTCCTCACCCACCTTTTCTTAGCACTCCCCAGAGTGGCCAGAAGCTCGGCCTGCATCTTGAATCAGGGAGGGAGAGGTGACGGTGGTGCAGCCTGCCAGCTCTGGCCCTCCTGCCTGGGGTGTGGAGGTGTATACCCACATGCACCCCATCCCCACGCATTGCCTGGGTCCTGGTCAACATACAGACTTCAGCATGTAAGTTACTCCCGGTTATATCATCTGAGTGCTGTATCCAGCCTTGAATTACACTACAGAGTAACACCATCAGACTACCAGTCCCAAAATTTTCCAGAAATGTACCTCTTGTGCTGCCCATCTCTCTCCTGGAGCTTATATAAAATCCTTCATTTTATTAATAGAAAATGAAATGCACACATCCTGTTATCCCAAATGGAGTTTCCCAAACACTTCAGTTCAAACACACTGACTTAGATAAAGCAATAAGACAAATTCATGAATGACAAAGAAATAGATTTAAAGTGAATGCAAGCAATGAAGCTTAAAAGTTAGCATGGATTATAAGAAAAAATAAAAGTGAAACAGAATGAATGCCTAAGTTAACAAACTGAAGCGAAATCAAATCAAGGTCTCTCTCACCACATGTTTAATCAGTACCACTGGCTGAACTTCTTTCAGTCAGGAGTCCTCCCTGGGTCCAATACTGCTTCCTTTGTTCTTCAGGTGTCAAGGATGCTGAGGACAGAGAGAAGGGGAGGAATGATATGGGGCATCTGCTCTCTCTTCTTACAGGTTCTTTCCCCATCTTTGAGAAGCACCTCTAGCTGAGGTTCAGGAGAGAAAAGAAGTCTGTGGGGATGGGAACCCCAAGCTGTTTCTTACTAAGATGAAGATTTTTACCCCGTGTTCCTTTCCTGCCAATGAATAACTACTTAAGCAGGTGATGGCACATTTAACCTTTTTTTACACCTAACTGAGGCATCAGCTTGTCTTTTGTCTCTGGGGAACTGATTTGGCTACTCCCCAGGCTTGGACTATTTCAAATAACATTGTACAGTAGAATCTAATAACTTTACACACCATACATTTTGCTAGGGCAACATTTAGCAGTGAGTTATAAGTTTCAGATGAGATCTCACAAGGCATACTTTATACCAAGATTATCATAATGGTGTGGAAGGGGTAAATACAGAGCTATGGACCATCACAAATGTATGTGTCCCTTGACATAAAGCAAGCAGTTACCTGGTGTTGTACCTGGAAAGAGATCCCTCCTTCATAGATAAATAGATTAGGGACTGGAGGTCTTGGAGAATGGCAGCATACAGAAAATGATGGGGCTTGAGGATGTGCAGTGACTCCATCTGGGAACAGTGATGGTCAGGGAGGTATTCACCTTTTATTGACAAGGTAGCAGCTGCCTTGTTCTGAGCTCCAGGGTGATAGGTAAAGGCAAAATTAAAGCATGTGAAGAACAGATATACTCCAATTTTTTATGATTTGTGTTTCTTTTACTGGGTGTTGGGCACCTTTGAAGTGGTAGTGCCATTTTCCAAAGGCAGTTTTGAATGCTAGATGCACATTACCTAAAATCTTGTAATTTTGTTCTGCTGGTGTGAGCTTCCAAGAATAATAGGCACAAGGGAGCAGGTGCCATTGGCAGCCAAATCTTTGGGAAAGTATTACCCCAGTTGCAGCATCCACTGCTTTGGTCTCAAAGACAAAGGCCTATAGTGAGTTGGGATGAGTCACGATCGGAGTGCTGGTGAAGACCATCATGAGTCGCATGAATGTCTGTTGTGCCTCCAGAGGTAAGATAAAGGAGGTGAGTTTGCAGAGGAGCTCTGTCCAAACACAGGGCTATCAGGTCCAAAAACCCAAGCATAAAATACATATTAAAATTAGTGAACCCTGGGAAATTTTGCAGTTCCTTGATGTTATGAAGGTCTGTCCAAGTACAAACAGCATCTACCTTTCTGGACTCCATTCAGATCTCAGAGGACAAGATGTTACCTAAGAACTCCCTGGAGCGCTTGTTGGAACTGTTTTTCTTCAGCTTTTCATGTAGGCAATGCCACTAGAGATAATCCAGAACTGAATGGATATGTTGAGTGTGTTGCTTGGGGCTCTCCAAGAAAATAGATAGACTATGATATACCAGTCAAAGATGTCGTGAAATGCAAAAATGTGAAGTGCTGAAATGTTCTTTGGGGTATATGTAAGACTGAATGGCATTAACAAACATTCATGGTGCCTACACTGGTTCAAAAGGCCATTTTTCATCCATACTCCGCACAGATCCACATCAGGTAATAGACTCCTCACAGGTTGAGATTGATAAACACCTGGGCTGATTGTATGCGGTCCAAGAATTCCTGAATGAATGAAAAATAGTAGCAGTTTCTGATGGTTAGCTGGTTGAGGGCCTAGTGATCCACATAAACAAAGGATCTGTTTCTTTTTAATGAAAAGAACTGGGAGCAAAGCACAGGTGTAGCCAAAATGTATTTTGGTTCTAGGTAGCAGCACAATTAGACAATTGTAGTAATGGTGTGGTGGTAGGGCATCCGCATTCTGCCTCTCAAAAACATCCATATAGTCATGACATTTTGAGGGAAGAGTAAGAGTCAGTTCTGATGGGGGTCCCAATGCATCAGAGCCTGGGCATGCGGTGTCCTCACTCTCATACTGGATTTGGACTGGAGAGTTGCATCTTGAAGAGAGCATTTATCTGATGGTGCACTAAGGCAAACTTGCTGACAGGAAACTGAATTTCTCCTCACACCAAAGGAGATGCAGGTCATGACTGGCCAGGCATGAGATGACAAGAATTATGGGGCCATATGGTGAATGGATTGTTCTGATTGTAGAATTTCTCAGTGGTCCTGGATAACAACTTCCAAGAGCAACATTTCAAGGGTGACGGGGCCTGAGAACCGGAATTATATATATATATATATATATAGTGTCTACGAGCTAAGGGGACCTATTTTGCTCCAGTGCATTGCCCAAGGCTTGTGCTGTCAGCATCTGTAAAATTATCCGCATATGCCCACTAAAAGAGTATTTGATGGGGTTTCCTGGGATGTGAAACCAAAACTGGATTTGTAAATGTGATGAGAGCTCTCCGTGCCTTGGATGTATTTCAGTAGGAAGTGGGGGGGGGGGAAGTCGGGGGATGGCTATCCCAGCATCTGAGCAGAATGGTCTCCCTTACAGTGCCTGGGTTCTGTAGTTTCCCTTTTTTTTTCTGTGTAACAGCCTACAATAGGCATCTGATGAGGATGTAGCTAAATTCTGGATTCTGGAACTGAAGCCAGGGATCAGAGCCAATATTGGAGTTTAGAGTCAAATTAAGGGCCAAGCCAGAGTTAGAAGTTAAGCCAGGGGTCAGAGACAAAGTTGGAAATCAGACCACTTTCTGTAAGACCTCTCAAGGCAGAACCTCCCCTGGCACTGAAATTCTGTGGCTTATGAATTGCTAGGCATGGTTGTGGGGCTGTGGGTTGCCAGATACTTCTTCAGGCCTGGGATTAAGTCCTGTTGATCTCTGCAAAGATGCAAAGGCAAGGAGCAGATGGCAGTGGTGACTTTAATCTTTGCATCTCCAAAATGAAATTAAAGCTGAGAAAAATCAACGGTACACAGAGAGTAGCAAAGAAAAGCAGTTGGTAAAGAACTGAAAACAAAAGACTTCTGTGAGAAATTCCCAATGTGAGGCTTCCCAGGTGTACTCCGCGTTGTGAGGCACTTCACCACCACTTGCCTTTAGCATAAAACAGTCTTGTCTGTGCCTGCTCTGGATCAGCTCCCTAAAACCAATAATGTCTGACAGCACAAGCACTGCCTCCCAGGCTGCTGCTGGCTTTTCTCTCTGAACAGGGAGCATAGACACAACCCAGCCCCTGAATACATAGAGCATTCCCTGCAGTATCCAGCTCCTTATTCACTGTAAACGTCCCATCTTGACAAGCCTGCTGTTTCTAAGAGGACAGTGAACACCAGTTTATAAGATTCAGCTCAGAACCACCACCTTGCTTAAACCCCACAGCGTGTAGGTATATGTATAGTGAAAACAAGAATAAAGTTATTATCAAAGAACACAGATTCAAGTGATAGGGAGCAAATCAAATGATTACATATAAAAGAAAATTATAAGTAGCTTTCTAGTGATTAAACTTAATTCCCATATAAAGAAACTCATTTTATCCACAGTCCTGTCCAGTGTTCTCATCCAAGCCTAACTGAGACCTTACTTCATGAAGCAAATCTGCTGTCCATTTGCTTCCTATGTGAGGGATGCTGCCCAAGTGTTTTCTCTCTCCCTCCCAAATACAGTAAAGCAAAACTCTGCAGTCCCCCTCAAGATTTTCTCACTCTGATGTCTCTCTCTTCCTGTTAATTTCTTTCCGAAGTTGCTACAATCCTTCATTTGCATTCAGTTCAGACTAGTGATTGCAGACTTATTGTGAATGAGAAAATACTCCATTTACATGTAAACAAATTGGTGAATGAACATCTCTTGTTTGACAGAAAAGCTGTTTTTCACTTTTGTTGGTGACTAACCCACCAGACACAGATTTAAGAACACATTGTCAATATATATACATAACTCCTTGCATAATATTTGTACATACATTTCACAATGTTACTGATGACTGACTGACACACCAAACTCAGGAGATACTTGTAAATCCTTTGCACCCACTTGCCAGTAACTATTAAGAGGATCTGTAGCCACATAGAGAACCAAAACAAAATTGAAAAATTGTAATGCACATGGAGTCTCGGTGCTAACATAAATCTGTGAGAACTTGAGATCTCGTACAAAATGTTAGATAGAAAACTGGAAGTCTTTGACAAGAGATGCCTACAAAAGTTTCTGGGCATTGGATTGAGAGACTTTATCACTAATGAAGAGATTCAAGAAATTACCACTGGGACCACTAGAAAAAGAAGGAAACACTGGACATATCTCGGTCTTTCATGCTGGATGCCAACACACAGACACGCACATGAAGATGCTGAATGGAAAACTACTGGTTCAAGGAAATGAAGCCCTCAAGAGAAATTTTAAAAAGTATTCCTAATGAAGAGGCAGATTAGTTATTATCAATACAATAAAGCCAGATAGATGCAGCAGCTAATGACAGAAGGGAAGGAAGAGACAAGTTTCTGCCCTGTGTGCAAATCAAGGGTGCAATTTATGGGAGGTTGGGGGGGACAGTATCCCTCCTCCTGAGTTTGAACCCCCTTGATTTCATATTTGAGGTTTGCTTAAAGCTTCATGCCCTGACTCCAGAGGCCATTCTTCAATTCAACAGAGTTTGAGCTGCTTGCAGCTTTGCCTTTGGGGCAGGGAGTTTGTTATAAAAAGAGAGAGGCAGGGTGATTAAGAGTAACAAAAGGCTGAGTATTCCAGTAATTGAAGGATTCTTAGATCATCATGAAAACATTGCCAGGTACTCCACTTAAAAGATGGGAGGGAGGAGCAGGAATGAGCATTTTGCTGCTGGGATTTGCATTTGGATTACTGCGTTAAACTAACAAAAGTTCGTGAAAAAGGGGTGAACAGGAACTAATAGAAAGCTGACTGCAAAGAGCTACAAAGGGATTTCACAAAATTGAGTGACTGGGCAACACAAAGGCAGATGGAATTCAGTTTTGATAAGTGCAAAGTTATGCACATAGAAAATATAATCCTAACTGTAGATACAAAGTAGCTGTTACCACTCAAGAAAGAGATCTTGGAATCATTGTGGATAGTTCTCTGAAAACAACTGCTCAATGTGCAGTGGCAGTCTAAAAATTAAAAAGCTAACAGAATATTGGGAATCATTAGGAAAATAGAATAGATAATAAGACAAAATACCATATTGCCTCTACATAAAGTCATTGTATGCCCACATCTTGACTACTGTATATAGATCTGATCAACCCATCTAAAAAAAGGATATATTGTATTTGGAAAAGGTTCAGAAAGGGCAACAGAAATGATTAGGGGTAAGGAACAGCTTCCGTATGAGGAGAGATTAACAAAACTGGGACTTTTCAGCTTAGAAATGAATGATATGGAAAAATAGAATAAGGAAATGTTATTTATTCCTTCACTAACATAACACAAGAAGCTGACCCAATTAAATGTATAGGCAGCAGATTTAAAACAAACAAAATAAATTATTATTTACACAATTAACTTGTGGAACGCTTTCCCAGAAGATGGTGGAAAAGCCCAAACTCTAACAGGGTTCCAATAAGAACAAGATAAGTCCAAGGAGGACAGGTCCATCAATGGCTACTAGCCAGAATGGGCAGGGATGGTGTCTCTAGATTCTCTTTGCCAGAAGCTGGGAATGGGAGACTTGGGATGAATCATGATGATTGCCTTTTCTGTTCATGCCTTCTGAAGCATCTGACATTGGCCACTGTTGGAAGACAGGATACTGGGCTAGAAGAAACATTGATCTGACCCAGTATGGCCATTCTGATGTTTATATAGAGCTGAAATGTATCTGCCTCCTTGCTGTAATCCACTAGACCCCACTCCCCTTCCAGAGCTGAGACATAGCCCAGAGCCCATGACTCCTGACAGGGTCTCTCTCTCCACAGAGTTAGTAACAAAGTAAGAATATACATTAAAATTTTAAGGCTAACCAGTGTCCCTTCAATGACTTGCCACAAGATATCAGAATACGTTAGTGCTACAGCTGAATGGGTCTAATATTTATTTAATTGTCTTTTTATATAGGAATTAGATACAGTGCTCATGTCAGCTAACTGCTAAGTTGTCTGCCAAAAAAAGTCGACTTTTCCAGTGCCTTGGTAGCCTCTGGATTGAGATGATGTGTGGATGGGTGGAGGAGGGCAGATGGGTTTGGTTCCCCTCCTCCCCATTTGGTGTTTGGATTGTACTGAGCATGCTCAGTAATACTTCTGAAGCCTCTGTCCTTAGTCTGCCCCTCCATGGCCTCACTCTCTTCTCCCCCCATCATGGCATGCACAGGTCACACACTCCCTCCCTCCCCCACCAAAATCTGAAATGGCTCCCCTGGTGCAAATAATGACTGAGTGTGGCTGAAGAAAGCACAAAGGTGCTTAAAAGAAATATAGACAAGCTGGCAATCAATGCTGATATCTGTGAAGGCAGAAGAATTCACAGGACCTGATAAAAAGGGTAAGGCTTACTGGTGAAGTACCATACAGATGAAAACAAAGATCTTATATTTGATTCATTGGAGGACTAGGAACTAATTGAGGGATGCAAAGAAAAGGATGCTATTAGCTGAATGGTGAGTCAGGCAAATGAGCCTAGCAGCAGTATGAATGGACACAAGGAAGGCAATGCGTTTTTTCTCTGTTTTGTCTGAATTTCACCTCATAACTGCTGCCTAGCCATCAAAAAAAGAATAAGAAGTTTTGTGTAATTCATCTCTTTTTCCTTCCTCATGGGTTTTAGGGAGAAACCCATGTTAGTGCACAACAGAAAAAAGAACATGGGAAAAATATAGCAACTAAACACAGCAAAGACAAAAATAGTGTGTGGGCAAAAAATAGCATTAAAAACCTTGCCTGTAAAACACTGGGCCTCAAACATTGCTTATAAAAAAATAATGCAAGTGAAAAGAGTAGTAGAAGTAGTTCATACATCCCTTACTCACTTTGGCGAGATTTATTCATATGAATATTCCCACTGATTTCAGTTAGACTGCCTGAGTAAGTGCTCACTGTCCTGAATAAAGGGTTGCACAATATAGCCCAAAGCCTGCAAACACATACCAGATAAAATATTGCCAACCTAAACCCTGCCAACAGAAGGAGATAAAACATTTATTGAAACATGAAATTAAATCCAATCTTTTAATTAATGATAATAAAGGTGAAAAGGTTGGATTGTACAACAGAATTTTCTAATTGCATACTAACTGCAGTAATTATATAATCAACTAAGGGCCCAATTCTGCAATCCTGGATTACAATGGGACTATTTGAGCAATAAGTGGGTACGCAACATTGGTAAGAATGACTTTATCACATCGTATATAAATCATTTATATAATGAAAATGAATTTAAACTTCAACTGAAATTCTAGGCATATAATATATCTATTGAATTACACACATAGAAAAAATAAACCCCCCTCAAACAAAAATTGCAAATACACTGATATGTTTACTAGCATGAAATTTGTGTGATTGCAATTCACGATCATCTTCAAAGCTAAATGCAAATCATTCAGCTAGCTTTTTAGATGATTGTGCTTTGCAGTCACAAAACATGTATGCATAGCATCTATTAGTTAATTACTGCTTCAGAGCCAGAGTGTAAAATATTTGCTATTGTTTGATTCAAGAACAAAAGTGCTTTATCATATCATAACACTTCAGTTTTATATAGTTTAATGAAGCCCCTTGATATGTTTAAAAGTAAGAAAAAAAAGGAGGAATTTTTTTTAGATCTAAGCTTGGATTTCTTTCTGTCAAATAATTGTGAGAGTAATACAAACAAAAAAAATCCCCTGAGATAGGGTTATGCAGTTTAGGAAAGAATGTATAAGGATCTTTGAGACTAGAATCTGCACCTGCAGAGGCAGAACATCTGTCATTCCTATATCACCACAGGGAAGGCATGCAGGGCTACACCCAAAGGACCACTGAGGCGATTAGGCACTGCAGGAAGTACCACACAAAGGGTCTGGAATGCTAGCACCCTGTGGTGGCCCTCTGATTGGCTGTGTTCACTATTTAAACCTAGGTCACTCTGGATCTTGTCCCTACGCTTCAATGTATCCACATCTCCCCCCGCTTAGAGTCATCTGTGAATTTGTTGAGGGTACAATTCAACCTATCATCCAAATCATTAATGAAGATGTAGAACATAACTGCCCCCAGGACAAATCCCTGGGGTATTTCACTGGGCATTGACTGCCAACTACACATTGACCCATTGATCACTATCCAATGAACCTTAATGTCTACACAACTTTCTGTCCACATGATAGCCTATGTTACCCACGTAGTTCTATTGTTTGGAATTGTTTGAAGATTCTACATTCTGTTTTCTGCTTTACTAGTCATTGAGATATATTGAAAAAGTATATTAACATTACATTCAAATGCACATCAAGATGGTCAGTCAGGGGTAAAGGCAGTCCTTTCAGTACAAGTTAGGCTTGTGGTCTTCCTGACACAGTACACAAAATCACTGGGGGAGGCTAGCCCCAGCTCTGCCCCTTCCTCCAGAGAATATGCTGATGCCATAATGATCTGGGGCATCCAAATCCTCCACTGGCTACATGCGCCTCACCTTCCTTTCACTGTATTGTATGCACCCAAAGCCAGCTATATATTTACATCAGATTACAGAGAAAAGTTAGAAGTGCTAAGCTAGGCTTTATCTTTCTCCCTGACTCCTTTTTCTTTCTTTTTCATGGCCAATTGATTGAGATATATTAAAAGTTGCACTCCAGTATAGGTGATGCAGTGTACACGGGAGGATGACTTATTCTTTAGTCCACACTGGCTGCTTTGTGCTGCTATGTCCATGCAAAGAGGTCAGAAAGCAAATTTAACCAGCTGCCTACATGACTTTGCACCAGCAGCAGCTGTATGCCATAGGGCATGTCAACACAGCAGCATTATTTCGAAATAACTAGGAGAGCATCTACACAGCAAACCCGTTAATTCAAAATAATTTTGAAATAACGGGTGTCTTACTCCAGATTTTGTAACCCTCATTTTAATAGGAATAACACCTATTTTGAAATAGTTATTTTGAAATATGGTGTGTGTAGACAGAACAGTTGTGGTTATTTCAAAATAACTGGCCTCCAGGGCTTCCCACAGGTATCCTGGTGGCCACTCTGTCCACACTCATCAGGATTCTATAGTTCCCCATCCCCTGCAGGTTTTAAAGATGCAGCCACAGGGGAAACAGTGTGTGGCACACAGAAGGCCCAGTTATGCCTGCCTTGCTGCTATGCAGACCACAGTGCTCAATCTGAGTCCCCCACAGCTGTGAGTACAGCTCCAGCCACCTCCCAAGCCCCTGCCCGGAGGTGGAGGACCCCATCCTGGACTGGGATGGAGATCCTGTATCTCATAGAGATCTGGGGAGATGAGGCAAACCTCTAGGATCTCTGCACCAGGCACAGGAACGTCTATGGCTGGATGTCCAAGAGCCTGGGTCAGAGGGGACACAGATGCACCCAGGAGCAGGTGTGGATGAAGGTGAAGGATCTAAGGCAGGCCTATACCAAGGCCAGGGAGTGCAGCTCCCTCTCAGGGTGGCACCACAGACCTGCCAGTACTACAACCAGCTCCATCGCATCCTGGGAGGGGGATCTGTCCCTTCCCTCCCCCTTGTGCTAGACTCTGGGCAGAAGACACCCATTGCCACTCTTCCGGAGGGCAGGCCTGCAGCCAAGGAAGAGGAGCAGGAAGAGAAGGAGAAGGACCAGGCCACAGATTCCATAATGCCTGCCAGCCAGGATCTCACCCTCTCCTTGGAGCCGGTACCACCCTCACAGGATGCCTCCCTGGGATGAGATGATGCAGGGGAAGGCCCATCAGGTGAGCTCCCTAGATACACATGGGGGCAGGCGGTGGGTGGTATGGAGCTGCATGCTCCTTGCTCAGCCTTCTTGGCCTGGGCATCGCACAGCAGCCTGCACACGTGGGAGCACATGGAGCACCGGTACACGGCACACAGCTCCAATGAGGCTGCCTCAGAGGATGGAGTGGTAGCTGTCTGGAGGAGTGAACTTCCACAGACCAAGGGCGACCCACTTCTGGAGAGGGATGTTGGGTCGCATGTGGGTGTCCCATTGCCTGAGGGCAGGGGCGAGCCACTCACACAGCTCCAGGAACGTGTCCTTCCACATGTGGAAGTTCTGGAGCCAGTGCTGGTTGTCCCACTGCTCTATGACAATCCGGTCGCACCAATCAGCACTATTATCCAGTCTCCAGAAGCGGTGGTGCACGGTGTGCAGGAGAGGGCAGGAGGGGCTGTGCTGCATGAGCTGCACATGAAGACAGGTGAGGAGGTGCCCTGCAGGGTGCCAGTGCCAGAGGAGCAGCCAGGAGGTGCATCATGAGATCCAGGAGCAGGCAACTGCTTTTCAACAGGTCCAGATTCATCGCAGAAGTGTTGTGATGTCTGCAAGGGCAACCAGAGCAGGCTGTGGAATGGGTTTGCTATCCCGCAAGGAGGTAGGCAAAAGAGAGGAGCCTGAGACACAGTTGCACAGGGGGGTCCCTTTAAGCACGAGCCTCAGATAGCCTCTGGAAGCAACTACAGGAAGTGACTGCTGTCCTGATGCCCTGCCTGAAGTGCTTCTGGGGGGGGGGGGAGTGGGGCCTCAGATGCAATTGAAGCTTCAATGTGTGTGGATGTTCTATTTCAAAATAGCTCAGCTCTATTCCAATGGGCATTTGCAGTGTGGATGCACTATTTTGAAATAAGTTATTTTGGAGTTTTCTTCCAAAATAGCTTATTCCAAAATAAGCGTGCAGTGTAGACATACCCATACATTCCTGGCCCTTAAAGTAGGGGTCGTTCAATGCAGGGAAGTCAGGTGGCCAAGACACCAATCTCTTGATGCCACAATGATCCTTTGGAGCCAGCCACAGCTAAGTGTAACTTAAAACAGCATTGCACTGATTAAAACGGTATAACAAACAAAGAAAGAAAACTCTTATGTTCCTCTAATTCATGTGCACTTTAAACATTCTTTGTTCACTTTTTTACATTACTCCTGCAACAGAATGGTGCAATACTGAATTACCTGATCCATATGGATAATCTATTGAGATCTGGAATAGTTTATCATCGTGAAAAGTATACACAACAGGAAAGACGTGTTCAGTGCCTATATGGATATTTGGGCCAAATCCTTATGTCCTTAAATACTCCTTTTCTGAGATAAGAACCCATTGGCACCAAAGAGAGACAGATGGGTCTACTTCTGCAGCTGTAGCCTGAAGTACCGATAAGGAAAGGCGCCCAACTCTCAAAAGAACTCAGTAAGGACTTCAGAATTCGATCCATGATGACCATTATTTACACATGCTGGAAAACCAAATCCAGTCCCAACTCCCTCTTGACTTCAGTGTTAATATAGTTCAATTTAGTGCTGTTCTATTTATCTCTTGATCATTATATTATTTTACATTTATTGTCAAATAGTGTATACATAACTGTATCATTCCTATTAAATGAGTAATTGTCTGTATCTATATATTGCTGCCCCGCCTCCCTAGTTTACATAATTAGTTCATCAGACTGTAGGGCATTTTCTAGTGTTTTATCCAGTATAATTTTAAAAATCCTCATTAGTGTAGCTTCCATAACTGGGGATTATTCCATTACTCCACTAACAGTTTTTCCTGGTCCTCTATGGCTCTTTTCACGTTAGGCATGCCAAAGACGCAAAATATCTCATAACAAATCATCTGTGGAAATGAGAATGGAAGAATGTGCTTTAAAAACCAAGTAATTTTCCTTCTAAACATATGTTTTCCCTCAGCATCCCAATTTCTAAGGTACTGTACAGCGCTCTCTGAATTCTGCTAAAAGAGTAAGGTAAACATTGTATTGTTAGTTTGAGAGAGCATATAACAACAAATGTGCTGGCACATTTCCCTCTAGCCTGAACCTTTCTCACTTCTCCAAGCTTTCTGATGTCTTTCCAGTTTGGAGCTCCTGCTTAGATAAAACAGATGACTTTCTGGGCCTGTTTCTGCTAACAGCAGGCAGGAGCAACGGTGACTGATTGGTTGAAACATGAGGATTAATGGGTATTTATATTTCATTAAATTTTATGCTCACTGGAGAATAATGTATCACTCGCAGATATTGAAACATATGTCAACCCTATCCACTTACATATAATTCAATTTGACTTAAATGCATTGATCAAATTTTATTAAAGTCCAATATATCTTCCAAAAAGGCCTGCTAACACAATATTGCTGCTTCACATTCATCAGATAAAAGGAGGCAATTGTGTTGTAATTCTATTTATACCATTTTTCGGAAAAGGGGAGATTATTGTGGAGAGAATACTCATTACAAGGTGACTGGAGCTGGCTGAAGGACTTGTGACTCAGATTATTAAGAGAATTCTCAAGTGATGCCCTTTAGTTAAAATTTCCCTGGGGTGGGTCATGCTTGTTTTTGTCCCTGTCGGAAAAGAGAAATCAGCATTGCTAACAATATTACTCAGGAAAGTTTGCCATGAGAGATTTGGGAGCATGCTAACAATTTGTCATCTTTTTTCCCCTAAAAGCTCAATTTATGAATCATGCATAATTGGCTTGTTTTCTAAAGCTACTGCTCGGTATTTATTTCACTCCTCTCCTCTATACATCTCTTAAATTTGTATTTCATAGTACATATGAAAATATTATTATATTTTTTCTTAAATCCTATATAGAGTTTTAACATCTTTCAGATATAGTTGCTATTGTCCACAGGCCATAGGCTGGACCTTTTTATCCTTCATGCACCTTAATTTAGCTATACTCCATTTTTTTCAGCGGATGGCTACATCATTTTTGCTATGATCCAGCAAACTGTTTAAGCATGTGGAAAACTGTATTGCCAACTGAAAGCATTCGATAATTATGAGAATTTTAAAATAATAATTTGGGGTGGGGGTTTTTTGCCTTCTGGATTTTAAGCTATTGTGCGGGAAACCATGTGCCTCCAAAATGTACTGGAATAACTCAAGGTCAGAAATGTGCATATAAAAATACAAGAGTCTCTTTGGTTGTTTGCCCTGCTGTTTTCCATCTGTGTTCATCTTTCAACATAAGGGATTTTCCCTTCTTTTTCCCTTACAAGAACATACTCCAGAAAATGTCTCTTTGTCTATACCCTCCCAGTAGTCATCTCTACCTCGTCAGTCTCCTGTTTCTTAAATTTCCCTGACCTATAAAGGTACGTCTACACTGCGGCGCTATTTTGGGATACCTCTGGTATCCTGAAATAGCTATTCTGCATCTTGACAGCGTGCCCGTTATTTTGAAATATCTTTCAAAATAATGGGCGTGCTATTCCAACATCCCTGTAAACCTCATTCCATGAGGAGTAAGGGACATTTAGGAGTAGCTCTGTGTAGACAGCGCCAAATTTGGCTCTGTGTAGACAGCTCCAAATTACAAAATAAGCTATCTTGAAATACACTCAAAATAAGTTACACAATTTGCTTAGCTCAAATTGTGCAGCTCATTTTGAGCTAAGGGTTCAGTGTAGACGCACCCTAAGTCTCCTCCTAACCCACACACTGATCTGCGAGTTTGAGGTTGGAAGGAACCATTAGATTAAATCTAATCTCCTGTTTATCACAGGCCATTAAATAACACCCAGTTTCCTCTGTATTGAGCTGAATAACTTGTGTTTGGCTAAAGTATATTTTCCAATAAGGTATCCAATCTGATCTGAAGACATCAAGAGATGGAGACTCCACCACTTTCTTTGGTAGTTTGTTCCATTATTTAACCACCCTCAATGTAAAAGTCAGTGTCTTATTTCTGGTTTGAATTTGTCAGAGTTGAGCATCCATACCTTGGTTCTAAAGTAGCCTTTTTCCAGTGGAAAGAAGAACCTTTTAATAGTCAATATTGTCTCCCAATGAAGGTATTTACACATTGTAATCAAGTCACTTCTTAATAGACTTTTGATAAGCGAAACATATTGAGCTCTTTTTAAGCCTCTCACTGTAAGTTATTTTCTTCAGATCTGAAATAATTTTTGTGGTTATTTTCCACATGCTCTACAATTTTTCCATATCTTTTTGACTATGTGGACACCAGAGCTGTACACAGGATTCCAGTATCTGTCAAACCAATGCCATATACAGAGGTAAAATCACCTCCCTACTCCTACTCACTACTCACTCCCACTACAAACATCCCCACTGTATGATGATTCCCCACTGATGACTATTTTTTGAGATCTGCCAGTAATTCAGTTCTCAGTCCATTGAATGTCTGCTTTATTTATGATGCACAGATTACTTCTTTAATCAGAATGTTGTGCAGTACTAAATCAAATGCCTGTCCAAAGTCTGAGTATATTACTTTTATGCAGTCAGCTTTATCAATGAAACTAGTAATCTCATCAAACAATGAACTCCGTTTTGTTTGTCAGGACCAATTTTCCATAAAACTGTGCTGACTAGCAGTAACTATATTCCTATCCTTTATTCTTTATTAATTGAATCCTGGATCACCTTCTCCATTATTTTGCTTGGGGTTGATGTAAAGCTAATTGGCCTCTGGTTATCTGGGCCATCCATATTAACTATACACCTCAGCCTCCTTTCTAAGCCCTACATTACTCTGTCCCCCTTAACCTCCTTTTACCCTGCTGCTCTGTTTCCTCTCTCTCCTCCTGCCTCCCAGATCCCCTGTCTTCTACATTTTCTGATCAATCCCTTTTTGCTCCTCTTTGCTCTGCTCTTCACATTCCTCTCCCTCCTTATAGCCTTGTGTCTAGCCTCCTAACCACAGAGCAGCAGACAACTTCTCCACTGGCAGCCTAGCTTCAGTGCAGAGCAGGGCTGTTATTGCTCTCCCTGAAATTCCCACTATGTAGATGCAGAAGTGATTATGATGCAAAGATTGTGGTCAGAAAATGCAGCATGGTCTGAGAAGATGATGTGGTCAGGATGCAGGGAGCCACGTTACATGGTCTCCCCTCAGAACCAAAAAGTTCACAGGAAACATTATGTTTACCTGCCCCACACAGCTCTGAGTCATGGATTCCACTTTACACTGAAGGCCAGTCGGTAGGAACTACATTGAGCATGCAACAGACTAATTGATGTGCTGGGAGAGTCTGGTAACTAGGAGGGTTAAGAATAATACTATTGTGGCCAAAAAGCTTCAGAATCTCTTACAGCTGATATGTGGTCAGACAGGTAGGCCAGCATAGTGATGGTATTATAAAGGGTCTATAGGCGTAATGAAGAGGGGAGAGAGAATACAAGTGTGATGAAAATGGTGCTCTGGGCAATTAGATTTCTAATTATTTTAATGAACCTTTATTGACATTGATGAAGTATACAACTGCTGCTGAAATGTAACAAAAAAACCCAGACTACTTAAGTATCTCTCACAGTGGTTATGACCTAACTAGGATAGGGTTACTCAATGTCTGGGGGTTGATCCCTTGTGATCCATTTATCATCACTGCCCATTCCTGAACCAGAGAGATGTTGCTACCTGGTATGACACTGTCTTTCTTCCTTCCTTCTTTTGCTAGGATCAGCTCTCATTGATTTTAAGAAGTTGTACAACTGATTTCAGTGGGGATTCAGACCAATGCCAATTGCTTTTCCAACATTTACCCACAATGTGTGCATCCTAATTTGTGTGTGTGTGTGCTGTTTTCCATGAATTCTTTATATGTGATTTTTCTTTGTGCTGCTGGAATCGCTGACATTAGACAATAAAATCAAAGTGCCCTTAAAACTCACAGTATTCAAGTTACTAATTAGGCTGTGTTCCTATGACTGCTGTTTATTTGTAGAAACTGTCCATTCTGCTGTGTCACTGTGTATTTCAACTCCTTTCCAAATATAGAATAGCTTTTGTATTAAAAGTGAAAGTGAACATCTCCCATTGCAGGTAGGTACCATGTGTCATTCACAACTGTTCTGGGGACGCAGTTGTTTACCTCTCTGTGGCTTATGTGAAAAGTTATACATTTTAACTTATAGGTTTAAAATACCAACTGCCTCTGAGACAATGGACAAAGAAATATTCAAACCACTATCTTAGTTCCTTTTATTTATCTTGGAATTCTTGAACATTAGCCCAACTCATTAGAAGACTTTTGGGTGATCACTTGTAATTATTTCAAATCCAATCCTGCCAAGGGTCTTGCCACAGGTATGTATTTAAATAAAGTTAATGATTTTCTGTATTTATTAGTTATGTTTAACTGGTGTGTGGTAATGGAAAATATTGGTTAACTTCTGGGACACTATGGACCATGTTTGTGCTGCAAAAGTTCACATAACCCCATACAGTTGCTGAATTATATATCAGAAAATGGCCATTCCAGGTGTATCTCCCTCCCATCCCCTCCACCCCCCCCCCAAAAAAAAAAGCAGGAGAGGGAACTCTAAAGGGAAGAGGATACATGAGAGGACTCTCTGAGGAGCATATGGAATGAGGCAAAAGGAGCGTACTTTTCCTCTTTATGCATTTGAGCTGACTGAGCCATGCTCCATATTCAAACACCTTTACGCAAACCATTTCTAATCTGAGAAAATACAGATTGCATGGGGTGTTTCCTTCAGGCTGTTCACAGCCAGAGTATAGGTGCATGTTTATTAACACTGCTGCTTCATATGGCCCATACCATTTAGATATTGAAATAAAAGCACAGGTGTGACATACAATGCATATCACTCCTGTTAGCTCTTTGTGCTTCAAAAGAAAACCACTCTGACAGCCCTGCTCCTCTGAAAGTGCTAGTATCCCACTGTGATATTAGTTTAAAGAGATGTGAGAAATACATAACAATGTGAGTTGCCCTGTCCCCAGCACTAATGATGTAGTGTTAAAACATTTAAATGAAGAGCTGCAGGCACCTAATACACAGGCATTGCTTTAAATAAGAGGCTTCACATGCCTTTGTTCCACTGAATTTGTCTTGTTATTATACCCAAGATAAGGTGCCCTATCAACAGATAAATAACTATTTTCTTTTCTTTGCCTTTCCATCTCTGCCCTTTGCAGAACCTGCTGTCTTCATCCCTCCTCTCATCTCCCACACTGTAAGTTGGGTTAAGGAGCGGGTAACTGGCACTACTTAATGAAAAAGGGAAACAAGGCCTGAGTAATAGGAGAGTGGAGTGAACAAACAATAGTGTTCTCTGAATATTCACTCGCTTTTTTAAAAAAATGACTTTGCTTCATAATTTCTATGGCAATTTCTGTTCTGTTTTCATATAGCTCTGTGTGAGCAGTTTATATTCACACAAATATTCACAAGAAAATATTTCGTCATTGCATGCCTATATAGTCAGTATGGTAACCAAATTTTAAATTCACGCACAAAAATGTCTGCTAGAAGTGTTTACTCATGCAACCAGGACTCAGAAATAGTACCATGTGTCTTATCTGTGTGACAATCTCATGTGACTCACCTATGTTTGTGACAGTGACATGTATTCAATCACATATAATTATCACTGCTCAAACAGTGAATATGGAACATTGCATAGGCACAGAGAACTGGGCTGCATTGACTTCATAGGTTAAAAAGTGTATTGAATACTTTTCAATAACATAAATTCCAAGAAATAGTGGTCTGTTCATAAATACACTAAGGAGAAAAACAGGCTGAATTTGTCAGTTGAATTATTCATTGTAAATTATTCACTCAACTCTAATAATAATAAACCATCAAAATGCTAATTCAGATCTAGCCTTATGTTTCTGGAAAGAACAATTAATTACATTTATTTATTATCAATTATTTATCTATTTGTTTATTTTATGAAGTCTGGATTTGCAGAAATCTTCCTAAACTCTCTCACCAAAGGAACTGATCGTGAAAACTTTTATATGGATAGCACCTCCTTAGGTGAGTTGTACAGTTGAAGTCAGTAGCCATTCACTAGTTTTTTTAGGGTCAGTTCTAGAGATTTTACTGGCTTAATTCAATTTCATTTGCCTGTTCACTTATTTATTATATTTCCTTTTTAAGATGTTCATTTAATACATTTTTTCTAATGAATCTGTCTCATCACTAGCATTTGTTTCTCCTTTACTCAGTTTCCCCCACTTCTATTCTCTCTTTTTCTATTTTCAGCTTTTTATTATTTTAAATTTCTGCTCTTCAAACCTTTTCTTCTTTTCCCCTTTTTAAAGTCTTTCTCCCCTCCCCCCCATTCTTCTCCTTCTCTATCATTATCTCTCTCATATAAGACAATTAATGTGTCTGAGCATGAGCCAAAAATTAAATATTGAGAATTTTCTGATATCAGCCTTAACAAAGAGTCATTTATCCCTCTCTCTCTTTCCTGTTTCCCTTTCATCTTTTTTTTTTGTCCATGCACTCCTTTTCTTTCTGCTTTGCCACTTTTCTTCCTTTCAGTTTATCTCTAATACCGTATCCTTTCAATTCTATATCAAGATATCTATTAAAGTGCACTTGTCTTCCTCCAGGTCAGTGTCATGAGAATCATGTGCCATCCAAGTCACATGTTTGCCGTTAATGAACTAGATGACATTCTGGCTCACATGGTTTAAAGAATAACGATTACAGATATTTGGGAACTACCAAAAAGTAGTACCTGCTTTTATCTATGGTACAAATTATTATCACTCTATACCTATGTGGTGCCAATGACAGATACCACTGATAATCTACTAATTTTTTTAAAAAAACAACAAATGGTCTGGTAGCACTTTATAAACTAACAAAACATGTAGATGGCATCATGAGCTTTCATGGGCACAGCCCACTTCTTCAGATGACCAGAATTATGAGTTTAGGATGTGTACACCCAAAATAAATAGGAGAGGGGAAGGGGAGGGGGGCAGGAAAAAAAAGGGAAGGGGGGTGGGAGACAGAGAGCAGAGGGAATCAGTAAGTATCTGAAGATTGGGTAGTTAAACCGAAGCAGATAAGCATCAAAGTCAATAGATAGACTCCCATGTCAGGAAGGATACTACACAAAGAACTCATAACTCCGGTCATCTGAAGAAGTGGGCTGTGCTCATGAAAGCGCATGATACCATCTACATGTTTTGTTAGTCTATAAAGTGCTACCTGACCATTTGTTGTTTTTTTTCTGTAACAGACTAACTTGGCTATCTCCTGAAGCTTCTAATTTTTTTAAGTGCTTTTTAAATGTTTCTGTTGGTGACTTTTCCCTCTGCAGCAGTAGCGAACATGTGCACCATTCTGGGTGCTAGGGGTACTGTTCTACAGGGAGTGCCTTCTTTTCTTGAACTATACATATAGTCTTCTCTGTGCTTGGCACCTCCCTCAAACACCTAGATAGATATGACTTCACCTTGCTGTCCCCTCTTCTCTAGGGGACCAAGTTCCAGCTTGCCCACTACAGACTTCTGACTCTCAGTCAGTTTCTCTGTGTGAGTCTGCAGCTGCTAACAAATTCCCCTCCCCAGTCTCTAGAGCAGATCCTTTAACAGATCTGTGTCTTTTGATCTCCAGTTTCCAGCCTTGGCGAACAGCCCTGTCACCAGGGTTAGGCTGTAGAATCCTTCTTCATGGGTACAAATCTGTCTGTTCTGTTCGAGTGGATGTGTCTTATGACCATTGATTTACCTTTCCTGCCTGGTTGCTTTAACAACTCCTTTTTATCCAGGGCATATTATGCTTATAAAAATATATACAAATTTTCTCTTGTTCACCACAGAGGGCTATGCAATCTATCAGAGAAAGGTATATAGCAAGATCTAAATAATGTCAGGATTGGAGCTAAATACTTCTAGACTCAAGATAAGTTGCATTTAAAAACTAGTGATGATAATTAATTACTGAGACAATTTACCAATAGATGTGATGGATTCTCAATCACTGGAAATGTTTTGATTCAGAACTATATGTTTTGTTTTGATAATCTCAGAACATTACAGTTTAAAATAGAAATCATATATTAAAATATAATATATAAATATAATGTAAGAAATGCCTGCTTGGTGTGACATTCTGTTATACTCTAGTAGTAGCCAGGCCAGCTAGGGATTGATGAGTCTGCTACATCTTCGGCTGACAGAGATGTGACTTTTTGATTAGGCATAGGAGCTCATGTATTAAGATCAAGAGGGTCCAAGTTGATCCCCTTCTGCCAATGAACCACCTAGGGGCATCAACATTACAGACAAAGAATGTTGGCAATTCCCTGAATGCCTCTCCCTAATTGAGGGAGTATGAGTGATCTCCTTCCTGAGGTTAGCACTGTGGATAAATTGGCACCCTCATGAAGGTCATGCAACTTCACTCCTACAATCAGTCATTGAGGTATGTGGGTTCCTCCACTTTAGAGAGGCCACTAGAGTAGAATAAACTGGACTCATAAATTCTAGGAAATCTATTCTGGGAGTTGTATTACTTGCAGGTTGTAGGGTGTTACCAATATTCCAATTCTAAATCCATCTTTCCCTGCCTTCTACATTTCCTCTTGTGAATAAAGTGTACCTTGATTGTTGGTTCATCCATAATGAGTGGAGTCATTTGGATAAAAGCTAAACATGAGCTCCCAGTGTGAAAATGTGACCAAAAGAGCTTATAGGTTGCATAAACAGGGGAATCTTGAGTAGGAGTAGAGAGGCTTCAGGCAAAGGTTAAAGAGAGCATCACACCACGACTTACCTATCATGATGGGAGACCCGAATGTAAAGATTGGTAAGGACAACACAAACCATGACAGAGCAAAGAGAAGACATGGATGTGGCACCATAAATGAAAATAGATTATGAATATAAATTATCTAGTCATCAGTGGAACTCTATTTCTACATAGTGAAATTCACAAGCTGACATGGTTTCCTCCAAATGGAGAAATAAGGAACCAGATTGACTATATGATGATCAATGGCAAATGGTGACACTCACTGATAGATGTGAAAATGAGAAAGGGTGCAGATATTGGCAGCAACCATTGCCTTCTTACAACTTCCATCAAGATAAAACTGAGATGTGTGTGTGTCCACTAAACAAGGGGCATGGATGTTAGGACATTGACAAGCTAAAGTCCCCTGAAATATAGGAAGCCTTTGTTCTTCAGTTAAAGAACAGGTTTCAGATACTTGCAGACTTTGATGAAGAGGAGGGGAATGCAGATGAATAGGAGCAGAGAGGTTATTTTACCACTGAATTTGGCATTGGTGCAATAAATGCTGGAATACTGTGTCCAGTTCTGGTGTTCACAATTCAAGAAGGATGTTGATAAATTGGATAGGATTCAGAGAAGAGCCACAAGAAAGATTTAAGGATTGGAAAACATGCTTTACAGAGATAAATTCAAGGAGCTAGATCTATTTAGCTTAACATAAAGAATGTAAATAAATGACTTGCTTACAGTCTTTAAGTATTTTCACGATGAACAAATATTTAATATTGGTCTCTTTGATCCAGAGAAAGATCTATCAATGCAACGGCTGCAAATTGCAGCTAGAAAAAGTCAGACTGGCAATAAGACATATTTTCAACAGTGAGAGTAATTAACTAATGGAATAGTTTATAAAGATTGTGGTGGAATTTCCATTATTGGCAATTTTTAAATTAGGACGGTAAATTTGGGTAAAAGAGAAAGCCAGTGAGAAAGAAGGTGTGTTCATGTGTTTTGGTACCATGGTGAAACCAGCATGCACTTATGATGAGCGCCTCATTCATGAGACATGAAGCTATCAAGGAATTATTTAGTTCATGCTCTATCACTTGAGAAAGACAAAAGTCACTATTTGAGGTTCGCTATGAATATAGAAAAGTATAAATTTAATAATGAATAATAATAAATCTTCAGCTCATGTAAATGCTTCTTTTTCAGTGAAAACAAAGCCATCTGAAGTGAAAAAGGCACCTTTACATTGTGAATACTTATATATTTTCAATGCAAAAACAGTCATATGCCTCAGAATCTCATCATAGAATGGATCACATCAGTTCCTGTATATATAGATATAGATATATGTCATATCATTTCAACAAGATCTTTTACTTTTTTAGTTCAGCCTTCATCCCCACTTTATCAATTATGTGCTTGAAAAACTGGAGTTGAATTTGTCCTAAAATACTTTTCCTATTCAATTTTAGTGAAGAATTCACAGTTAATTTCAGAATTTGTCCTGATCTTCAGTTCTTCTTACGGCTTCCCCCAAATTAACAGGGCTGGCCTTACCATGAGGTGAACTGAGGCAGTGCCTCAGGTGCCAGACTGTGGGAGGGTGCCACTAGGACCTAGAGTGTAGAAAATTGTGTCTGCTGCTGTTGCATATGTGCATATGGGGGCATCATTTGAGCTCCCCGCCTCAGGTGCCAAAATGTTGTGGGTCGGCCCTGCAAATTAATATACATTTTCATTACTTCCTGTCCTCATAAAATCGTATTAGAATTTCTTTGGAAAATTTATGAGATGCTTGTGTTGCTAAATGAGGAGTAACAAAAGCATTATCTTCTACATGGCATGAAATTCACCAGCTTGGCACTGTCAGGGTAGAGTAGAACTTTCCAGAATCTATTACATGCATACACTGATGAGAATACTGTTATGTTAGTTACCATGGAAATCATATCTTTCATGGTGAGAGAAGGTACCTTTCTATCCTTACCGCTTCATTGAGCTGATTTATGCATATTCAGGGTGAAACATGTCCCTTTCTCTCCATAAAGACTCGAGCAGGGCACAATATTTTGTTGGATCACTACTGTGGTCTGTTACATTATTCCTATCTTCACTGCAGAAATTAGCAGGATTACTTCAACTCTTCAGACTGTGCTGAAAGCAAAGGCCATCGTATCCTGCTTTAATCAGATTCACAGTGTTTCTCTTTTAAGACGTCCATTTTCAGTAACACTATCTCATCTTTTGTTTGGACTCGGAGGTTACTTGCTGTATCCCTCCTCATTAATGACAAAGGTGTCAAACACTCCTCGTCTTTGAATTTAATTAATCAGATGAATTATCTGTTTCCATGGTCTACTGAGCACTGTGCAAGGCTGCTCCAACGTACAGCTAGGGCTTGTATCTTTAGAAATCTTTTTACATGTCACCTTTGCCCCCAAATCAATTTTAAATGTAACAATATTACTGCATACCTTGAGATTAACAATCTATGCCTGTTGATGAATGCTATCTTTGGACACACTTCCTAGGCAACAGACATCATCTAACCTTTCTTGGACCTTCGCCCAGGTTCCTATGCTGTGACTGACATGCTCCCAATATCCTGTTTTCCTACAGTTCCTGCTTACGCTTCCACTGGTTGGGCTAGTGTCTTCTGACCTTTCTTCTTGTTTGTTACATCTGACATATTTCTGACATGGGAACTCAGTGCTTTTCATAGACTTTTTTAACTTCTCTTCTCTCCATAGGTTTTTTTTTTTTTTACTTTGTGATTTGTTGTATCATGTTTCCAATATCTGCTTGATGGCTAACTTGCACTTTCACTAGTTAAAAGCTGTTGTGCCAATTGCATTGCCTGGTTCAGAGATGATTCAGACAGTAACTGTATTTTCTTCTGAAAGTCCTTTGTTTAGAATACCAGTGATTTTGTGATCTATTTACATGTTCTTACTTATTAATACCATGGTTACAGTGCATTTTTGCTCTTTTAAAGATGTCCTCATGGGGATTAAAAGGTTTCTGCAATTTTTTAAGTCTCTGCATTCTTTGTTTGGGATTTTCAAAGCAACCTAAAGAAGACAGGCGTCCTATCCTATTGACTTTGGATAAGTTTGGGTGCGTGGCATCTGACATCCCGACATTTGTTTGAAAATCCCAAACTTTGGAGAAAGCATACCTGGTTGGTATAAAATTTCTGTTTGGAATTATGTACTTCTATTTTAAAAATAAATCAGAATTCTTCTTCTCTAAGAGTATGTCTACACATAGTTCGAAATAGTTAATTCGAAATAAGTTATTTCGAAATAACTCATCTACACACAAAATGCATTTCGAAATAGCGTTTTGCTATTTCGAAATAGCGCATCTACACTGAGTGGATGCTGAATCACATTTAAGGCTGGCCGGAACCAGGTCCATCAGGGCATCATGTCAGGAGTTACTTTGTGTGGCTGCTGCCTGAGGCTATCTGAGGCCTGTGCTTAAAGGCCTCAGATAGACAGCCCCTCCCTAGACAGCCAGTTCTCAGGTTTCTCTGCTTGCTTGCCTACCTCGATGAGGGACAGCAGAGCATTTTGTCTCTGCATGCTCTGGTTGCCCTCACTCAGGACACCACAGCACTCTGCAACATGGAGCCAGAGCTGCACCTGGGCACTCTGGTGCTTCTCTTGGACGCATTGCTGTGAGCCTGGCTGCACTTTCTGCAGGCTGCCATCCAGGAGGTCCATTGGGAGGCTGTCAGTATCCAGGAGATCCTGGGGGAGAGCTTCCACCCTGAGGAGCACTAAGAGCCTCCCTGGTGTGCCCCACTGGGGTCTTGTGCCTCATTCCTCCCTCACATCCTTCCACTTACCCTTCCCTAACCCCCCTTCCTGATGTCAAATAAAATACACTTATTTTCATGAACACAAACTCTCTTTATTTAACAAAACTGGGGGACAGATGAAACTCTGGTGAGACTGGGGAAAGGAGGCTGGAGAGGGGAGAAGAGAGGGTGGGAGAAGGGAGGGGGAAACCTGGGAGGAGGGAACTGGAAAGGGGAAGCAAGGGGAAGAAGGGGGAGGGGAAGCTCAGGGCTCAGGGTTAGGGGTCTTGCCGGACCAACTTGATATTCAAGTGAGTCTGCTCCTGGGTTCGAATGTGGCCTTTCGTGGCCAGGCTGGCAGCTATCCTGCCATAGATGGCCACATTCCTCCATCTAGTACAGAGATCATGGATGTTGGGGGCATCCCCCCCAAACCTGAATAGTGTTCATGATCTCCGCCCTGG
Organism: Pelochelys cantorii; assembly: GCA_032595735.1. Taxonomy (NCBI): domain Eukaryota; kingdom Metazoa; phylum Chordata; order Testudines; family Trionychidae; genus Pelochelys; species Pelochelys cantorii. The sequence continues at coordinate 143,618,498 of CM064327.1, forward strand.
ACCAGGAAGGTGCCCGCCTTCTCCGGGCTCTGTCAGGCTCCTGGGAGCTGGCAGACTGCTCCTGGGGAGTGGTGGAGGGCTGGCTGCCAGTGGCTTGCTGGCTCATGTTTTGGGGCCACTGGGTCAGGGGCAGTGACTGCTAGCTCTGGGCTGGCAGGCTTGGAGCTGGCACAGGCACTGTGGTCAGAGTGTACCCCTTTAAGGGCTCCTGGGAGGGGGGAGGGAGAGGAGTGTTCTTGATTGAGGCTGGAGTGGCCACCAGCGCACCCTGGGAAGGCTGGAGGCCCCCTATTTCAAAATAAGTATCTACACAGCACTTATTTTGAAATAGCTATTTTGAATTTGGTGTTATTCCTTGTGGAATGAGGTTTACCAAATTCAAAATAAGAGCTCCGCTATTTTGAATTAATTTTGAAATAGCGGTTTGGCTGTGTAGATGCTAGTAAAGTTATTTTGAAATAATGGCTGTTATTTCAAAATAACTTTGCTATGTAGGCATACCCTAAGGGTGCATCTACACTTCACTGTAACTCAAAATAAGATACGCAATTTGAACTACACAGATTGTATATTTTATTTCAGTGCTAATCCAAAATAGCTTATTTTGTCATTTGGTGCTGTCCAGACAAATAAAGCACTATTCCAAAACGTCAATTACTCCTCATAGAATGAGGTTAACAGGGATGTCAAAATAGTGAGCCCAAAATAACAACATTGCTTTGAAGATGTGGGATAGCTATTTCGGGATACTCTGCTATCTTAAAATAGTGTTGCAGTGTAGACATAGCCTTGGATAACTACGTTTTATTCATATTTTCATTTCGGGTCTGTCTTTTTACTAACATTTTAAAAAATAGTATCTGTATCTTCATGGGATGTGATCATGTATGTGGCTACTTTGCTTGTGAGAAAAATGCAACTAGAACTACTATTGCCAGTTTCTTAGAGTATTAAAATTTACTGATATATTTTGTTTTGTTTTGTTCGGTAACTTACTTTGATCTGTCTGCTTTACTTGCAATCATTTAAATCTTACTTTTTATACTTAATACAATCACTTTTGTTTATTAATAAGCCCAATGTAAATAATTGTTACCTGGGGGACAACTGCCAAACATATTTCTCTTTCATTGATAAAGGGAGTGAATAACTTATGAACTCCCTCTGTATAAGCTTTATGCATAGTGGGACAGATTTAACTGGGGTTTGGTCCCATTGGGACTATGCACCTGGGTGCTGTGTAAAGTCCCTGTGACTGCGCCTTCCCATAGCTGAGCTCAATGTCTGTTTTGCTATGTTGTGGACTGTTACCCCAACTCTGTGCATTTGCTGGGGGAGACCAGAGGTTCTGGCTCTGTAGGACAGGGTGGCGGGTCACCCCACAGGGCAGGTAGGTGCACCTAGTGGTATGATCAACCCATGAGGTAACAGTCTCAAGGGAATATCTGTGACTGAACCTGTCACACAGGGATCCAACAAAGTACCATGAACACTGAGGCCTTCTGCCTCTCCCCCCACCCCGATTTTGTGGCAGAATGACTCCAGAGAAGCCATGCTATCAGGCCTTTCCCTGAGAGCAGATGGACCCAGAACCATTTTGATGTTTTAATCAAGACTGGATTTTTTTTTTCAAAAAGATATGCTCTATTTTACATGAGAAATCTTTTGGTGAAGTTCAATAGTCTGTGTTATACAGGAGGTCAGACTAGGTGATCACAATGGTCCCTTCTAGTCTCAGAATATATGAGCCACCTCTGATGCCAGATTCCCACACAGAGGGCACCAAACAAAAGTCAGTGTAGATTTGGATTGCATTAACCTTTGGGTTCAATGGGTGGTCCTGCATATTTTCCCAGTCCTGCTCCCAGGTTCTTGGTATATTCTCTACAGATGGGTTTTGTCCTCAGACACAGAAAGGGTCTTCTTCATAGTCTGATAATGAGCTGGGGGAAGGGATGGAATTCTGACAGCAGCTTCCCCTTCTTTCTGTATAGGATGGAGGAGAGATATCTGTGGAGTATCCCTTCTGTATTCTTCTCTTTGGGGAAAAATTACCTTTCACTGAAAATAATCTACTGCATTGAATGGGGGGAAAAGAACAATAGCTCACTTTTAGACCAAGGCTATGTGTACCTAGTCTTCCACTAAAGAGTTTTTCAGGTTCCCACTGTTTTACCTCTACTGGAAGACTACAAAAAATGCTTTCACAACATTGCTTCTCAAGCTGTTACTGGTACAAACTATCTAGATATTTAGATACTATAGTATTTAATAGGATGCCATCAATCTTTTATAGTAAGAGAATACATAAATTATAAACAAATATGTCCTTTGGTCTAGTAGAACAGCATAATGATCAAAGCCACACAATAGAAATGTATTTGCTTCTACAGTAAGCTTTATTCCCTTAGCTCTCAGTCTGTAGTGATGGACAGGCAGTGAGCTGTCAGTTTTTGTTCTGTCTGTCACACTACACTTACCTCCTGTTGTTTTAAGTAATCAATATGGGGGCTGAAATCACCTACCGCTACCTCTGCTACCTCCTATTTTGTCCATTCATAAATTATGAATCCCTGCACAACATCAAGTCTACAATTTCGATTGCATTTGCTAATCATTGATCAATAATTCAAAAGCCTCTTCTTCTTCAAGGGTCCCTGGTTTCCTGGAACATATGGCATAAGGCTGACAGTGTTCATGGGACTATTCCCTTATCACAAAAAGCAGCCAGGGAAAACAATTTGTTTAAAGTTTTTCTTTCTTTCTTTCTTTCTTTCTTTCTTTCTTGTTACATTCAATTACTTCACAAGCACAGCCATTACAGATTGAAGTAGCAGCCAATATAATTCACAGTTTTATAGTTTGGGTAGACATAATAGCACTTATCAATAAATATGTATGGCTTATTTTTTTAAAAAATATTACCTATGTGTTTATTGTGGTTGGCTTGCAACTCTTTATCAAAAGTCTTACTTTTTATATTTATATTATACTATTTATGCTAAGAAATTTTTGAAAATGCCATATATCTGTGAAAATACAGAAATACATACAGAGGCACTGAGGAGCTGGGTTGAAGGCAGTATAATGTTTCCTGGACTTTCAGGCAGAATTAATTTGATGTCCTTAGCCATTATGACAGTCCAACAAACTGCTTGATGCAGTGTTTTGTTTGCTAAGATTGTTTTATTAGCTATTATACTGCAAAAGTGTGACCATGAATAATAAATACTGTTATATAGAAGAGTTCTGATTATTTATCCATGGAAACCTCTTAAAGGGCCTGATTCTGTAAACAATTAAGCACAAAAGTAAATTAGTGAGCAGAGGGACTACTCAATTGCAAAATTACTAATATACCTAGGGTTTTTTTGTTATATGATAAGAGATAAAGACAGCATCAGCCTGCCTAATTATTTTAAGTCCATTGTTGTTTCAAGTTAATTTGAGAAGAAACACACCAAACACCATGTAGAATGAGAAATATAAAAGATGCCTCCTTCAGCACCACATCAGTAATAAAATATTTTATTTTAGTGAACTATTTAAGAAATAGTATATGGCTTTATGATTTGAAACTCTCATATTCAGGCTATTTGATTGTGTGAGGTCTATTTATTTTTATGTTTTCCCCTACGTATTTATTTGTTAATTCTGATCTTAAAAGTAAACATTTTGGATTAAAATATTATTTTCAATTTTTTCCAAATCTTATGATAAATTTAGTAATTTTATCTCAAAGTGTATATTTTCTAAGGGGAAAAGAAAATAATGGAAATGAGTTTCTGTGCATCGTCAGTTATCACCTCCTAAGCATGTCTCACCATGTTGCCTTATTCATGGACACATTTGTAAATAGTGATATTATTATATAACTCAGCAGCAAGAGCTCAACTGGCTCCAGTATTTGGGATACAGTGGATACTCATTGGACAATGAAAGGCTTCTTATTTGCAAACTAAATAATGACAAATTAAAAAATTGAGCCACTGGTCCTTTATAAGCTTTATGACTTCCAGCCAATAAGCAAAAAATAAAGTTGGGTTTTCTCAAGTGTAATATACTACTGTTAATTGGATCTTAATTTTTTTTATTTTATTTTTGGTTGCTTTGGTTTTAATTCTAAAATCAGATGTCTTCACGGTTTATGCAAACGCACTAAGGGTCAGCACAAAAGCTATTTGTTTACCCTTAATTGTCACATATCACCAAACAGGTGATTGATTAGTCATAGACCTCTAATGTTTTGCATTTCTTAGGGTATTTTTTTAACAAAAAATTTCTAAGTTCTCCATCGAATAGGTATCAAACAGCCCAGATAAGTGTCTGTCACTGTCATTAGTAAATTATTCTCTTAAGGTAAAAGTTGACTAATGTGCATAATAAAGGGTAGTAGAAATGCATAATAAAGGCTTCATTCTACTCTTGGTTCACTGCTCTAAATCCAAAGTCGCACCATTAAAGTGACTTGAGTTATTCCAGATTTACAGAGGTGTAAATAAGAACAGAGTATTAATTTCCCTTATCCATGACAACTTTTACCCTAATAAGTGTTTATGACTTAAAGTAGGCCCAAGGCTTGATAGCTGTAACCTTGAATAACATTAAAACTACTGCACCAATGTTCTTCAAATTTGCCTTGGCTCTTTTTTTAGATAGAGTTTAACTGTGAAATAGCCACAGAGGAAAATAATTAAATTAAGGCAAGCTACAAACAGAGGGTTAGCATTTGATCTATATTGATTTCATTAAAAATAATATATTATATTCTTATTTATGTTTTATATTGTGGTAGACCTTGGCACTGTGGAGACACATATGAAAAAACAGTTTGCATCCCAAAGAGCATGAGTTTAATGTGTAACATGAAACAACAAATGGAGTGAAAAATATAGTAGGAGGCGAGATGAGAAAAAGATCAAGGACAATGGCAGTAAAGTCCCATGATTATTTTGATTTAAAATAGGCGAGGAGTCCTGTGGCACCTGCAATGATGAGTAACGGTAGTTCGAATTAGGAACTTTAATTCAAACTACCTAGTCCGTGCCGCGTGTAGCCGCGGGCAGGGAGTTCAAACTACAGGGCATTTAAAAATGGCGGCGCCTGGGAACATGCAAATAAAGCCTGGGATATTTAAATCCTGGGCTTCATCTGCAAGTTCAAATGCCTACATTAGCCACCCTAGTTCCAACTAGGATGGCAGTGTAAACATACCCTAAGGTGCCACAGGACTCCTCGCCGCTTTTGCAGATTCAGACTAACACGGCTATCCCTCTGATACTTGATTTAAAATGTTCATATTCTGATGGTTTCAAAAATGGAAGTCAGGTGTGTCCTGCATCTATGGAAGATAAGAAATCTTCTTTCTTATCTACTGTGTAGATAAGAAATGTAAAGCATGATAAACCAACAATCGGAAGTCATCATTCATGGTTTCCCATTGATGTGTTAGAAGCTGATCCGTATAAAATAAGATTTTCTGAAGTTGTCTTTCAGAACTCTAACCAAGCCAGAAACAAGCCTATGTTGAGGATTGATTTTGACCAGAACTGGAATTGCTGGAATAATTTCACCCAGTAACTTCTTGTTGAAATTTACAATGTGGGGATGGGGGGTGTTAAGAAAGGAATTGAAGCATCCCTATAACCAACTCCCTTGCAATCTCAATTCAATGAAGGTCAGGGATCAGATCTTAAATTTCCCAGGCATGGTGAACTCACCCAGAGAAGAGAGCACTGTCAATAACGTTAGTGTTGTCACAAAGGATCCTCAAAAGCACTGGCAACTTGGTAGGTAGGAAGCCTTCTCCAAGACCAGTCAGCGTCAGTCCTTTCAAATATAGATGGTTAGAAAAACTTTGATGGAACCATTTTCTTTTGCAAAATGCACTCCATCTAAATCCAAATGCTTTGCAAAATTGGGTTGATTTTGCCAAAATTTTGCTCTGGAATAAAACTGGAAAAAAAAGTTCTGCTAATTGCAAAACATCCATTTCTACATTTATAAAATGAAACATTTTGCTTTTTCATTTTGAAATGACTTTAATTTTATTTTGATGTATTATATTATAACACAATATATAAAATGTCTAAGATCATATACTAAGTTAGTATTTCAGGTTTTAAAAGTCACTCTGATTCGTCTTTAATATTATTTTGACATATTAAGAATTCCTAGCAAACAGTTTGACTGGAATTTTGATTCTCTTACTCAGAGAAGAAACATTATTGACTTCTGTGGGACATTTTATATGAGTAAAGCGAGCAGGAGTTGACTTTGAATGTGTTCCTCTGATTTTTATCTCAAGCTATCCCTTTTCTTTTCACTCATGATACTAAATGTCAGAACAGACACCACTGCCCACCTCACATGAGAGTTCAGACAGCAAAGCTAACACACAAAATGAGAGCAGAAAGTGCTCATGGAATAAAAGATACTAATGCACTAATTGAAGATAGTGTTCAGTTGATGGAAGCTAATGAAGTACAAAAACTATAACATCTTTGGCAGTGGATAACCCAATGTAAACTAATCAACATTAAGTCAATATAATCTAACCCTTCATTGTTCATTAGTCTTTTTTTTTTTAACAGGCTACACACTGACTGACCTTGTTGGATCAGAAGTACCTATCATGAGAAGAAGAAAGCTGTTCCCACAAAAGAAGACTACATTAAAATTGGTTGGTATAAAAAAAGAGAATTTCTTACTGGATCTCCTCATTCTACAGACATAGAAGATCTACTTTTTCTGTCAACATCTGGGGTACGTCTAGACTACATGGCTCCGTCGACGGAGCCATGTAGATTAGTGTACTCAAAAAAGGGAAATGAAGCTTCATTTCCATCAAAGTATTTTTTTCATAGCTCATTATTATTAAATGAAAGTTCTTTTCCCATTACTTTTTTTTAGTATAGAAATTTCAGAGAAGCCTAAAGGAGTAAGGTACCTAATTCCTACTGAATTTCAATTGGATTAGGTTATCTATCTCCTTTACACTGTTTTAAATATCCCAGCTTTAATCCACAATACACTGTAAGCCCAAACATGTATCTGGACTTAAACTGATATTCTCACTGATAGCTCCTTGAAAGTAAGGATAATTAAAGGATATCTTTCTTATTGCCTCCTTATGCCCAGTCCTGAAGTCCTTGTTTAAGCACATATTTAACTTTAAGCACATGTGGAATCCTACTGAAACCAATGATTCTAATTTCATACTTAAAGTTAAAGCATGCACTTAAGGGCCTTCCTGAATCAGGTGTCTGTGTAATCTCTTGTGCTTAAAGGCTATGTCTAGACTACAGTGATTTATCAGAAAAAGGTACGTAAATTGTGCTCCGCAATTTGCTTACCTTTTTCCAATAGTTTTTTTGGAAGAGGTTTTTCTGAAATTTGGCCTGTCTACACTGGGTCAAATTTTGGAAAAGCCTCCTCTTTTGGAAGAGTCCTTCTTCTTCGTTGAGCGAGGAAGACAGGGCTTCCGAAAGAGTGCGTCTGCTCTTCCACAAAAAAAAGTGGCAGAGCAGACACATTCCCTGGACATGGCAGAGTTTTTCTGGGATACTGAAGGTACCCCGGAAAAACCCGTAGTGTAGATAGCCAAGTATAGAAGGAAGCATGCACCTGAAAAAGGGATTTTCTTGCCTCTGAACAAACTGTCTTTGGATCAGAAGGAGCCATGCCAGACCTAGCATTATTTTGGTTGGGGGAAGAACATTTATAAAAAAAAAAAAATCCTTAACATTTGTTAGATCTGAAGTGTTTTAAAAGAATTCAGTTGTTTGTTGTTTTTAATTTGTGGTGGGAAGTAACAATATTGTGTACAATTTTAAAACAGTATCCACACATCTTTTTTTTTTTTTAGGTGTTATTATTTGATAGATTAATTACATGCAGATGCAAACTCTGTGTTGCTCATATGACTTGTCTCATTTCAGATGACAGGACTTATGCCAAGGAAGTTTTGGCCTGAAATGAAGAATGAATCTGGAAAATATACACATGTGCTAGAAAATAACCCCCCAAGAATTTCTTTGTGTGAAGAAGAATTAGCTTAATACTTTTATACTAATCTACATAGATATTACATATTTTAGAGTACACCAGCTACGTACTGAAGGTCTTCCTTAGTAGGACGGTCACACAAAGTTTGAGGTCCTTTCAGAATAAATGTACACTGAAAAATTCAATCGATTATCAGTTTTTCACATGCCAGAGGAAAAGAGAAAAATAATACTACATTGAGGAAACATACCATTTTATAGGAAACAGAAAGGCTACATAACACTATGTTATTGAGTCGTGAAAGTACTAGAACACAAGGGGGGAAAATGGTGTAACTGAAAGCCAAGCTTTTTAGCTTATTCAAATGAAGGAGCCTCAAATGGTTTAGTTAGGAATTAAGTTAATTGGGTTTGGTGTAGGGTTGGTGTACTTCCTGCTGGAAAGTTTCCATGTTTTCCTCAATTTAAGTAGTGGCTGGGCTCCCATGTCACCCTGTTAGCCCAGACTTTAATTAGTTCTGGCATTCACCTCATAATGATAAATGCTGAGATGATGAATGGAAATGCAAATGAGTATGAAGTGGCTCAGCCATCGGAGCTGAATATCATTAATACCTTCCTACTGTTAAATCGATCAATGTCATCCCAGGATCCCTCTGTTCAGCGGGTGCAGATGGCTGTCCGCCAGAATGCCTTCCATTATCAAGGCAGTGCAAACTTTGTGGGTTTTCCTCTCCATATGCTTTTATTCATCTTCTGCAGAATATTTGTTTGGCGAGTAGATTTCTAATATATTTCCAGCTGAGATGATAACTATTTAGGGTCAATAAGCAAGTAGCTAATTTAGAGCAAAATAAATTCTAATATAGAGCAATTTTCACATCAGAAGAAAATTCCAGTATCAATTCAGCAAACTGGGAAGGAACTAGATTGTTCTCCATACACTTCTACATGTTTTTAGCATTTACTTTTGACATTACTCTGTTTCAAAATATGAAAGTTTTATTCCTTTCAAAATTATTTACATAACGGTATGTTACAGTCTCATGTTTTACATATCCCAGATGCTACAGAATCTCTAAGGCACCTGAACAATCAAAATGGTTTCAAGAAGTTTAACAAGATGTTAAAAAATAACTTTTCAGTGAATAATGATCTAAGAAGAAATCAACTTGCCACACTGACAGTGTTAGAAGTTTTATTTTGTCAATTACTCGGTGTATACCATTCACAATTTATAACAGCACTAGATGTATCGAATGTTACTTAACTCAATGTATTTTTGTTTTTTGGAAAATAAAATGAAAATGTACAAGCTTCATTTAAATCATTGCTCTGGGGTATAGATAGGATAGAGGGGTTCAGTATGTAGGGTGACCCAGGGAGGGAGGACTACCCCAGCCCTCTCTTACTGCAGCAGCTTGGAGCCAGGTGAAAAGTGCCTCAACATGTCTGCTGCAGCTCCAGTGGTCATAGCCGGGGCAGGGTGAATATCTCCTGGCTGGAGCAGGTCCAGGTTCATCTGCCCCCTGCCTCCCCAGGCAAAGAGAGGAATGCAGCAAACTGCACTTTCCCCTCACACCCTGACAAAGGAGAACTGCCAGCAATGTTGCCATACAAATCAGGGGGTGGGGGAGAGATTGTCTCACCCGTCCTCCCTAATGGACACCTGGTGGGAGGAAGGCTCAGGCCTGGGAAAGCTTTGATTGGGAGGCACACCCCCAGCCAGCCTCTTTCATCTGCCTGGTAATTCTGTCTCTTTTCTGTACGGTTTTATGAGAAGCAATCCCATGCAGGCATATCTCATTTTCCTGGCACAACCAAACTCTTACCTTGCTTTAAGTTATGATAAGAGGAAACTGCATAGCAAATTTAGTGATCCTGGCTCTTACCATTTAGTAGGAGTTCTTGAACAAACAAACAAACAAACAAACAAACAAACAAACAGACACAGACACACACACACAAACTAACTCAGGCCATGTCTACACTACAGATAAGTTCAAAGCAGCCATAGTCCATCTTCCGGGGTTTGAATTTGCGGGTCGAACTGACAGGGGCACTCCAGTCGGTACCAGTAGTCCTGCTTCCATGAGGAGTAAGGGAAGTTGAAGGGAGAGTGTGGTCCCTTCAATTTCCTCCAGTGTGGATGGCACCAAAATTGGAGTGAAGGTACTTGGACTTCAGCTACACAATTAACGTTGCTGAAGTTGTATATCTTATTTTGACCTTATCCTGTAGTGTAGACCAGGGGTTATATAGTAGATTAGACAGTAACAAGTCCATAAGGATACATTGTATTAATTTAAGATGAAATTCATTTCCTCCACAGAGAGTCCAACTAATCAGGTGAAAAGTACACGGGGTGTTGAGTGGGTGAAATTCACACTCCTGCTACTCCACAGAGAGAAAATGAGCCTGCAGCACAGCTACTCCCGCCTCTAGTAGCCACAGTCCAATCATTTCACCTCTTCAGTGAGACAGAATCACTTGATCTGTGAACTCATGAATCCGATGGCCCATTACTTTGCTCACCCCTGGCTTTGGAACACATAGGGAGACAGGCTCTGTGGTGCATGCCAGGGGTGCAGAGAAATGCTGCCTTGGTTCCTCCCTCCTCTTTCTGTCAGCACACAGCAACACAGTGGATCTATAAGTGCTTGAGTTCTTTCACACACTCTTTGGATGGATTCCATCCTCTTAGTATCATCGGGCTTGATTCACAGAGGGATTAATGTACCTGTACTTTAGGCACCACTGACATTCAGAAAACTGCTTTGCTGCTGCCTTATTTTGAGGATCCTAAACTCACTCGGTGCCTACATTTTTGCTGAAAATATTTCTGAAGCATCTCAATTTCTGCCTTCAGTCACCTGCACAGCTGCCTCACTTGAGGTGCCTGGATATCTAAGCCCCAGTGCAATTGTCAAACCAAAGACAGGCATTCCCCTGCCTGATCTGTTATGTGTGCTCCAAGCATATCTACCAGATCAGGGACCATCTCAAATTGAGGTAGAGGATCACACAATGCCCATCTTATATGTTTTAGCACAGTAGATAGCACACTCACCTGGGATGTGGGAGACCCAGGTTGAAGTCCCCACTCTGCCTGATGGAGCAAAGTTAAGTGAACAGGGGTCTTCCATTTCTCAGGCCCAGGGCAGCAAGGGCCATGCCGTCTGACTGGTGGCTGCAGCCCTGGGCAAGGTCAGGGCAATCAGGGCTTGTTGTCCAGCCGGCAGCTGCTAAATGGCTCTCTGGTGCTACTGGAGTGGTGGGGATCTCCCCCTGGACCAGCTGAGTTAGCAGGAACCTCTCCACTAGACCAGCCCAGGTCGCAGGGCCACACTTATCAGTCAGCAGCTGCTCCATGGTTCTGCATGGCAGGGCTGTCCGGGAGGCATGGGTGCACTTCCTTGCTGCCCCCCTGTGGCCATTCTGCAGTATAAGTGTCCCTGTTATCACAGCCCTCCCTTTCTGTTGGATGAGAAACAATTGCATTCCAGGCACATCCCATTGTCCTGGCACAACCAAACCCTGACCTTGCTTTAAGTCATGATAAGAAGAAGCTGCATACCAAATTTGGTCATCCTCGCTCTTACCATTTAGGAGGAGTTCTTGAACAGACAGATTCACAGATGGATGGATGCACAGACACACGAACTTTCTCAAATAGATAGTAGATTTAATCTGGCCTGTAGTGTTTTACCACTTCATTGGAGAAGGCATTTAAGGTATAGGTGCCGGGCAACTCCCAAGTGGTGATTAGAACTTGATTGGACTGGGCCAATGACAAAAATCACACATTAAAATATACTGTTCTTTTTTATGCTAATTTTCAGAATTATTATGTTTATAGAGATAAAGAAACCAACTTTACATTCATCCTATGAAGCCATCAGTGGTGTGATTAATCTTCGTTATGATTGTAGGTTAAATATTTGATTATGTTAGTCTAAGGGAAATAGAAAAATAAAATGAGATAAAATATTTTGTTTCTTTGGTGCCTATTAAGGTTTTAGCATCTATTCCAGAGGTGCACTAGTCAATTTCAATGACATCAGGCGCACAAGGAGATAAATTAGACATTTTAATTGTGAGATTATATCACATTGATGTGATGTCTATGGAGAAGCTAAACCAAATTTTAATGACAAAACAATAATTTAAACAGAGTATATCACACATGTTTTTCTTGTTGTTGCTAGTTTTCTGGTGTACAAAAGAAAATGTTAGTAACTCTTCATTGCTAGAGATGATAACCTATAGCCATTCTATGCTGGTGTCAATGTTACTGACAAGAAGAAAACATTTGATCAAAGTTAAAGTTTGATCAACTTTAAAATTCTTATTCTGGAGGAAATTTCAAATGTAAACACTATGCAATCAGCAATACAATTACGGAAAATCCTTCGGCTAAAAGTTCTAAACAGTTATATTCAGATCTCTAGCACAGAATCAGCTTCACTTTCCACAAAACTTAATCCCTGCTTATACTGAGAGCTAGGGGAGCCAACAGCTTCCACGGGTCCTTGGGCAAGGTATGTGGGAGGCTGACTTTATACCCCTGGCTCTGGTCTATACTAGGGAGTTATTTTGAAATAACCCTCCTCATTTTTAAATAATAAACAGAGCGTCCACACTACCAAGCTTGTTATTTCAAAACTAGCCAATTAGCCCATCATAAGACGGGATTTTCAGGTCTCTTCTCCATGTCGGTCTTCTCTCCTGAGCCTCCGGTCTCTTGCTCCGTCTCTCTCTCTCTCTCTCTCTCTCTCTCCTCTTTCTACTGCCTCCCCCTCTCTCTCTCTCAGCTCTCCTCCACCTCCTGCCTCTCTCTCTGTCTCTCTCTTTCTCTTCTCCTCCCCCTCCTGCCTCTCACTCGGGGGACCGTGGAGCTCAAAGAGCCGTGCTGCATGAGGAGCACGGAGCCCAAATGGTTGTTTGCGCCACTTGCTCCCACATGGTGGCCTGGCTGAGCAGTGCAGAAGTCAGCCGAGCACCATGGCAGGAGGTGAAGGGGGGCAGGGTGGTGACGTATGTGGTCAGGCCCTGCCCCCTGGCCAAGTACGTCACCGCCCCGCCCCCCTTTGCCTCCCACCATGGCATTCGGCTGACTTCTGTGCCACTCAGCTGGGCTGCCGTGGGGGAGCAAGCAGCCATTTGGGCTCCCCCATGGCGGCCCAGCTGAGCGCCGCAGAAGTGAGCTGAGCGCCACGGCAGGAGGCGAAGGGGGGCAGGGTGGTGACGTACATGGCCAGGCCCCACCCCCTGTCCAAGTACGTCACCACCCCGTCCCCCCCTTCCCCTTCCGCCGTAGTGCTCGGCTGACTTCTGCGCCACTCAGCCGGGCTGCCGCGGGGGAGCAAGCGGTCGTTTGGGCCTCGTACTCCCCATGCAGCACGGGCCACCCAGAGGGAACAGCCAGCATTTCAGGCAACAGCGCCGCCCAGAGGGAACAGCCAGCATTTCAGCGTTACAGAGTCACAGACATTGGGCTGCTATATATATGATAACGGGCTGGTTATTTCCAAATCTCTACTCCAACTTTTCTCGGGGAGCAACACTTATTTCTAAATTGTTATTTTGAAATAGCAGTAGTGTGGATGCTCCATAGCTCTTTTGAAATAACTACTCCCCAGAGTAATTCAAAGTACTTACTTCCTGGTGCTTCCTGGGGTTCTAAGTCAAGGTAGCGCGTCCACAATAATGGAGCCTGTCTCTGACTAATTTTGAGGTGTTTCCTCAGTGGGGACATGCTATTTCAGGAGTTATTATTTTGAATTTAGTTATTTCAAAATAATTTCCTAATATAGACATGCCCCCGGAAAGGGCGGAGTCTCGGGGCAACAGTAGCAGTGGTGGAAGCTGGGAGCCCCAGGACCCTGTGAATCGCTGAACCCTAGGGCAACTGCCCACTTTGCCCTCCCCTTCCCCTGTTGCTGGGCCTTCTAGGATCAGAATCATTTTATAATAATGCTAGACAACTATTTCTGAACAAGATTTTAATTTTTATTATATATTTTTATGTAAACCACATACATGTATGTAGCACTTTACAAAACATAAAAAGTGTATGTCCGTACCCCCAAAGAGACCCTAAATGGAAATAAATGAGACCTGCAGTATGGAGATTAATGTAGGAAGGCTTTGTGAAGATTTCACAGGAAAGCTTTTGCACAGGAGTGGGCAATAATTTTTGATAGGGGGCCACTCCAGGAATTTGGTAAGTGGTTGAGGACCACACTCTTCCATTATATTAATGGAGGAGGTGTGGGAGTCTGGGATGGAGGTTGGGTGCAGAAGAGATCTTGGGGTATGGGATTGAGCTGTGGGATCTGGGACGGAGTGTGGGTGAAGGAGGGATAGTAACCTGGGGCAACAGACTGGGGTGAGGTGGAGGTACATTCTCTGGGAATGGAGTGTGACCTGAGGTAGGGGTACAGGTGTTTGGGTTGTGAAGGGGCACTTCACATGCTTCCTGTCCTGTAAACAGGTAGCTGCTATTGGCCGGAAACCGGCCAATGGGAGCTACGGAGGCTGGGGGCAGGTGAGAAGCCTGTCTCCCCTCCCTCCAGGCTCTCAACATTCAGAAACACACACGTGGCTCTGCAGTTGGATCTCCTGAGTGTCAAGGAAGAGTGGGGTAGGCAGGAAGCTGGCTGAGGCTCTTGTGGGCTGGATCTGGCAGTTTGGCAGGCCAGATTCAGCCCGCAGATCATATTTTGCCCAGCTCTGCTTATGCAGAAGGGCTTATAAGTAGTACAATTTTATCTTGCCTGCATATTCCCATGCTTTCTTAAAGTGGGACACCTGACACATGTACTATCAATGCCATATTCCAGTCTTGCTATTTTACCACTCTACAAAATTGCACGGCTCTTAAAATAGTTAGAAGATGGTTTGTGGTGTAGTTGGCAGCAAACAGTATTTACCTGTTCTTACTCAATTTAACTGCTTTGTATCTCTCTTTATAATCTCATATCTACAGTTATGAGACTCTTTGCTCATATCCGGTAATCTGGAATAAACATCCTGTATCTCTCTGTTTCTTTGATTCTCCATCTCATCTGAATCTCATTTTGAAATGTATCTGTTATACCTACTGAGACTTAAATGTATTTTTCCTTGTACTAATCTGTAACTGTTCTTTATTTAATATAACAATATTAGAGTATCTATAGATGTCATTATTATTTTTAGATATGATTAATTAATTCTTTAATTTCATTAAGGGCCTAATCTTGCTCCCAATGTAATTTTGCTATTGACTTCAGAAGGATCAGAATTTTTTGACGAGTACAGGATCTTTCCAAAAAGCCTGCCATTTTCAAAAGAACCGCATCTAGACTGCAGTTTTACTTTCAAAATGGCGCTTGTTTGAAAGAGCACCATGACGCGATTATGCAAATGAAGTGCAGGATATTTAAATCCCCACTTCATTTGCAATTTCGAAATGTTTAATTTACATCCCTCTGTCGAAAGAGGGATGTAGTCTAGACACAGCCAGTAAGTACAGGTGACAGAATCTGGCCCTAAGTATAGAGACCACTGTCTCTAGTTATAACTTTCTAGTGCTTTCCATTTTAATGACATACTCTTCTTTGCTTATTATTTCACAAAGTTTTAACTTTTCAGGCTGAAATTTTTCATGCAGGGTGTCGGAATATATATCCTTCAATGCCAGCATTATACCAGTGTAAATTTAAGTAGCTTCAGTGACTTAATAGTATTCCAGATTTGCAAATGTGCAGTTAGGAGCAGAATTCAGTCCCCAGTCTTGCATTTCTCTTTAGTCAGTGCCAAAGCATGTATTCCACAAGACAGAAAAAAAAATCAGGACTAGCATACCATGAAGAGAAAAAGTACCTGAACATATAATTAAACATTCTTTAACCTACAGAATAACTTAGTAATCTAAAACTGATTGAGACTTTTTGCATCATAAATCAAATCTATGAAAATTTAAAAGGTAAACTGTAGTGGAGGGAGATTGAATGAAAGCAGATTGAAGAGAAAGATGGGTTAATGCAATTCTTCTGGGACAGAGAAAAGTTTATATGGTAAAAATTGCATCTGAGCATATTGAGAAATGCCTAATGCATCCTAATATTTACAGACAGATGTCTACGTTAACTGTTTTCTTGAATCAACTTTACTCAGCATCTGTGAGCATGTGGTTAATTTAAACAGAGTACACAGTGTACTTTTCTTTCAGTCAAAAAATCTTGACCTCTGGTATTATGAAAGAAAGACAATCAGCTAACTTAATAGGCCCTTTATTTGCTAATCAAACCTCTCATTAACAATTAATTGGATCAAAAGTTCGCTGGCCATTATTGCTGTGTCAGTTAGACTCTGAGGGCCTCAGAGGCTGAAACTGAATGAGCTGGTCAGGTTATAAATAATTTCCACTGGCTACTCCTCTTACCTCAGGCTGTTCAGGTAGAGGTCAATGTCCTGCTTAATGCAGACAGAAAAGACAGTCATTATCACAAGGGAAACTGCATTCTTTCTTTTCTGATACATAAAAAAGGAAAACTTATAGAAAACATGTCAAGGGAATTAAGATTGATATTACATATCTGTAATTTAGTATACAACTAGAAGACTTACTTGCTGTTGCTCAGGTCCTTAACTCAAACAAATTTTATTTTTCTTCATTTAAATCAGCTGGGGTGGGGAGCGGTGTATGTCCTCTGGCTGGGGGATAAACAGACACACAGACAGACACACAAACAAATCATCTGATAAATATAGTATATAGCTGTTCCTTGCTTCAAACCTGTCCCCTGCTTGCCCAGTAGGGTTAAAGCTGTCCCAGTCCCCATCTCTGGCCACTTGCTGCCCCTCTGTGGTCATTCTGTGATATAATTGTCCCTCCTACCAGACCCTTCCCTTTCCATTTTATGAGAAAACATTGAATTCCAGGCACATGCTATTGTCCTGGCACAACTACACCCTGACCTTGCTTTATGAGAAGAGGAAGGTCCATACCAAATTTGGAGGTGCTACCCCTTACTGATTAGGAGGAATTCTTAAACAAAAGAAGATGACATACAGATAGACAAACAGATGCACATTTCTAAAATATATAGTAAAATACATTAGAGATAAATTTAATTATCACCAAAACAATCATTATAAACCCATAAAATTTATAATTAAGGGTAGTTCTAGAAATCCAAATATGTTAAGGTAAGGAAATGCATATTTAGGGATCCAAATGACCTTAACTCTGCTCTTCAATAACCCTGATTATGATTGTATTGTTCTAGTGTTTGTAGTCCCAGATCCTAAGGCAAATTCTGCATTTCCATAACTTAATATATTTAGATTTATTTTAAGTTCAACCTTTACTATGAATTTCCTTAACATAGTTTTCATTTGGGAATTATCTTTTTGGTTAAAGAGGTAACTACTTATTGCTTGCATATATACAAAATTGCAGCTGGATTTATCTTTATTTATCAAGAGTAGAGACTTAGGGTAAAAAAGTCTGTCAGGCCGGAGAGTGTTTACTATAGAATGCCTCAAGAATTGGTCTCAGGACCAATCTTATTTAACATTTCTATTAATGACATTGACACAAAAAGTGGGAGTGTGCTAATCACAGTTGCAGATGACACAAAATTGTGAAGAATAGCCAATATAGAAAAGGTGCAGAATATCACATAAGTATACGTGGACAAACTTGAAAACTGGAATAAAAGAAATGGGATGACATTTAGAAGTGTAACATGCAAAGTAATGCACTTAGAAACTAACAATAACTTTTTTACTATAAACTGGAGTTTTAATAGTTAGAAGAGACAGAAAAGGAGAAAGATGCAGGTATATTGGTTGATCACAGGTTTACTTATGATTCGCCAATGTGATGTAGCCGTGAAAAAAAGATAATGCAATCCTAGGATGTATTACATGAGGTATTTTCAGCAGAGATTGGAAAATTACCTGCAAGGCACTTCTGAAACCTCATCTGGAATACTGTGTGCAATTCAGCTCTCCCATATTTAAGAAAGATACATTCAAAATGCAATGTGGGCAGAAATAGGCTACTAGGATGGTCTGAGGAATGGACAACCTCCCTTATGAGAGGAGATTCAGGGACAACAGGGAGCTTGGGTTGTTTAGTTCAGCCAAGAGAATTCTGAGGAAATGTGATTCTAAATACATCAGAGGCATAAATACCAGGGGGTGAGACAAGTTATTTAAGTTAAGGACCAATGTAGACACAAGAACACCTGGACATAAACTGACAGTCAATAAGTTCTGTCTTGAAGGTATATAAATGTTTCTAACCATCAGAGAAATTAAATTCCAGAAAAGCCTTCCAATGGGAGCAGCTGGGGAAAACAAACAAACAAACAAAAACAAACAGCTAACTGTTTTCAAGATTGAGCTTGATAAATTTATGAAGTGACAGGACTGCCTAAAATGTCATGTAACTAATCTGTGACTGCTAGCAGCAAATGTCTTTAATTGCTGGAGACAGGACACAAAATGGGGAGGGCTCTCAGTTAACATAGATGAATCCTTCCTGGACGTCTTGACTAATAGGTCTTGCCCACATTCTGAAGTCTAACTGGTCATCCTAAGAAAGAATTTTGCTTTTAGTCAGATTGCCAGAGACTATAGGGTTTTGTTTTTATTTTTGTTTCTTGCCTTGGATTCTCTGTATCCTGAAGTCTTTGAAACATCATTTGAAGACTTCAGTTACTCAACCAGAGGTTATGGATTTATTACAGGAATAAGTGGGGGAGGCTCTGTGTCTGCAATATGCAGGAGGTCAAACTAGATGATCATGATGGTACCTTCTGGCCTTGAAGTCCATGAATTCCTATGTTTACATAACATCGTAATCTACCATATACATTATGGGTGCGTCTAGAAAAGCAGGAAGATAAGGAGGAATAAGAAGGAAATCTAGACATTTACAAAAAAATCATGGAAAGCGTTCCAATGTTATTGTACTGGGTGGCAGTAGAAAAGCCTAACAGAGATGGATAAATAGAAGCAAACCATCTCAAACTCCCATTTAAAATAATGAGAGTTGGGAGCATTCAGTTCCTCACAATAGGCACTATTCAGTACCTTATGTAACTCTTATGTTATCTGGGTGTGGTGACTATAGAGCAGGGTTGGGAGCTGCTGACCCACACAAAAATCAGTCAGGGGACACACACAAATGAGAAGCAAAAAAAAAAAAAAAAAAAAAAAATTGATGCGCTAACACTGTGAGAGCAGTATGCCAGGGATAGCTAACCCCCTGTGTAACTTGCCACCATCTACCACTATGAATTGTGGGAATGAGCAAGGGATTGCAGTACAATATGGGCATGCACTCACTGTAAACTCATTAGTGTAGACATGCCTTACTGTTTTGTCAATCTCTTTTCCAAAAGTATCTCTCTAAATTTGGGACTCCCTGTTTAAATAGGGAAAGTTATATACGGTTATTCTGCAGAGTTTTAAAATGAATCTTTTATTTAAGAACACAAGAACGGCCATACTAGGTCAGACCAATGGTCCATTTAGCCCAGTATCCTGTCTTTGAATAGTGGCCCTTGACTGAGAAGGAGAAGACACTCACCACATGCCCCTCGCACACCAAACCTAGGAATGCCCAGGTTAGCAGATGTTGTTTGCTCCAGCTCCATGGGGGAATGGAAGGGTTGGGGCTGGAGTGCCAGCACTGGCCCCCCCTGAAAGCTGGGGGTGGGAGCCCTGAGCCTTGTGGGCCAGATCCAGGCAAGGCATCTGGCCCCTGGGCATTTTGTTCCCACTCCTGCTATAGAGGCTCAGGCACTAAGCTCCAGAGGTCTCAAATTCAATTCTGCCTGTTGGTGCCACATTTGCAGAAACAGTCCAATAGTAAATGGTACTAAAGGGATCAGAAGTTTAATACTAGCTATACATCATAAATAAAGCTCTCCATTATAGGCCTATTGCTCCAACAGCCAGTGTTCACACTGAAACTGGCAAAAGCTCACCTCCAAACTGTGGGACACAACTGAGAAAAGGCCTCTCTTTGGCAGCAGACGAGGGAGATCTATGGACTGGCATCTATATTGGAGTTTATTCCTGAGATGCTGTGAAGCTTCATCTGCAGTTGGCTTCTGTGCAAGTTCAGGACACTCTGGAAGTACCCACGCAGAGGATGGCACCTTGTAAGGTGGCACCTTTTGTTTGTAGAGAAGCCAGAACTATGATAGAAAAAATTGATCCCATGCTCCCCCTCTGCCCTCGAGTTTTGTGGTTAACTCATATTTACAACTGTCAGACAAGATTTTCCCAATTATGATAGAATTAGGGTAAATAGTACATATGACTCCATTCCTGAGAGAGAATTACAAGCTTTGTTGTCCTACATGGACATCATAAATCACATCACTGTTACGTTTTGCCCTTTTGCCGATGTGTGCTTCCCCCTTCCTTCTGGCTGCAATGTTTTAACACATTAAATTCCCCTCAAAGCCTGAAGTAAGGGCCTGAGAGCTGGATAAGCCCATTCTCAGACTTTAAATTTTTAATATTTAAATGCACTGAGATTTGCTGTACACATGCTCAAGATGTATTGCCCCAAGCAAAATAGTGTTTTATAGATGGACATGCAATTTTGTTGCTTTCAGCGAAGGGTCAGATTGTTTGAGTGGGTCTGAAATGTGAAAAATAATGAATGATACAGATAAATAAGTGTCATTTCTTATAAAAAATCAAAACTTCTTTTTTGTATATGCTTTAGCAAGGCCTGAAGCACTGAAATTCAAGTTAAAAAAAAAAGAAAATACTGTGTATTTTTATTTCACAAAACTCCATTTTATATCCCCTGGGTGAATGCACACTCTAGCTCCCTCTGAAAACATTCAATTTTCCAATCAATGATGCCAACAATTAGTCCTAATATTCCCATTGTCCTAGAAAACAGAGACATCTGTTCCAGTTTGAGCATAACTGAAATGAGGATAAGAGGAAGTTACACTGCATAATTTCTATGGTTCTGATTTAAATGACATCAACCTTTTTCCTGTTGCACCTTTCTGTATTCTCAGATTATTAAATATTTCTAGACATGTTGCATCATTGCAATTGGTTTGCTTTTGGGTATGCAGATACCATCGCAGTCCTCTGTGGCTAGACATAAGAAAGTACAATTGTCAAACACAAAAAAAAGCAGTTTTATTTACTGTCTGAATACTCTTCCTTGGGGGGAGGGAGGGAACTATTCTAGTGGTTTAATTGGTTTGAGAAATATTTGGTTCAAGTTTCAGTTTGACTGCAGTGTAAGCAGGGCTGGCCTTACTATGAGGCGAATGGAGGCAGACGCCTCAGGTGTCAGACTGGTGGGGGGGGCGGTGCCACTAGGACCCAGAGTGTAGAAAATTGTGTCTGCTGCTGGTTCAGCGAGGGGACATGGGGGCATCATTTGAGCTCCCTGCCTCAGGTGCCAAAATGTTGTGGGCCGGCCCTGAGTGTAAGAATGTCAAATTTCTGTTTGTACCCTCCATTTTACCACACGCAAAAATGTGAAATCCATTCCGTCAGGGTGATGCAGCAACGAATACCCTCCAGGATGTATGCAGTCTTTTTAATGAATAGAATACCTGTTCCCCAAACCTAAGGAGACATGGTTTCCTGAAAATGTGCACAAAGAGGTGGGGGGGACGAAGGGAGAGTGAGATGTTTGTGGTAAGGCAGGGGAGACTTTAGGGAAGGTAGTGCTGGAACAGTTAGGCTATGTCTAGACTACATGGCTCCATCGACGGAGCCAAGTAAAATAGTTTATTCGGCATAGTCAAAGAAGCAGGGATTTAAATAATTCCCGTTTCATTAAAATAAAAATGGCCACCGTGCTGTGCCGACGATCAGCTGATCCGGCACAGCACGGCAGTCTAGACGCGGCGTGGTCGACAAGGGAAGCCTTTGTTGACCTCTCCGGTATGCCTCGTGAAATGCGGTTTACCGGAGCGGTCAACAAAGGCTTCCCTTGTCGACCGCGCCGCATCTAGACTGACACGCTGTGCTGGATCAGCTGATTGTCGGCACAGTATGGTGGCCATTTTTATTTTAATGAAGCGGGGATTATTTAAATCTCCGCTTCTTTGACTATGCCGAATAAACTATTTTATATGGCTCTGTAAACAGAGCCATGTAGTCTAGACATAGCCTTACATTCTTACTGAGGCAGAGTTAAGGCTCTGGTTCACTGTTTGCAATGTCTAGTGGTTGTGCTAATGGTGAGGCGCACTTCTCTGGGAGAAAGACTATGGGACATGCACTGTTGGGTAGCTTAACTATTCATTTCTCTGTCTTTAAGATTTTTGTCTGGTATTTTATGTGTGCCAAAAATCCTGACTGATATATAGTGTATTGCTTGTGTATGTTTGCGTAGACAGATACAGATATTGAATGATAAGCACAACTATAGTAAAGGTTTGGGGTTTTTTTACATTTTAATCCTATTTTTGATTGTTTCAGTCAGTCTTTGACTAACTATTTGGTGTGAATTTTCCATGCTTAGTCTCAGTTACAGATCCATCAAATGCCCCCTTTTGGGAATTCACCACGACTGCTGTGAAGGGTAGCCAATTGCTGGATTCCATATGTTTTAAGCCTCTATAATGTTTGCCTCTGTTACATTGTTCAGTCTGCCTGTATGGTAGCTCATTTCCCTTCCTGTGTCTCTGCTCTCTATTTAGATAGTAATCTCTTCTCTCTATTGTTCTGTATGTAGTGCCAAGCACAAGTGTGCTCCATTCTTGATTGGCCCTTTGGCACTACTTTAAGAAATAAATAATACACTGATTTATGTCATATGAGAATCTGGGAATGTATTTAGAAGGCAAGTATCTGGTTCCTATTTTACTGAGAGTCAAAGAAGACAATATTTTCTAATCTGCGTACTAAGTTTCAGTCTCTCAAATTCTGAGGGACCAAACTGAGACACTTCTTACTCTGATTTTTGAAAGTATTGAGCACTTTCACCTCCAGTTGTGATAAACAGCACAGTTATATTAATTAATATTGATATTGATATTATTAGCTGCAACATCACTGTGGAAAACAAAAATTTCCAACCTTTGAAAAACATGGGAGTATGGTTATTTACATTTATGTGTTGAATTTAGTTTATGTTTTGCTTTTGTTTTATGTTTCCAACAAATGATGCAAAACAGGTAAATAGTGCTATCTATTGAAATCTTTATTGAAGTTTTATCTTGAACATATGGATTTCAATAGATTGTTTATTGTGTCAATTACAGAAGGCACTGGTGGTATTACTAGATGCACTCAATCACCTGGTACAACATGTGACTAAACATCTTGGTTGCTAAATATGTTTCCATACCCTCTTTATAAAAATGCCTCATTTATAAGGAATTATATTTTAAATGATATAATATTTTTAAAAGAATATATTAAAATCATAAAGAAATCTTATTGCATCATTCTGGCTATGTGATGAGCGGTGAAAGGGAACAAACTTCTTGTGTCTGTTGGGCTGTGACATTCTAGAAACCTGATTAATCATTTGCACAGCAAGGGAAGGGAAGAAGTTGGGGAGGTGAAGCAGAGTTGTAACTTAAGAGAAGTACTTTGTAATTAATCCATATCTTTTTTTACCTTGTTTTATTTTTTCCTTTTTCAATTAGTAACAGAATCCAGTGTTACCAAATGTGAGGACTGAGGTGCTGCTTTTGTGTCAAATTTTGGGCCACTTTTGGGTTGTCTCTTCAGCTACTTACTGTCTTTAAAAGTGATCTTTTTATTAAATGTTTCTTTTCACAGAATCTTAGAAAATTAGGGTTGAAGAGACCTCAGGAGGTCATCTAGTCCAACACCCTGTTCAAAGCAGGACAAACCCCCACTAAATCAGTGATTATACAGTGAATAGGGAAAGAAGAAGAGAGAAATAGATTTCCAAGTATTTCTATAGGCATCTAGCAAATCTCATTTGTTCCCACTGAATAACTAAACTGTTCAGAAGTACTTGCTCTCACTCTCTTTTTCGAATGATCTATGAAATGCAAGATCACAAACATGCTTAATGTAGTGCTAGCCATAGATGCTTGGAGTGCTCATGCCCTCAGGCTTCCTTAAATCATGGCATATTCAATGAGCAGCCTTGGGTAACTGCCCAAGCAGTCAGTGCCAAGGAAAACTCTGATAGGTCTTACAGGGGAGATTCTATTTAAATCTGAACTGATTCACTTTCAGATGGAAATGGAGGACGTTTCTAAACATCACCATGTGTTGACTTCTTTCATTCATATGGAAATGTGAAGAGTTACTCTGGTTGTTATGGTTCAATCTGACTTTTAGGAGAGCTTCCATTCCACACAGTTAAACATGTCCACCTTTGATGAGAGCCCTGGGATACTGTTAAATCAAAGTAGTGCGTGTGTGCAGGCTGAATGTGAACAGTTGCACTCTAGGATGCATGCATGAAATACAAGGCTAGCTGATTGCTGTTAATTGCTACAGAAAGAAATGAACCTTTACTAATAGACATAAGTTGGTTTAACAAGATAAAGCTGGACTGAAGCAAAATGCACGTGTTAGATCCAATGGCAAAACCAAATGGACCAAGAAAAATCTGTTCTAGATACAAATATGTAAAGCAGAACAACAAAACTATATGTTAAAGGACATATATCTATTCTTTACTCCCCCCAAACACCAGATTTGGAACTAGAGTGGGAGAGCATCAGAAAAACAGAACGTTGGTAGATAACTAATCTGTCTGTCCCTCTTGTGCTCACTCTGGGATCCCTGGCTTAAATAAATTAAAAAAAAACCAACAGTAATTCAATTCACATGATGATAACATATTTTAAAGATTTAAAAACAACAAATAGTCTGGTAGCACTTTAAAGACTAACAAAACATGTAGATGATATCATGAGCTTTTTCACCTTAAATTTCAGAAATTCATTAGAAGAACTGCAGAAGCATGTTATAATTGAAACTAAAAATTCAGAAATGAGCTGCACCAATTCTGTGTGAGAGAATTATACTATACTAGACTATAAGGCCTCTGATTGGAAGTAGATCAGTATCCAATATCAAACCCTCAAGTTTTATTACCCAAAAACTTTAACCAGTCTCAGGCTTCTCAACAAATAAAATTAAAACCAGATTCTAAAATATTTCTTACAGTGAATAGATATAAAAGGCTAATTAGAATGAAAGATACTAAGCAATTTGTCATAGCTAGTGCATTTGACATATTCCAAAGAATAATGAAGCTGGTTCTTCAAAATGTATATTTTGAAACTGCTATTAAGATGATATATTAATAAAAAGAAGAAATACAGAAAGACTCTTAAATGTATTTTTGAAAAGGAGATAGAAGTACAGAGTTAGCATTAAGGAAGGAAAATATGCTTAAACTGCCACAGCAGTCAGGCAGTACTGGTTGGTACTTCGCTGACAAGAAATGCTGAGGATGACATGTCTTAAACTGAACAGGGGTTTTTTTTGTTGGTGGGGGGATTTATTTTGAATTTGAAATGAAGATTTGGTGATGATGATGGATTTCCAGATTGAACTAAAATTTTCCAATTTTGATGCTTTTTAGAAGTCTCAATAGTTGTTTCAAAAACTTGTTTTGAAATTTTAAATTTTCATTTTTGAAAACTGACAAAAATTTTTTTTCAAAAGACTTACAGTGGCATGCTGTGGGACAGTAGGAAAATTATAAGCTGCATACATTGAACAATAAATAAAATATAATGGCATCACACACATACACCCACCTGTGTGCAGCTTTTGCATTATGTTTGGAACAAAACAAATATATCTGTTCTTTACTCCCCCCAAACACCAGATTTGAAACTAGAGTGGGAGAGAATCAGAAAAACAGAATGTTGGAAGATAACTAATCTGTCTGTCCCGCTTGTGCTCAATCTGGGATCCCTGGCTTAAATAAATAAAGAAAACCCAGTAATTCAGTTCACATGATGATAACATATTTTAAAGATTTAAAAACAACAAATAGTCTGGTAGCACTTTAAAGACTAACAAAACATGTAGATGGTATCATGAGCTTCCGTGGGCACAGCCCACTTCTTCAGATGACCGGAGTATTGGATGTCCAGAACCAAAAATAAATAAGGGAAGGAGGGGGAGAGGGGAAAAAGAAAAAATTGGAGGGTCGGGGGGGAGAAAAAGAGGCAGTGGGCAGATAAATTTCAAAGATGTTCATGTGTGCGCCCTAAGGTGATCACTGATAGATATCATTCCATGTGCTGTCTTTATTACAGCACAGGAATGTAACAGGGTGTATAGGCATGACACAGGTAAGGATGAGGCAAGAAAGGCTCTGGTAGCAACTGGGGAGATTTGTGGCCTCATTAAAATGCCATAGGCTGTAACTGACACTACATCTACACTGCAGGCTTCTTGCACAAGAAGCTTTTTGCGGAAGAGATCTTCCGCAAAAACTTCTTGTGCAAGAGCACATCCACACTACAAAAGCTCATTGCAAAAGCAATGCACTTTTGTGCAAGAGAGCATCCAGGCTGCATGGTAGCACCCATATAAATAAGAGGGTAGCCACAATAGTGCAGGCAGCAGCAGTGAAAGCATGACTCAGTTATTTGGAGTATGTACCCATGGGCTTTGTACTTGGCATGGCTTAGATGTGCTTCTTGGCTACCACTGCTGCATTATTAGTTACACTTGTATAATCTTTCACTAAACTACTGTGAGTGTGTGAACTCAATCTGGGAGCCACACCCTTAGCTCATAAAGTACACATAGCCTGTGAGTGGTGTTTGGCATGGGCTTTCTGAAGCGACCCCAGCTCTTGACAGCTGTGACAACAGAGAACATATGCCTCCAGGAGCTCCTTGACCACAAATTGAGACCGTGAAGAAGACAAGCAACGTGTCTGACACAGCAAACATACACTGCTTCTCTGATGTTCAGCGACTGCCAGAAGTCACACAGCCAAGTGATGGAAAATAATTTCAGATGCTCCTCAGTAACATGTTTCTCCAGCATGTTACTTGAGGGGTGCTTTTTTCCCAAAACTCACCTGCGGTGTGGTATGCTGTTAAATGAGTGTGATGCTGCATTTGTTGCTGCTGCTCAGGAATGTACAGTGCCAGACAGTGGTTTCCTTTGTTACTCCTCATAACACAAAAACTATTTAAGTATCTTCCAAGAGCAGAAAACTTCTTGAAATCCTTATCCCCTATGTAGGAGAAAAGGAGCAGATCCACTGCTAATCTCTTACCACAGGCTGTGGTCAGCAACATAGCCATAGGGAACATTCAGGCCTATTGCTGTCTCCTCTCTGGGCTCCCAGTTATTAGCAGTGATTGCTGTTGGAACAATTGGATGACATCCTTGTGATCAACACTTGCAATGACACCTGCTGCTCTGTCACCAATTGCTCTTCCTGAGCTGAAATAATTGTATGTCAGGTGGTTATGATCTACATGCTTGACCATGCGTGATGTCCCTAAGCAGCTGAGGTCACAACCAAGAGTGACCTCAAACCTGCATGTGCTGACATATTGCCCTTGTATGTTCACTGTCATCAATTGTAAAATAATTCCACACCCAGGAGAATGTCTGCCTCATTGGTGTTGCATTTTGGGTTACAAGGTTTGCAGTTGCAGATGGCTGCTGCTGAGAGTGACAGATTGGAAGAGCTTTGCCTTCATCTGTAATGCTCCCAGAGAATCCTTTTCCATAGCCCCTCTCTTCCTCGAGGAGCTTTGACTAATGCCATTCCCAAGGCTGCTAAAGTAGGTCAGCAATATAGCATATTGAAGACCAGAATTTCTGTCCCAAAGAAATTCCAGTGTTTCAAAACTTGTTTGAATTCTGATTCAGGACGAGAGGTTGATTAAAAAATAATAATTACTATTCTTGTGGAGAGGGGGAATGGAAAGTTCAGAACAACGTTGATTCAGAAATGTCAAAATATTTGTTAGCTGTTGTTCAGAATCTGTACTGTGCAGTCTAAAGGCAAAATCATAGGCCTTCCTACATTCAATCTCCATTCATCAGGCATGGATAATGTACTTCCCAAGCTCTTTCTTAGCATCATCCCTGAGTGATGCTTTCCATCATCTCCTGTTGAGACGCCATCCCATTGTGGTAGATAACAATCTGGCCCTGGTGGCACTCTCTTTCCTAATCTCCTGTCTGGACAATGGTAACACAATGCACATGGGCATGACAACATCAGCCCTTAGTGAACTTATACAACACTCGGAAAACCTGTCCTCCACTGTCTACTCTGTATTGCCATAGATACCTAGTCAAGTTCAGGGTCTCAGTCTCTTCTTCAGGTGTTCAATGGCATGGCATATCTAATAGATCACCTCATGCTCTGGGATGAACATTGTGATTGATAACTCCAATCCTTTGGCACCAAGATCTTTACCACAGGGCTAAAGCTCATCTGTGCAGAAAACAGAACTATTTTGGGAGTGGACTGTGGAACAAACTTCCACAGGAGCAAAGGACCATCACAAACTTCATCACCTTTTGTTTCAAGTACAAGTTACATATCTTCATCCTTGCCTTCTCAAACACAGTAGGACAGTGTAATGTTCACCCTTCAAAAAGAACACCCAAATCCCTATCAAAATAAAACTCTGAACTTCACAGGTAATTCTCTCCCTAAGGGGAAGATGTGTGTGTGTGTAGAGAGAGAGAGAGAGAGAGAGAGAGAGAGCAAACTCCATATGGTAGATATCAGTCATGTCACTTAGGCCATGTCTACACTAGAAAAATATTTTGAAATTACTAGATTTGACTTAATAACTCCGATTTAACAAATTCGAACTAGCATGACCACATTACGGGGAAGCCTCAAAATTAGTCCAAGGCAGGCTAATTAATGTGGATGTGCCACGTCAGATTTAGAGCCCCAGAAAGCACTGGGGAGTAATGAATGCAAATTACTCTGGGGAGTAATTATTTCAAAATACCAGCACTAGAGCAACCACACTACTGTTATTTTGAAATAACTATTTCAGAATAAGCTTTACTCGTGATGTAAAATAGGAGTACAGATTTCAAATTCTGCAGCCCATTATTTCAAAATAATGGGCTTGGTAGCGTGCATGCTCCGCTTATAAATTCTGCCTTGGAGAGGGTGGTTATTTTGAAATAAAGTCCTAGTATAGACCAGAGCTTATTGTATGACTAGAAGGCAGTCAGAGACAGATGTGTGATTGTGTACCTGAATAGGACAGAAGCATATATTTGGAAGTTGACACAAATTGAAGGTGAAACAAATTTTGTTAAATTACTTCTTTGTCTGGATATTAATTCTTACATCCAAGCCCATAAAAAGAAAAGTATAGAGGATGACACATGAAGCAAAGCAGTGAAGAATCAGGCCCTTAATCTGGAAAGCAATGGACATTTTAATTTTTAATATATATCTGAAATTGAGATATGAGTAAATCTTAATGAAGTATGTGAATCTTTCTTTGTGTTGGCAAAAATTGATTTTGTTTCTATGTGATATAGTAAATCTGAATAGTATGAAGAATATGGAAATGTTGTTGTTTAATATTTTGCTTTCTAAATTATTTGCACAGTGATTAATTAGGATGTTTATTGACAGGGTTAGTGAACCATTAACCTAGCAAAGTTTGAGAAGTTTATCAGCCTTTTCAATATTTAAAATGACTGAAGCATTTTCCTAAATATAAAGATTTCATTATTTCTAGCATTTAAATATCAAGTAAGATACTCAGTTTTTGCTAGACTATTGATATAGTACTCTGTAAACCACAAAATATGCATATACTTACTGTGAAAATATCGTGGAAAATGAAAACACAATAAATAAGGTTGTAGCGACTTTGGTGTGTGTTCAGAAGCATTGCTTTAATAGTCTTACATCAAAATGTCATTGTGGAAAAGAAGTTAGCAACCAAAATGACAAAGAAAATGTAACAAGAATTATGTAGTGTATAAATATCTATTTTTATTATATTTTCATTAATGATTTTCTCTGACAGGGACATAACTAATAAAATCTTGCATGTAACATATGTCATTGCTGTTACTGTAATAAAATTATTAGACTGTTTTTCTCTTTTCTTTTTCATGTATTCCCTGTAATGCACCACTGGTGGGCAGCAGCCAAGTGCTGTCTGGGTAAGAAGGATTGCAAGATCTGAGTCTGTAAGTGAAAATCATGTAGGCCACAGACACCATACTGTACAGTTAGGTGTTCTTGATATCAGATGCTCTACTTTAAAAAAAAATCATAATCCCTTCTAAAAGCCAGTTTGCCCACTGGGTTAATTCAGAAAGTGGTGTCAGAAATGTCACAGAGAGACACTGCAGTAAAAAAAAAAAAAATCAGATCTAAATAACAATGATTTTAGTAACTCGATTATAGTGCCTTTAGTTTTCAAAGGTATTTTGATATGGACTGTGTTTGCCATACATTGCCAATGAATTCATTTACTATGATCTTAGTTCCTTGTCATATCATTGAAATTAGAGGGAGGAAAAGAAAACAGAAATAAAGAGATACAGATTCAGCAAAGGGGTGAGAAAAGCACTGTGGTCCAACAGATAGGCCATTGCTATACGTAAAAGAAGAGCTGCCTTCTGTTTCTGGCTAAGTCACTAACGGATTGACCTTAGGCAAATCACTTAGCCTCCCAGCCTTTGGCTATGTGTACACTACAAACAAAGGGTGTGATTCCCCTGCTCGTGTGTGCATACTCACTCTAGTTCTCATCGACCTGGTGCAAGCACAAGGAGCAGTGTAGCCATGATAGCACAAGCAGCGGTGGGATGAATTAGCTGTACCAAGTACTAACCTACCTGAAACCAGTGGGCACAGCTCAGCTGTGTGCGAGTGTGCATGATACTATGACTACACAGTATTTCTACCCCCAAGCTTGTAGCTTGGGGGTAGAAATACTACCTGTTTGTACTGTGCCTAGCCATCCTCCAGGCACTATATAAATACAAATAATTGGCTTTGCTTAGGCAAAGCTTCCCAAGCCAAAAAACCCTGAGCACCAAATCTCTCTCACAGTTGAATTAGGCATTGAATGACATTTCCAGTCTTGGGAATCTGTATTATAGACTCCACAATAGGTGGGGAATAATGGGGCTATATTGAGTCAACAGGGCCCTGTCCTGACCCCCTTTCCTGCCCCTACCCCATGCTGTGGAAGAAGTCAAGCAGGAGGAGAAAAGGAAAGGCTGTCTGCCAAGAGGAAGTTGGTCTGCCACTTCTGGGACAGAGCAATCCAGAGGAGAAGGGTCTGGACTATGTATAAAACCTATGCATAGAGCTGTCCCTTTTCTCTCCTCTGCTCCCTGAAAGGGAGAACAAATGGATATGGAGAAGTGAGATGAGAAGTACCCATATGACTATCTGAACTGTTGAGATCGATTAGGAACTCTTGGCTGGAGCAGCGTGGGGTAGCCATGTTCCAAACTGAAAATAGAGCAGTAGGGAGATAGAAAGTGGTGCAAGAGAGGTTGGTCTGGTGCAATAAGAGATTGAAACACTCCTCTCTCCTCCCTCCTTTGGCCCAGTGCCAGGGCCCAGTGAAGAGGAAGAACCTGCATCCCCCTACCATTTTCCCTCTCCACCTGAGAGAAGCCAGGAAGCTCTGGGAAATGACGTGCCATTATTCAGCTGTTAGGCCTGTGAACTGCCCAGCAAGAACATGATAGGAGTTTGGGGACTGTTGGGTCATGGCCTAACCTATAGAGTTACTGGCACCCACATGACACTCACCATACTCCCACATGTCCTTCATTAGTTCCATGATCCCTGTGGGCTGCAAACAGAGCCAAGGAAGCCAATAAATGACTGGAGAACCATTATGGCTGAAAAGAGAAGAGAGTAGTGGGTCTAAGTGGCAGAGGCATAAGGAACCTTTTGAGCTGATTTTTTAGGGTCTGGTTGAGGCATTTCTCTAACTGGTGGTCCTTTTACTCTTTATCTTTATCATTTCCCTCAAAAGTCCCCTTCAGCTGGTCCCCGGATCCATCAGGATATTGCATGATACCTCTAATTAGGCAAGGAGCATTCCTAACCACAGCACTCTAAACCAGCAATGGGCAAACTAGGCTAGTGAGTAGGCTGCATGAGTGGCCCTCCTTCATCTCAGTACGCCACAACATTGTTGTAATCAAGATGGTCTCCTGGGATAGGGTCATTTTTCTAACTGAACTTGCATACCTAAAATTTGCAGGGTGTGCCAACTCCGTAGCAACACTTTGGTTGAATGCAGAGGGAGCCCATGTCTCTCACTACATTACGTATAATCAGCAGGCTCCTCACTTCACTTGCCCTTGCATTAAGTGCATGTCACTTTAATAATACTGGTATGAAAAAAACTATATGGATGGAAATCACCGGAATCAGGCAACCTGGCACATGGGCAACAGTTAACAAAATGTCCCAGGGACCACACATAGAACCCCAATGGCCTGTATGTGGCCCTCTGTCTGCAGGTTGCCCACCTCTGCTTTAAACCATGCTGGCACTGCCTTGAGATATTTTATGGTGAGATACATTTGAGGTTGCTGCAGTCTTCTCAGGGGTCCCACTATGACTATTCCTATTCACCAAAAGAGGGTCCCTATAAGCAAATTCAAGACCCCTCCTTCAGTGACCCCACTCCTTAGCCGCCAATAAATGGTACTCCATGCAATTGGCATATACTTAATTAGCTTCTTTACAAATTCCTTCCCAGGAGAAATAGAATAGTAATCTGGATAGGGGTTTTTCTCTCCCCAGCTTGGCAGAAAATTGAATTATGCAGACCAGGTAAAAAAGTTCAAAGTTGTATAATTCAGGAAGCAGAGCTGTGTTCTTATATCTCCCATTTTTATATTTTGGCCACCCTGGCACTGAAAATGGGAGTACTGGTTGGTTTGAAGGTATTCCACTACCTCCTTGTTAATCATCTCTGCCAGGCTGGCTGAAGATGTTAACTCAACACAATTTAATCTCAATTTTGGAGAAACCTATTAACAATTTGCCAACTGGCTCCAGAACTCTATGGTTTCCTTCATCCCTTCATGGCTTGTCAAGGTCTCCAGCAGAACTGGAAAATTTCCCTCACTGGGCAGGAGCTTCCTCAAACTCACAAATTAGAGTCCAATTTCTCCTAAAAGGTCTATAAATCCATTTAAGTTTTGTAACTGGATGTCTCTGAAAAATATCTAGAATCTAGTTAATGTAAACCCAGACCCTCATAAAACAACTGGAGAAGCTAACTTCTTGGCCAGCCTCAAGAGTAGACAGCCTGCTCTGCAGTCAAATGTACCTTAGCATTTGAGTCTGCCCTAAAATCCCTGTAGATGCCTTCTATGTGAATGCCTTCTATGAGAGGTTTTCAGATGAGCATTTGGTCACAGCAGGAGTCAAACATGACTTTGCTTTATTCTGACATGTGTCTGCCTCAATCTCTCCTACTGAAGTTATTCTATTTTAATTAAATAAGTGAGGAATTATTAATTGATGAGTAAGAGGGTTAGAAAGACTCTATAGCCTAGTGGTTAGGACAACCACTAGCAAGTGGCTGATCCCTGTTCAAATTACCATTTCAAGGAGGAAGGGAAACCTGATTCAAGATTTTCCCATGTTCTGACTGAGTACCCTAGCAAAGATATAGAAACTTAGAAAGTAATCCACGTCACAGACAGCAATGCAACATCCAAAAACTTACATCCTCAATGAAAAAAACTGATCATATGCATTCCTGGAAATGACAATGTAAGTGTCAAAGCCTGGGAAGACCCTAAAACAGACCATTCTTGAGGCTTCCGAGGAATCTATCGGGTGTGCTGTCAGCTGGGAGCTAACATAAGGGACGTTGACCTGAGACTGAAGAGGATCCCAGTCGGAGTAGGAAACAATTCACTGAGCAGCAGTTATTTCAAATTAACTTTAATAGTGTCTACACAGGCAAACCGCTATTTCAAAATAAATTCGAAATAGTGGAGCCCTTATTTCGAATTTGGTAAACCTCATTCTATGAGGAGTAATACCAAATTCAAAATAGCTATTTCGAATTAAGTGCTCTGTAGACACTTATTTTGAAATAGAGCGCCGTCAGCACTTCCCAGGGAGCCCTGGTGGCCACTCTGGGCACAACCAGGAAAGCTTACTCTCCTCTCCCCCAGCCCCGGAGCCATTAAAGGGGTAGACCCTGGCCACAATGCCTGTGCCAGCTCCAAGCCTGCCAGCCCAGAGCCATCAGTGGCCACCGGGGCTCCTGACCCAGTGGCCCCAAAACATGAGCCAGCAAGCCACTGGCAGCCAGCCCTCCACCGCTCCCCAGGAGCAGTCTGCCAGCTCCCAGGAGCCTGACAGGGGCTGGAGAAGGCGGGAACCTTCCTGGTCCAGGGTGGAGATCCATGGACCTTATTCAGATTTGGGAGGGATGCCCCCAATGTCCATGATCTCCACACTAGACAGAGGAATGAGGCCGTCTATGGCAGGATAGCTGCCAGCCTGGCCACCAAAGGCCACATGCAAACCCAGGAGCAGGTTAGCATGAAAGTCAGGTTGGTCCGGCGAGATCCCCAACCCTGAGCCCTGAGCTTCCCCTCCCCCTTACTTCCTCCTGCCAGCTCCCTCCTCCCAGGTTTCCCCCTCCCCTCTCCCACCCTCTCTCTTCCCCTCTCCCACCTCCTTTTCCCAGTCTCCCCCGAGGTTCATTCCCCCCCCCCAGTTTTGTTCAATAAACCCAGTTTCTATTTTTGAACATACGTGTCATTTGTTTGACATCAGGAAGGGGGCTAGGGAGGGGTAAGTGGAAGGATCTGAGGGAGGAATGGGGCACAAGCCCCCGGTGGGGAGGACCGGGGAGGCTCTGAGGGCTCCTCAGGGTGGACGCTCTCTTGCAGGGCCTCCTGGATCCTGACAGCCCCCCAATGGACCTCCCGGATGGCAGCCAGCAGCAAGTGCAGCCGGGCTGATGGCAATGACCCCACGAGACGCACCGGTGTGCCCTGGGGCAGCTCTGGCTGCATGTGGCCGAGTACTGTGGTGTCCCGAGTGCGGGCACTCAGGGCACTCCAAGACAGGACTGCTTTGCTGTCCCTCATCGAGGTAGACAAGCAAGCGGGGAACCCTGAGAACTGTCTGTCCAGGGTGGGGGTAGGGTCCCTTTAAGCATGGAGCTCAGTTAGCCTCAGGCAGCGGCCCCATACATTAAGTCCTAACCTGATGCCCTGCCAGCACTGGTTCCGGCCAGCCTTAACTTCGGTTCAGGGTCCACTCAGTGTGGACGTGCTATTTCGAAATAGCAAAACGCTATTTCGAAATAGGTTTTGTGTATAGATGCGTTATTTCGAATTAGCTTAATTCAAATTAACTATTTCGAATTAAGTTAATTCGAAATAGCGCTGTAGTGTAGACATACCCTGATTGTCTTTACATAGGAACACATGATACTGCTAGATTCTGACTGAAACACATCAAGGGAGTCTATGTCTAGGCTGGGGGAGATGCTTAAAAAATGGAGGCTCAGGTGATCTTCATTGGGATTCTACCTGCCCTTAGAGTAGGAGGATGAAAGCAAGACAAGATTATGATGATCAGCAGATGGTTTGTACAGTGGTGCTTTGGGATGTTCAGCCAGTTGGAGTCGTTCATAGTCAGCCTGTTCTCATTGAATGGACTCCTCCTGAGCAGGAAGGGAAATAGATTTTTGGGTTGGAAGTTTGCTTGTGGTACTTATTGCTTTTTAATCACTTGACACAAATCCTCATTTCACCTGGTTCTTGAGGGAACTATACATTTTTCAGAAGAACACAAATCTCTTTTCCAATCAGAATTAGGCAAATGGAACTTTTCTTGTGACTTTATTCAGTTTCGTTGGTATAAAAATACTGTTATAAATTTGCTTGTAAACTTTCAAATCCTCAGGCTTTTTGTTTTTGGTTTTTGGTTGACTGGTACAGGCAATTTCTTTCTTTTTATATGCATACAAGCAGAGGGGTTTTCCTCACTGCAATTTCACTGACCATTTTTCTGTTTCAAAAAAGGTCCATTGAAAGGTATTTCATACACTGGAAAGATTTTTTTTAACTCCCAACATAAAGTAGCACTTTTTCAATTAACTATAACTAAAGCTAAGGTTTTATTACATATATTTTTAGTAAAAGTCATGGACAGGTCACAGGCAATACATAAAAATTCACAGAAGCCTGAGACCTATCTGAGATTTTTTACTAAATATATATATACATGACAAAATGGGGAGCAATGGGGTCCCCACACCACACTAGAGGCCCCAGCTTGGAACTGCTGGGTCTCCCTACCACAACTCCAAGATCTGGGACACTCCCACTGTCTGTAGCAGCTGGGAGCTCCTGGGAACCTTGCTGTCGCCAGGAGCTGTAGGGCATTCCCACCACCCACACTGGCCTGGAACCGTGGGGCATTCCAGCCATCCATGTGGCTCTGAGCTTGTGCACCCCTTCTCTCCATGGCACCTGGGAGCACCTGGGTCCCCAACCACTACCACTGGGAACTCAGAGCAGTTCCCAACCAATATCAGCAAGAGGGGGACCTGCAGCTCCCAAGGGCCCTAACCCAAGACACAGAAGTCTCTGTAAATCACAGATTTCTGTGACTTTCAAGACCTCCATGACAAAATAGTAGCCCTAACTATAGCTACATTAACTGGACAGGAAACCATCACAAAACAAAATTATCAGATTAGCAAAAGGTCTACTGTTTGCAGGATACTTCCAAGCCTTACATTTTCGCTTCAGTTTCCAGCTTCAGCTAGTTTCTTGCACATGCTCTACATTTTTACAAGGAAGGAGTGGTTCTGATGTGCTGCATATTCTCAATGTTGCCAACGTTCATTATTCTTTCCCAAGTGCCACAATTTTTGGCATTAAAATTGCCCTCTCAGATTAGGCTTTACGCCGATACTGCAGTACTGTCTGCCCCTCTAGAGGTTGTAGCTGCTGGCTTTGGCCTGGAAGGGACCTCAAGAAGCTATCACTGGTTAATGCATTAAAGGGGTGAAGCCCAAACCCCATCCGTTGCCTGCTATTCCTTACCCTTCTCTTCTGCTGCAAGGAGTAAGTAGATACACAGCACCTGGACAGTTCACTTAACAGGGGAACAACTTCCTCTCTGTACTACCTAACCTTCACAGTTGTAATACCCTCAACTGGCTATTTATAATATTGTTGAGGACCCAATATTTATTTTTCAGATCCAACCATTTCTGTTACTGCACTTTGTTTCTATTGCAGTAAGGGAAGGTTGTCTGGGTTTGTGAGGGGAGGGAAGATGCCAACTGAGGTAATTTTCAGTAGAGAAAAAGTTGTATTTTTTTCGTTACAGTTTTTCTCCCCAAGTCAGCATCTTCTATAATTTCACACACCAGTGTCAGGATTATAAAAGCTGATGCTGAGCTATTGTAGGCTTAAAAGATTCTCTAAAAACTGAGAGCACACGGAAGGCATTGACACATTGATTCCTTTTTCCTTTGGTACAGCAGAATGGAAAAATGTCTTGGACATCACACTAATAAATTCATACTGGAATTAACAATTCTCCCCGAAGAAAAATTTAAGCTCTTCACTACATGACCACATTTTTTCATACAAGAGACAAACACCTTCATTTTATTTACATAAGTCACAAACTAGATTAAAGGAGTAGTTATGATTGGAGAAAATAAAACAGAAAAGATATTCGAAGTTCAAGAAGATGCATCCTTGTTATGTCACTATTCTTAATTTGCTATGTATGATTTCCTACATCATAAACTATTGTTTCTACTCCCTGGCGGACTCCCTCTCAACCCCATAAGGAACTTTCAAATAGCTTCAGGGGGTAGCTGTGTTAGTTTGTACAGGATAAACTTAAAAACAACATGAGCTTGGTCTGTGGCCACTTGGGCTGTGCTCACAAAAGCTTATGATACCATCTACATGTTTTGTTAGTCTTTAAAGTGCTACCAGACTATTTGTTGTTTTTTAAGTTTATCTTGGTATAAACAGTACTGCAAAGGCATAAGACATAAAAGTCTTTCTGATGAAGAAAAAAAGTCATGAGTATGACAGAAGTATATTAGCTGTGTTTTGTTTTGCGAATAAACATTTGCAAATTATTTTTGTATGATTTGCTCACCATTTTTATTGTTGCTGGGATCATAGTTTTCAGCAGCTTCAGCCACAATTGTAATCAGGAAAGTGCACGAGAAAGGGAACAAAAAGGGGCGCAGGCCTTCCCAATAATTGTCAAAGGCACAGAATTCCCCCCCAGCTCTGGAGCTGCAGGGGGATTTAGGAGGTGAAGGAAAGAGAGAACCTCATGGCCCTGGGGGCTGCTGTAGGCCCTCCCAAAAGGCATGAAATTTGAATGTCTTTTCATGTCCCCGACTGTAATTATTTAATAAGGCACAAATTTATAAATTATATGTGTGTTATATTAAGACATTGCCATACTCCAGAAGTACTCTTAGGTGAATGCAATCACTTCTAATTATTATTATTATAAAACAAATTATAATTATTACTATTATAAAAGTACGTATATAATAAGGAATTTAAAAACATTAAAACTAATGTGTATTACTAAACTAGTTAAAATAATGCATCAATATACACAAAGATCTCTGACCCTTACACTGAAGTAGGAATATTGACATCTACAGTCTTCACATTTATAGTCTCTTTTCTGAGGATTACCTGAAGGATCAAATTTGTCCGAATTACACTAGGTTGGTACCTTGCTTTTTTTTCTGAGGCTGCCATATTGCTCTCCAGAATCTCAGATTATAGTGGTGGGTTTTTTTAATGGAGACAGAGATGCCTGCCTGAATCCCCAGAGAGGCTGAAACAAAAGCTTAGCAGCTGGTTATACTCCCTTTTGTATCAAGTAATGTTAACACAAGAATCTAATGATAATCATTTAAATTTCAGTATTGTTAACTATTTTAGTGCTGATGAATGCACAAGAGAAAGAGCTACATAATTTACTGCTACTGTAAGTGGATGATGCTTAGCAGAATGCCACTACTTTTCATCTATTCTGATCTATAAGACAAAAAGGCCAGAGGAAAGGATCAATCATAAGGGAGCATCTGAGCCCCACCAAAAGGAAGCCAATTCTGCAGACTTCAGTGTCATAGCTCAGTCTCTTTATCCTCAGATCAGATTAGGGTTTCCCAGAGCAGATTCAGACACTGACAGCCATGACTGCATCAGTTACAATGAAGTCACATTTTGATTTTTTTTCTTTACCACCATAAAGGCTACAAAATGGAATTAAAGAATTAACCAAACAGAAACAAAAACAAACCACTGGAAATAGTGACCATAATGTAATAAAATTTAACATCCCTGTGGTAGGAAAAATACCTCAGCAGCCCAGCACTGTAGCATTTAATTTCAGAAAGGGGAACTACACAAAAATCAGGAAGATAGTTAAACAGAAATTAAAAGGTACAGTGACAAAAGTAAAATCTGTGCAAGCTGCATGGAAAGTTTTCAAAGATACCATAATAGAGGCCCAACTTAAATGTATACCCCAAATTAAAAAACACAGTAAGAGAACCAAAAAAGTGTCACCATGGCTTAACAACCAAGTAAAAGAAGAAGTGAGAAATAAAAAGACATCTTTAAAAAAATTGAAGTCAAATCCTCATGAGGAAAATAGAAAGGAGCATAAACTTTGTGAAATTAAGTGTAAAAATATAATAAGAAAAGCCAAAAAGGAGTTTGAAGAACAGCTAGCCAAAAACTCAAAAAGTAATAGCAAAATGTTTTTTAAGTACATCAGAAGCAGGAAGCCATCTAAACAACCAATAGGGCCCTTGAATGATCAAGATGCTAAAGGAGTACTCAAAGATGATAAAGTCATTGCAGAGAAGCTAAATTAATTCTTTGCTTCAGTCTTCACAGCTGAAGATATAGGGGAGATTCCCAAACTTGAGCCATTCTTTTTAGGTGACAAAACTGAGGAATTGTTCCAGATTGAGGTGTCATTAGAGGAGTTTTTGGAACAAATTGATAAACTTAATAGTAACAAGTCACCAGGACCAGGTGGCATTCACCCAAGAGTTCTAAAAGAACTCAAATGGGAAATTGTAGAACTATTAACTGTGGTTTGTAACCTATCTTTTAAATCAGCTTCCATACCTAATGACTGGAAGATAGCTAACGTGTTGCCAATATTTAAAAGGGCTCTAGAGGTGATCCTGGCAATTACAGACCAGTAAGTCTAATGTCAGTATCGGACAAATTAGTTGAAATTATAGTAAAGAATAAAATTGTCAGACACATAGATGACCATAAATTGTTGCGGAAAAGTCAATATGGTTACTGTAAAGGGAAATCATGCCTTACTAATCTATTGGAGTTCTTTGAGGGGGGTCAACAAACATGTGGACAAGGGGGATCCAGTGGATATAGTATACTTAGATTTCCAGAAAGCCTTTGACAAGTTCCCTCACCAAAGGCTCTTAGGTAAAGTACGTTGTCATGGGATAAGAGGGAAGGTCCTCTCCTGGATTGACTGGATTAAAAGACAGGAAACAAAGGGTAGGAGTAAATGGTAAGATTTCAGAGTGGAGAGAGGTAATTAGTGGGGTCCCTCAAGGGTCCATAATTGGGCCAATCCCATTCAACTTATTTATAAATGATCTAGAGAAAGGGGTAAACAGTGAGGTGGCAAAATTTGCAGTTGATACCAAACTGCTCAAGATAGTAAAGACCAAAGCAGATTGTGAAGAGCTTCAAAAAGATCTCACAAAATTAAGTGATTGGGCAACAAAATGGCAAATGGAATTTAATGTTGATAAATGCAAAGCAATGCACATTGGGAAGAATAATCCCAACTATACATACAATATGATGGGGACTGATTTAGCTACAACTACTCAAGAGAGAGATCTTGGAGTCATTGTGGATAGCTCTCTGAAAACATCTACTCAATGTGCAGCGGCAGTCAAAAAAGCAAATAGAATGTCAGGAATCGTTTAAAAAGAGATAGCAAATAAGACAGAAAATATCTTAATGCCTCTATATAAAACCATGTTACACCCACATCTTGAATACTGCATACAGATGTAGTTGCCTCATCTGAAAAAAAGATATATTGGCATTGGAAAAAGCTCAGAAAAGGGCAACAAAAATGATTAGGGGTTTGGAACAGGTTCCATATGAAGAGAGATTAAAAAGACTTGGACTTTTCAGCTAAGAAAAGAGGATACTAAGAGGGGAATATGATAGAGGTCTATACAATCATGACTGGTGTGGAAAGAGTGAATAAGGAAAAATTATTTACTTATTCCCACAATATAAGAACTAGGGGTCACCAAATGAAATTAATAGGAAGCAGGTTTAAAACAAACAGAAAGAAGTTTTTCTTCACTCAGTGCACAGTCAACCTCTGGAACTCCTTGCCAGAGGATGTTGTGAAGTCTAGGACATTAACAGGGTTCAGAAAGAGCTAGATAGATTCATGGAGGTTAGGCTATTAGCCAGGATGGGTAGGAATGGGGTCCCTAGCCTCTGTTTCTCTGGAGGTGGGTGACAGGGGAGGGATTATGTGAGGATCACCTGTTGTGTCCTCTCCCTCTGGGGCATCTGGTATTGGCCACTGTTGGCAGACAGGATACTTGGCTGGATGGACCGTTGTTCTGACCCAGTATGGCTGTTCTTATGTTCAAACCAGACATTTAGATTCTGACATCATCACAGGACTCTGGGATCCAAGGTCTTCAGAAAATGCCCATTGTACATATAGCTTAATCCATACCTGCCCATAAGCATATCTTAACCACTTCAGAGAGGGAGGAGAGCCTCAGGAGTCCAGCAGAGTGCATGCAATCATATTCTAGCTTTTGCCCAATCTACTCTGAATGATGCCTCATGTGGCCAGAATTTCTTCTGAGGGAAAGAGCTTGGAGAGAGTATCACTGATTTGTCATTGTCTTCTTTTTCTAACTCACACCACACCTCCTCCTCTCCCTCCGGAGCACATGGCCTGCTTTTAGCCATTGCTTTAGCCATTTTCCCTCTCCTCAGAAAATTGTGAGACGTTATTGATACATCCTGTTTATATGAGAGACAATCTCTGTTCTGTCTTGAAGAATTCCTTTTTGTTCTCTTGTTTTTTCCCCTTCATGTAAGAGACTAAAGTAAAAGAGAATACTCATATGCTTAAAGTTATGCACATACTTAAGTAACTTGCTGAATCAAAATCAGGATCTACATTAGGATTACACTACAGATCACAGAAGAAGACAAAATAAACATATATGGGTATGTCTAGACTACATCCCTCTGTTGCCAGAGGGATGTAAATT
This sequence comes from Pelochelys cantorii, assembly GCA_032595735.1. Classification (NCBI taxonomy): domain Eukaryota; kingdom Metazoa; phylum Chordata; order Testudines; family Trionychidae; genus Pelochelys; species Pelochelys cantorii. Next base: position 143,660,814 of record CM064327.1, read on the forward strand.
AGACATACCGAAATTGCTAATGAAGTGGGGATTTAAATATCCCATGCTTCATTAGAATAAAAATGGTCACTGCTTTTTGCTGATGCGGCAATTTGCCGGCAAAAAGCGGCAGTCCGGATGGGGATGTCGACAAAGAAAGCCTTTTCCAACCGATCCCTTATGCCTCGTGCAACAAGGTTAACAGGAGTGGTCAGAAAAGGCTTTCCTTGTCAACCAATCCCTGTCCAGACTGCCGCTTTTTGCTGGCAAATTGCCGCGTCGGCAAAAAGCAGTGACCATTTTTATTCTAATGAAGCGCAGGATATTTAAATCCCCGCTTCATTAGCAATTTTGGTATGTCTAATTTACATCCCTCTGGCGACAGAGGGATGTAGTCTAGACATACTCTGTGTGATAAAACTTGGCACAATCTGGGATATTCCCAGGTATGTGTGAATATGTACTTTTTCATTCCATTTGGTATGCAAATGTCAACACTGAGTCTGCCCTGAGTGTTCTGTATTCTGCAGTATACCAGATTCTGGGTTAATACAATGACAAAATACAAAACTCAGAATTCCTTTATTTATACTCTTATGAATACTATATGTGTCTTCATTTGAAAAAGGTCATATTCAGGCTTTTAAATAGTGACTTCTATATTTCTTTCAATTACATAAACTGATTTTTTTCATAAGTTAATATGAATATTCTTTCAGGCACTTCTCATGATTTCACTGTAAAATTGCCATTAACCTATTTCCAAACCAATCATCCATTTCTGTCTAAAGAGGTCATTTTTAATTCACTTAACACCTTAATTAAACTACCTATCTTGCCAAAAGATTAATAATAAGAATCTTGTAAGTGATTTCTTATGAGAATGGGTTCTGGAAGTGATTTATGTATAGACATATGTAAACATTTTCACTTTGTCATTAGATGCTGTGGTGTTAATTTATACAAATTAAGAAAAAATAAGATTTTGTATTACATGTGTAATCATGCATAACCTAACTATGACAAGTACAATTTTTTGTACATGTGAGACAGGAAGTCAGGAATTTTTTTCCGGCCAGTGCTAAGCCTATTGTTTCCATTGATATTTTTGTTTACAATACATTAAGCCAATAAGTAACGTATTTGTGATGGGATTATTTGACTTCCCCATCAGGGCTGCTTTTCATATATACAGTTAGCTAAGTAATTATGTTTTGATTATATATTACATATTATGAATATGCTTTGTAAATGATAAGCAAAAATGTTACATACAATTTTGGAAATCTATTAATATGGATTTTTTTTAACTTGAGCAGCTACATGCTAATGACTGTACACTTGGAATGTTTCAGTGTTATTATCTGAGCAAAATAAAAAAAGGTACACCTCAGTTAGGAAGAGAACATGTTCTCTAGTTTCCACCTGGACCATCTCTTTACTGTTTCTTAATTAATGGTGTCATAATAAGGCTTAAGGCACAGGAGAAGGAAAAATGTTAATAAAATGCATCTATTCAACATGGTACACCTACACATTTAGATAACATGATTGATTTTTCATTGCATAGCATGCAAAGTACAATGTATGCATTGCAATCTCACCCTGACAGAAGTTTACTAAGAATTTACAGTAAAGTATTATTTAAATGCAGCCCCTTACAACCCCCCACTGGTTTCTTGATACCAGCATATATACCAGGAAGCCATGATGAGGAGCTGATGAGAACAACACAGACTGCCTGCCTGCTTCTGCTTCACACATTGCTATATAATAAAACCCAGATTCTAGCTTTTGACTCTGGTTTCTCCTTGACCTTACTCTCTGACTGCTGTTTGTAATCTGGCGCCTGACCCTGATCTTCTGGTAACTTAACCCTACCTGCCTCCTTCTCTGAACACTAAGTCAGACTGTCCACATCTCAGATGTGACACATGCTATGTCCAACCCAGGATTTCTAAGCCCTGTTTGAGCACTGGTCACTTTTACAAATCTCAGGCAATTACAAGTCTCTTCATCAGTGAATAGCCTTACCTGAATTAATGTGGGTGCATTTGTTGAATAAGGTACTATTTTATCATGAATTAAAATGGCAAAATGTGTCCTTTATTGGCAGGGCCGGATTAAGGGGGAGGCTAGCTGGGCAGCTGCCTGGGGCGCCAACCTAAGGGGGGCACCTGATGGCAACTGCAAGGGGCACCATGGACCCGGGGCTGCGGACCGCGTGGCACCCCTTAGAGCTACAATCAAGCGCCGCACGCCCGATTGCAGCTGTAAGGTGCACGGTGCACCGGGGGGAGGGGCCACGCATGCGCCATGAGCCCAGGGGTTGAGCCACGCATGAGTCGCGCGCCCGCTGCCCGGTGCTCAATAATGGCTCGAGCCGGCCCTGTCTATTGGATATTTGTATCACCAGTGCTCAACTGACTAGTAAAAAGATTTCATTTTTCCCTAAGCACCAGACCTGCAAACTCAGAGGGGACTCTGAGAGTTCTCTCCATCTCACACAGCATCACCGGTAACAGAGGTTTAGTTACCTCTCTGCATGTTGTAAAGGCCATACATACTAGGTGAAATTGCAAACCTTAGCTATGAGATAAGGGATGTAACCGTGTCATCTTCAATGACTTCAGAAAATCAGTAACTACAGGGTGAAAGATGTCTATACCTACACAAGGGGTAGCAACTGGCACAGTATGGTATAAATCAGTTCTGTATACAGTATATACAAACAGCACCATCACATAATTTTAGAATTGGGAAAGATCCCACATGTAATCAAGGATTAGCAGTAGCTAAACTGTATTGTTAAATACTGTTTTTAAAACACGGAACAGGAAAAGCCTTATGAGTAGCGTCACATACAGTGAAAATGGCCAGTATTGTATAATAACAAATATCAAGATATTTTCATAGTTAATTGGAGTGCAAAGTCACAGGTCAGAATTTTTGTTACATCGCAAAGACACATATATATATATATAACTGGGCAGGTGGCAATTCCTCTTTATCTGTCATCTAAGCACAGTTTAAACCAGGGGTGGGGAATGAGGTGCAGCCCCTGACTTGCCAGGATCCAGCTTCAAAGCTCACGCCCCCCCTTCAGCATTGGGCAGCCTGCGCTGGCAGTCCAGGGCCTCTCCCCCTCTACCATCCCACCGAGGGGCTAGAGCACACAAAATCTACTAGACTGGGACCCCCTAGGCTCTGGTGTGTGTGGGGAATGTCTTTTTCCTTCTCAGTCAGGAGCCACATCAGTGAGGGTGGGATTTCTTTCACTTTTCACTTGTGTGTGGCCCTGGACCGATTTTTCTGTGGATCCATGGCCACCAGCCCAAAAAAGGTTCCCCACCTCTGGTTCAAACCAAAAGTAAGGATCTAAATTTCTGTGATAGGGCTCATTAATAATTGCCCTTGTAGCTTATAGCACTAGCTTGCCTTTATTATATTCACTGCTTCACCTTTATTATATTCTGTTTTTATTATATTCAGCAGTAATGCAAGCAGAATATAGGACATAAGCTTCAGCAGTCAGTGTAAGGCTATGGACTCTGTAAATAACTTAATTTACTCTGTATGGACACAAGTAAATAACTTAATTCTCTGGAACTGAAAACAGAATGGGAATTTTGTTAGAATTTACCATAAAGACACCTACCAATCACAGGAATATGAGTCAACATCTGCAGGTGACTCGCCACAAGAGTGCCATGGCAATGAATTGCCACATATGTGAAAATAAATTGAGATAAACAATATACTAGCCTGTAGGAGAAGGGCACCTCAACATTAGTGCTGTGAGGCAATAAAATAAGGAAGAGACGAGAAACCTGTACTGAATATGCATCATAGTGACATTAGCGTCTCATATTATGAAAGTTTGATCCCCGCCTATGGCCAGTTGGAGTGAGAGAACTGTAGTGCTTGGGAGGGATGACCACTGGTGATAAGGGGAAAGATGATGAGGAAGATGGCTAACATTTCAGGTTATTCTGCAAAGGATGGTGTGAGTATATGGATATGCAGATATACATTCTGTAGTGTCTCTATCTACCATACTGAGTTGGAGTGTTTGTGACTGCACTAAATGCATTACTAAACTATTTGTAAATACAGATGACTTCCTGCTGCAGCGGAGCACTTTGAGATTCCCAACTATAAAATAATTTGAATAATACTAGGCCTGGTTTTGGGACAAGAACCTATCAACCATCAAAAGTAAACACTGTGAATTCTTAATTAATCAATATTACTATAGTATAATTAATACATCATCTATAAATCAGACTACACAAGTCATGCAGGAGATATTTCTTGACATGCCTTGCTTTGCTGGGTCTTCCTGGGTATGCCCAACATAAGCCTTTACTGACAACCTAGAGACATCAGTGGCCCACAACCCCCATAGGCCCACATTCTAGCCCTGCCCATTCTTACAGCGTGGTTCTGGGAGTTGTCACCTTGTTCCCTATAATCTCAACTTCATTTTTAAAGCCTCTATTTCTTATAGTTGTGAAGAGGGTTGCCAGGTGTCTGGTATTGGCCCGGACAGTCCAGTATTTGCGGCCTCTGTCCGGTAAAAAAAAAAAAAAAAGAAAATACCTGACATGTAAAATGTCTGGTATTTTCTATTTTTCTTGGACAGAAGGCCACTTGGGACATTTTTCCCCTGCCCCGCCATGTTCGGTATTTTTTGTGAAACTATCTGGCAACCCTAGTTGTGAAGAAAAAGCTTCAAAAGTGAATCAAGTGCTACTGTTTCCTGTGTTTGCAGAAAACCTGAAATAAGAGCTCTGAGATTTCTGAATTACCTAATCATATCAATAGCAACATAAGTGTCTCTATGACTGGAGTACTGTGTTCAGTTCTGGTGACTAAACATTTTGAAAAGAATGTTGATAACCTGAAAAGGTTCAGAAAAGAGTTCGGAGATGATTCAAGATCAGAAAAAAAACCCAGCCTTACAGTGCGTGACTAAAAAAACTTGGTTGATTTGGTTTATCCAGGATAAAGTTAAGAGTTATTTGATCATTGTTCCTATGGTATTCTAATTATCTACATGGTGAAATGAGTTCTGACAATAGAGAGTTTTGTAACAGCAGGCACAGGCATAACAAGTTGCAGTTACTGGAAGTTTTAATTGAACAAACTCAGACTAGAATTGAGACGTATTTTTTATAGTGAGGGAATTAATTACTGCAGCAGTTTATCCACAGATGTAGTAATGTACCTGAAGTCTTTCTAAAATATGCTCTAGCTCAATCAGTCAGACCAAATAATCATAATGGTTTCTTCTGCTGTAATATACATATATATGTGAATTCTCATAATCTGCAGCTAATTCTTGGGTTGAGAGTGAATAAAACTTGAACACTTGGGGCACTGAAGCTCCATCAAAGGACAAACACCAAAGGTGTGTCTAGACTACAGCGTTTTTTAGAAAAAAAGTGGCCTTTTTTTCAAAAAAACGTCCCCTGCATCTAGACTGCTGCCACGTTCTTTTGAAAGTAAATCGAAAGAACGCGGTAGTTTTTTCGACCGTGGAAAACTTTGTTTTACGGGGAAGAACGCCTTTTTTCGAAAGTGCTCTTTCAAAAAAAAGGCTCTATGTAATGCAAACTGTGCTTTTTTGAAAGAGAGCATCCAGACTGCCTGGGTGCTCTCTTTCGAAAAAGCGGCTTGCTTTTTCAGAAGTACAGGTTGTAGTCTAGACGCTCTTTTTCGAAAGAGGCTTTTTTGAAAGTATCTTTTGAAAAAGCCTCTTTTGAAAGAGGCTTTCAATCTAGATGTAGCCCAAGTGCCTCCCTCAAATCAGCCAGAGAGACTGGTCAGAGTGAGGCTAAGTAACTTTCTCCCTGGCTCTGAAGGCTGCCATTCCGCTTTTTGCTAACTGCTTGTTTGCAGTCTCAGGCATATATGATTGCCTCAGTTACACCCTGTTCAGGTTTCCAGGCTTTATTTCAAAAGGATTAGAAGCACAATTTTTTCAAAATTAAGCTTACTTTCTCACATCAGCACAACACTCTGGGAGCCAGTGCCCTACACATGGCCTCAGCCCAAAGGCAACCAGTCTCAACAGCGTATCCAAACACCTCTCTGGATGGCGCCAGGTATAGGAGTGCCAATGAGTGCAGCAAAGTGTGTGTGTTCGTATTTTAAACATCTGCATAATTTAGTGTGAGTAACATCTCCTTTCTGCATCAAGTGGGTGGAGCATGGTTTATGGATACAGTTTGTCAGAGTACTGATACTTTTTTCTTTTAGTGCAAGTTTGTGGGTGATAGAATTTGCCCTTGAGAGACAGTAAACATGGAAGCCTGTGGTTCCATTGTTATAGCATCACTTTTATGAGTAGAACGGCAATCTAATCATGCTAAGAAAATGTGAAGATATATGTACTCCACCTTTTTGAGCTGTGTTGCATTTAGCTTCTGCAAACCTGGGCAAGAGTAACCCACAAACCTATTATGGTTCACTGTCCCATGTAGTGGCACTTAGACCACGAACAGTGAGAGATAAGAACAAGGGAGCTCTACAGCCCAAGCTGAGAGCCAGCTGCCTTTATAACGCAAGCTATAGAGGTTCCTGTACTAAACTCCAGAGGTCCTAAGTTCAAATGTGCCTGGTTGTGGTTACAAGTGGAGGCTCATCTGGGATCTCAAATGGATCTCTGTAGTTCAGGATGTGCTTCCTCAGCTAAGGGAAATATGTAATTCACACACCAAGGGTATATCTACACAGTAAGGTTATTTTGGAATAATGGCTGTTATTCTGAAATAACTATGTAAGCATCTACACAGCCCTTCCATTATTTCAAAATAATGGGCAGCTTATTCCGAAATCTGTACACCTCATTCTCTGAGGAATAATGCCTGTGCTGAAATAGCTATTTCAAAATAAGGCGTGTGTAGATGCTCCACTGCTGCTATTTTGAAATAACTCTTCACCAGGGCCAATCTAAGTTATTGCTCCCCAGTGCCTCCTCAGGCTCTAAATCAAGATAGCATATCCACATTAGAGAAGCCTGCCTCAGACTAATTTTGAGGCTTCCCTGCAGTGTAGACGTGCTATTTTGAAATAAGCGATTTTGGAATAACTATTCTGGAATAGCTTATTTTGAAATTGATGTGCAGTGTAGACATAGCCCGAGTGTGGTTCATTGTCTCATGTAGTGGCACTTAGACCACTTACAGCAAGAGATAAGAACAAGGGAGCTCTACAGCCTAAGCTGTGAGCCAGGTGCCTTTATAGCTCAAGCTGTAGAGGCTCCTATACTAAGCTCCTGAGGTCCCAGGTCAAATTTGTTCAGTGATGGTTACACAAGGCGTGGGGAAACATCTGAAAGACCCGTCAAGAGACAGCTACAATGACAGTCCCTATGTTTTCTGTAGTATATGAAGAAAGCTTCCACTAATATCTCCTCCTAGCATGTTTGCCGCTCTTTGAAGCATAATTCCTTCTATGGAGTGTGTAGAGACGAGTAAGTTAACAGACATGCATCAGCATGCTCACTAATGGAAGGATGGGTTCCCGGTCTTATAACACACAAAATAAGAATTAAAATAATCAAGCCTGAAGGTTATGTATGTGTGGATTAGTGTAAATCTGACTTCTTTAAATTTAGATTTGATTCCTGAAACATTTGCTTGTATATATATGGAAGATACTAGACACTGTTCATTATGTAAATTTAACCTCAGTGTTCATCAAGTGTTTTATAACCAGAAAAGGAAGCCAGGACTAGACATCATTATATACAGTATAAAATATAACAATAGTACACAGAGAGCATGAAAGTGGCTTTTGAATCATTGATACTTGTATTCAATTTCATGATTCATTCTATAGCAGGTGGACCTTTAGAACATGACTAAGGCTTGTCAAAAATTGCTGTTTATCTGAATTACTAAAGCTCTTGTCTAGTGGAAAACTTAGGCTTTATTAAGCCAAATCCTGAGGTATACTTCCTAGTGAAGTTAATGAGATCTCTGGGTGACATGGGCCTCTGAAAATCAGGTTTAAATGTGGATTGACCAGTCTAACTCTAAGTATCCACATTTTAAAATATTGCCCTATGTTTGTAATACAAATTTTGTACCACCTATGTCATTTACACCTATTGAGGAACTGTCCCTTTGGCCTTGTCTAGTCTAGGATAATAGGTAGTGAACATATTTTAATTAAGTTCTGTTTAAGTGTCTAAAACCTGTCCATATTAGGTGTTCACATATTTTTTAAGAGGTGGTGGTAGCCTAGAAGTAATCTCCAGCACTGTATTTTTAAACAGGACATACTTAAAAGTCTTAGCTAACATTTTTTAAAGCATTTCTGCCCCACCCACCCCCAATCTAGACAAGCTTTGCTTTCTAACTATCAAAGCACATTAGCTGAGTTCGCACCCAATTTGGCTGATGGAATACACTACACATAATACTGTGGAGATTCAAGTTTTGCAGAGTATGTGGGAGTTTCTTGTCTCACTAGCAACTGTAGTTTGTTTTTTTCTGGTTTTATACTTGTGAAGAAGTCCTCAGCTTATTACATGCTATTAATGTAAAATAACATTAAAAAGACAGCACCTTACTTTATTAATTTAATATCTTTTGTTCATCAGTCATAATAATGGGGAACTGAAGAGCTTAATCTTTGATATTACGTATTTACAAGCATTGTAGATCAAACTGAAGCAGCACTTCAACTGTACTTTACCTGGAGCAAAAAAATGTCTAGGCAGATAGCCCAAAGCGTATTTAAGCTGCCCTGAAGTCAGTGAGACATATGAAGTGAGTTTACAATGTCAAAGTGTTGTAAAAATAAGTTACCTAGAATATAATTGGCTTGGATCACAGGTCTGTGGGGCTAACACACCAGAGCCGCTAGTAAATTACAAAGCCATTTTTACTTAGTTTCCTGTTTTGTCAGCTCTAAAGTGATAATTCTGTTGAAGACGATAAAGACTGTTGAGGAGATTTTATTTAATACAGATGGACATCTTAATGCAGAGTGATCTACCCATCCCTCCAATTAGCCTACTAGGTGCAGCTTGATATAAAGCAGAGACTGGAGCCCTGAGGACACAAAGCAAGACAGGGAGAGCAACATAGCTCAGCATGTTTTCAGGAAATCCAATTATTTGTCTGAAGCTTTGAATTCAAAAGTGTATTCGGAAAGTCCTAAAGCAATTATGATTTGCAGTGAAAGAGACTGAATAAAGCCAGCAGCTAAACGTTTGTATTGTTTTTGGCTGGTGTGCTCCATTTATACAGTAAGACCCTTTAGTACAATCCTTCAGCATATAACTAAAATATGTTTAATTTTCAATAGCATTCCTCTTTCAAATAAGTTGATTAAAAAAACCTGCATGTATTTTCTTATTTTTACTATGGACAGAAAAATTGATGCAGTTTGAGTTTCACAAATGATTTTAAAAACTTTAAAATAGTGTTTGTATTTAGACAAATTTACACAGAATAACAGTACTACATCAATCATTGATACCCCCCCCCCAAAACACCATAAATTCATAGAATCATAGAATACCAGATCTAGAAGGGACCTCGAGAGATCATCAAGCCTGGTCCCCTGCCCTCATGGCAGGACCCAGAATCATCTAGAGCATCCTTGAAGGATGTCTATTTAACCTGCTCTTAAATATCTCTAGTGATGGAGATCCCACAACGTCACTCAGCAATTTATTCCAATGTTTAACCATCCTGACAGTTAGGAAGTTATTCCTAATGTCCAACCTAGACCTCCCTTGCTGCAATTTAAGCCCGATGATTCTTCTCCCATCATCAGAGGCCAAGGAGAACAATTTTTCTCCTTCCTCCTTGTAACACCCCTTTAGACACTTGAAAACTCCTATCAAGTCCCCTCTCACTCTTCTCTTTCTAAACTAAAGAAGACCAATTCTTTCAGTCTTCCCTCATAGCTCATGTTTTCTAGGTTTTAATCATTGTTGCGGCTCTTCTCTGGACCTTCTCCAGTTTTTCCACATCTTTCCTGAAATGTGGTGCCCAGAACTGGACACAATACTCCAACCAAAGCCTAATCAGCACACAGTAGAGTGGAAGAATGACTTCTCATGTCTTGCTCACAACACTCTTGTTAATTCATCCCAGAATCATATTTGCTTTTTTTTGCAACAGTCTCACACTGTTGACTCATATTTAGCTTGTGGTCCACTATGACCCTTTCTGTAGTTCTCCTTCCTAGACAATCACTTCCCATTCTATTGCGTAAAACAGATTGTTTCTTCCTAAGTGAACTACTTTATATTTGTCCTTATTAAACTTCATCTTATTTACCTCAGACCATTTCTCCAGTTTGTCCAGATCATTTTGAATTATGACTCTAGCATCCAAAGCACTTGCAACCCCTTCTAGCTTGGTATCATCTGCAAACTTAATAATCATACTCTCTACGCCACTATCAAAATCATTAATGAAGATATTGAAAAGAACCAGTCCTAAAATAGACCCCTGTGGAGCCCCACTTGCTATGCCCTTCCAGCGTGATGGTGAACCATTAATAACTACTCTCTGAGAATGGTTATCCAGCCAGTTACGCACTCACCTTATAATAGCCCCATCTAGGTTGTATTTCCCTAGTTTATTGATAAGAAGTTAATTGTTTCTTCCTCTTCAATGAGCAATGGGCCTACTCTTTCCTTGGTCTTCCTCTTGTTTCTACTATATTTGTAGAATGTCTTCTTGTTACCTTTTCTGTCTTTAGCTAGATTAAGCTCGGTTTGTGCCTTCGCCTTTCTAATCTTGCCCCTGCATAACTGTGTTGTTTGCTTATATTCATCCTTTGTAATCTGATTTACTTTCCACTTTTTATATGACTCCTTTTTGGGGTTTTAGATCATGTAGGATCTCCTGGATAAGCCAAAGTCGTCTCTTATCATACTTTCTATTTTTCTTATGCAGTGGAATAGTTTGCTTTTGGGATCTTAATAATGTCCCTTTGAAAACTGCCAATTCTCTTCAGTTGTTTTTCCTCTTAAGGTGCGTCAACACAGCAGGGCTTAACTTGAAATAAGCTACACAAATTGTAGGTCAATTGCATAGCTTATTTTGAAATAGCTTATTTCAAAATAGGGAGCGACTACACAGCATTTATTTTGAAATAGAGCACTCTTCCAATGGCTTCTCTTATTCCTTGTATAATAAGGGTTGCAGGAGTCAGAATAAGAAGTCTGACAGTGTTTTGAAATAACTACCTGCTATGTAGATGAGGATTAAGTTATTTCAGAAAGCGCTAGTTATTTCGAAATAGTATTGCAATGTAGATGTATTCTGGGTCTTGATTCTCATGGGACCTTACCTTATCAGCTCTCTGAGTTTACTAAAATCTTCCTTCCAGAAATCCATTGTCTCTATTTTGCTTTTCTCCCTTCTACCATTCCTTAGAATCATGAACTCTATGATTTCATGATCACATTTACCGAAGCAGCCTTCCACTTTCAAATTTTCAACTGTTTCCTCCGTATTTGTTAAAATAAAATCTAGAACAGCTTTCCCCCAATAACTTTCTCAACTTTCTGAAATAAAAAATTGTCTCTAATGCAGTCCAAGAACTTACTGGATAATCTGTGCCCTGCTGTCTTAATTTCCCAACATATGTCTAGATAGTTGAAATCCCCCATTACCACCAAATCCTGTGCTTTGGATGATTTTGTTAATTGTTTAAAAAAGGCCTCATCCACCTCTTCTGCTTGTGTAGGTGATCTGTAGTAGACCACTAACATGACATCACCATTGGGTTTTTTACCCCTTTTAACCTAACCGAGAGACTCTCAACAAGTCTGTCTCCTATGTCCATTTCCACCTCAGCCCAAATGTATATATTTTTAATATATAAGGCAACACCTCCTCCCTTTTCCCTGCTTATCCTTCCTGAGCATGCTGTACCCTTCTATACCAATATTCCAATCGTGTGTATTATCCCACCATGTCTCTGTTATCCCAATTATGTCATAGTTGTGTTTATTTATTAGCACTTCAAGTTCTTCTTGCTTATTTCCCATACCCTTACATTTGTATACAGGCACCTAAGATATTGATTGGATTTTGCACCCCAGTTCCGCTTCACATGGGTGTGTTTTAATAGAGACAAACCAAAACAGTCATACCATAACTGAAGGCTGCAAGAGAAAGAGAGAATACAACCTAACTGGGTATATAAATAGCCTTCTTCTGATTGGTATACTTCAGTAGCTTGACTGAAGCTTGCCATTTCACTTCAGGGCAAAACCAAATATACGCAGTATATTTCACAGCATATTTGCATACTAATATCATTTAGATCAGAGGTTGCTGCTGAGTGCTCAGCATTTTTTTAAATCTATCCATTCAGATACCTAAATATGGATACTCTTAAGCTCATTTATTAGAGTTACTTTGAGATAAATGAAATCATTCTAAAGGAATTATTATATTAATTTATATGTTTTGACATATAAATTATGTCCCGATTAGATGTTTGAACATGAACAAATTCAAGTTTAGCTCCTTTACTATGCTTATATGTGTGGTTTTATTCTTAGTAATATCTTGGTAATGAAGGCCTTCCCTAGTATTTTTTCTTAAAATCATTTGCACGTTACAGGGAATACAGAAAATTAAGGCACGTGTACCATGAACTTTAATTTGGTTAATATTCATTGTGCATGGTCCTAAAAAGTCAATGAATGTGTTTTTTAAAAATCTCTGAACATTTTCAAAGCTAACTGAAGATCAGTGTGTATTTTCCATCATTACTTTCTATCTTGACAATAAAAATCTGCTCTAGAAAAAAGCACCCGCTTGATCCAAAATTGTCAATATTTACTAAGATTTTTCTAAATGGCAGTAAAAGCAGCCAGGATTGGCCAGAAAAGATTTCCACATCATGAAAACATTTTATGGTTTTAGAATTTGTTTTTGTTCTCATTCAGAATGCATAAGCAAGAGAGACCTCAGAACTTGCTTCAGAGCCAGGACTTGAACTTGGGTCTTCTACTTCTCAGATCCTTCACCTAATAAACACAGTACAGACTTACAGCCTTATTGCCTTATTGAATTTGTAATTATTTATAGACAGTGGAACAGGACCCACAGGAGGAACTGAAAAAGAGCAATCCTTGCTGGCTCTATAGCCTAATGATTAGTGTAGAAGTTTCTGCACCCAGGCAGGCAAAGCAAAGACTTGAAGCTAGGTTTCTTTTATCACAGGTCAGCACCCTTACCACGTGGTACAATCAATGCATGCCTTTAGTGCTCTGATGCGTGCCTGTTAGTGCTGTTCCACTTTGTAAAAATAAATAAATAAATATTGACTGGACCAGAAAGAAGAATAAGTCTGAGCCCAGTAGTTAAAGAATGTAGGTGAGCCCAACTCAAGTCTGTGCTCTGAAGTGGGGATTTAAACCTAGGTTTCCCCACATCTGGGTACCAGCCTCATCAATGTTCATGAATGGATTCATTTAGTTCTCTTTGGACTTATATTTAACATTGTCTATCCCTACTCACATCAGCCCAAAAAATCTATGTAGGTTATAAGAACAGAAGAACTGACATACTGGATCAGACCAAAGTCTCCAGACAGTATCCTGTCTTCCAACAGTAGTCAATGCCAGGTGCTTTAGAGGGAATGAACAGAAAAGGTAATCAAGTGATCCAACCATACATTTAACAAATCATGTTAAAGTGTTAAGGATGGTCTTGCGATTAAAGCCAAAATCTAGTAGTTCAAAGAACTGAATTCTGTGCACTGTGTTGTCACAGACATTCACAGCTAGATTCTCAAAGGAGCCTATTCATGGTAATTCCTATTATCTTCACACCTTAGGCAGACACTGGGATTCACAATCCCTGAGCTTGACACCCAGGCTACCTTGCAACAAGTCCAAGAAAGACACCTTAGAATAGGATTCAGAAAAGGTAGAGAGCTCCTCATCTAAGCCAGCCAATGATAGATGCCAAGTGGAGGGAAGTATTAAAAGCTCCGCTCCTCACTCAGGCTATGTCTACACTGCACCTCTTTTGCGCAAAAGCCTATGCAAATGAAGCACAGATTAGCATATTGCCACGCTTCATTTGCATAATTAATTAGGGGCCGGTTTTGCTCAAGAGAGGTGCAGTGTAGACATAGCCTCAGAGACAGGCATTTAAGTCCAGGTTACAGAAAGGAACTTTCCTTTGCTTGGGATTCTCAACTGTAAATCTTCTGTTGGTGTTAGATGCTGACACCATTTTTGCAGGGCAAAGTGGGGAGCAAATAAAGACAACTGACCTCCCGTATAACTTTTAGCCTTGTGGTTATGGTACTCTCCTGGGATAGGATTTCTTCCTCTCCTCCTTGCCCTCTCCTCCAATTCAAGCTCCTTCTCCACATGAAGGTAAGAAGAGATTTGAAGAATGGGTGAAGAGAAAATACTCTTGCCATTGAACTAAGAAGGGGGGTTTAATCAGTCTCCTGCTGAAGCTGTTCCACTGTGGATAATTTAATTTTGAAGAGAGTTCATAAAGGACTGGATCCAGTGTGTCCCAAATGAATGCTCTAACTACCAAACTACAAAGGCATTCTCTCTCACACACACACACCCCTAGTCTCTCTCTCTCTCTGTATAATTCTTTTTTCCTGCAGGATGACAGAGTGATGTCATCACATCACTCTGCATCTGGCCTGACTCCTTCCTATCCTTTCCCCTTTCCCCAGCCTCATCTGTGCCTCCCTCCCCTGGTGCCCAGGGCAGAGCACAGGGTCTGGCAATGTGCTGGGGAGAGGTGAAAGCTGCACGGCCACCCCACCTCTCCACCTCGCTGGTGCTTGGGGGGTGGAAGCAATGGGGTCCCTCCCCTCCCAGTGCTGGGCAGGGTAGAAGCTGCAAGCCACACAGCCCCTCCCCTCCCCAGTGCTTGTCAGTTATTCCAAAATAATGTCAGTTATTCCAAAACAATGCCACTGTGTAGATATAGCCTAAGTTAGCAAACAGTTAACTCAAGCACCAGTAGCTCAAGTGTTTTGATCTAGATGACCCATATACAATCCCTGTGAATGACCAATCAAAAGGCACAGTGACAAATACATTTGTGAAGTCAATGGTCTTAGTTACCCATTATATGGGCCCAAATGTAAAGATGAAAATCTATAAGAGCAAAAAAAAAAAACCCAACACTTTTCTGTATCTCAAAATGTAACTGTTCTAGTTCCTTTTGGGGCTAGAAATAACTCTTATGCCCCACATTGGGAAACTGCGAACAGGCCTGGCCAAACAGTGTGAGGGGCCCAAGGCAGCATGGCTGAGCTGTGCAGATGGCTGGGCGAGGTACCCCAAGTGAGCAGCCAGGTGGGTAGGGCTGGGAACTGGGCAGCGTAGGGCCCAAGGAAACCGCCTCTCTCACCTTGCCCAAGGGCCGGGCCTGACTGTGAACCCTAAAGTGTTGTTTGCAGTGTTGTAGTTGTATTGGTTCTCGGATATGAGAAAGTCAAGGAGGGGGTGAGGAAATAAACTTTTATTGGGCCAATATTTGTTAGTGGAAGGAATGAGACTTTGACCACTCAGACCTTGTTTAGAAGGAAACTAGAGCATCCAAGCTAAATACATGGTGATACAGATTGTTAAACATAAGGGGTTCACACATCTTGTAGGAGACCAATTACAATAAAGTGGGCAATTATATTACAGTTGTAGAAAAATGGAAAGAGAACTAGATGTGTTGGTAATGTATAAAATCAGTATCTCTTAGGTCCCTGAATTTTGGTGTCCAGCAAAGTTTTGAATTCAAGTTCCCAGGTTTGTCTCTAAGAGGTATTGTGTAGGTTTCCTTTGAGGACAAGGACCTAGAGGTCAGATATGGTATGATCCCTTTGTGAAAAGTGTAATAGTCTCATTTCTAGCACAGCAAAATTGCAAAATAATGATTTTCAAGCTGTGACATTTGTAGGTGTAGAAAAGGTGTCAGTGGTGTTGGAATGAATATCCATCCTCCTTAGGGCCTTTGTAATATTATTGGATTTTAAGGGGAGCAGCCAGATCACTACTGCACCCATGGCGGGGAGGGTTTGCCCAAAAGTCAATACAAAGGGGGCCACGTGAGGTGTCAAATGAAAGCTTATGTTCTACTGATTCTATGTATGCGACTTGTATATTTGTATGATGTCTCTATGTGGGGTTATGAATATGGGCTCTGGGCTTGTACTGTAAATGTTCTCTGCCTGAGACAGAGCAATGGGCCTGGACTGCCTGTTGTAAAGAATGATTGTTCAGTCAATGACTATGCTAATTAGCATGGCCCCAAGGACAATGGCTCTCAAGGTGCCCAATATACACCTGAGGAATGTGTCTGAAAACCTGCAAACCAGTCAATATCTAATGGCTGCTGGCATGGGACACAGAGATAGGTCACTTGGCCATGTGACCCGCTCCAGCATGGAAGGTACCAGGAATGGATATAAAGTGCCATGAGGCGGACATCTTGTCTTCAATTCTGCTACTGATCCTAGATGCAGCCTTGTGAGGGACAGAGAGCTGGGAAGGATTGTTGACCCATCCTGACATAGGATGTACACCAGAGACTTTTAACATAGCAGTTTGCAACATCTCTGCTGAGAGCCTGCATCAAGAACTTGGTGATTGGTGCATGTAATATATTCTCCTTAACAACCTTACCCTCAATCTTTTCTTTCTTTTATTAATAAACCTTTAGATTTTAGATTCTAAAGGATTGGCCCAGCGTGATCTAAAGTGTAAATTGACTGGGAACTGTGGCTAGTTCTTTGGGACCGGGAGAACCTGTTTGGGGTAGGTGAGATTGCGTTCTATCACCCCTCACCTGTGTGTAAGGCCTGGGGCTGATTGCGGCACAGGGAGATCTGGGGTGTCTGAGTGGTTTTGCTTGTGAGGCTTTCTGCTGGCTGGATTGGTAGCTGAAGCGCTCGGTGTTACTGGTTGGTGGCCTATTTGGGAAAGGTCTCCAGTCTGGGGCTGTAAGGATCCCTGGTTTCGAGCAATTCACCCTGAGCAGACACCCTCAGTGGTGCCCAGACCTGGCCCGGTCCGTCACAGCCTTGGACAGAGGTAATCTTGGGAACTTATGTCAATGATCCATGCTTTACTCACCTTTTTTCTTAGCTTTATGGAGCTACATATTACTACTATTCTACTTGAACAGATTGTAGCTGCCTGCTGTGCATGAAATGCTTCACGCACATGTTATATTACATAGATCAGTACTGGCTGTTGGTTAGTTTCCCAGAAGATTTTAAGATCTATTAGTTCTGACCTATAATGTCCTCAGTGGGTTGGATATGGGCTATTTACGAGTGTTTCTTTCCTTATGTTGTCATGGCAGTTGTCATCCTTGGTGGCATTTAAATTAGTATCCTTTCAGTATAAAAACAGATTGGTGCCAGCAGTGTATTCTCCATGAAAAGACTTCAACTCTAGATTTACTTTTTTATCTACTTAAACAATGAGAAGTCCTGTGGCACCTTATAGACTAAGGGTATGTCTACACTACAGCACTAATTCGAACTAACTTAATTCGAATTAGTTAATTCGAACTAAGCTAATTCGAATTAGTGCATCTAGACCTAAAATCTAATTTGAATTAGCGTTTTGCTAATTCGAACTAGCATGTCCATATTGAGTGGACCCTGAACCGAAGTTAAGGCTGGCCGGAACCAGTGCCGGCAGGGCATCAGGTTAGGACTTAGAGCGTGGAGCTGCTGCCTCAGGCTAGCCGAGGGCTGTGCTTAAAGGGACCCGACCCCCACCCTGGACAGACCGTTCTCAGGGTTCCCCGCTTGCTTGTCTACCTCGATGAGGGACAGCAAAGCAGTCCTGTTTTGGAGTGCCCTGAGTGCCCACACTCGGCACATCACAGCACTCGGCCATCTGCTCGGCTGCACTTGCCGCAGACTGCCATCCGGGCGTGTCATTCGGGGGGCTGTCAGGATCCAGGAGGCCCTGCAGGAGATCTTCCACCGCAAGGATCCCACAGAGCCACCCCAGTCCTCCCCATCGGGGGCTCGTGCCCCATTCCTTCCCCACCTCCTTCCACTTACCCTTCCCTAGCCCCTCTTCCTGATGTAAAAAATAAAGGACATGTGTTCAAAAATAGAAACTCTCTTTGTTTAACAAAATTGGGGGGGGGGATTAACCTCTGGGGAGACTGGGAAAAGGAGGTGGGAAAGGGGAAGAGAGAGGGTGGAAGAGGGGAGGGGGAAACCTGGGAAGAGGGAGCTGGAAGGGGGAAGCCGGGGGAAGAAGGAGGAGGGGAAATCTAAAACTATGGTACGCCATATCTTCAGTACTGTGTACAGATGTGGTCTCCTCACCTCATAAAAGATATTTTGGCTTTGGAAAGGGTTCAGAAAAGGGCAACTACAATGATTAGGGGTTTGGAACAGGTCCCATATGAAGAGAGGCTAAAAAGACTGGGACTTTTCAGCTTAGAAAAGAGGATACTGAGGGGGGATATGATAGAGGTCTATAAAAGCATGAGTGGTGTGGAGAGGGTGAATAAAGAAAAGTTCTTCATTAGTTCCCATAATAGAAGGACTAGAGGACACCAAATGAAATGAATGGACAGCAGGTTTAAAACTAATAAGCGAAAGTTCTTCTTCACACAGCACATAGTCAACCTGTGGAACTCCTTGCCACATGAGGCTGTGAAGCCTAGAACTATAACAGAGTTTAAAGAGAAGTTGGATAAATTCATGGAGGTTGGGTCCATGGAGTGCTATTAGCCAGGGGGTAGGAATGGTGTCCCTGGCCTCTGTTTGTGGAAGGCTGGAGATGGATGGCACGAGACAAATGGCTTGGTCATTGTCTTCGGTCCATCTCCTCCAGGGTACCAGGTGTTGGCCGCTGTCAGCAGACAGGCTACAGGGCTATATGGACCTTTGGTCTGACCCAGTACGGCCGTTCTTATGTTCTTATGTTCTAAGCTCAGGGTCGGGGGTCTCACTGGACCAACCTGATTTTCATGCAAACCTGCTCCTGGGTTCGCATGTGGCCTTTGGTGGCCAGGCTGGCAGCTATCCTGCCCTAGACGGCCGCATTCCTGTGCCTAGTGCGGAGGTCGTGGATGTTGGAGGCCTCCCCCCAAACCTCGATGAGGTCCACGATCTCCGCACTAGACCAGGCGGGCGCCCGCCTCTTGCAACCCTGGGCAGGCTCCTGGGAGCCGCCAGCCTGCTCCTGGGAAGAGGCGGAGGGCTGGGTGGCAGTGGGTAGCTGGCTCATGCCGTGCCAGGTGCAAGTTCTGCTGGCTGGGTGCTGGCAGGCTTGCAACTGGCATGAGCACTGTAGCCAGACCATGCCCCTTTAAGGGCTCCGGAGCCGGGAGGGGGGCAGAAAAGTTTCCCTGGTTTGGCCCAGAGTGGCCACCAGGGCAAGCTGGGAAGGGCTAGCCTCCAACTAATTGGAATTAAGTGGCTACACAGCCCTTAATTCGAATTACTTAATTCGAACTAGGAGTTAGTCCTCATAGAATGAAGTTTACCTAGTTCAAATTAAGCGCTCCGCTAGTTCGAATTAAGTTCGAACTAGCGATTTGTATGTATAGACGCTATGAAAGTTAATTCAAACTAACGGCTGTTAGTTCGAATTAACTTTGTAGTGTAGACATAGCCTAACAGATTTATTAGAGCATAAGCTTTTGTGCATGCATCTAATGAAGTGGGTCTTTGCCCATGAAAGCTTATGCTCCAATAAATCTGTTAGTCTATAAGGTGCCACAGGACTCCTTGTAGTTTATGCAGATTCAGACTAACACAGCTACCCCTCTGATGCTTGATTCCTTAACTACTATGTCAGAAACTGAAGGTGTTCAATGTCTGGGGATGCTACAAGCTAAACTTTTTTCCTAAGTTTTTCTAGGAAAAAAGTCATTGGAGGCTTTAGTTATTTTTGTTAATATCCTTAATAGCGAGAGGACAAACAAATTTATATCTGTATGGCACTTTTACAATAATGTTAATTTGTCGTGGAAAGTAATTTTAGTTCCAATTGTATGTGGTTAACCATCTTGGGTCAACATAAGTGCTTCTAAAAACAAAATAAATAAAAAATATATCGAATCATATAATACTAAAACTGTAAGGGACCTTGAGAGATCATCAAATCCAGTCCTCTGCCTTCATGGCAGGACCAAGCACCATTTAGGTCATCCCTGATAGATGTTTATCTAACCTGTTATTAAATATCTCCAATGAAGGAGATTTCACAACCTTCCTCGGCAATTTATTCCAGTGCTTAACTATCCTGACAGTTAAGAAGTTTTTCCTAGGGTACATCTAGATTACAGGCTTTTGTCGACAGGAAGGAGGGAGAAAAATTATTCTCCTTAGCCTCTGATGATAGGACAAGAAGCAGTGGGCTTAAATTGCAGCAATGGAGAGTTAGGTTGGACATTAAGGGTGTGTCTAGACTACAGGGTTTTGTTGACAAAAGCGGACTTTTGTTGACAAAACTATACCTACATCTACAGTACAGCCGAGTTCTGTCGACCGTAAGTCGACAGAACGCGGCAGTTTTGTCGACAGCGGTAAACCTCATTCTATGAGGAATAGCGAATTTTTTTGACAGAGTTATGTCGAAAAAAGGCGATATTGCAAAAGAGAGCGTCTAGACTCTCTGTCGAAAAAGCGGCTTGCTTTGTCGACAGAATTGGCTGTAGTCTAGACTCTCTTTTTCGACAGAGAGTCTAGATGCTCTCTTTTGCAATAGCACCTTTTTTCAACATAACTCTGTCAAAAAAGGCGTTATTCCTCGTAGAATGAGGTTTACCGCCGTCGACAAAACTGCCGCATTCTGTCGACTTACTGTCGACAGCACTCGGCGGTAGTGTAGATGCAGGTATAGTTTTGTCGACAAAAGTCCGCTTTTGTCGACAAAACCCTGTAGTCTAGACACACCCTTAATGTCCAACCTAACTCTCCATTGCTGCAATTTAAGCCCATTGCTTCTTGTCCTATCATCAGAGGCTAAGGAGAATAATTTTTCTCCCTCCTGATGTTTGCAGTAAATGTTATCTTAAGAGTTCTTACTATCTTTTTTTTGTTATTCTGAACATTTACATTAACGAGCATGCTAAGAATTTAACGAAAGTTTGTATACATTCACTATGAACAAACCTTTGATGGAAGATTTGTTTGCTTGAAGGTGGCAGAACTGATTTGCATGTGTCCAACTGGACACACCAGGATTTGTATTATTTACAATAATATATTACAAACACTGTATTTGTGTTTCACCAGAATTCAAACCTTATATTTGTGCACCTCATAAATGTTTAAAGGACAAGCTATACAAACACATTGATATCTTTCTATTGCTGAAGACAGACGTTAAAGTAGGGGATCGTTCCAACATCTGCTCCATGGAGTCTTATGGAAATGCTCATGTAGCATTCTATGTCCTGTGACTCATTTTGTTCCACTTGTTCAATCACTGCCACTGCTCACTGTTTCCCATCCTTTTTACCCCAACTCCTCCAGTGCAACAAAATTCAACTTGAGTTTTAATTTGAGAGTCATTTATTTATCAAAAATAGCTGTTCCCCCCTTCACCCCCAGCCACCATCGCCCTTCTGTTGCTCTTTGGCAAAACAGAGATTATTGTTAACTAAGAAGAATTAACAGCAGGAAAACACTCCAAGGAAGCAGTTATGTGTGTCAGAAAGACAAATGCACATGTTATACCTATCCTATCTTTCTCCTCTAGGAGATGGTTGTGCCTGCTAGGCATGGCTATGAGAAGGCAGCTATTCAGAGAAACAGTGGGAGTCAAGCTGCCCTCCTTGAGTTACTTGGCATATTGTGGACAGAACCCCTTCCTGTGGCAGGTTTGCCTTTTTTTAAGCTCCTCTTCCCCAGGGCTGAACAAGCCTTGCAGCTGCATCTCACTAGTGTGGAATAGGCCCACAAGAGAGTGTTAGTTTTCTCCAAGCCAGCATGGAGGTTTGTCCCTTCACAGTTGCTCATTTTGAAAAAGCTGAAAAGACATGACAACATTTTCCATTTTTTTGTTTTGTGTTGGACTGAAGGAACTGAAACTGTGAACAGCTTCAGGTCCCCGAACAATGCATTTTAAAAAAATATATCACCCAATTCTAGTTGCTGCTGCATTCTCCTTTAATTGAGGCAACTCTTCTGGTGGGTGTGTAGGAAGGATGAGGGCCACAAATCTACTTCCTCCCTCTTGGTGGTTTGCCCTTCCAGAGTGCACAGGAGAGTTGGTTTTGATCATAATTTAAATCAGCAAGTAGCAACCTTTGATTTAAATAATCAATTTTAATCTTATTTTGAATATGTACTTCCTAGTTATTGTCCTATAGACAGAAAATGGTTGTTATAACTATTACAACATGTTGATTTCCTACCAAATATAGCCTATATACTAAATTTGATACTTCTTTTTGCTTATCAGGAAGATACGCTTTTTCAATATATTTTTTAAGCAGTTATATAGCTTAACATATATTTATTTAGATTCCTAATTTTTTATGTTTAATATGGCAGAAAATGATACATTTCTCATTTTCTAAACTTTTTTCATTTGGTATTTGTGTCAAATGTCTTTTGGATGAAGTTTGGAATTAAATTTATATAAAAACATCATTTTAAAATTTGTTTTTATTCTTTAAATAAAATGACCTTAAATGTGCTGCCTACATTTAAAAAAAAAAGTCAATCAAAATACATTTTGCATTTAAAATTAACTGATTTAGGAAACAAAGGAAGCTTGATCTGTAGTTAGTGAATTCACATATTTTTTCTGGTCATTATGGGCCACATTTTCAGAGGCATTTCAGTGCCTAAAGATGAAGATGGGTGCCTGGTGGGAATTTCAAAAGAACCTAAGCAGACTTGTTGCCTAGCTCCCACTGAAATCAACGGGTCTTGAAATCCGTATAGGTCAAGTGCCTACCCTACTTAAGTGCCTTTGAATATCTCACTAGGTTCCTTCCTTCAACTTTAGATGACCTTTGAAAATCTGAATCTCATCTATCCCAACTAGTTTGTGTTCACAGTCTGGAAAGAGAAAATAAACTTTCCTGATTTTCTCAGCTCTGAATGAATTAGTCCACATGAAGAAAATATTCTCCTCAACCTGTTATCTAACTGAATCCAAAACTAAGTAAGGCAATAAAAAAATTCTGCGTAACAGAAACAAGGTACAGGTTGAATCTCCTAAATCCGGAACTCTCTGGTCCGGCAACATCCGTGGTCAGCAGGGCCATGGATATTGCTGGACCAAAGAGCCTTGGAGGCGGAGAGCAGGAGCCAGCTGGGAGAACACAGGGCTTAGGAACCTTAGCTGGGCCAGCAGTGGCTGGACCAACTGGCAGCTGGGGAGTCCCAGCCTAGCTGGGTAACCCCCAACATCAGTGGGGCCACGAGTAGGTGAAGAACCCTGCCCTGGCCAGAGAACCTTTTGTAGCAGCAGGGCCAGGCAGCAGCCAGGCAGCCTGGGGAAGCCCCAGTGGGAGCAGGAATGGACCTGTCAGTGGGGCCGGTGGCAGCCAGGCAGTCCCAGCCAGGGAATCCTGGGAAACCCCCAGCAGAAATGGGTCAGGCGGCCCTGGCCAGGGAGCTCCTCCAAGTTATTGGGGCCCAGCAGGGCAAGGGAACTGCAGCATCAACAAAGCTAGGTAGCTGAGGAGCCCCAGCTGGGGAGCTCCTGGAATCCCAGTAGCAGTGGGGTTGGGGTGCCTGGGCAGCCCTGGCCAGAGAACTCCCAGTGGCAGAGCAGCTGGGTGGCAGCAGGTGAGCCTTGGCCAGGGAGCCCCAGGGAGTCCCCAGCAGCAGTGGGGTAGCAGCATCCAAGCAGGGCTGGCAGCATCCAAGTGACCCTGGCAGGGGAACCCGGGAAACTCCCAGCAGCAGCGAGCTGGAGTCTCAGACTTGGGAGCCTGGGAGTGGGGCATCCAGCAGAGGAGTATTGACCTCCCGTGGTCTGGCAAACTCCTTGGTTTGGAGCCACTCAGATCCCAACGGTGCCGCACCAGGGAGGTCCAACCTGTTCTTCCATTTGGAAAACTGTAAATACCAGAATAGAGACTAAAAATAATATCAACAATTAGGTAATGCAGTACATGACACTGTGATATACTTAGAGAGTTGACCTCCAAAGTTATAGATGTTTCCTCCAGATTTAAAAGAAGCATCCTTTAAGTAATTAATATTATATAATATCTAAAATGGATTATCATAATTATAGTACATTTAAGCCTTAACATAGTTTGCGTTAATTTCAAATTTAATTTTTAAAAGGTTTAATTTTTAAAATAAAAGAATATTTCATTCAAATACAATAATTAAATGAAAGAGATCTAATTTAAATTAATTTTTAAAGAGCAGATTTTATTCGTTCATTCATTTATTTAATATCATTGATTTGTATCCACTCTGTCAGGAAGAAGCAGTACCTCTTATGCATAGCCACACAAGAGCCGTCCAAAATATGGTTCTGAAATCACAGCTTGCATATCTAACTTGTATTAAATTTATAATAGACAATTGTAATGTTTCATTGTATGTGAGCCAAGTTGATATCCAACACAATTAAAAAATAAATCTGATAAATATACAGAATGTCCTATATTGAACTCAATATTTCATGTCACATTAGAAAAACCATGTGTGGACTCTACAGTCTAAGAGATTGTTACCAAACTCTTTAAATTCTAAGGTATCCTTAATCTCTGACAAAAAGTTAGTCTCCTGAATCCTTCTTTGACATCTTTCATAAATGACAGTATTTCCAAAACAGCTGAGCATCATACAGCTTCCATTGCAATCTATGGGACTATTTGATCAGTGAAATTGTACCCAGTATACATAGAGTAGAATAATATTCCTCCTACATTCCCCTTTTTGTCTTTTTTATGGGGATGTTAAACACAATGTTCAGTGGCATCTTATGTGCTATAAGAAATGTCCCATAAACTGAATTGGATACAGATGGAAAGGAAGTTCACAAAGCACCAGGAAAAAGTTGAAGAAGTTGTGCTATGGGTGAGATTTGCCTGATACTAGGCCCCATGACATGCATTCTGAAATGAGAAGCATTCTGCTTCAATTAGCCAAAAGGTATCCATTAAACTCAGTTTCAAAATTTCAGACAGGTGAGACACAGTATGTAGCATTCACTTTTAACGAGAACGCTGCCTGGAAAGTAAAATGGCTTCATCGACCCAAAACATGTCCGTGCACACAGCATTGCATATCACACCGAGTGCTATGCCAAGAATGCACATATTGTGTTGTATCAAGCAGTATAAGCAACAGAAACAAATTCTGATTTTACTGCTGTAATCTGTTTGATTCAGCTGGAGTTTATAAATTACCTTGCAAGAGATTCTAATGGATGGAGAAGTGGTGGTGATGGTTGGTGCAAAGGCTGAGTACAGCGAGATACGTGCCATGTACAGGACTGAAGAAGAACAAATACTTAGGAGAAAGGCTCTTAAGTAAGACGAACTGTAAGAAATGGATATGTTTTTTAGCAACTGGCTCTGACAAACCACTAGAAAATGAAAACAGAGCAATGGAGGTCTTTGGAGGTTGGTCGGCATAAGACAGCATCCAAATGCTCTTTCCTTTTTTTCCTGACAATCCCAGAACCCCATTAAATTTTGAACAAGACATCAAGCATGGCGAGAATGACTTCTCCCAAAGTGAACATCTACACCCATTAGGTGCTATTTAATACCATTTAGGGGGAATTTAAACATACAGGATGAGTGTACTCAAACTCGCAACCCATTCAGCAGACCTAATTAATGTCATGATTAAATAAGTCTTCGGTGTTGAGATTGCGAAAGATGTCAGCCAGATAGATATGCTGGGTCATGACTTGGGTGAACCTTTCAAAACACAAAGAATTATCCAAGGCTCTGTCTATCCATGGGCTCCAAACAAGATAATTACAAACAAAGTCAGAATGAAGATGACAGGGACTATTGCTGAATTAATTGCAAAAATTCATGAAAATATGAATTTTTTGCAGTTGCTGTGTGAATGTTCTGGAATAATGTGCCAGGCGAAAAGCAAACTAATGCACTATTTTGTGATCACCATAAGCTGGCACCTATTGACAATGTCATCATGGGACAATCAATGGGACACAATCATTCCAGGGTACAAAATATATCAGAAGGACAGAACAGGTCATGCGGGTGGGGGAATGGCACTATATGTGAAAGAATATTTAGAATTAAATGAAGTAAAAATCTTAAATGAATCAACATGTTACATAGAATCGCTATGGATAGTAATGCCCTGCTGTAATAAGAATATAACAATAGGGATCTATTTTCGACCACCTGACCAGGACAGTAATAGCGACTATGAAATGCTAAGGGAGATTAGAGAGGCTATCAAAATAAAGAACTCACTAATAGTGGGGGATTCCAACTATCCCCATATTGACTGGGTACATGTCACCTCAGGACGAGATGCAGAGACAAAATTTCTTGATACCTTAAATGACTGTTTCTTAGAGCAGCTGGTACAGGAACCCACAAGGGGAGAGGCAATTCTCAATTTAGTCCTGAGTGGTGCACAGGATCTGGTCCAGAAGGTAACTATAACAGAACCACTTGGAAATAGTGACCATAATATAATATTATGGTGGGAAGAACACCTCAGCAGCCCAACACTGTGGCATTTAATTTCAAAAAGGGGAACTATGCAAAAATGAGGTTAGTTAAACAGAAATTAAAAGGTACAGTGACTAAAGTAAAATCCCTGCAAGCTGCACGGACACTTTTCAAGGACATCATAATAGAGGCCCAACTTAAAGGTATACCCAAATTAAAAAACATAGTAGAAGAGCTAAAAAAGAGCCACCGTGGCTTAACAACCATGTAAAAGAAGCAGTGAGAGATAAAAAGGCATCCTTTAAAAAGTGGAAGTCCAATCCTAGTGAAGTAAATAGAAAGGAGCATAAACACTGCCAAATTAAGTGTAAAAATGTAATAAGAAAAGCCAAAAAGGAGTTTGAAGAACAGCTAGCCAAAAACTCAAAAGGTAATAACAAAATGTTTTTTAAGTACATCAGAAGCAGGAAGCCTGCTAAACAACCGGTGGGTCCCCTGGATGATCGAGATACAAAAGGAGCACTTAAAGACTATAAAGTCATTGCTGAGAAACTAAATGAATTCTTTGCTTCAGTCTTCACGGCTGAGGATGTTAGGAGATTCCCAAACCTGACACGTCCTTTGTAGGTGACAAATCTGAGGACTTGTCACAGATTGAAGTGTCATTAGAGGAGGTTTTGGAATTAATTGATAAACTTAACAGTAACAAGTTACCAGGACCAGATGGCATTCACCCAAGAGTTCTGAAAGAACTCAAATGGGAAATTGCGGAACTATTAACTATGGTTCGTAACCTATCCTTTAAATCAGCTTCTGTACCCAATGACTGGAAGATAGCTAATGTAATGCCAATATTTAAAAGGGCTCTAGAGGCGAGCCCTGCAATTACAGACCGGTAAGTCTAACGTAAATACCAGGCAAATTAGTTGAAACAATAGTAAAGAATAAAATTGTCAGACACATAGAAGAACATAATTTTTTCGGCAAAAGTCAACATGGTTTCTGTAAAGGGAAATCATGTCTTACGAATCTATTAGAGTTCTTTGAAGGGGTCAACAAATATGTGGACAAGGGGGATCCAGTAGATATAGTGTACTTAGATTTCCAGAAAGCCTTTGACAAGGTCCCTCACTAAAGGCTCTTACATAAATTAAGTTGTCATGGGATAAGAGGGAAGATCCTTTCATGGACTGAGAACTGGTCAAAAGACAGGAAACAAAGGGTAGGAATAAATGGTAACTTTTCAGAACAGAGAGGGGTAACTAGTGGTGTTCCCCAAGGGTCAGTCCTAGGACCAATCCTATTCAACTTATCCATAAATGATCTGGAGAAAGGGGTAAACAGTGAAGTGGCAAAGTTTGTAGACGATACTAAACTGCTCAAGGTAGTTAAGACCAAAGCAGACTGTGAAAAACTTCAAAAAGATCTCACAAAACTAAGTGACTGGGCAACACAATGGCAAATGAAATTTAATGTGGATAAATGTAAAGTAATGCACATTGGAAAAAATAACCACAACTATACATATGATATGATGGGGGCTAATTTAGCTACAACTAATCAGGAAAGAGATCTTGGAGTCATCATGGATAGTTCTCTGAAGACATCCACGCAGTGTGCAGTGGCGGTCAAAAAAGCAAACAGGATGTTAGGAATAATTTAAAAAGGGATAGAGAATAAGACATAGAATATCTTATTGCCCTTATATAAATTCATGGTACACCCACATCTTGAATACTGAGTACAGAAGGGCAACTAAAATGATTAGGGATTAGGAATGGGTCCCATATGAGGAGAGATTAAAGAGACTAGGACTTTGCAGCTTGGAAAAGAGAAGAGTAAAGGGGGATCTGAATAAGGAAAAGTTATTTACTTGTTCCCATAATATAAGAACTAGGTGCCACTAAATGAAATTAATGGGCAGCAGGTTTAAAACAAATAAAAGGAAGTTCTTCTTCGCACAGCACATAGTCAATCTGTGGAACTCCTTGCCTGAGGAGGTTGTGAAGGCTAGGACTATAACAGGGTTTAAAAGAGAACTAGATAAATTCATGGAGGTTAAGTCCATTAATGGCTATTAGTCAGTATGGGTAAGGAATGGTGTCCCTAGCCTCTGTTAGTCAGAGGGTGGAGATGGATGGCAGGAGGGAAATCGCTTGATCATTATCTGTTCAATTCACTCCCTCTGGGACATCTGGCATTGGCCACTGTCGGCAGACAGGGTACTGGGCTGGATGGACCTTTGGTCTTACCCAGTATGGCCATGCTTATGTTCTTATGTTCTAAGCAACTGGTTTGACAGCTGAAGCTTCAATTTTGTCCGACACAGCACTAGTATATTTGTATTCAGTCACCCAAGTGATCCACGCTCCCTCAGAGTGAGTATGGGGATTTACGGTGGTATATAACAGGCGATTGCACCACTGACTGTGTGCGCAGCACTGTGTAGTGACATTATTATCCCCACTCTCTGGCTAAGCTGTCATTACACAGGGACACTTATCGTGGCAAACACAAATAAAAATTGTTTTCAATAAAAACAGGGAATGGTGTCCCTAGCTTCTGTTTGTCAGAGGGGGAGATGGATCGCTTGATCATCAGAATCTTAAGCCAGTAAAGACTTTTCAGCATAGCAGTTATAGATGGTATAGATGAGACATAAGCTCCCAACAAACCAGAAACTGTTAATGCCTGCTGAGATTTAGCTGAAAAATTCATTATAAGGCTACAGAAAAAATACTGGAGCTATGACAAACTTGGCTTTGTTTTTGACACATATGAAGAGGAATCAATGAAAATATCACCAATTTAACACAAAATCATTGACTCCACCAACCTCTCCAAAGTCACGATGAAGAAACTATTATATTTCCAAAAAAGATGGGTTAACCACACAACTTGCAGGAAAAATGGTCCAGCATGTGAAGAATTGCTAGAATTTTGTCATTGCATGGCATATTGAAGGTGCTACCTCACACTGATCAATGGAGTTTCTTTGTAGTTTCCATGAAGAGGCTGAAAGTAAAATAATCTTGTATGTCATCAGTGTCACAGAAAGGACTACTACTAAAGTTCAGATTCTTGCACAAGACATAGATGTTCTGCTGCTCTCTGTGAGATGCTACCCAAAGATTTCCACAAGATTTTGGTTTTGTGACTACTATTGGGGAACAGAAATGCTGTTTGTCCATCACAGATGTCTTCCTTTCACTCGGGCCATTAAAAGCCTCTGTGCTTTTAAGTTGTTATGCCCTTTCAGGAGATGATAATTCAGGAAACCATTTGACTCACCTCTGGAGCCTCTCTTCTTATTCTGAGAGTGCTTGTAACAGTTGTGATAGTCACCGATGACGTTATACATTCACTGGCAGTGATCATGGGCTGAATTCATGTGCCAAGGTTACTGTTCAAAGTCAGCATTACAATTTTTGACCCTGGTCTACACTAGGGTGTTATTTCAAAATAACTCCCCTTATTCTGAAATAACATACTACCAAGTCCGTTATTTCAAAATAAGGGGCTGGTTATTTCAAAATAACTCCTGCTTTCCATGAGTAATAGCGCTTATTTCAAAATAATTATTTCAGGAATTATTATTTTGAAATAAGATATTTCAAAATAATTTTCTAGTGTATACATGGCCTTGCAAGGCTACAATGGTAGATGTTTCTCAAGAAGCCCGCAAATGGAGAAAAATTGCCATTTATATCTTCTACTAGGAAGACAAATCATCAAGCACTGCAATGGCTCCAGGATGATAGAATGCATTTCTATCAGGCATATATGGGTCTTTGTGGATGGACTGATGATACCCGCTATGTGTGAAATACCATGTGCTCTCAGATCAAATCTTCAGCTAATCAAATGATACTGCAAACAGACCAGACGCTCACCACCTTACAAATGTTTGGCCAACAGCCTGCCTTGCACAAAGATAAGTGAATTTGGCATGTACATGGAACAGTGTGACAATGTGTCTAACCACGGTACCCAGGCAGAGATGTTGCTGATGATGACTTTGCTAAATAAATGTTTTTAGCCCTACATGTTAAGGTTAACTTCCCTAAGATTGACAAAGATGAATGTCTTATGTAAATAATGCATCCCTTTGTTATAGTCCTCCGTTTCTCAAACTGTAGGTCCCGACCCCCCGGGGAGTCACGAGCAACTTAGAGGGGGGGTCACAGCTGGATTCAGTTTTTCTCTTGCAAAATTTGTGTGTCTCTGGCATCTCAACTGGCAATCCATTGACACTGATCACGTGATTACCAATAGTTGGGCTCGGCTTCTCTCGCAAATGTTCGTGTGTCTCTAATGTTTCCACGGACGATCTAAACGCCAATCCCGTGATCTCAGACACTTGGGTTCAGCTTCTTTTGCAAATATTCTTGTGTCTCTGGTGTCTCTGCTGATGCGGTGTAGTGTTTACTAGTACAACGTCTTTAGTATTCCTTGGAGTGTATATGAAGTTCCATTCTTTTATCAATTATTATAAATTTATAAAAATTTTTATCTGTTATTTTAAATTTTTAGCCTTACAACATGGAAAGGTTTTTGTTGGGTGGTAAGCGAAAAGCTGATGACAAATCTACCGATATTGCTGATAAAAATAGGCCTAAATCAAGAAAGTATGATGAAAGTTACATATCTTTTGACACTGCTTTAAAAATAAAATTCTCAACAATGTCTCTCTCTGAATTTTAGATCAGTGGGCAAAATGAGTACAAAGAATTAAGAGAGAAAGCTATGAACATACTGATCCCATTTGCAACATCTTATTTGTACGAGTCAGGGTTTTCTGCAGTTGTTGCTATAAAAAGCAAATATCGATCAAAAGTAAATGTGGACGAGAAATGAGAGTGGCTATCTCGACAATGAAACCCAGATTTCAAAAATTATGCAACAATAAACAAGCTCATCCTTCACATTAAACAATATGATTCCAAATTTGATATTTTTTGTCTATTTCCAATAAAAAATTAGTTATCAAAAGTTATTGGCATATTTATTTCTTGTCCAATCCTAATCCCAATAAAATGATTAGCTTTACTAGTGGAGCAGTGAGGGTGGGGTCACATGAATTCATTTAGCATTTTAGGGGGTCGCAGTATCACAAAGTTTGAGAACCCCTGTTGTAGTATAATAAAACAAAAGTTGATTTTAAACATTTTCTCAAATATAATATAATAGTTCAAGATTAGTCATGCTTGCAGGACAAAAAGAGCATTTAAATGATACAAACCTTGGCCTACTTTCAAAGATATTAACACTATTTAGTTAGGGTTGGTCCTGCTTTGGGCAGTGGGCTTGACTCGATGACCTCCTGAGGTCTGTTCCAACCCTAGGATTCTATGATTCTATGATTTTCTACTAACAAAGACTTGTAGCTGTGCACTGGGAAGCAAATCCCTTCTTGCTTCACCACAGAGGATGATGCCATGGAAATAGTGACTGAAGAGTTTTACAAAATAACTCCTTCTATCACTAACTTTCCCACACAATTACATTTTACTACCTTATGTTTCCAGACTATTATGGACTAACTGCTGCTATATGAACACTAATCATTGTCCATCTGTAGAAGGACATCCTTGGCTAAAAATCAAAGTACCATATCTGTATCAAACCCAAGTCTACATACAGATTGATCAGAGTCACAGTGGAGACTGGGTTTATGATGGGGGGGTCCTACATGCTATGGTAATATAGATAATAAATTATATTGTTCAATAAAAATGGTAACATGGATGCAGCTAGCCAAGTGGTAATATGTCTATCATCTTTAAATTCAAATTATTCTTTACCTGCTGCTTCTGCTACTTGGAAGGCATTCTTATTCATGTATTCTCAATCATAGTGAGAATTTAGTTCAATGGGACTACTTATAAAATAAGGTGCTATCTTCAGAATGAGTAAGGGTGCCAGAATTTGGCTAAAGATATATTTTACTCTTTGGGTTTTACATCTCTGTATAATCTTACACTTTGCCTTTGCACACTCTACTTTTTGTTTTAGCGGAATGAATTCAGAATGCTTCAGTTGCACTATTGGAATTGCAAAAATCCCCTTTTCAATTAATAAGTATTTAACAGAATTAAAGCTCTTTCCTCCCCTGATCTCACCAGGGCATCTTCGTATACACATTGAGCTAGTTCATTGTATTGGGAATAGTTCCTTCCTTCTCTAATTCTAGCTGTACACCTAATTTTTTAAGGAAGAAGGGTTCTTTCAAAAAAGGGGGGTTCTTTCGAAAAATAACCCCATCTAAACTGCTTTCACTTTTGAAAAAAACGCTTTTGAAAAAGCAATCGGAAGAAGATATGCAAATTAGTACCAAATTTGCATATCTCCTTTCAAAAAAATAATGTAGTCTAGAGGTTTTTAAGTCTCCACATACCAAAGCCCATTATTCTGAAATAACTATGCAAACATCTACACAGCAATTATCTTATTTCAAAATAATTTTGAAATAACGGATGGATTATTCCAACTTCTGTAAGGCTCGTTCCACAAAAAATAATGCCTATTCCGAAATAGCTATTTTGAAACAAGGTGCGTGTAGATGCTCCACTTCTGCTATTGTGAAATAGCCACTCACCAGGGCCATTCTAAGTAATTCCTCCTGGGGCTCTAAATCGAGATAGCACATCTACATTAAGGAAGCCTGCCTCGGACTAATTTTGAGGCTTCCCTGTAGTGTGGATGTTCTATTTCAAAATAAGCTATTTCGAAATAACTATTTCAGAATAGTTTATTCCAAAACAACTGTGCAGTGTAGACGTAGCCTGACAAATCTGCAAAAGTTAATGTGTAAAATTATGTGATAAAATTTGTGGTTGCATACAGGTTATGAGGTCTGTGACATACAAATGTAATCTAGAGAAGGTCAAATTGAATACTTTATACTGTCAGAAGCATCCAGGATTCATTGAAGAAAATATTATGAGGAGAACATCATTAGCAAAAGGATGTTTGTCATTAATATGAATTACCACCAAGCCATTATTGTGAACTATTAATGTGTCACATTGCTGATTCTTGAGGCAAGTTTTCCTTGCTAAATAGAAGTCACGTTCCATGTAGATAAAATCTCAAACCTCCTGGGCAAATGCAAGCAAAATCTTCATTCTAATATATTTTCTATCTGCCTTAGTAACTGATAGTTCATTAGGTCAATCTGTGAGATAATTTTTTTAACAAATATTTGAACACTCTCTTTAGCAATGCAAGTATGTATTTATGTATTTATATGCAGTTTGTTTGAAACATTGTTTCTTCTAATTTTAAATGCATATATTGAAAAGAAAAACTTGGAATATTCTTGATTCAGCTTTCAACAATATAAAGCATCCTTTCCCTTCTGAATGGTAAATTTGTTCTTTTAAAAAGTTTTGGTTTATTTTTTTCAATGTAAAACTTCATGCCTTAGTTTGACATTTCTAAACTGTCATACACATGAACCCTCTGTAATGCCAGCTATAAGGCACACATAGTTGGCTATTTAAGGAGGGGTTTTTGGTTCTTAGGAGCACTTTACTAACATATCTAAGTAAACGAATTAAGTAATTATCTAGGAATGATACAGAATACACCTGCTAGAGAACACAAGCAGTATTTGCTGAATTCATTTAACCATTTGTAACCCTTCTGCCAGGTAGTGCTGGCAGCAGCCAGGGCAGGGTTCAATATCTAGAAGTCCCTTTTCATCCATCTCACACATAACAGGCTTGAGCACCCACCCAGTAGCCTGGGAAATTCACACACCTCTGGGTGTCTCTGAGAGGCAATGCTTCCCACTTGTAAGTGCAGAGTCTGAGCATAGAAAAGAAACTTTTAATAAAAGAGAGAGAAAAGTCACATGGCATTAACTTGGGGAAATACCACAACCAGAGTTCATAACCAATCCATGAATAATTGTCCCAGCTCAAATGGATTGAGCAATGTCCTTTGCCTCTCAGGCTCACTAGTCCACCAATGTAAGGGTCCCATTCACCTACCCAAACTTTCTCTGTACCCCACTTCAAATGCCCCACTTATAGCTCTGTAAGTCAGTGCAGACCCAGACACATCACCCTGATGACTCCACTCATTGAGCCTGAGGCCATGCCACCTTTGTGCTGCTCCTGTGATTCGCTTGCTCCTGCCAGCCACCCTGCTGGACGCCTGCTGCTGCCAGCCGCCTGCTGCTGCTCCTACCAGCTGCCCTGCTGATCGCACCTGCCAGCCATCTTACTGGCCACATGCGCCCTCCAGCTGGCCACCCACTGGTCGCAATGGATTTGGCTCCAGGCCAAACCAGTGACTTCAGCTCTTAGTGATTTCAACTCTTAGCCACCATATAGGTTGGCCAAAAGATTCCAGCTTCCACTGGAATAACAAAGAGACTTATGGAGTCTTCTGTAGATCTATCCTTAGAGCAGGGGGGAAAGGAGACAGGTTGAACCAGTCTTACAGTTCACACTGGCAAGCATGATGCTGGCTGGCTCAAGCCCCTTCCCCCCAAATCAGTCCACTCAACTCTGGAAGGGGGGGGCTTGTTCATCTGAGACCCTTTACAATGATGGTGTCTTTCCTGCAAGCACGAGTGTCATATTTTACAGGTCCTACATTTAGGGGTAGCATGTTTTATGACCCCACAACAGCCAAATTAGTTACAATACGCCACATTCCATTCTAACAAATGATCCTCCATTAGGCCTGGCTGAATTGGATTTACATAACCACACCCCAGCTTCCTTCCTCACTCCAGCATAAGCTGTATTTACATATCAACAGTTAATTATCTTGCAGGGCTAAACTCAAATTGAGTGAGCATACCCACACCCAGGGCTGCTCTCCCCTTTCAGCTGGCTGGATGCAGCCCACCTAACACTTTGATCCGGTCCACGGACTGCATCTGGCTGCTTTCTATTTATACCTTGCTGCCCATACCACCACATTTCTAGATGGTGGCTCAGGGAGCAGGATACTATCTAAATGGCTCTTGGCTCCCTGTTGCAGCACTACCCCAATAGAGGTCAGAGCCATGAGTCCTTTAAATAGCTGCAGCAACCCCTGGCAACTCCCAGGCAACACAATAGTGGTGGAGCCAGGAGCCGGGAGCCCTTTGAGGCCAGAGGCTTTGAATTAAAAACACAACAGACAACTCTGTGGGGAGGATTGTCCCCAGCTCTGCTCCTTCCACCCAGGAACCACCTTTTCCCAGGGGAAAAAGCTGGCCTGTGACCATGTAGCAAAATTCATGAAGAGGCCCCCTTGCAAAAATTATTGCCCACCCCTGAGTTAAACCCTTCTCACTTTAGCACATTTAATCTAATTCATACTGAATAATTAAATGCCTAAGAAAGTATGTTTTTGTCTTTGTAGAACTTTTAGATTGGAAGTGAAGAGCAGACAGGCTGTGTGATTTGAACAAAACAAAGCAAAATAGTCATACTGAAGAATATATAATTGTCAGGAGATTTGCTGAATTCAGACTTTCACTGTGCAATTATGTAACACCCAGGGAAGCATTCTTTGAACATCAATTCACTCTCACAGTGAAGACTATTGGAGTTTGATTGGGCCTTATACGATTAGTCATAAAGCTAATGTGAACACACTATTACCCTTGATTACCATGGGGATGAGTACACAACACTTTATTTTACAATACTCTTGAAATTTTAAGGACATCAGATGTTTTTCTGAGCTTTGTGCAACTTGAAAATCTTTTTGTTTGTTTTCAGTTTTCCAAACCTTTTGAGCTTCATATTATGCATATCCATTTTATTTAAGCCATTGCTTTTAGGTAAATGTTACTTTTAAAACTTTCATTTCTATATAATTTAAAAGCATATTAGGATAACCTCTGTCCTTTGGTCTGAGGTTCAGACTTCAGAGTGATCTAGCCAACTGTCAGGATGACCTTCAGAATCTCCAAACTTTTGGTATTGATACTCTAAAGCAGAGAGGAAACAGAAAATACACTATTATCTAGATCACAATTATAACCTACCATTTTATAAACTTACATAGGATAAGAGATGTATTTTATAACAATAAAACAGTTTGGATCCTATTTTATGTCCATCGTTTTTTTCAAAATGCTGATAGAAACTGTGGGATGTTTGTTGTGCTGTGGTACAGGCAGAATGGGGAGTACAAAGTGGCCCATGTTGTTGCAATAGAGATAAGTACTTTATTAGTGATGTGTCATGAATACAGCACTAATACCAGGTGTACGGATACCTATAGTTTTATCTATTCTCTTTTAGCTTCTAAAATGTTCATTACTATTGAAAAGCCTAATTATAAATCATAGTGGTGGAGAAGGAAGGCAACCTAAATGGTGGCGTCTGTGGAGAAGATTATTATTTTGTTTCTGAATCTTGTGTGCTTTCTTCTCTAGGATGCTAGATTTGCCCCTTTTACTTCCCTTCAGCTACCGCTTCTCTTCAACTCATAGGAGTTGCTCCTACAGACTTAACGTTACATTTGATCTTTCCTTCTTATATTTAACTTTGGTGTGGAGTCATCCTCCTCCTTGATTTAAGGTCTGGCCTTTTTCTTCTTTTTGACTCTGAATTCTTTATGACTTCTTACCTTTAGCTTTATGTTTGACCTTTTCCTTCTTCTTTTTGACTTTAGCCTACCTGTTTTAATTCTACAGCGTATTGTGTTTGTCTGTCTGACATATTTTCCACTTTCTTCTACCTGAGGCCTATAAAAATGCAACACAATTTTTAGGCCCTAGGTCAGAATCTGAGTTCCCCTATCCTGCTTATCCTCCCTTTGTTGGGACAGAGGATATATTGGGGAGAATGCAGCCTGCTCTATACGACCTGGCAGGGCCCTCTTTGAGATGGGCAAACTGTAAAGAACTGTTAAGCCACTGCCTGATCAGTTGGCTGTAGGACGCTAGAACCATCAAAGGATCATATTAGCCCAGTGGTGGGCCGGATCCGATCTGCCAGGGTTAGACCTGGTGGGCCCCCACACCTCCATATTTACCTGTGTCTTGCCAGGTACAGGGGATCACAGCTCCCATTGGCCGCAGATTGCCATTCTCAGGCAATGGGAGCTGCAATTGCTTGTACCAGTGGAGGTGCAGGTAAATATAGCGGCAGCGGCCCACAGCAGGAGCTAACCTTGGTGAACCAATGCAGCTTTATTACCTACCCCTGCATTAGCCCTTTTTAACCATATCAGCAAACTGGGAACTCTTTTGAGCTCGTCTACTGTGTCCCTAAATTCTTTTTGGAATCACTCTTTTCCAGGATAAAATCCACCATTTTCTAAGTATGGCCTGCAGTTTTAGTTCCAATATGTATTATTTTACATTTGGCTGCATTAAAACACATTTTATCTGAATGGGTCCAATTTACCAGGTAAATCATAATACTCTTATGTCTGCTCTTATGACATTCATTTTTTTGTCTAAGGCACACTTTCTGTGAATGCATTGGTGTTTCACAATGTCTTTCACACTGAAGTTTGCTTTCCTTGTAAGCAAATTGTTCTATGAGGGTATGTCTACCCTACAGCGTTATTTTGAAATATCTTATTTCAAAATAGTTAATTAGAAATAAGATATTTCGAAATAATGTGTCTACACACAAAATGTATTTCGAAATAGGGTTTTGCTATTTTGAAATAACGTGTCCACACTGATTGGACGCTGAATTGTCTTTAAGGCCAGCTGAAACCGGTTCCAGCAGGGCATCAGGTCAGGAGTTACTTTGTGTGGCTGCTGCCTGAGGCTATCTGAGGCTTGTGCTTAAAAGGACCCCTCCTGGGCAGCCGGTTCTCAGGTTTCCCTGCTTGCTTGCCT
Source organism: Pelochelys cantorii (assembly GCA_032595735.1). Taxonomy (NCBI): domain Eukaryota; kingdom Metazoa; phylum Chordata; order Testudines; family Trionychidae; genus Pelochelys; species Pelochelys cantorii. The sequence continues at coordinate 143,699,205 of CM064327.1, forward strand.
ACCTCGCTGAGGAACAGCAAAGCATTTTTCTCTCTGCCTGCTTTGGTTGCCCTGACTTGGGACACCACAGCTCTCAGCACCATGGAGCCAGAGCTGCCCCTGGGCACTCTGGTGCTCATTTTGGGCATGTTGCTGCAAGCCTGGCTGTGCTTTCTGCAGGCTGCCTCGCAGCATCTGCTGCAGCCCGACCCCCATGTCATTCTCCGGACCCTCCTGGGGGACAGGGAGGAGCAGCTGCAGCTCCCGGATGCCAGTGTGCCCCGCCGTATCTGGCGTCTGGACACCAGCAGCGACTGGTGGGACCACATCATCCTGGAGCACTGGGGAGACCAACAATGGACCCAGAACTTCAGGATGAAGAAGGACACCTTCATGGAGTTCTGTGAGTGGCTCACCCCTGCTCTGCAGTGATGGGACATGCACATGAGGCCCGCCATTCCCCTCCACAAGTGTGTGGCCATCGCCCTATGGAAGCTTTCCATGCCGGATAGCTACCATTCCGTAGCAAACCAGTTCAGCACGGGGAGATCCACCATCCGAGCAGCGCTCATGCAGGTATGGCAGTCTCCGGCCACTGTGCTGGGGGGAGAGGGGGCAAGCAGGTGATGGGCTGCCCCAGGGAAAAGGGGGGGAGGTGGTGCAAGTCCCCACCATGGGAGAGTTTGGTCTGTCCCACCCGCACTATGGGCTGCCCACGGTGGCCAGGATTGCTCCTGGGGAGGAGGCACGAGGCAGTGGTGGGGAAGGAGCACTCCCAGCCACCCTGGCACCCCAGTGACTCTCAGTGATTTTGTGTGTCCCTCCGCAGGTGGTCAAGGCCCCCAACAGAGTGCTTCTCCGCAGAGTCATCCGCCTCACCGATGTGGACGCAGTGATTGAGGGGTTTGGCACCCTGGGCTTCCCCAACTGTGCGGGGGCAATCAATGGGATGCACATCCCCATCCATGCCCCGGACCACCAGGACTCCCTCTACATTAACCGGAAGAGATATTTCTCGGTCATCCTGCAGGCTGTGTCTGACCACTGGGGCCAGTTCGTGGACATTAACATGGGCTGGTCCGGCAAAGCATACAACGCGCGGGTTTACCGCAACTCCTCCGTGTGCCAAAGGCTGCACGCTGGGACTTTCTTCCCCGACCGCCACATCAGGGTCGGGGACATGGACATGCCTGTGTGCCTGGTGGGGGATGTGGCCTATCCCCTACAACCCAGGCTGATGAAGCCCTACAAGGGATACCTCAACCCCTCCTGACAGGCCTTTAATGCCAGGCTCAGCAGGGCCTGCATCATGGTGGAGGGGGAGTTTGGCTGGTTGAAGGCCTGTTTTAGATGCCTCCTCACCCGCCTGAACCTATCCAAGCAGAATATTCCACAAGTGGTGGCAGCATGTTGTATGCTGCGTAATTTGTGCAAGAGGAAGGGGGAGGCTTTCCTGCCGGGCTGGATGGCAGAGGCTGACCACTTGGCTAGCCTGTACGTGCAGCCTCACACGGCTGCCAGTGGGGAGGCCAATCACGGGACTGTCCGTATCCGGGATGCCCTGTGGGAGAGCTTCCACCCAGAGGAGGACTAAAGTCTCCCTGGTGTGCCCCACTAGGGGCTTGTGCCTCATTTCACCCTCACTTCCTTTCACTGACACCTCCCTAACCCCCTTCCCATTAAATAAAGACACATGTGTTGGCATGACATAACTGGGGGGGGGGATAAGGGCAAGAGAGGGGAGGCGAGAGGGTGAGAGAGGGGAGGGGTAAACCTGGGAGGAGAGAGCTGGAGTGGGAGGCTAGAGGAGGAAGGGGAAGGAGAAGTTCAGGGTTGGGGGTCTTGTTGGTCCACCTGTCTCCCAGCACTGCAGGTGCGGGGGCCTTGGCGTCCCCGGGGGGAGCAGGTATGGAGGGAGGTCAGGTGGGGGGGGGAGGAAGAAGCGGGAGGGGGAGCAGGAGTGCGAGGAGGAGTGGTAGCTGGGATGGCAGCTGGGGCTGGAGTGGCAGGAGGCAGCAATCTCTGCACCAGGGTCTGCAGGTGGTCAGAGATGGCACGGCCCTGGGCAAGCATCTCCCGCCAGCTCTCCCACCGCAGCTGCAGGTCCTCATGCACCCAGTGGTCAAGGGTGCGGTGTTGGCCTCACAGGATCCCCAGGTGCTGCCGCTGGTACTCCTCCTGGTTACGGGTTAGCCTGCTGGCCCAGGTGCGGGAGGCTATCCTGGGCGGGGTGGTGCGCCCTGCACTCGCAGCTGCTGCGGCTGTGGAGAAACAAGAGAAGTGGTCAGTTCTCCCTGGGGACACAGTGGATGAAGCCCAGCCCCCCTCTGCACATCAAGGATGGCAGATCTCCACACATTTGGAGCCGATGTGCTCGCACACAAGCCATGTTTGGCATGTCCTGCTATCCCCGGGAATGTGAGCTGGCCCGGTACTGCACCTATGCCCCTGTGCTCTATATAGTGTGCAGGTGGGGAGGAGAGGAGATGTGCCCTACCTCTGGACAGAGGGGGCTTGTGGAGGGAGGGCATCGTTCAGTGTCCCTCCCCGGGGTCAGGCGCATGGCATGTGCCTTCATACATACAGGCATGTGGGTAACAGGCCAGGGCCCCTGTGTGGCAGCCAGCCAGGGTCACATGCCCAGGGTGGCACGGCACATGCAGAGATTGCTGTGTGCTCCGTGGTCAGCAAGGCCCACACGTGTGGTCCCTGGTCTCCCTCCCCCCCCCCCAACCCCTGCATAAGGGGACAGTGATGGCACTCTCATGTCGAGGCCTCCCCAGCCTCGGATAACACTGGTGACAGGCTTGCTGGGATGGCTCGGGGGTCCTGGGTGCACGGCATGCTCCCTCCAGGCTCCTGCAGCTCCTGGCCATCCTCCTCCTCCTCCTCCATGTCATGGGCAGGGCCCTCTGCCCCAGGGTCGATGACCACCTGGGGGGCACGGACCATCTGACCCCCCAGGATGCAGTCCAGGGCATCATAATAGGGGCAGGGGTCCGGGTCAGCCCCTGGTTGGAAGCTGCCCCCTGAGGCCCTGGCATAGGCCTGCCGCAGCTCTTTGATTTTCACGCGCACCTGCTCCTGGGTTCGCATGTGGCCTTTGGTGGCCAGGCTGTCAGCCATCTGCCTGTAGACGGCTGCGTTCCTGCATCTAGTGCAGAGATCATGGACGTTGGAGGCATCCCCCCAAACCTCAATCAGGTCCACGATCTCCACACTAGACCAGGAAGGCTCCCACCTTTTGTGGCTCTTAGCAGGCTCCTGGGAGCTGCCAGCCTGCTCCTGGGGAGCGGTGGAGGGCTGGGTGCCAGTTAGTTGCTGGCTCATGCTGGGCCAGGTGCACAGGCACTGTGGCCAGACTCTACCCCTTTACGGGCTCCAAGGCTGGGGGGGAGCCGAAGAGTTTTCCTGGTTGTGCCCAGAGTGGCCACCAGGGCACGCTGGGAAGAGCTCGAGGCCCCCTATTTCAAATAAGCATCTACACAGCGCTTATTTTAATTTAGCTATTTCAAATGTGGCATTTTTCCTCGTGAAAGGAGGTTTACCAAATTTGAAATAAGCGCTCCACTATTTCGAATTAATTTCGAAATAGTGGTTTGGCTGTGTAGACGCTTGGAAAGTTATTTCGAAGTAACGGCTGTTATTTCGAAATAACTTTGCTGTGTGGACACACCCAGAGAGTTGTTTGGAGCTATTATTGGGTATTATAGCAAATCACATTTAAACTTACAACCTCATGTTTCCATTTATTATTCTGTGAAGAGAGCTAAAAGTCCTGCTTTTCCTTCATTACACAGACCAGGCTGAGTTTGTTAGAAACTGAACCAAAGAGTATAAATGGGCTTGAATGTAGCTTGTAAACATGGGAGCTACGCACTGTGCTAACTCAGTTCATTTTTGTTTTTACTTTTTTGTTCTCATTATTATATCCCATCTAAATTAACTGTAGTTAAATTTAAAAGGCATTACTGAGTAACTTGATTTTAATTTGCTAGCCAAGATACCTTATAAACTATCACTTTAGCAGAGGTTCTGTAGCTACTTTCTGAGTAAAATTTAAGATGTGCATTGTTCATGTTACGTCTATCCTTCCCATCTCTCTTATTAAACTCGGCACACTTATTTTTCATCAATATGGCTATACACATATATATTTAGAAGACCTTTCTCTGACATGAAATAATATTCACTGCTACACCTGGTAAATTTGTTGAATGAATTGCAGAGGAGTATACTTTATAAAAAACAGTGATTTTCATTTACATTCTTCTGAGAGAATTATTCTGAGAACACATAGAAATGTCATTTCCTGAATCAAATTCATAAACCTTGACATTGCAAGTGATACAGGAAGTCAATGGGAGCTGCTGTTTGTACAGAATGTTTGAAAATCCAAACATTTAATTGCATGCCTAGGTAAGGATTTAAGATTGTATCTTTAGGGCCTCAGTTTTGAAAATGTTAATATAGGTGTCTATACAATAGATTTTAAGGCCAAAATTACAAAAGTGTCCACAAGTTATGGAACATGCCCAACATGATATAGCATCTGTTTTAGAGAGGTACTGAGTATTCACAACTCTATTTGGAATCATTGTGAATTATGGGCGTCTGAAAACTTAGCAATAGGTGCCCTCGCTGTGGCAGCAAAAAATGGAATCACCAAAAATTATTGAATACTCTTTAAAATTTGGACTTAAAAGGTCAGCATTAGGCACACATGTTTGAAAATTGGCTTCAGATCTACTATTCTGGAATTATATTGCTGTAATAAAGAAGAATTAAGTTGCCTCGGTTAAAAGTAAGGATAAATGTAGACCACTTTGATTTCAGAAGGAGTTTGCCAGAATTTTACCACAAATGTGCATATTTAAAAGTTTGTGCTCAAAACAAGAAGTACAAAACATCTTAGAGGCTGGACACAGATATACATTGCATGCGAGTACAAAAACATCTGCTGCATTTTGACCGGTGTTTTTAAAATGTGGGGCCATATGGTTCACTTAGTTGAAATAATATATCTTGTCAAATCTTTGCATGCTCTTCTGTCTCAATTTTTTAAAGTTCAACTGAATTTTAAATGGTTAAAATTTATCTCTAAAAGTAAATAGTGTGTCCCAGTTAATATTAATGTTGGCACTTTGACATCCTTCACAATAAGCACATTTATAACTATAAAACCTTGTCAGGATGTAATCTAGTATGTAAATTATGTAATCAGTAAAGAAACTGTTTTTTGTGGACTTTTTTATTTTCATTTAATCAAAACAATGTCAGGCATCCTAGTTTTGATTAATGCTAAGATATGAAAAGGTTCTTTGTGAGTTTTCTGGAAGTTGTCACCCACTCTGGAAGAGGGTGCTTGAATTTCCCTTCTGAAACTTTTCATCTTACTTTTTCCCTCTTTCCCCGATTTAAGTCACCATATCTCAGGTCATAGCAAAGGCAGCAGCAGGCCAAAGTGAAGGCTGCTCATGCTGTTGCACATTGAAGAGAGAGTGTTGACCGCTGTGAGAATCATAAACCTCTCAGTTTGATGATCAACTGAGCAGTAAATTAATTAATCATCATTTTATGCCTCATCAGGCACTTTGCTGAGACTCTCAACAGGGGCCATCTCAATTAGCCAATGGGAAGCAGACTGTTTTGTTTAGCTGGGTGAGTCTTCCATAAACAGGGGAGGCTTTGACAAGCTAATAAATATGTCATCTGTCTGTGTCACTGGCTGCAGTGTGGTTCCACCTGTAAAATTGTGGGATTCTGCCCAGCATGGCGAATAGGAACTTGAAAGAGAGGTGTATCTTATTTCATTAACAAAACACTTCTCAAAGTTTAATATGATCCGTAATCAATTTATCAGTACTTTTGTCAGTGAAGGAATATGAAGTTTTTCTGTCCAAATATCTGATAGGCATTTTTAGTGTTTGGGCCCATTTAAAAGGTTTCCTATCAGAGGAAGTGGAAAACTGTTTGGTGTGCTAATTTGTATTTTGATGTGGCTTTCTCAAAAATGTTCCCTCTCATTTGCTGCCTAATGAGAGAAAAACAGCTACCACTCACCATACACACTTATTGTAACAGCTGAAGATAAAAGTTTTTGATTAGGTTCAACAGTGCTACTGACTGCTGCTGCTGGAAACAGAGATCGGAGAAATCCTAGTACCAAACACTGCTCTTACATATCTCACTGTCTGTGAAATGTAAGGGGCCTTTACTATCAGAAATCTTCTCTCTGGGTAGATACTTATAGACCATGACAGCATCTTTAACCTTTTGTAGCTGTTGTTGCTGCTTTTGTTTTGGATAAACTAAAATTGATTGAGTTTCATTGTTTCTAACTGCAAGGTAGGTTTTCCATAACTTAGATCATTCTTGTGATTCTCTTCTGAATTCTGTCCCATTTTTCAAAATACTTCTAGAAGTGGAGAAACCAGATCTGGATACAATATTCCAGCAACAGTATCACTAATGCTGTTCACAGTAGTAATATCACTGTCTTACTCTTGCTTGATATTCTCTTGCTTCAACTTCAAAATTACATTGGTCTCCTTACACTACTTTTCCTTAAAGGTATGGTAAACTGAATAACACAAAAATTGTATTGTAATGCAGACATGTGAACTTCCTCAAAAAAGCTCTATGAACATGCCTCTATTTGGTACAGCAGCACCTCTATTACTGAAGTCCTCGTCCTCTCTCAACACTTTCTGGCTGTGTCTAGACTGGCAAGTTTTTGTGAAAAAGCAGCCGCTTTTGTGCAAAAACTTGCCAGCTGTCTACACTGGCCGCTTGAATTTGCACAAGAACACTGACGATCTAATGTATGATCGTCAGTGTTCTTGCGCAAATACAATGACACTCCCGCTCGGGGAAAAGCCCTCTTGCTCAAATGCTTTTGCGCAAGAGGGCCAGTGTAGACAACTCAGAATTGTTTTGCGCAAAAAAGCCCCGATAGCGAAAATGGCCACCGGAGCTTTTTTGCGCAAAACCGCGTCTAGATTGGCCACGGATGCTTTTGCGCAAAAGCATCCATGCCAATCTAGATGCTCTTTTCCGCAAATGCTTTTAACGGAAAAACTTTTCCATTAAAAGCATTTGCGGAAAATCATGCCAGTCTAGACACAGCCTCGATGTTTCAAAAAACGTTTCAAAAAACAAAACAAAAAAAACCCCAACAACATAAATAATTGGCAAACTACTACCATCAACTCAGTTTCAGGTTGTTAAAACAGTACAGAAAAATGTATCCCATTTGTTTTTAATCATAGTTAATGCTACAACATGAATATGCTGTACCTTTCTACATCAAAATAGGTAATATCCAACAAAGTAGCTTCATTGAAGAGCCCAGGGGTGTATGAATATTCTAATCATAAACAAGAATATCTAGTCTTGGTTTCAGCCATTTAGTTGAAAATAGTCTTTAGGAAAAGTGCACCTGCCAAGGTTATTGTAAAATTAGCTGAGGCACAAAAGTGATGAATGGTCCCCGCATTTGCTGAGATACGGATGCCATCCCTATGGGGCTTCACCAAGCAGGATTTTTCATGTGGACAGACTCACGTGGAGGACAGATGGGAAGAAAATAAAGTGAGTTGATTGGCTTTAGAATGAAAATCCATCTTTCTTTTGCTATACAGATTGTGCACTCATTTTTTACAGTCCTGCAAATGTGTTTAAAAGAGCATACTTCCTTGCAGAGCTATATAAATGGTTTTATTCTGAAACTCATGTTCAGTGTTTATCTGCATCCTTGAAAAGGGCCAATGGCTTTTAGTCAAGTTGGTCAGGAATGCTACCTCCCTATGCTATGTGTGTCCCTAAAGCTGTGACTACCAGAAGCTGGAACTGGATGAGAGAGGATGGATCACTCAATAATTGCACTCTTCTACTGATTCCCTCTGAAGTATTTGGCACTGACCACAGCTGGAAGAAAGGGTATAGAGCTAGATGGTCTATTGGTCTGGCTCAATATAGCCATTTTTATGAACCATATTTTTTTCCTCTACAACAAAGTTATAACAACCTGATCTTAGTAATAGCAAGCAGTTAGGCCAACATCTAAACTAACTAGAAACATTAATTCTCTAGTTGCATATGGTGCTATGGGACAAAAGGAAAAAAAACAAAAAAATATAATTTTGAAAAATTTCCAAATAACAAATTCCAATTTTAATGAAAAACTAGCAATTGTTTTCAAAAAGCTTTTAGTGAAAGCTTCTGAAAAACATGAACTAATTTAAACAGCTCTAATTTTGAAATGTACTATTAATCAGCTTGTTAAACATTTAATTAGTCCATTAGCTATATCTGTGAGAATGACTAGATTCAAAGTCCCTGATCATACAAAGACTTATATTAAGAACTGTGAGCAATTCCACTGATGTATAAAGTTTAGTGTGTGCATAAGCCTTTGTAGAATCTGACCAATGAGTACTCATGTGACATGTCCAAGTAAAATCAGTTGTGCTCTCAACCTATTACAAATGTTTGAAATCCCAAACCCATTTGTTTTAATATTTGTTCCATAATGTTAAAGTTGGGGGTTGTGTGTGGAAGCAGAAGATGGTAAAGGGTAAGTGACCCAGTAATGAAATCTTTGGAAGAGCTACCACTCAAAACTGAGATAATAAAAAAAATCCATTTGGACAGGTTTGTAAATTATTTGTCTGTAGAGTAGTTTCCTGGATTAATCACTAGTAGACCATTTAAGAAAAAATTTAAAAAGAAAATTTTAAAAGAACATTGTCACATTTTCATCTAAGTGGCTTATAATATCTATTTTCTTCAAAGGTGGGAAAATGGGACAGCTATTAGATGTACATTTGCCATCTGCAGCTATCCCTTAATCAGATATCTTAGGCTAAGTGCTTAAACTTGGAAAGCCAGCGGAGATGTTGGTTATATTGCAGCTAAACCATCTTAATACTGTTAATATTGATTTGTCAAAGTGAACTGTGGTCCTGAATGATGAGAGTTTTCAAACTACATTTGCTCAAGATAAATAACCCCTTTTAAAGAACTGTAGTTCTTGTTCTAACCATTCCCTCTCCCCAAACCTACCTCGAAGGCATTATATATGAATCTAATAAAATCAGAGACCAGGTGTTCCAACTCTTTTAAAGTAATACATTGCAAACTGTCAGCAGAAATTAAACGTTAAATAAGTTTGCAGAAAGAACACTCTCCCAGGTGTTATTCTGAAACATATGCCTAATTTATTGTTCTTCAGTAATCGTTACAAGTGATAACTATCATGTAAATAGTGTGTATTAGAAATAAGTTTTCATTTTGTCAGACAGATAGTACTAATGACTGAACAGATTTGTTTTATCAAGTAATCTCTACTTATTAACTTAAGGACTCCTTAAGTGTAACACTATAATCAGATTTTATTGAAAGGATAAGAAACGGTCAAACCAAAGGACGAAAAACAAAAGAAATAAGAGGTGTACTACCAAAAAAGTGTTAGTTACATTCCTGATTTTCTAAGAACTAATAGCATGAATATCTTTCTCAAATCACTTTGAATACATTTAGCATTCAAATAAGTCCATCCAGTGGAGTAAGAAATGGAAATGGTTAACATGTTACAGAGTACTACATTATAGTTGTAGAAATAGGGTTATAACAAAGGAAATTTGTTCTGCTGCTGTTTCTTTTTGGTATTTTTTATCCAAGTTGCATTGTTGACATTTTTGCTATCTTGTCTTTTCTCATTAAAATTTTATAATAGAAAATTCCATACCCTCTTGTGCACAAAAGCTCCAAAAGATTAATTTTGAGCAGCCATGCATCAGGGAGCAAGTTGCATTTCTCAACTGGCAGGAGAGCTGCTAGCATTAACTGTGGCACTTGGGCAATAGCAACAGCAGCAGAGAATCACTGTGGTGTGGAGTTAGCTGCTGCCACATGTGTAAAAGCTGTCTAAGCATTCCGGTCAGTCACCTGTACCTAGAAAAGTAACAGACATCCATGGTGGATCAAGAGAAACCTTTGACCTGTGGTTGTGATGAAGGTGCAGCTGTGGAAGATTGCAGCCTTTAGTCATGGGCCATCCTCATAGGTGCTGACTCCATGGGTGCTTCAAGACAAAAATTAGCAATTCCTTAGCAGAGGCCTGCTGCCCCCTCCCCCACCCGCCACACACACACCTCCAACTGGTGATCCTAGCAACCAATTCCTCCCTCTCCCTTCCAATGCATCTGGGCCCATATGATCAGCTGTTCAGTGTCATGCAGGAGGTTCTGGGAGGGTGGGGAAGGAGCATAGTCTGAGAGTGGGGGAGGAGGCAGAAAGAAGTGGGGAAGAGGTGGGGCCAGGGGCAGAGCAGGGGTGAATATTTCCATGGTCCTCCAAATGTGCCCCCCTTGTCTCCTTGCAGTGCTTCCAAATATTTTCTTTTAGTTCTTGCTCCTTTCCTTCCCTTTATCTCTTTTGTCCCATACATGTATAGTGGATGCAGATAACTATCTTATGGATGGCTAATGTATTAATAAACCACAGCCATCCTTGGGTACTATAGCTAATTCTTATGCAGTTTATTTCCATGGTTATCTTCCTTAGATTCTGTAGATGAACTGACAAATTCTGCAGCCAAAACATAACACCATTTTGTATAAAGCTTGGAAAAAGTGACAGTGAAAAATCTATCCTGAACTATGAATTCTGGAAGTCTCCTTGCATGCAGTTACAGACTAACACAATTTATAGCTCACAAAATGCTGCCACTCTTATGTGTTGTGTTTCTAGAAAATATTTATACCAGCTTCCATCAAAGAACTGAAAAGTAGGTCAGTGACTGTAACTGTAATGAGGGTGCTTAATGTAGAAGTCAGTTTCTACAGCTTCAGCCCAATTAATTTGAAGCTTCTGTAGGTTACCTATAAGTTTGTAATACACGTTTCACAGTGTATTTTATGGTATTGCTTTGTAAATACTCTGTCAGGTTTTGAATTTCTGACCCTTGTATGTTATATACTATTTAGTAATTACTCTTGAACATGCAGTTTTTTATCAAAGTAAATTAATTATTTAAAATTAGTAATTTAATTTCTTAGGAAAGCAAAAAGAATCATTCTAGTATCTAGCAATCATTCAAATGTAATACTCTGTATTAAATATTAAGTATCTTGATTACTTAGTATTAACCCATGGAAAAATTTGAATTAGCAAGTTCTTGAAATTTAAAAGTATTTGACTATCTCAGTAAAAATTATACTTAGTCAAAATAATACCACACAATTGTTACTTGTACAGATATTATAACTTACTATAAACTGTTGCATATTACTTCAGAGTCTTTATAAAATAAACTGATGCTTTTGACAACTTCATAAAAACCTGAGTTGTTAATTATATATAAATTTATTTCTTATATGTGGGCATTTCATTTTTTCCATTTAGTTCTTTTATCCATAGATTATCTAATAGACTATTGGGCATATAAGAAATTTCACAATCGTAAATGGACTATAATGGCTAACAGAAACAATAAGCAATAACTCATGGCCCCCCACCTCTAAACTCAGAGTTTGAGGCTTAACCATGGAGAAGGAGTGACACTTACCACTAACGAACTGCAATTCAGAATTCTTCCCTTGATCCCCCAACTTGTTCTGGGGGGAGGAGTAAGTTACTTCACCTCTTCCAAAGTACAGCTGGCTCACCACTCTTGCTTGGAAAGCTTTGCTGGCCTGTATGTGTAGGGAAACAGAATCATGGTTATAGCCAGTCTCTATCCCTACTGACCTATTCCATACGTATTTGCTTATGGAAAGGAGTATCAGGTATATGCCCTTTGCTCTCCTCATCAGTACACCTGCCTGCATCTGGTGAGCTCTATATAAAACAGAGATCCCAAAGCACCTTACATAGGAAATCAGTATCATTTCCACATTTTACAGGGAGTAGAACTGAGGCATGGGAAATGACCTGCTTTAGGTCTCTCAGCAAACCCATGATAGAGCCCAAGTTTCCTGACTCCAACATCTTAGCTACTAGATCACTCTGCAGCATTCACCAACTGCTGAAGGTCATATAGGGACTGATGGTGCATTCATTCACTAAGGCTATGTCTAGACTACATGGCTCCATCGACGGAGCCATGTAAAATAGTTTATTCGGCATAGGCAAAGAAGCGGGGATTTAAATAATCCCCGCTTCATTAAAATAAAAATGGCCACCGCACTGTGCCGACGATCAGCTGATTGGGTACTGCGGGGCAGTCTAGATGCACCGCGGTTGACAAGGGAAGACTTTGTTGACCGCTCCGGTAAACCACGGCACCCAAACGGCCGCTTGCACCGCTTGCTCCCGCGCGGCGGCCCAGCTGAGAGGCGCAGAAGTCAGCCGAGCACCATGGCGGGAGGCAAAGGACGTGACTCAGGCAACAGCACCACCCAGAGGGAACAGCCAGCATTTCAGCGTTATAGAGTCACAGACATTGGGCTACTATATATATATGATTCTGATCAAACTAGCGAGCTAAAAATACTTGTGTAGCAGTAGCACAGAGTCTAGGCAGGTTTGTACATGGGTTAGCTAGCCCAAGATGTTGCTTACTCATAGACTTTATGGAGAGAAGGGACCATGATCATCAGACTATCATGATCATCTAGTCTGACCTCCTGCACATTGCAGACCACATAACCTCATCACCTACTCTTGTAATAAACCCTAACTTCTGTCTGAGTTCCTAAAGTCTTCAAATCATGACTTAGAGACTTAAAGTTATGGAGAGTTCAACATTTTCACTAATTAAAACCAGCAAATTACCTGTGCTCCATGCTTCAAAGGAAGGCAAAACCACCCAGGGTCTCTGCCAATCTGACCTGAGGGAAAATTCCTTCCTGTCCTTACCTATGGCAATCAGAAAATCCCACCAGATGGACACTTGATAAAGAGTTCTCCATAGTAACTCAAAGCCCTCCCACCTAGTGGTGATGGGGGATATTTGTTGCTAGCTGTCACAGAGTAGCTACATGCCATTGTGGCCAGTCTCATCATATCACCTCCTCCATTAATTTATCAGACTGTCATGAAATCAGTTAGGATTTTTACCTCCATTACTCTCCTTAGAAAGCTGTTCCAGAACTTCACTCATCTGATGGTTAGAAACCTTTATTTAATTCCAAGCCTAGACTTGTTGATGTCCAGATTATATGTATTTGTCCATGTGTCAGTACCTGTGCTTAACAAACTCCTCTCCTTCAATGGTATTTATCCTCCTGATGCATTTAAAGAGAGCAATCATATCCCCTAACAGTCTTTGGTTAGGTTAAATAAGCCAAGCTTTTTGAGACTCCCCTCAAAAGATAGTTTGTGCAGTCATTTTATCAACCTAATAACTATTCCCTGCACCAGTTCCAATTTGAATGCAACTTTCTTTAAAAAAATGCATACAATATCCCTGATGAGCTCTCACCAGTGTCTTGTATTATGGTATTAAACACTTCAGATATGTCTACACAGCGGGGCTACTTCAAGATACTGGAAGTATCCTGAAATAGCTACCCTGCGACTTTTGAACATACCCTCTATTTCAAGATTGTTCTCGAAATAGCGGACGCACTATTTCGGCATCCCTGCAACACTCATTCCACAAGGGTTAAGAGATGTCTCAAAATAGCATGCATAGTGTAAATTGCATATCTTATTTTGAGTTTAGTCAAATGCACCCTTCCCTAGCTCTTGCACTAAATTTCATTCCATTTCTATTACTTGAGTTTTCAAGGTCATCCAGGTTTCCTTGTATGATATTCTGGCTTCCTCCATATTGGCAATACCTCCCAGTTTTGTGTCATGCACATTTTATGGAAATTCTCTTTTTTTGCCAATGTCATTAATAAAAATGTTAAATAATATAGGTCCCAAGACTGTTCCCTGAGAAATTCCTCTAGCCTGATAGATCAGCTTTCAAGCATGACCTCCTGTACTCTCCACTTTAACCAGTTCCTTATCCACCTTTCAGTTATCATATTAAACCCCATCTTCTCCAATTTAACACATAATTTCCCATGTGAAAAGCAGCATTGGACAATTTTTATAGTGGAGGTGTTGAAAGCGATTAAACAAAAGTGTAAACCCTTATATGACGGAAACTACTTGAAGCCAGAAATGATGGTACACCCCCACATCCCTTGTCTCAGTACGCCTGCATGAAGAATTGTAGGAACCATCTCAGTGAAATCCAGGTAGATTAGATCAACTGATATATTAAAAAAGGAAATGCAATAATCTTCTCAAAGAAAGAGATTGAGTTAGTCTTCCACAATATACCTTTTGTAAAACCCATGGGCTGCGTTTAGACTGGCATGATTTTGCGGAAATACTTTTAACGGAAAAGTTTTTCCGTTAAAAGTATTTCCGCAAAAGAGCATCTAGATTGGGATGGATGCTTTTGCGCAAAAAGCATCTGTGGCCAGTATAGACACGATTTTGCGCAAGAGAGCTCTGGCGGCCATTTTCGCCATCGGGGCTTTCTTACGCAAAAAATTCCTTCCCTGTCTACACTGGCCCTCTTGCGCAAGAACACTTGCTCAAGAGGGCTTTTTCCCGAGCGGGAGCATCAAAGTATTTGCGCAAGAACACTGACAATCTTACATTAGATCGTCAGTGTTCTTGCGCAAATTCAAGTGGCCAGTGTAGACAGCTGGTAAGTTTTTGCACAAAAGCAACTGCTTTTGCGCAAAATCTTGCCAGTCTAGACGCACCCATGTATTTTATCTCATTTACCATTTACCTTTAAATCCTTCACTACTTGCTCTTTCAAAATTTGTTTCAAGACCTTGCATACAGTTCGCGCTAAACTAAGAGCCCTATAGTTTTCTTGATCACTTTTTACCCATTTCTTAAAAATAAGTACTATATCACCAATTCTTCAGTGATGGTATATGACCACCGAGTTTAAAGATTCAGTAAAAATTCTTCCTATTTGGCTTGCAATTTTATGTGCCAATTCACTTAATACTTTTGCATGGAGGTTATCCAAGCCCCCTGATTTGGTCCCATTAAGCTATTTAAGTTTGACTTCCACCTTGGATGTGGTAATTTCTACTTCTCATTTCCATTAGCCACTCTGCCACTATGCCTAACATGAAGAATCTTTTACTGTTGGTTTCAGTCTTTTTTGCAAGATCCAACTCTTGGGTTTTAGCAGTTATTACTTTTTCCTTACACTTTCTGACATCAGAGAGGTAGTTTTCCTCGCTTCTCCCAACTTCCATTCCTTGTGGGCTTTTTGCTTTCTTTTAATAACCTGTTTGAAATGCTTGCTTACCCATCTTGGGATGCTTGGTCATTCCTTTTTCTTGGGATGCAGGGTTCAGATAGCTACTGCAACTTTCACTTAAAGTAATTTCAAGCCACTGCCACATTCAGATCCTTGAGTCCTTCAGCCCAGTCCACTTCCCTAATTTCCTTAATTGTTTTCCTTTGAAATCAGGAACTCTAGATGAAGATCTGTTTCTGTTTATCCTTACATTTATTTTAAACTGAATTAGCTCATAGTCCCTTGAACCAAAGTTCTCCTACAACCAGCTCTCCTATGAGGACCACTGACCAGTAGGAGCGCCGGGCTGACCGGGAGCAGAGGAAAGCCACCTTTCCTCTGGGACCAGCTGGTGCACCAGCACAAGGGCATGTGCTCCTCCCTCACCTCAATGATAGAGCACATGGTCTCATGCATGGAGTGAGCCACCATCCACCTTCCTGTCCTCGCCCCTGACCCCACCCCCCGTAGCTTCCCCTCTTATAAACACCCCTGGTCTGCCAGGGCCCCGGAACATGGGCAGTGGGACCTGAAGGGAAGCCGAAGTCTCATGAGCTGACTGAGACAGGCTTCACTCCCAGCCCCATCCTTGAACACCCCTCCCCCTTCTACTCCTCTTCCCCATTCTAGGTACTTTCCCTAGTCTCTCTTTGTTTTATATCCCCCAAATAAACACACTTGCTTTTTTTTAAGGCTTTTTTATTTGCTCTGCTGGGGAGGGCAAAGGTGGGAAGGGAGGGCAGGGGAAGGGAAGGGTGGGGGAGGAAAGGCACACAGAAAGAATATAGGGGTCCCTTGTGGAGAGGCACAGGGGAGAGTCTCACAGCTGGCCTTGGCTGAAACTCTCCCTCAAGGCCTTCCAGATGAGTACAGTCCCTTGATGTGCTAGTCAAATGGCACTGGTGTCCAGTTGTTTGTAAGCCCTGGCCAACCATTCAGCCTCTGCTCCCCACCCTGGCAGGAAAGTCTCCCCCTTGCTCTCACAGAGGTTGTGAACAACACAGAAGGCTGCCACCACAAAGGGGATGTTGCACTCATGGAGGTCCAGGTGGGTGAAGAGACTCCTGAACCTCCCCTTTAAATGGCTGAACGCACACGCCACCACCATGTGGCACCTGCTGAGCCTGGCATTGAGGTTGTCTTTGGTGTGATCAAGGCTGCTCACGTGGGGCTTCATAAGCCAGGGGAGCAAGAAATAGGCTGTGTCACACAGGATGCAGATGGACATGTCCATGTCCTTGACCCTGATGGTGCGGTTGGGTAAAAAAGTGCTGGCCTGCATCTTCTGAAACAGGCATGAGTTCCGGAAGAAGCGGGTGTCATGCACCTCCCCCAACCAGCTAATGCTGATGTTAGTGAAGCGTGCCTTGTGGTCCACGAGGGCCTGCATGGAGAAGTACCCCTTTCTGTTTATGTAATCCAAGGTATGGTAGTCAGAGGCCAGTAGGGCGATGTGAGTGCTGTTGGGGAAGCCCATGGTGGCAAAGCTGGCCTCGATGGTGTTGACATTTCCCAGAGTGATGACCCTTTGTAGCAGCACCTGGTTGATGGCCTTGACTACATGCAGAAGTACAGCCCCAACTGTGGATTTCCCCACACTGGCCTCATTCCCAACAGAGTGGTAGTTGTCTGTTGTGGTGAACTTCAACAGGCCAAAGGCAACGTGCTTCTGCAGGGGGATGGTGGGTTGCACCCAGGTGTCCTGTTACCTGAAAGTGATCCATTCACAGAACTCCAGGAAGGTGGCCTTCTGCATGTGTAATATCTGCTGATCATCCCATCGTTGCATGACAATGCGGTCCTACCAGTCAGAACTGGTCATCCTCCACCAGGAGCAGCATTCAGTGGTGTCCAGGGGATTTAGAGGCAACAGCAACAGCAGGAGTGCCAGGACTTGGATAAAGAGGTCCTTCGATTTGGGCTTGTCATCATCCTACTGGAGCAGCGTCTGGGCAGTTTGGATGAACTGCGCAGCCTATGAGCCTGGCACAGCTTTGCAGCAGCACCGGCTTCATGGTGTGAGTGCTGTGGTATCCGCAAGGGCAACCAGAGCACACTGCGTGCATTTTATGTCCTGCAAGGGGGAGGCAGTGTAGGAGTTGTGTGTGAGATGTGGCCGTAGAGAGGAGCCCCTGAAAGCACGCATTACAGCTTATCTGACCAAGCAATCACAGGAAGTATCCGCCCTCCTGGTGCTTTCCCTGGAGTGCTTTCGGGGGCTCTAAATCCAAGCCAGGCTCCAATCAGTGTGGACATGCTATTTCCAAATAATTCTGAGTGCTTTCAATGCTCCCCTGTAGCACGGACATGCTATTTCACTGTTGTTATTTCAGTAGTTATTATTTCTAATTTAGTTATTTCAAAATAATTCCCTAGTGTAGACATGACCTTGCTGAGCTATCTTTCTCCTTCACTAGCCAGTCTTTTCTGATGCCTGATTCTACTATTCACATGCTTCCACTGACCACTTTACTTACCCAGGATTCTACCCACGCAGCTCTGCAATCCAGCTTGAGGCTGCAGGTCTTGAGTTTCCTCTTCAGCCTCCTCTCACCTTCCCTCTCTTTTAGCACACTAGTTTACTGTGATGCTAGTGCAATTTGATAATCACACTTTTAGCTTCAATTGTAGACATAGGATTTCCCGATTAAGCAGAGGGAGGCGACTGCCTACATCTTAGTTTTAAGCCCCATCTCAAAGAGAGGAGGTGGGACTTAGCCCATACTGTTCACCTTGGCTTATCTCATCATCTAACTTGATGAGGCATCATCTAGCATGCTGGATTTTGTGAATTACACAGTAAGGTACTTATTTCTCCTATGCATTTTATAGGGAGCTTAGGTGTCATGCTTCTTGAATCACAATAATGGTCTAAAAGTTAGGTGTGATTCTCAGCCACACCTACGTTTATTTGTAAATATAGCCCTCAGTATTTTTTATTAAAAATTGAAACACAAAGAAGTTTGCCATTTTCAAACTAGACAAGTGATATGCAAAGAGGCTAGTGATGTTGGTAGCTTCTAGTTTAAATTTTGAACACATGTAACTAGTTACTATGTTCTTTTTGCAACTAGGGAATAGTTTGACTCCAATATATATATATGGAATATCCTTTTCTTGTCCAGAGATCATGTGGTATACATTTTATGGATCCTTGTTACTGGGGTACACTTACGTTTAATTACTCTGCATTCCTATCACAAGATACTGGGGATCTTCTTGACCTATTAAAGCTCCATCTCAGTGTGCTCTCATAGAATTCTACCTACAAAAAGATTTGTGTCACTGTGAACTTAAGAAAGCAGAATCAAAATGGTAATAGAAAATTAAATTACATTTTTATTATTTTTTAAATTTCATCAACCTTATGTAATATTTATCTTAGACAAAAGTAAGTAGCACTAATGACCAAACAAATCCTTTATTTTTGAGTGTTCTTCACCAGAAAGGAAAGATATACCTGATATGACAGTTACCATGGAAACTACTCAGTTTTCAGTGCATACTAGAGTGAATAGTTGTGTAAAATCTGTTGATGCATGAGACCTTACTCTGACAGCCTTACATTGCACATTCATATGTAATTGTTTTATTTCTTTCTTAAATGCAAAGAAATTCCAAGACAGGCCTGTCTCAGAACACTCAGTTTTCATGTAACTCCATCTTCTTTTCTGAGTGGTGGGAGAATTTTCAATAGTTCTGTAAAAAGAATATTCCTGCAGAAAACAAACAAGAAAGTCAAGCTTTCATGTCACCATAGAGCTCATACCAAGAGTTCCTCTAGACCAGCAGTTCCCAACCTTTTCCAGATGGGGACCCATTTTGACAATTCAGGAAGACTTGGTGACCCAGGGCAATTCAAAAAATGTATGAATGGCTCCTTAAGAGCCACCTGGGGAGATACTTGGTGACCCTTTTGAAATGTAATGGCAACCCATATTTGGGTCCCGACCCATAGGTTGGGGAACCCTGATCTAGACTTTTGTCTGCCCAGGAAAACCTGAACTGTGAAATGGATCATTCACTTCTGGCTCACTACTGCTTGCAGACTTGCTTGTTACTCAGGGAGATTTTGCTCTGTATTTTCCACTTTGAGTGTACACAATAATAATCTATCTGTTTGTGAAAACTACAGGTGCAAAGATAACTGCATATATCTGGAAAAATCCCAGTAATTTTCTCAAATTTGCATTTAACATACTGACCATAGGATACCACAGTCAATCAATGCAAAGTGTTTCCTCTTCAGTGTTTTGTGCTAGCTAATGCGTAATTTGACTAAGAAACAAATCTTTAGCCCCAGACATTACACCCACCATGGTCTTTAAAACTATTAGAAGCCAATACCTTCAGCATCAAATTAAAACCCCAACCACATGATCTAAACTAAAGTAGTTACTCCACTAGCTATGAATAAATAAGGGGCTCATCCTCCAGTCTAAATGAAAAAAAGCAACACCAGGACCAGTGCCAGGCAGTTGTGAAAACCAAAAGAAAGCAAGGGAATCTCAAAGGATACCAAGGAAGTTGTAGAAATTCAGCCTGCAGAGAGGTAAGACAAGAATTCACTCAGTACAAGTTAACCATTTGTTTTACAAGAGAAACCAGCCTTCGGAGATACAGCAGGTGGGTCTAACAAAGAAGTTTCAAAATAGGTGTTGAAATCCTGTTTTTGTTGAATTTAGTGACAAAACTCTCATTGATTTCAGTGAAGTCAGGATTTGATTCAGCCTCACATCATCCTGATAATTAGAGCTGAGTGAATAATTGATTCATCCTTTCGGTGGCCTAACAAAAAAAAATATTTTGGGTTGAACAAAAGTTTTCATTTTTAAAATTTCATTTGGGGACATTTTCAGATGTTTTTACCATTTTTTATTTGTTTTGCTTCTTTCTTTATTATTTAAAAGTTCAATTTCTAAATGAAATGCCGTTTTGAACCAAAAAGCTGAAATGCTAAAGTAAAACACATTAAGTTCCTCTTTTTAAAAATATTGAATCAAAAAACATATTTTCCAGGAAATGTATAGGCAGCTGAAATATATTTTGCCCATCTCTACTCTTAACACATTGTCTGAGACCTTAAATTGTAAATAATATTAAACCACAGACAATCTCCTAAGAATGTATCCCATTCTTATTACTATTATGTCTCTTTCCTTGGTGTGACACACTTTTGTTAGTCAAGTGGGCAATTCTGAATTAACAAAACTTTAGATAACACTTCCACTATATCAAATACATCCTGGGGGACATGGGCTTGATATCCAAATTCTCTCATCGACTATACCTGTATATTCCTAAAGAAGTCACTGAGTCAAATTCATTCCTGGTTTAACTCTTTTCAGATGAAATGAAGTCAAGAAGGTTATATGGGTGTAAATTTCACACACATTTGAACCAATATCCAATTTTAGACTTGACTAATACCACGTAATCCGCCTTCTGGGACTTCCCAATGTTCTAGGGAGGTACAGCACCTTATTCCTCCCACCTCATATATATAACCCCCATGTTACCCAATGGGTCTAAAGATCTTAGCACTCAATGGTGTCACCTAGTGGCTGGGTACATAAAGCAACATGACCCTTAGTATAGTTCTTGTGCATCCATGCTAGGACTTCAGGGAGAGGCACACTGACCCTGAGAGAAGGGCGAGAAGGACCCTGCGAGAAGAACAGCCAAGGGCAGACTTAAGCCTGGTTGCTAGGAAACCAAGAGGGAGAAAGCAAAGACACTATTTTGAGCATTTGGGGTCTTGTTGCCCCAGGGGTGGATAGCAGGGTGCCTGGACAGCCACTAGCATGAAGACTCAGTGGAGGAGCAGTGCCTCTGAGAAAAAGCCCAAGAAAGTAGAACTAGCCTGATGAATAGGATGGTCCTCACTGAGATACTTGCTGCAGGCACACTATGGGAGGGGGGAAGGCATTTTGGACAAGTCTGGAGATAGCCACTGAAAGGTGATGATGTGAGTGAACTTGTGAGTTCCAGGCTTGTAGGCAAGGTTTCCTTGAAAGCATGTTTATATCTGATAGTTTTTGCATACCTGGAAACAATGTTCCTAAGTTTGCTCTTTTCCCTCTTCAAGAGAACATCTAGTTGACAAGATTGCATTGGGAAAATTCTCCACCCAGTCAAGCTGAGTTATTCCTTCAGACCCCTAGAAAAACTAGTTAACATGTGGCAAGTACTGCTCTGGCTGCTAGTTCAAGGTTGCTCACCTGCTGAGTTCTCAAGTAAGAGACTAAATGGCTTGTCTACACTACTGCCTAACTTTCTAATGGTATGACTAGACTACAGGATAAGGTCAAATTAAGATACGCAACTTCAGCTATGTTAATTGTGTAGCTGAATTCAAAGTGCCTTAAGTTGGTTTTTGGCACTGAACATGTTGCAGGAAGTCAAAGGAAAAACACTCTCCCTTCGACTTCCCTTACTCTTTATGGAAGCAGGACTTCCGGCATCAACTGGAGTGCCCCTCTCCATTCAAATTACCATATCTTCAGTAGACCCACTAATTTTAGCCCTGGAAGATTGACTGCGGCTGCTTCAATTTTCTCTGTAGTGTAGACCAGTGGTTCCCAACCTGTGGTCCGTGGACCCCTGGTGGTCTGCGATGGTACTGTAAGGTGTCCATAGAAAGTTAAGGAAAGGAAAGTTTAGGAAAGTTTAGGAAAGGAATGGATCAGGCCCACCACAGGGCTGGGACTTTCTACCGGCCGCACGCATACTGCCTCCTGCCCTTGGGATGGAATCTTGATACCCCAGAAGGCACAATCTGTCCCTGCCTTGGGGTGAAAGTGGGTGAGTGTGGAATGGAAAACAGAACTCTTGGGGTGAGGGGAAGCACCCACAAGTGCTGGCAAAGAGGTGACTGGGGACTATAGCATGTAGTCAAGGGGAAAATGGAAGATATAGCGCTCCAGACATAAAGAGGGGGGTGAGGGACATTTCAGGGAGTTCCTAAATTAAAGGGGGTTGAGAAAATTGCACTGTGATGGACCCTGCCCCCATGCTTTATGAAATATACATAACTCAATGATGCTTGGGACAAATTGCTTCATGTAACCTATCAATCTTTATGTCATAATCCTCTGGATCTGTTTATCTTATTTGGGTGTATGTATCATTCTTGCGTGTAAAATTAGACATGTGAAGTGTGGAATACTTTATGGGTATGTCTACACTAGCCCCCTAGTTCGAACTAGGGAGGCTAACGAGGGTGACCGAAATTGCAAAGTAGAAGTGTTTTGTCTTTGGCTAGCACACACAAGAGAGTGAACCAGAGATCCAGGGGAAGTGGAGATTTCCCTGGTTTGGAGGTGCAGCTGGAAAAGAAACAGTTTTAGGGTGAGTTTGTAACAAGTTTGTAGTGAGGATTTTGTGTTAGAATTAGCTAAGTGTTTTCTGTTACTTTTAATTTGTAATCTACTTTGCTTTTCCTGTTCTCACTTATAACTATTTAAATCCTGTTGTTATAACTATTTAAATCCTGTTGTATTTAATAAAATCACTTTTACTTACTATCAAGCCCAGTGTAAATAATTGTTACCTTGGGGAGCAATCAGTGTGTACATCCTCCTTTCATTGTTAAAGGGGGCTTATCCACTTGGGGAATAGTATCCCAGGAAGCTGGGCCCAAAACTGCACTCTCCTTGGACCTGAAGAGAGATTCAGTGTCTGTACTGCCTGTTGGAGGAGCAATGATCTCAGCTTGGTGCCTTGGTTGGGGGAGATCAGCAAAACTGGCCTAGCAGAAATGAGCAGTGAGAAGCCCCAGAGAGTGGGAAGTCGAGTGGCAGTGGCCATGTCAGCACTCTGGGAAGCCCTGCTCTCCCACCCCCACCCCGAGGGATCTTCTGTGACCTCACCCCATTACAGGCACATAGGGAAGTCATGGAGCAGCAAACTTTAAAATGTCTTAAGACTGGTAAAGTGTGAGATCCTTGAATGAAAGGAAAGAAGAAGTGTTAAGCTATACTTCTTAATTGTACCCTACTGCCCACACAATGTTTCAACTGGAAGAAACAGACTCTGCATTGTCACAAAGATCTTCTTGTTTGCCTCCTTCTGATTAACAAACACAGAAGATATTATTCTCAGACCACACAGTATACCACACAAACTTCAATTACAATCTCAGCACTATTAGGAACTATTCAGGGTTGGTGCATTTGCACCAATTAATTGTGCGGTATGTTGTCTTGGTGGGGGAGGCATGAGGTTATAATTAAGGCTTTGCTTATTACAGCGCAAGACCTCACCCCAAGAGCAAGTACCATCCACACACACCCTTTTGAAAATACGTTTAATGTCATAGTTAAATTAAATCAAAGCTAGGATTTTGCAGAGAATTTTGCATGTCAGATTTACATGCTTAGCTTTGCTATCTACCTTTAACACACTTTCTCCTCAGAACTGGGATAAGAGTCCATCTGCCTACTGACCCACTAGACCACACTCTTTCTCACAGCAAGCAGCAGAACCCAGGAGTCCTGATTTTTTTCACTGTCTATAGTTGAATAATCCACTCACAAAATGTGGGCCATATACCTTTCTACTTGCTGGCATCCAGGAAGGCAAACAGTAGCTCAAATGGTAATATTCAAGATTAGGGCATAGAAAGTTTACACTCTAGAATTCCAGTTTTCTTTCTAAATGAATCACTGTATGTTATTCTCACAATGAGAAAATATCTTTTTAAGGCAATGTTTTGTAGTGAAAACCATGATAATCTATCAATTATTGCCTGCCATACAAAAATAATAGGTGTTCCATGTTGTGATCATGTAGCACACATTTTGATCTCATGTGCCATATGTTGGCAGGTTCGAAGGATCAGAGGTTTGACAGCAAACTTTTCAAAAATGGCAGTTATTGTCTCCTTAGGGAGGTCTGTAGTTTTAGTGCTTCTGGAAAACAATGGCTAACAGTATACATCTTTATTATTGTGCCACTGAGCTCCCCATTTTCCCCCTTTTCTTTCATTTTTGCATAGAAAATCAAACAGAGATGTAAAGTTGTATGCCTGTTCTAGTAAGCCTTCACAATCATCATGTAAAGATGTATAGCATCCAAGTTATTTTAACTTTTTGGTGTCTTTTCCATAGTATCATATGGCACGCTTTCTCTTTTTGTGCTTTCCACATCGGTGTTGTGTATCTGAAAATATTCAGTACATGGATTGTGATAGCACTGTTCTATTTGGCTTTTTGTCAGTCTCAGTAGAGAGGCCAAAGGCTGAATTTTCCTATCTCTAGCCCTTGGTTCTTCCGGGTCAACAATAAGACACATTGCTAATATACTGGTGGAGTGGGGAACCACTGTACTGTGACTCTACTTTTCTGTGATTAAACAGAACACCTTGGTCTTCAGGACTATCTGTGTAATTCCTTTATTACTACTGAATTCTGTACAAATTAGAACTCCCCAGTTCTTATGGGTCATTGTGATACCTTTATCATGATGTGTAGTTCTTTATTAACTCACTTTATTTCACTGCTATTACTTACAAAAAACGTACTACTTCATATAAGTAAGGATGGCAGAATTTGCCCTAAAGTTTATAATCTAGTATATTTTGATTTTAAGTGAACTTGAAGCATTTTCTTATAATAAAAAATCCCTCTGAAAGGATCCCTTTCAGAATTAAGTGAATGGGAACTCTGTTTCTGACAGTTTCATGAGCCTGAGGCTTAGACCAGGTGCTAGAAACATATATTCACAGCCAAGCAAAGGCAAAGGTCCAAGAAAACACTTCTCTGGCTTTAAAAACTCATTCATCTAGTTATTGTTTCTGGTTAATTATTTACAGCAGTATTCCACAGGAATAGTTATAGAAGTCAAAGTTACTCTGATGAATGTTCACTTCTTAATTAATATACTTTTCAGCTACCAGGTAGCTGCATAGGAGTGAAGTAAATCTTTTCCGTGCTTTGACTAATGATGATCAAAAGGATGGAATGCAAACCATATGAGCAAAGTCCGAAAGGACCAGGTATATTTAATAAGAAAAAGAGAAGGGGAGGGGCACATGATAGCGGTCTTCTGGAATGGCTGCCATAAAAAGATGGAGAAATATTGTTTTCTCTTGCCACAGGGGCAAGAGAAGAGACAGTGGGTTCAAATTACAGAATTACAGTTTTAGATTAAAACTCAGGAAATACTTCCTAACTATCAAAACAGGAACAAAGTGCCTAGGGAGGTCTTGGAAACTCCGTCACTGGAAGTTTTTCAAAGGAAGGATTGATCGCCATTTGGATGGTTTAACCCCAACAAATCCCGCATCTTGTCAGGGGTTAGACTAGATAACCCTGGCAATCCCTTCTAACTCTATGGCTCTATGATTTCTGGAGTATCTTTTCATTATCTCAGATTCATACTAAAATTATCAGTCGGCCTAAGTTATTTAGCAAAAGTGATGAGAGAACATGATAATTATTCATAGTTCAGAACTCTTCCATTTTAGTCCAGCAAAAATGGAGGCCATCTTTACACTGACAGGCTTTCAACTCCTATAGTATTTTTTTTTTATTATCATTATTAGGGTTCACATTCTTTTAATGTGTTTGCTACAGAATCAACTGTTTGCAAGCAGGCCAGTAGATGGACCATTTTAATTTTTCTACTATATAGGAAAGAAGATTGGTTTTTACTGATAGATACTAAGGGTCTGGTTCTTACAAATACCAAGGCTCATTTACAAAAATATAGCAGTGTATTTCCATTTAAAAGCCCCTTTACAGTTCCGCAACAGTATAAAAGGACCTTCATAAAAATGAGACTTTAGGCCTCGGTATTCCTGGATGATAAGATTTGTCATATCTAGTTCATTCCTAAAGGCTGGTCTATTGTATTCCAATATCACAGGTTATACCAATGTTCAAGAGGACTTGAAAGATCACTATTATGATAAACAAATAAAAAAGTGACACTTCATAAATTTCATATAATTAACTTCTGTGTGTTCTTTTCAATGTCTACAGACAATATGTTTAGCAACTCTAATTCTCAGAGGGTATGTCTACACTACAGCACTATTTCGAATTAACTTATTTTGAATGAGTTAATTCGAAATAAGCTAATTTGAAATAACGCAACTAGACACAAAAACGAATTCGAAATAGCATTTTTCTAATTCGAAATAGCGCGTCCACATTGAGTGGACCCTGAATCGAAGGTAAGGCTGGCCGGAACCAGTGCCAGCAGGGCATCAGGGTCGGACTTAGTGTGTGGGGCTGCTGCCTCAGGCTAGCCGAGGTCTGTGCTTAAAGGGACCCAATCCCCCATCCCGAACAGACAGTTCTCAGGTTTCTATGTTTGCTGGTCTACCTCACTGAGGGACAGCAAAGCATTTGTGTCTCGGAGTGCTCTGCTTGCCCTCACTCAGGACACCACGGCACTTTGCAACATGGAACCAGACCTGCCCCATGGGACTCTGCTGCATCTCGTGGACACATTGCCAGCAGCCTGGCTGCACTTTTCGCAGACTGCCATCCAGGAGGACCATCGAGGGGATATCAGGATCCAGGGAGCCCTGCGAGAGAGCTTCCACCCTGAGGAGTGCTAACAGTCTCCCCGGCCTGCCCCACTGGGGGCTCATGCCCCATTCCTCCCTCTCGTCCTTCCACTTACCCTTCCCTAGCCCCCCCCCTTCCTGATGTCAAATAAAATACACGTATTTTCAAAAATGTAACCTGTCTTTATTAAACACAACTGGGGAGGGGGAATGAAACTCTGGGGAGATGGGGGAAAGGAGGTGGGAGAGCGCAGGGTGGGTTGGGTGGGAGAGGGAAGGGGGAAAACTGGGAGGAGGGAGCTGGAAGGGGGAAGAAAGAGGAAGAAGGGGGAGGGGAAGCTCAGCATGCAGGGCTGGGGGTCTTGCCGGGCCAACTGCCTCCCAGCATGGTGGGGGAGGGAGCCTCGGTGTCCCCGGGGGGATGGGGAGGAGGGTACGGAGGTTGAGGTGGGGGGTGTGGACATTGGGTATGGAGGTTGAGGAGGAAGAGGTGGAGGGGGGGCAGGGGTGGGAGGAGGAACAGTAGTTGGGGGGGCAGCAGGCACAGGACCAGCACGGGGCAGCATGCTCTGCAGCAGGGCCTGCAGGTTTGTGTTCATGGCTCGGTCCTCAGCAAGCTGCTCCCAGCGGAGCTGCAGGTCCTCCAGCATCCAGGCCTGGATGGTGCGGTGCAGGGCTCCCAGGGCCCCCGGGTGCTGGTCCCGGTACTCCTGCTGCGTGCTGGTGGTCCGGAGCAGGCCGTAGGTGCGGGTGCATGTCCAGGGTGGGGTGGTGCACCCTGCACGAGCAGCTGGTGCAGCTGTAGAGAAAGAAGAGAAGTGGTCAGTTCTCCCTGGGGACACAGTGGATGATGCCCAGCCCCCCCCACAACGTGAGGGCAACTGTGCCCTGCACCGTCAGAGCCGATGTGCTTGCACAGAGGCCATGGTCGGGATGTCTGGCTCTCCCTGGGACTGGGAGCTGCCCCAAGACCGCACCCATGCCCCTGTGCCGTGTATAGTGTGCCCGGGGTGGGAGGGAGATGTCCCCTGCCTCTGTGTAGAGAGGGCGTGTGAAGGGAGGGTGTCCTGCTGGGTCCCGCCCCGGGGTCGGGAGCGTGTCAGGTCTCTTCACACATGCGTGTGCCTATTGGGCCACGGCCCCTGGGTGTCACGCAGCTGGAGCCACCTGCCCAAGGGTGGCATGGCACATGCTTGCACGTGCACAGGTGGCTGCGTGATCCGTGGGAGGCATGGCCCACGCGCGTGGTCCCTGGTCTCCCTCCCCGTCTCCCCCCCGGACAGGGGACAGTGCTGGCACTTACCCGGTATGGCCTCCCTGGATGACCCTGCTGACTCCGGTGCCGGGACAGCTGGCAATGGCCCCTCTGGTGTGCCGGGGTCAGGGCCCTCCGGTCCCGGCTCGCTGCCTCCCAGGCTGGCGTGGACCGCCCCATCCCCCAGGAGTCGGTCGAGGGCGGGGATGTAGGAGCAGGTGTCAGCCCCTGCTGCGGCGCCACCCCTGGTGGCCCTGGCGTATGCCAGGGAGGCTGTGCCCACAAAAGCTCATGACATCATCTACATTTTTCGTTAGTCTATAAAGTGCTACCAGACCATTTGTTGTTGTTTTTTAAAAAACAGGCTTGCAAGTTCCAAATAATTGTTTTATTAACTTTTTTAACTGTTGGGATTCGGCTGGAAGATGGCATGCAACAGAAGGTTTTGTTCTGGAAGAATTTGTGCAAGTTACTAAGCCTCTAGGAAAGGAGATACAGAATCCTTGGGTCCCTGAGCAGAGACTCAGTTTTTATTCCCTATACACAATGGTTGCGTCTAGACTGGCATGATTTTCCGGAAGTGCTTTTAACGGAAAAGTTTTCCGTTAAAAGCATTTTTGGAACAGAGCGTCTAGATTGGCACGGACGCTTTTCCGCAAAAGCACTTTTTGCGGAAAAGCCTCCCTGGGCAATCTAAACGCGCTTTTGCGCAAGAAAGCCCTGATCGCCATTTTAGCCATCGGGGCTTTTTTGCGCAAAACAATACCACGTTGTCTACACTGGCCCTCTTGTGCAAAAGCATTTGCACAAGAGGGCTTTTGCCCAAACAGGAGCAGCATAGTATTTCCGCAAGAACACTGATGATCATACATGAGATCGTCGGAAATTCAAGCGGCCAGTGTAGACAGCTGGCAAGTTTTTCCAGAAAAGTGGCTGATTTTCCGGAAAAACTGGCCAGTCTAGACACAGCCAATGTGTCTTTAAGGAAAGAACAATTCATTTGTGGATTGACTCAGGCATCAGCAGCAGGATCTAGAAGGGTATGTCTACACTGCAGTTAGCCTGGGTAATTGGCATCCAGGTGTGAGCCTAGTCTGAGGTTAAGTATTCCCACAACAAAGCCCTATCAATGTTCCTGCTACTGTGTTCTCATTGGTGCTGAACCTGCAAAAATGTGTCTGAGGAGGTATGTCACAGTTCTTTCCCACTCAGTTCTTTTGGGCAGGATCATAGGAAGTAACCTGAAGAGTGTTAGCACTTGAGTGATTGTGCTTGTGTCCTCACTGCAAAGTAGGTGTGTTCTAATCCAGATGGAAGTAGCACTTAGACTGTAACCTATATCCTTAGCTGAGTAAACTAGTCTGGTCTTACATCCCTTCCAAATGCAGGTCAGAAGATTTTCTGTGTGGATAAGAGGGTTTGGGCTCTCCAGCTAGTCACACCAATAGTACCCAAAGAAGGGATTGGTGTTGTAAGGGAAAAAGATAAAATGGGGCCCAAACAGGGTCATTCCTCTTCCCTGAAGCCTTTAGACCCAGAGCAGGGAAGAGAAGACCCCTTCCCACATTCTTGAAACATTGGGACAAAGGTCATGCCCACCCCTCCCCACCACACATGCATGCACACACACACACACACACACTTTTGCAATTGCCACGTGGCTCAGAGGGAAAACTGAAAAAAGGAGCCAGCGGGATACTCCAAGGATGTAAGAAAAGGAGCAGCCAAACAGAGAGGTCTGGGCTTAAAGAGTATGTCTGCATTGGAATAAAAAATCTGCAGCATGTCCTCAGCTGGCCTGGGTCAGCTGACTTGATCTCATGAGGCTCAGACTCCAAGGCTAAAAATTGTTGGGTAGATGTTTGGGTCTGAGCTGGAGCCCTCATGCTGGGACCCGGCGGGTATGTCTACACTACGGGATAAGGTCAAATTAAGATACGCAACTTTAGTTACGTTAATTGCATAGCTGAAATCCAAGTACCTTCACTCGACTTTTGGCACTGTCCACACAGGTGGAAGTTGAAGGGAGGAGAACACTCTTCCTTCTGCTTCCCTTACTCCTTGTGGAAGCAGGACTACCCGCATTGACTGGAGTGCCCCTCTCAGTTCAAATTAGAGTGTCTTCCCTAGACCTGCTAATTCAAACCCTAGAAGATCAACAGCAGCAGCTTCAATTTTCTCTGTAATGTAGACATACCCTGAGAGCAGGAAGGATGCCACTAGCCTGAACCACAACATGGAAATTCTATAGCCCTACTGCCCAAGACCCACAAGTCTGAGCTAGCTGACCTAGGCTAGCCATGGGTGTTTAATTTCTATGAAAATTACCTACACTTTTGAATGGAGTTTCTCTGTCCTATGTTGATTGACAGTTTTCTCCAAATCTTGTTCTCCCTTCCAGTCTCTTCCCTTCAGCTTCACTCCACATCTTCCCCTTTTAGCTCCTTCTTCCCTTTCCTGTCCACCTTCCATTTGAGTGATGGAGGTAACACAAGGGAATTCCTTTTTAGACCCTGTCTTAACAGACAAAGGGAAATGATCATAGAACCAAAAAATGGTACCTGTAGTTTAGATACATGACTTAATTGCATGTATAAATCACAAGCAGAATAAAGTCCAAACCAGTAAATATATATTTGGTGTTTTAATTTTCACAAAGCTGAAAACAATTATGAGCCTAATCATCTGGAAGGAAAAATTAATACAAAAATGTGAACAATATTTGGGAATCATTTAAAAACACTTTACTAGATGTTCAAAAAGTAATTCCACAATATTTGAACGTAGGGGTAATTAAATATCCTTTTTGCATTAGGAACTGTTCTGTGACTGTCCTGATTGAGAAGGTCCCCCCAAAATCAACCTTATTTGCTAAGCAGGGGGTAGAGGGATGCCAAAACCCAGTGAAGGTAAGAGTGGGTAGGAGCATGTGTTTCTACCAGAGTGTGTGTGGACTGTGCTTAAGAATTCTAAATTCTATTTGACCTACTCCTGTCCAGTGTTTAATGACAGAACTGATTACATTCAATTAAGAGTCTCTATTTCCAGCTGGTGATTCCTAGAACTGTCCTCACTGCTGAGCAAGTCTAGGGGCTTTGCCTGAGACCTCATAAGGGAACTGTGAAAGGCAACACAGACTGCACTAGCTGTGAGATTCCTTACTAACTGCTGAGAGCTAGGTTAAGGGGCAGAACTTCAGAAAGTGACATCCTGGCAGTGGCCAGGGGCAGCAGCAGAGAGATGGTGGGCGGCAGCAGAAAGAGAACAGAAGCAGCATGTGTGAACCATTTGCAGAGATGGCAGCAGAAGAAGCATTGTTCAGTGCCTTACCATGGATGAGAAGTGATCCCCATCACCATGAATGCAGCTCTGAACTTTGGGTCTTCACTAACCAGTGATTGCAAATTCGGATTGGGGTGCTATGTAGAGGAAGGCGGTGATGGATTAAGGGGCAGTTCTTTGTGGCACTTGCACACTACAAGGTAAGAAGCTGAGGCAAAGAACACTGCTCCATGCACTATGGCCTGGGTGTTTCCCAGTGATCACATGCTTTAGATTTATGGTTGGGGGGGGTTCCCAAACTAATGTTGGAACCCCTTTTCCTTTTTAATACTGTGTTGTATTCAGATTCAGTGCTTGCGAGAGGCAACGGCACCCAGGAATAGTTTCTAAAATAGAGATCAAAATCAGATAATAGAAATGGTTTTGTTTTAAACTGTTCTGTCTTGCATTGTTATATTTCTCTGGAAAACAAAAGTTTTATATCCCAGTTATTCAGGAATGAGCAGAGAGGAGCAATAGTGTATTGCTGCTGATGATACTAAAGTTAAAATGCTGCTTTATGGTTATATGTAACTAGCCAATTAGCCCGTCATAAGACGGGATTTTCAGGTCTCTCCTCCACATCGGTCTTCTCTCCTGAGCCTCCAGTCTCTCACTCTGTCTCTTTCTCTCTCTCTCTCCTCCTCCTACTGCCTCCCCCTCTCTCTCTCAGCTCTCCTCCGCCTCCTGCCTCTCTCTCCGTCTCTTTCTTTCTCTTCTCTCCCTCCTGCCTCTCACTCTCTCTCTACTCTCCTCTGTCTCCGTCGGGGATGCACGTGCTCGGGTGAGTCCGGCTCCCCGCGGGCCAATTCCCTCTCCCCGCCCCCCGCCAGCCAGGTCCTCCTTCCAATTTCCCACAGCGAGCCTTGCTGCCCCCGACTCTCACCCCCGACCAGCTTTGCTTCCGTCAGCCAGCCCTGCAGCCTCCGACTCCCACCCCCTGACCAGCTTTGCTTCCCGCCAGCCGCCCCTCCCCCATTCTCCCCTGGCCAGCAGGGGTGCTGCATGGGGACCGTGGGGCCGAAACGGCCGCTTGTCCCATTTGCTCCCCCATGGTGGCCTGGCTGAGCGGCGCAGAACTCAGCTGAGCGCCACGGTGCAAGGCAACAGTGCCCCCCAGAGGTGACTCGTAATGCTACAGCGTTACAGAGTCACAAACAGTGGGCTAATATATATATGATTAGGCTAATATGCCTTACCACTATGTTGCTGGTGTTTTATTTTTGGTTCTCTCCCCCCCCCCCAGTTCTTAAGTTCTGCAAAGTTGATTTAACTAGAAGAAACTACATACCATAAAATACTTTCCAGAAGGGTTTGACTACACTAAGACAAAAAAATTCTTAAGAAATGCTGCTACTGGGCTCATGTATTCTCCAATGGGTGCTGGTTTTTAGACTTTATGAAAACAATATATGAAGAAAGCAACTTCCTTTCAAATTGCACATGTATCCATTGTCAAAATAAATGATCTCAACCTAAAATTGTTCCTTCAAGTTTGAAATTATTCCCATTTTATCTGGCAAATCTTTTGCTCTTCTCTGCCAGGGGTATTTCTCAAGGTCCAGATAAAGTATTGAAATTACATGTTTAGGCACACAAATGTAAACATCTAACTTAGAGCTGAGGCTATTAAATGACCTTTTTCACAAAGTTTGAGAGAAGATGCAGGGTTGGAACTTAACTTCATTTTCAAGTTTGATTCCTATCAGAGAGGAGTGAATAAAGATATTGGCTGGCTCCCACATCCTAATGACTTAACCAACCAACTAACCAACAGGTACTTACAGAGGTGCAAATTGTTCTTATCGGTCTCTTGTAACTTGAACAATCTAATTCACTACTTTTTTTCTCTTTTTTTTGTTTTCCCTCCTCTTCCTCTCCCATCCCCGCTTTCCCTTATTTATTCTTTAAACTGGACTTTTAATACGCCAGTCATCTGAAGAAGTGAGTTGTACCCACAAAAGTTCACAATACCATCTACATGTTTTGTTAGCCTTTTAAGGCACAGCTGAACTATTAGTTGTTTTTTAAGTTTTTCCAGTTACAGACTAACTCGGCTACCCCCTGAAGTTTTTGTACAATATTTGTTTTGCCTCATAGTTACACAAGTCTGGGGCATTTATTTTTTTTCCAGAACAGTCTAAATAAAATCTTAAGTTAAACAAACAGACTCCCTTATGCTCTAACAAGATACATTTTCCCCAGCAGATCACCTCTAAACACGTGCGTAAGTAACTAATTGAAACTAATCAGTTAATCCTGGGTGCAACCTTGCCTCCCTCATGTTGTCTTTAATGAAAATGTGCAGAGGACATGACTGAATGAGCACAGAGATGCAGTGAACTAAATTCTTGCCATTAGGTTTCAATTTTTGTGCAATGTATCTCACAAAACAGTGATCTAGTGCTCAAAATTCCCGCAGTAAGCAATCCTTGTGAATATAATCCCTAATGGTTCACTGGAGCCATTTTTTCTTAATTTTCCTATAACTCCGTCCACAGTCAGTGAACCATCTTTGCAAACACGTACCAAGAAAAAGCTATCCATTTATGCTGAGCAGCTGGATTCTACTATTGGAACTACATTAATGTCTGATATTTGGGGTTCAATTTTATTCCCTTGTGAAATGAATATTATTTTCTTAGTTCTAACCTCACATATCAAGATTTAAGGCTCATAGCCACCATTTGTTATTCTATAAATATTTAACACTAAAAAAGCCATAAACTTTATGCTACCCTCCATGCTTCTAAATTCCCTCACTTCCCTTGGGAGACAAAGACATAATATTTCTTTATAAAGATATGAAATGTGTGCATGAAAGTAATAAGAATATTTTTCCTTATAGAGGATATACATTGCTATATAAGCTTGGCAACAAATATAAATATAGCCACCATTATGGAATTTGGAAAAAACTGCAAAAGATTCTTTGTCTCATGGAGACAAAGAGAACAAGACTATTAAGAACTTTCTTGACAAAGAATTTTTTGAGTCACTGTATTGAAAAAATGACTAGAATGATTTCAAAAATTGCAGCTACTCATGTTTGTGCTCAGATATCTGGGAAATGTCTTTTTGGGTGCACTTAACATTTTATCAAACATTACGTCAGAGCAAGATGGGACATGAGTGATATCAAGAGCTTCAGTTTCCACTAAATTGAGTGTGTGGGCTTTATAATTAGAAACAAATCTATTTACTCATTACATTAATAAATATACTACTTACCTCTCTTCTCATAAAGTTCAGTGCAGATTTCTTTTGCTTCCCTAATGAGTTCTATGTAGAGAAGGGAGTTGCCAACGGTTTGAAATGTTGGGCCTTCATCCTGAAAATTTGTGTGAGCAACTTTATGAACATTAGTTGTCCTAAAAAGGAGGTGTGAGTACCAGACTGTAAAGACATACTTATGCTAGCTCTGCTCTTGCTAGTGTATTAAATATAGCAGTGGGGTCACAGCAGCATAGAGGACAGATCAAGTTAGTTGCCTAAGTACAAGCCTGCCAGGCCCCTGCAAGGAACAGCCATACTATTTTTAGGCCCTAACTCAAGCAGATCTCACATGTGTATGTCTACTTAAGCTGAGAATTACACCTCCCAGAAGCTGTGCATATATATTGTATGTGCATTGTTGGTGTTTTTATTTAAATCTGTAGCAGGAAACCCGGAAGTTGTGAGGTGTGGGGAAGATTCTAGGCAGATGCTCTGCAGTAAGTCTGAGAGTGAGAGAAAACCTTTAGAGATAATTGTTTTCCTTGTAATACTGCCAGTGCCAAGCATTCAGAAATAACTAGTGAGGTCTGAAAAAGCATGAATTGGCTTTAAAAAAATCACATGCAGAAAATTTAAAAATGGGTTCTTTGCATTTGTCTTCTGGTTTCAGAGAGTTTAAGGTGCTCTTGGGGTGACATCACATTTTCAAGATGTTCTTCTGTAGGATCACAGCATCTTTCCCCTGACACTCCCCCACTTTTTTTTCTGAATAAACAGTCTTTAACAAGAACTAATATTCAGCTACAAACCACAGATCCAGCTGAGTCACTGGCCACTTCATTTACCCAGTTCTAGTCCACTTCTGACTTGAAGAATGTCCAGTTAATTCACTTGCATTATCAGATTTGATGGTGCAGACTCCTGCTCCATAGATTTTTTCAACAGAATTATCTCCCATCCAAAAGATTGTGGTATGAGAACCATTATTCCTAGGGACACATGGCAATACATCCTGATTTGAAACCAGGTGAAAATTCTGCCTACTTCTACACTGAGACTTTAGTTCCAATGATATAAAATCCCAGAGAGCAATTCCACTGTAATATGTACTGGTGTTCACCTCTTTTGTTTCCTCATCCCATTTTATCAAGCTTTAGTAAAGATGCATTTCAGTAGTTCAGGAATAAAGCCCTAGTATTAGCCACACGGCCTTCACACAGGCCACTTTGATGAACATTTACCTCTTAGGCTTGCACCATTGTTTTGATTGATTGACACTATAAGCAAGTAAGATGGGCATATTCCAATGTCTGATTATGAGGGTTATCCTGCAGTATAACCAAGCTAATGAAGGTATGTGTGTGTGTGGGGGGGGGTTGTTATAGAAATGTTTTAGTAATCTATATTACTCTGTCAGCCAATTCCCTTGTGTATGATGGAGGCAGAGAATAAAATATTTGAGATCATATTGTATTCAGAAAGCTTGGCCTTGAGAAAAATGGGGTCTATTGTCAGCTATTACTGATTCTGGAATGCCAAAAAGGAGAAAAGATGCCTTTTAATTTTTCTGTGGTCTCATGACTTGTACATCTAGACAGAAAGAGCAGTCTACATAGCCGGGCTAAAGCTGAAATAAGCGACGCAACTTCAGCTACGTCAATTGCGTAGCCTAAGTTAAAATAGCTTAACTTAGCTTTAGGCACTGTCAACACAGCAGGAAGTCCATGGTAGAACACCCTTCCTTTGACTTCCCTTACTCCTCATAAAATGAGGGTTACAGGACTTGGAGTAAGAAATCCTCCAGCTCTCTATTATTTCGACATTATGTCGAAATAACTGCTTGTAGTGTAGACAAGGACTATGTTATTTTGGAATAACATCAATTATTCCAAAATAACACTGCTGTGTAGATGTCCCCAAAGAAGCTACATTTCCATGTGAGCTATATATATTCGTACTGATTTTTACAAGCCACATGGCACCACATCATTGATATAATTCTGGTGAGTTCCAGACCCTGAGCTGGAAAGTTGGAATCATTTTCTTTCTATGTGAAGTTCTTTTTTTACAGCAATGGTTTCATTCCTGTATTTGTGAAAGATTCCAGAATGAGAGCTCTGAAAAACACAATATTTATCCAAAGAATAAGAACTGCAGAGGAATAATGATTATTTCCCCTTAGCATCTCAGCTATTTCTGGAAGGATCATTCTATAGAGACAGAGATTCCACATTCTGATAGTAGTATCTGTACTATCGATGCTTCTCTACTAAGAAATGGATTAAAACTACCTTATCTCATATAGTACTCTGAACAGTTCTAATAACACAAGAAATGCTGCTTTGGATGGAATCAGAAGTAGTGACCCAGAAGGGAAATACTCTATCCCATTACCAATCCCCTGAGCTATCCAGTGCCAGGATAATAGTACAAGAACAAAACTGATGGCCTTCAACTTTATGAAAAAAAAGTTCTGCTTTGCAACGGGGCACAAAAGTCTCCATGCAAGGCAGGAAGAAGTTAATGGGCTATTGACACTCTGATTTTAACCCAAATTAAGACTTCTGGAGCAAGAAGCAGGCCTCCATGGAGGTATATAAAAAAAAAGTCTTGATTAGTTGGAGGGGGCAGACAAAGGGAGAGAGCAGATGTGGGGCTCTTACTGTGGGAAAGAAGGATAGCAAGGCCCATGGGGGAAGTGGGGACTATGAAATCTCCTGGAAAAAAGGGAAGAGATTATGTTGCTTTATATTTATTCTAGACGTTGAGGGTACGTCTACACTGCACAGTTATTTCAGAATAAGCTTATTTCAAAATAGCACATCTACACTCAAAATTAGTCCGTGGCAGGCTTCCCTAATGTAAATGTGCTATCTTGATTTAGAGCCCCAGGAGGAATAACTTAGAATGGCCCTGGTGAGGGGCTATTTTGAAAAGCAGAAGTAGAGTGTCTACACACTCCTTATTTCAAAATAGCTATTTGCGGAATAGGCATTATTCTTCATAGAATGAGGTTTACAGAAGCCGGAATAAGCCATCCATTATTTCGAAATAATTTTGAAATAGCAGACACTCGCATAGTTATTTCAGAATAACGGCCGTTATTACAAAATAACTTTGCTGGGTAGACACACCCTGAATGTCCAGAAGGAGCAGAATTGTAAGAGACCTGGCTGGAGGGCTGAGTTTCTGCAGCCGAGAAGGTGTTAGGCAGAATAGCAGAAAACCATCTGGGAAACAGGATGAGTGGCTGCTGTGCTGCACACTGTCACAAGGGAGTGCTCTGGTACAGATATTCAGTAACATGCTCCTGGAAGGTGTCTGGGACCTTTGGGGTGAGCTTCCCTGTAGAGAAGAAATCAGTGATGCAGGGGCTGAGTATACTCCATGGGAATTACTCTCTGTCCCAAATCTTTAGTAATATGTCTGGTATATTGTGTATTGGAGGCAAGAACTGGAGGTGCTTCATTGGCCCTGCTGGATGCTAATAACCACTCAGGCACACCATTAAGGAAAGAAAAGGTTAAGTAAATCTGGCAGGAAAGGGAAAGGTTGCAAATAACATAGGCACATGTGCTTAAACAGCCGCAGTTAAAAGTGAGCCACAGTGACAGTTCAATGAAAAGTCAGGTGACTTGCGGATTACAGTACTTGAGGTTCTGATCCATCTATAGAATTCATCCTTTTCTTAATAGAATTAAGTGTCCCAGAGAATAGAATGGTATCCCAAAGGCAGTCCAATGAAAAGTCAGGAGTCTTCAGGCTGGGGTGCCCCCTCCACTCCAATCTCTATTCCAGTCAATATACATTTGCAGGTTTCCATGCCAGGCTCAGTTAGTATCTGGAGGTCCCCACCCAGCCACTGTTGCTCCTTCCATAGGTGCTGGATCTAGGGGTGCAGGAGGTGCTACAGAACCCTTTGGCTTGAGGTGGTTTCCACTATATATAGGGTTTCCAGTTTGGTTCCACAGCTCTCAGGACCCCTATACACATTGTTCTAGCACCCCTAGCTCTTTCATATATCTCACATAACCCTACACAAATGGTGATGTCCAGTAGTTGTTGCCAGTTCCACACATGGCTCTGCACATGATTCCTGGGACTTTGCTACCATGCAGCAACCTCTCCCAAACAGACCCCAGCCACTTCCTGGTTCAGGACCTTTCCCTGGCCAAGGGAAGTGCAAGGCAAAGGGGACTGATGACAAACATAAACCTTGCTTCACCAGAAGGAAGGGGATATGCAGCCAGGAGGGGCTTGATGAGAGTTGCAGTCCTCTGCTTCTACAGATCTGCTACGGTGACTTGTTTGAAGTACAGTACTAACATATACCAGATATATAACAGATATGTAGGCAATCTCTGCTTACAGGAATCTCAGCCCAGCACCAATACCTGTTTTGTAAGGAACAACTTTGTTTCAAGAACAAGATTTACAAAGAACTATGTAGAACCAAAATAATAACATAAGCATTTCTTTCAATACAAAAATCTTCTTCATGCTCTAAGAAAAATATCTTAGAAGACTACGCGTAATAACACCCCTTGGCTATTCCTACCATTAAAAAAAATAGAATGGCAACTAATTTGATGTAAACAAGTAAAGTTTCATGTTCATGAATTTAACTTCTGTCAACTCCGAATGGATTAATAGTTCTATTAAGAAAAGGATGAATTCTATATAATATGGATCAAAACCTCAAATACTGTAATCAGTTCCTCAACTAATGCATTTTCAAAGAGTTAGAGTATGTCTAAACTACATCCCTCTATCGAAAGAAGGATGTAAATTAGGCAGATCAAAAATGCAAATGAAGCCGGGATTTAAATATCCCATGCTTCGTTTGCATAATCATGTCACAGCAGTCTTTCAAAAAAGAGTATTTTGAAAGTGAAACTGTTGTCTAGACGCGGTTCTTTTTAAAAAAAACCCTTTTTCGAAAGATCCTGTACGCCTCATTTTTTGAGCAGAAGCAAGTGATTAGAAACAGTTAACAGCCTGACTTCCATCTATGATAAGATAACTGTCTCTGTGGATATGGGGAAGTGGTAGAGATGATATACCTTGACTTTAGCAAAGCATTTGACATGGTCTCCCACAGTATTCTTGCCAGCAAGTTAAGGAAATATGGATTGGATGAGTAGATTATAAGGTAGTTAGAAAGCTGGCTAGATTGCTGGGCTCAATGGATGTTTATCGATTACTCAATATCTGGTTGGTGTTTGGTATCAAGTGGAGTGGTCCAAGTTTTGGTCCTCGGGCCAATTTTGTTCAGTTTCTTTAGTAATGATTTGGATGATGAGATGGATTGCAGCCTCCACAAGCTTGTAGATGAAACAATGCTAGGCAGAGAAGTAGATCCACTGGAGGGTAGGAGTAGGGTCCCGAGTGACCTCGACAAATTGAAGAATTGGAACAAAAGAAATCAGATGAGGTCCAACAAGGCAAAGTGCAGAGTCCTGCCCTTAGGATCAAAGAATTCCATGAACTGCTACAGGCTGGAGACTGACTAGCTAAGCAGCAGTTCTGCAGAAAAGGACCAGAGGGTTACAGTAGACAAGAAGCTGTATATGAGTCAACAGTATGCCCTTTTAACCACTTGTTTTACTTTTTTGTGGAGTGGAGTTTTAGTGAGGTAAGAGGACAGTGGGCAGAAAGAAATTGTCCAAGAGATGCAACTACAAACAGTTTTGCAAGCTGCCTTCTATTATGCTCCTTAGTAAATCTTGGTTTTGATCATATTAAAAGTATGAATGTTATTAATATATTGGGGGGTAGCATGCATTAAAGGTTAGAGAAAATAATGTCTTGAAAAGACCTTCTAGTCACTTATTAACTCTATGATGTCCACTTATCCCAGTCAAAATATTCAGGCCTGCATTTTCAAATGTGGCTTTCTGTATTCAGTAACACTAATCCATAGTTAAAAACTTAAATAAGTAGCCTGATTTGCAGAAGAGCTGAGTACTTATTTCTCCCATTGAATTCACTCATTTGAAAATGTTGACCTCAGCGTTTCCATCACTAAAATGGGAATTATAATACATTTTTCCAGCTTTGGCAAGTACTTTGAGATCTAATTAGATACTTAATTGTCTCCATCACAATAATATCTAAGAAAAGGTACAGACAAATGCAAAATATGTGCAAAATATTATTTCTCCAAGGGTGTGTCTAGACTACAGGATTTTTTTTTTTAAAGTTGCCTCTTTTTTGAAAAAACTTCACCTGTGTCTAGACTGCAGCCACGTTCTTTCGAAAGTAAATCGAAAGAACACAGCAATTTTTTCGATCGTGGTAAACCTCATTTTACGAGGAATAATGCTTTTTTCGAAAGTACTCTTTCAAAAAAAGGCGCTATTGAATGCAAACGGTACTTTTTCGAAAGAGAGAGTCTAGACTCTCTTTCAAAAAAGCGGCTCACTTTTTCGAAAAATCTGCTTGTAGTCTAGACACTCTCTTTCGAAAGAGGCTTTTTCCAAAGATTCTTTTGAAAAAGCCTCTTTCGAAAGAGGCTTGTAGTCTAGACGTAGCCCAAGAGAGAAAGCACAGGGAAGAAAAAGAAGCCAAATCCTGTCTTTATACAATCATGTTTCAGTGTTGATTTTGCATTCTGCATTCCTTCCCAGGGTCCTCTGTGCATTGAGCCATTGTGGAAAATTCTGGAATGGGGGTGTAAGGTTTGTAAATGATGGTGGGCCACATATTTGAGAGTGCACTACCTTAAAGTATATATGGCTCCTATGCATCTTCCTCTATTTACATTACATTTGTATGAGTATTCTGCATAACAGCAAACATATCAGGACAAGATATGCATTCTTAGGCCCACTAAAATATATCTGCAACATAGTGCTGCTTTCACACAAAACTGAGAGCTAGGGTGAGGAGTGTAAATATAAAGACAGCAAGAATTTGCCCCAATAATCATCCACAAACGTGTTTTGCTCCACTGTAAATCTCAGGAGCTGGGATAGAGACAGTGTGTGATTGATAATTACATCTGTTCTTTTTCCCCATCCGCCTGCTCAGCAGAAAGTTACTTGGCTGTCTGTGAAGAGAGAGAGAGAGCTTACTTTTACATGCAGCCACACATGTTTTCAAAGGTATCAGTTCTCCTACTGGAAGGGTATAACTTTCTGATGAAGTCATTGAAATACAACTTGAAATATGATACCTTATAGAATCTGTTCTTTATATTTCACACACTTGTCACAAGTATGACTTTTTATTAACTTGTATTTTCAGACATGTCAGTGTTAAAATAAAATACCTTTTCTTCTTTATAGAACAATAGCCTCACAGCTCCTAGCTGACTTAAATGCCTTTATCCTGCCTAGTCTGGCATACCCATTAGAAATATAAAATGAAATGTGGCAATGCTTGGTCAATTATGTTCAGGTCTTTTAGCTGTTAGTAAAGATCATTCACCTGCTACTGCAGAGTGATGGGTGTTTATCTTATGTACATAAAAGATCCCCTTTCAAATCATACTGAAAAATGTAACACTCCATCTAGTTCATCATGTACACAAACAAAGATTAAGAATTATCAAATACAAAGAAGCAAAATTACTTTTTACATAGGCCTTCTTTATGTCTCTAAATTGGGAGAGGAAAGCTTTCTCTTTTTCAAGTAATGTATATTTTAGAATTGTAAATAATAGGATGTGGTAGCCATTAATACTTTATACTAGCTACACAGAATATGCAAACTTCTGCAGGTCTGTGACAAAGAAAAAGGATAGGATAGAATCCCCCAAAATGCGGAGGTGCCTATGTCTCACTTTTTGGGTACGTCTAGACTACAGGGTTTTTTTGACAGAGGCTTTGTCAACAGATACTGTCGACAAAGCCTCTGTCGAAAAAGAGCATCTAGACTGCATTACACGGACCGAAAAATCGATCTGCTTTGTCAAAAAAGAGCGTCCAGACTGCTGGACACTCTGTCGACAAAAGAAGGCACCCGGAAGTGCTTCTGGCAGGTCACAGGGGCAGCCTTAAATTCCAGGCATTGCTGCATGCTCTTTGCAGAGACGTGTGCTTAAAGGGATCCTCCTGGACAGCCATTGCTCTGCTCCTGCTTCTGGCTTGCCTACCTCCTAGAGGGAAAGCAAAGCTGCTGCAGTTCTTGCTTTGGTTGCCTTGCTTCTTCGGACACCACAACAGTTTATTTTCAGGTTTGTCTTTGTGCTTTGCACTGTGTTTTTGGCCATGGAGCCTGAGCTGCTCCTAGACAGGCGATGGCCCCATACTGTGATGCTGGAAGTTCTGCTGCATCTTCATGAGAGCATCATGACGTTTGTGGCAGAGCTGGATTCAGAGCCCAGCTTTGAGCCCCTCACTCTGGCTGTAGCCCTACTGCCCTTGCCCCCGAACTTATTCCTGGAGAGGTGAGTTTGGAGGCTAGACACCAGTTCTGACTGGTGGGACTAACTTGTTATGCAGCAGTGGGACGACTACCAGTGGCTCCAAAACTTCCGGATGCGGAAGTCCACTTTCCAGGAGCTCTGTGCCTGGCTTGCCCCTGCCCTGTAATGCCAGGACACCCACTTGTGGCCCCTGGAGAAGCGTGTCGCTATTGCTCTGTGGAAGCTGGCCACCTCCAACAGCTACCACTCCGTGAGACATCAGTTTGGCATGGGGAGGTCTACTGTCGGGGCCATCTTGATGGAGGTAAGTCACTCTCGGGGGACAGTCCATGGGGGCAGGGGCAGGTGGATAAGGGGGATGGTCAGGACCGGGCACAGGGAATGGGGGATGGGTGGGAGTGGTAGAAGCCTGCCTGGCCTCACCCTGTGGTGGTGCAGGAGGTATGGGGGGGGTACCTGAGGGGGGGCTCTTGGGGTCGGGGAGGGGAGGGGTGGGGGAACACCTCGCATGAGCTCACGCAACTCCTCTAATGTCCTGTTATGTGTGTTTGTATGTGTCCCTTTCTGCAGGTGGTGACAGCCATCAACTCAGAGCTGCTTCACAGGACTGTCTGCCTTGGAGACCTGGAGACCATCTTGGCTGGATTTCCAGGGCTGGGTTTTCCAAACTGCGGTGGAGCACTTGATGGCACTCACATCCCGATCCATG
The DNA here is from genome assembly GCA_032595735.1 of Pelochelys cantorii. Taxonomy (NCBI): domain Eukaryota; kingdom Metazoa; phylum Chordata; order Testudines; family Trionychidae; genus Pelochelys; species Pelochelys cantorii. The sequence continues at coordinate 143,742,848 of CM064327.1, forward strand.
CACCACCCCATCGAGCAGCACAGTATATTAATAGAGAGGGCTACTTTTCGATGGTGCTGCAGGCCCTGGTCAACCACCGTGAACAATTCACAGACATTTGTGTCAGGTGGTCAGGCCGGGCACATGATGCCCGCGTATTCCGGAACTCCCACCTGCACCGCAGGCTGCAGGCTGGGGCATTCTTTCTGGAGAGAAACTATGCAGTTGGGGATGTGCAGATGCCTACGTGCATCGTGGCCAACGCGGCCTACCCCCTTATGCCCTAGCTCATGAAGCCATTCACGGGACACCTGGATGCGAGCAGGGAACTCTTTAACTCCCACCTGAATTGGGCACGTTTCCAGGTGAAGTGCACCTTTGGCTGTCTGAAGGGCAGATTTAGATGCCTGCTCACTCGTCTGGACATGGGGGAACACAACATCCCCGATGTGGTTGCAGCATGCTGTGTGCTGCACAACCTAGTGGAAAGGAAAGGGGAGGCCTTCCTCCCTGAATGGGGGACACGGGCTGATGTGGAAGGGAGGCACTTTGAGCAAGCCCCGGACAGCTGCCATCCGGCAAGCCCATCAGCTGGGATTGCGCATTTGAGAAGCCCTGAGGGAGCAATTCTCCCAAGGAGGCCGATGATCTTCCCCAGGTCCTTCCAAGTGTGGGATTGCCCCATGCCCCCAGTGCCTTCCTCCTCAAAACCCCTCCCAGCCCCACATTCAAACATTGTACACATTCCTCACACACTGACCACAGAGACAGGTGTTGGTGAAAAAACGCGTACAGTTTATTTCACTGTTGGTTTTTTTAAAACCAGGGCTGAGGGTGCTGCCTTGATGAAGAGCCCCTGGCACTTTGGCTGTGGAGGCCTTCTCGAAGACGGACATGAATACGGGCTGGGATAGTAGGGGGCTGGGCAGGAGGTGGGGCTGCACCTGGGTCTGGGATGGCAGAGGCTGGGGGGGGGTAGCGGGTGAGGGAGGGGCAGGGGCTGAGGGGGTACAGGCTGAGCAGGAGGAGCAGGACCAGGCATAGGACTGGGGAAGGCCATGGCCTCCCGGATAGCAGCACAAATCTCAGTGCGCTGCTGGACAAACTCATCCAGCAAGCACCTGGGCCACTCTGCCTCTGCCTCCATCCTCTGGTTCATTGCATCCTGAATCCCTTGCAGGACCAAGATGTGCTGGCGCACCAGGTCCAAATATGTGCGCCAGTGCCGATGGGTTCCCTGAAGCCATCTGGGTGGTGGGGCAGGTGTGGTGCTCCCCTTCTGGTCAGCTGGTCCAACTGTGGAGGACAAGAGGGAAAAGTCGTCAGTAATGCATGCTCACACTTTCCCTGAGAGGGCATGCCCTCCTTCTCAGCAGTCAGTGCCTGTCCTAGGGTCAGATGATGCTCATGTGCATCTCAGTAAGGCATGGTGTGGCCTGGCCAGCGGAGGTGTGCAAGCCACCATCCTGCCCCCCCTCACACACACCCCATGGCCAACAGCACAGACAACTGTCAGGCCACAGTTGGGGTTCCCACATGTTGCTGAGAGGCCTGAAGCTATGTGGCAATCCCAGGGTCCCCAACCCATGCCTGCACCTGGCATCACTGCCTGCAGGAGCAGGTGGTGCCTTGCAGCCATGTGGGTGCAGGGGTAGGACAGCCCTCCCTGAGGTCGGCCATGTGTGTGCCTCTCCCCCCACCAGGTTGTGATCAGCATGACATGTCACAGTACTGCACCATCCACTTTGCTCCCGCCTGCCCTGCCCTGTGTGTGTTGGATCCTCACAGCACTCACCTGATGTACCCTCCCTGGTGTCTGAAGTTGTCTGAGAGGCCTCCTGAGTCTGGGCATCTGGCTTCTGGGTCAGGGTCACTGTGCTCCTGGTGGTGTCTTCCTCCTCCTCCTCCTCTTGGAGCTGCTGGTCCTCTGCTGGGGTCTCACCCTGGAGTTGCGGCTGCTGCTACACAGGGGTCTCCAACCCAGACTCTACAACCCTCTTGGGAGGCAGGGGTTCCCCTTTCCCCAGGATCTGGTCCAGGTCCTCGTAATCGGCACAATAGTATGCCATTTCCCCAGAGCAGGAGCTGTGCTCATGGACCCTAATGTATCCCTGCCACAGTTCCTTGACCTTGGCTCTGACCTGGTCTAAGGTGCAGGGGCCATCAGCCATTCTGGTGTAAATGTCATTGTTCCTCCGCCTGGACTGTGGGGCCTGAAGAACCTCCTCCTCAGACCAGAGCTCCAAGAGGGCTTTTATCTTGGGCCAAAACCAGGAGGGTGCCCGGTGTTTGGTGCCCCTGGCTTCCTGGGGGGATGTGTCCCTGGAATGGCTAGGGAAGTCTTGGGGGGCTTGTCCCTGGGACATGGCTCCGAGTGGCCCTACCTGGAAGAGCTGTGCAGTCAGGGTCCTGGCTGGAGCTGGCTTGCTGCCAGAATGCTAATCCTGGGCCTGTGCCTTTTAAAGATGGCTACAGGCAGGAACAATAAAGTTGAAAGCTGTGACAGCAGTGTCCACCACGGCTTCTTCCTGGAGGCCTTTATTTTTGACATACATTCTTCCCCAAGTCCACACTTACCTTTTGTCGACAGAACTCTGTCAACAAAGGCGTTATTCCTTATAAAACAAGGTTTACCGCCGTCGACAAAACTGCCGTGTTCTGTCAACTTACTGTCGACAGAATGCAGTGGTAGTGTAGACTCGGGTATAGTTTTGTCGACAAAACTCCACTTTTGTCTACAAAACCCTGTAGTCTAGACATACCCTCTGATACAATGAGCCAAACTCCTGATAGACTGCTGCCTAAACCTGTAGGCATCTCAAATTGCTTCGTGCCAAAGCTTTTTTCAATAAAAGTTCCCAAAGAATAACAATTTTTAACATGGCACTCATTAAATGAATTAAAAACTGGCTAACTGATAGGTCTGAAAATGTAATTTTAAATGGGAAATCATTATCAAGTTAGTGTATCTCCGGTGGGCTCCCACACAGATTGTCCTGTACTACTTACTATTTTTGTCAGTGACCTAGGAAAAAAGACATAAAATCATCAATCATAAAGTTTGCAGAAGGCACAAAAATTGGATGAATGGTAAATACTAAAAAGGACAGGTGAGTGATTCAGAGCAACTTTGATCAATTGGTTAAGTGGTGCAAGCAAACACGGTGTATTTTATTATAAGTAACTGTAAATGTATATATCTGGGAACAAAGAATGTAGGCCATATTACAGAATGGGGGACTGTATCTTGGGAAGCAGTGACTCTGGAAAAGATTCGGGGTCATGATGGCTACTCACTGAACATGAGCTCCCAGTGTGACACTGGAGCCAAGAGAGGGTATGTCTACACGACAGTGTTATTTTGAAATAGCTTATTTCAAAATAGTTATTTCAAAATAGTTATTTTGAAATAACGCGTCTACACACAAAATGCATTTCGAAATAGCATTTTGCTATTTCGAAATAGCACATCCACACTGAGTGGATTCTGAATCACATTTAAGGCCGGCAGGACACCAGGACAGGACTTACTGTGTGGGGCTGCTGCCTGAGGCTATCTGAGGTCTGTGCTTAAAGGGACCCCCCCGGACAGCCAGTTCTCAGGTTTCCCTTCTTGCTTGTCTACCTCGATGAGGGACAGCAAAGCATTTTGTGTCTGCGTGCTCTGGTTGCCCTCACTCGGGACACCACAGCACTCTGCAACATGGAGCCAGAGCTGCCCCTGAACACTATGGTGCTTCTCGTGGACACGTTGCTGAGAGCCTGGCTGCACTTTCTGCAGGCTGCCATCCGGGGAGGTCCATCAGGGGGCTGTCAGTCCAGGAGGCCCTGCGGGAGAGCTTCCACCCTGAGGAGCACTAAGAGCCTTCCTGGTGTGCCCCACTGGGGGCTTGTGCCTCATTCCTCCCTCATGTCCTTCCACTTACCCCTCCCTAACCCCCCTTCCTGATGTCAAATAAAAGACACGTATTTTCATGAACACAAACTCTCTTTATTTAACAAAACTGGGGGGGAGGGAATGAAACTCTGGTGAGACTAGGGAAAGGAGGCGGGAGAGAGGAGAAGAAAGGGTAGGAGAGGGGAGGGGGAAACCTGGGAGGAGGGAGCTGGAAGGGGGAAGCAAGGGGAAGAAAGGGGAGGGGAAGCTCAGGGCTCAGGGTTGGGGGTCTTGCCGGACCAACTTGATTGTCATGCAAACCTGCTCCTGGGTTCGCATGTGGCCTTTGGTGGCCAGGCTGGCAGCTATCCTGCATCCCCCCCAAACCTGAATAAGGTCCATGATGTCCACCCTGGACCAGGAAGGCGCCTGCCTTCTCTGGGCCCTGTCAGGCTCCTGGGAGCTGGCAGAGTGCTCCTGGGGAGCAGTGGAGGGCTGGCTGCCAGTGGCTTGCTGGCTTATGTTTTGGGGCCACTGGGTCAAGGGCAGTGACTGCTGTCTCTGGGCTGTCAGGCTTGGAGCTGGCAAAGGCACTGAGGCCAGAGTCTATTCCTTTAAGGGCTCCGGGGAGGGGGAGAGGGAGAAAAGTGTTCTTGGCTGAGGCTGGAGTGGCCACCAGGGCACCTGGGAAGGCTGGAGGCCCCCTATTTCGAAATAAGTGTCTACATAGCACTTATTTTGAAATAGCTATTTCATATTTGGCATTATTCCTCATAGAATGAGGTTTACCAAATTCGAAATAAGCGCTCCGCTATTTCAATTTTATTTTGAAATAGCAGTTTGGCTGTGTAGACGCTAGGAAAGTTATTTCGAAATAAGGGCTGTTATTTCGAAATAACTTTGCTGTGTAGACATACCCAGAGTGAGTGCGATTCTGGTATGCATAAACAGGGAAATCTTAAATAGGGGTAAAGGAGATGACAGCTGCCTCCAGTTTTGGTGTCCAGTTCTGTCACCCCCAAATCAAGAAGAATGTTGATACACTGGAGTGGGTTCAGAGGAGAGCCATGAAAATGATTAAAGGGAAACAACCATGCCTTAAAGTGATAAAATCAGTCTATTTACCTAACAAAGAAAATGTTAAGGGGTGACTTTCTTACAGTCTACAAATAACTGCATGGGGAACAAAGATTTAATAATGAGCTCTTCAGTCTAACAGAAGAATGTATAACATGAGCCAATTGTTAAAAATTGAAGCTGGAAGAGTTCAGACTAGAAATATGGCATACGTTTTTCATGGTGAAATTTTTCAAGAGTCATGATGGATGCTCCAGCACTGACAAATTTTAAATTAAGTTGGAATATTTTTCTCAAAGTTATGCTCTAGGAATCATTTTATGGAAGTTCTATGCCTGTGTCACACAGGAGGCCAGACTAGATGATCACAGTGGTCCCTTCTGGCTTCAGAACCTATGAGTCTGCATTTCTGACTCTGGCCATGCACACTGATACCTCATTCTAGGCTCTTGGGTACCTCTCTCCACAACTCAGGAGAAAGGTAGGTGTTCTGCCACCTAAATTTCATGCTAGGCCTAATCCAGTATATGTTCAATGGCCAACTAACTCTACAAAACAGCTGGCAGAAGAAGAGAGCTTCCCTCAGAGCCTTTACCTACAATATGAGGAAATACCTCCTTCCTTAAGTCCTCCCTTTGCCTGAAGAGAACAAGGGCTCTGCCATCTCTCAGGGGTGGCTGCTCAACACTGTGTCATATGAGATATTCTTATTTAAGTCTCCCTCAATCTCACCTAATATAGTTATACAGTAATTCCTCATTTAACACTATAGATATGTTTCAGAAAATGATCGTGTTAAGTGAAAACGTGTTATGCGAGGTCAATTTTCCTATTGAAAATAATGGAAAAGGTGGGGGTTGCATTTCAAGTGGTGGTGTCTGTTGGGACCGGGACATAAGGTTGGGGGAGAAAGGGGACTGGGTTACAGCAGGGAGGGGAGGTGTTTGGCTCTGGGGAAGGGAAGTGGAGGACAGGGGAGGGGGATTGGGTTGGGAGTATGCCCCTGTGATGGGTCTGCCGGGACCCGCACTGCATCCGGCGAGGGGGGATCAGCGGGGAACGGCGCAGAGAGCAGTGAACCCTCTGTGGCTTTTCAGGGAGGCGGGGGAAGCCCCGCGCAGCCGCCGGCAATGGGAAACCCAGCTGCCAGCCTGCAAGCGGGGGTGTAGGAGAGGGGGAAAAGGGGGGAGTCAGCGGGGAACAGCGAGTCTGGTGAGTGGGACTCAGCGGGGAACGGCGCGGCAAGTGGTGAACCCCCGCAGCTTTGCAGGGAGGCGGGGGAAGCCTCACACAGCTGCCGGCAATGGGCCGGCTGGGGAAATTGTGTTATTCCGGGGACGGTCGTGTAATTCAAAAAACATTCCCTAAAAAAAATTGTGCTATCGCGAAAATGTCTTAAGCAGGCACGTGTTAAATGAGGAATTACTGTATTTAAATAATTGAATAATTAAATATTAAGCATTAAAATGACTCAATAGCCTAGTGGTGAGGGTGCTCACATGAGAGTTGGTAGAAAAAAGCGCACCCCCCCCAAGTGCAGCAAGTTATAGTGGTGTAAAATGCCAGTGTAATCAGACTCCCTGAGCTAAGAGCTATGCTCCTTGTGGAGGTGGTTTACCTAGAGCACAGACACAGCATGATCACACTGCCATGCTAAAGTGCTGCCACAGCAGTGCTTTAAACTGGGAAGTGTGGCCAAAGCCTACATGACTTGCTCAAGGTAATACAGGAAGACTGTGCCAGAGCTAGGAACTGAACACGTATTTTCTGAGACTCAGCTTAGTGCTTTACTAGACATGAAATGTATTAAAAATAGTTCATTCATGTTCCTGTATCTCTGCAGAAGAAAGATGTTTCAAATTGTCTGGGTGAAGTCTTTAAATATACATCTAATCATGTCAAGTTTCAGAGGGATAGCCATGTTAGTCTGAATCTGCAAAAGCGACAAGGAGTCCTGTGGCACCTTATAGACTAACAGATTTATTGGAGCATAAGCTTTCGTGGGCAAAGACCCACTTCGTCAGATTCATGCAGTGGAAATTCCAGAGGCAGGTATAAATATATATATATATATATTTATATTTATATATTTATACCTCCCTCTGGAATTTCCACTACATGCATCTGACGAAGTGGGTCTTTGCTCACGAAAGCTTATGCTCCAATAAATCTGTTAGTCTATAAGGTGCCACAGGACTCCTCGTCGCTTTCACATCAAATCATGTACATTTCTACTCCATATCTATGAAGGTGAAATATTATAATAATAGAGAAAAAACTAAACATTTTCAAACACTTTAACAGTGGGCTTTATTTTTTTAACATGTTTCCACGTGAAATGAATGCTTGTAAAAGATGCCAACAGCTCTGGAGACTGAAGTTCTCTACTTGTCCAAGAACAGCATGCTTTCTCATAGTGTTCCACCAATATGCACTGGTCACAAAGGACCTCTTCTGGAGAGAAAGTTGAATACTAGTCTCCATGGCCCATTCTGTCCTTGGCCTCTCTGACGACCATGACAGTTGTGATAGTTTTGGGAATGAGAATGCCTGATCACTGGGAACTGGATTGAAACCTCCAAACCACAAGCAATTACCATGTTCTTTTCCCCTGATTTTCTCTGTCCTTGAACTGTAGATTTACTACTGGTTGGCTGCAAAGTTTGTTTTTTCTGAAGCTCCAGTTCTTGAACAATGATGTAAGAGTACATGACTGGAAAGAATGAAGTAATGATGGCATTTCTGAGCCAAAACAAATACAAAAACATGGAAGAGTTTCCATTTGAAATGTTCTATGTTGCATGAAGCAGCACTGTGAGTAAATTTTGCTTTTCATTTTAGCAAATTCCAAAGTGAATGGATTCCTCAGCTGATTCAACAAAACAGAATTAAGGACATCCAGGAGCAATGTGAGCTAAATGCTGTGCATCATGTCTAATATTTCATAATTTTTTGAAGATACAACAGGAGCATATTTTGTAAGTTTTGGAACCAAACAGAATAATTTTAGTCAAAAATGTCCCTAAAGAAGTAAATTTATTTTCTGTTTAGTGTTAGGCTATGTCTACACAGCAACATTATTTCGAAATAGCTAGCGTTATTTTGAAATAACATAGTTCACATCTACTGAACCGACAGTTATTTTGACATATTGTCGAAATACTGTCAAGCTGGAAGACTTTGTACTCCGACTCCTGTAACCCTCATTTTATGAGGAGTAAAGGAAGTTGGAGGAAGAGTGCTCTATTTCAAAATAAGTTCTGTGTAGATAGCACCAAAACTTGAAATAAGCTATTTCGAAATAAGCTCCGTAATTGACGTAGCTCAATTTGCGTAGCTTATTTCAAGTTAAGCCCTGCTGCGTAGACGCGCCCTTAGTAAAATGAGATTTCAATGATAGTTTTGTCAATGCTGTCAAACACTCAGGGTGTGTCTACAGTGCACCCTTAGCTTGAAATAAGCTATGCAATTTGAGCTACGCAAATTGCGGCGCTTATTTCAAGTGTATTTTGAAATAGCTTATTTCGTAATTTGGCACTGTCTGCATAGTACCAAATTTTGAAATAAACCGCTATTCCAAAATGTCCCTTAATCCTCATGGACCGAGGTTTACAGGGACATTGGAATATTTCACCCGTTATTTTGAAAGATATTTTGAAATAACGGGCACGCTGTCAAGACGCAGAATAGCTACTTGGAGATACCAGAAGTATCCTGAAATAGGACCACAATGTAGACATACCCTCAGTGAATCAAAACGACAGTGGTCCCTGGCTAGGCTATGTGCTGGTATCAGTTGGCTGAATGAAGCTACATTCAGTAATAGTCACAATTCATTTTAAGAGTCTGGATGCAATGGTAGTGTCAGACAGAAAGAGTTCCGTTTGTAAAAAATGTGACTAACAACTGTGAATTGTCTTCTACATTGCCATACTTTACAGTTCACATAACTATAATAACCATTCAACTGTGTATTCTTATAGTAGAAATCAGTATACATATGTAAATACCATGGAGAGCACAAATTCTTCAATGAAAAATTACATTATAATTTTGTTACTATTGTGAATGGTTTGCAGACCCTAGATATATCAAATCATGCAAGATAATGAAATTGATGTATGGGCATTCAAAAGCTATTGCAAATGTAAAAGCTATAATTCAGAGCTTTTACATCTTCAAAATTTCAAGGCCACACTTGTGCACAAAAGTAAGCTACCTTTACTTGCTTATTTATTTTAGCTTCTTAAAAGTCCCTGCCTACCCATTACATACTAGTCTCAGATGGGTAGCCATGTTAGTCTGTAAATTTAAAAAGAATGAGTGGTCCTGCGGCAACTTAGAGAGTAACAAAAAATACACACTAGCACAGGTTTAAAGATGAGGTTTTTCAAAGCTCTCTAGGGCCTGGTTTACACTCAGGCCCATACACAGGAATTTCTGTGGGTGGGTGCATTTTTGTAAATGTGGACCACAATTTTTTTAAATATAATTTTTAAATATATATTTCCTGCTTCTCTTTTCTTCCCACAGTGATATTTTGAATAAAAACGGGCACAACTGGAATATAAGGGACCATTTTTTATAAAAGGTTTTATTTTTAAATACTTTTCATTTAAATTTAAAATGGACCCTTATTTTCCAGTTACCTTCCAGTAGTGCCTAAAAACCAATTTCAAAAATAAGTACTAATTTAATCTAAAATAATGTTAATACAAGGAATCAGCCCAGTTGCAGTGAATTGCCTGTATACAGCCATTTCAAAGTAAACCGTCAGGGTATGTCTACACTAGCCCCCTAGTTCGAACTAGGGAGGTTAATGTAGGCTTTCGAAATTGCAAATCAAGCCTGGGATTTAAATATCCCACGCTTGATTTGCATCTCCCCGGCCGTTCGCCATTTTTGAAATTTACAAGTCTGGACTAACTGCCCGCATCTACACACAGCAGGGACCCGGTAGTTTGAAATAAAGCCCTAGTTCAAACTACCTGTTAAACCTCATTCCAGGAGGAATAACAGGTAGTTCGAACTAGGGCTTTATTTCGAACTACCAGGTCCCTGCCGCGTGTAGACGCGGGCAGTTAGTCCGGACTTGTAAATTTCAAAAAGTGGCGACCCGTCGGGAAGATGCAAATCAAGCACGGGATATTTAAATCCCAGGCTTGATTTGCAACTTCGAATGCCTACAATAGCCTCCCTCGTTCGAATTAAGGGGCTAGTGTAGACATACTCTCAGTGATGGAAAGCTAACGCAGATGTTTCATCAGTTCGTCGACTATTGCTTTATATTGGCCTCCTAACTGGAAGCCATTTTTGCAATGAAAAGAACAACAGTCTGCTACCAAGCAGCGCTAATCGCCCAATGCCTGTAGGACGCCCAGCAGGGCCCAATTATAGCCCAATTATATCCTATATCTTGGATTCCCAAGACGTTGATTGTAGTTGACTGGTCGATCGCAAGCCGTCAACTGGTGGATCACAAAACAGACCGGCAGACTAGAGGGCTTGCGCAGAATCAGCCCTTGTCTGGCCGGGCCCCAGCCATAAGAGGGGCTGGTGGCTGCCCCATTCCTGCCATGGAGGCCCAGCCCTGCCCCCGGCCTCGCTCCTGGGAGAGGAGGAGAGAAATCGGCCTCAGCCATCCCACAGCTGGGTGGAGCATGGGGGAGGCTGGCTCAGGCACTGCTCCACCCTAGCCCTCACCTAGCCAGCTGGAGCATGTGGGAGGGAGGCTGGGGCAACGTGGGGGACCATGGATAGGTGCATTTGCACCCTTCACACATCCCCTGCATATGGGCCTGACACTAAGGGGGAAAGTCGACTTAAGATACGGAGCTCCAGCTATGTTAATTACATCCACACAGCAGAAAGTCAATGGGAGCATTCCCTTACTCTGTCTGAGGAGCAGGACTACTGACATCAATAGGAATGCTCTCTCAGTTCGAATTAGCGTGTCTTCACTAGACCCACTAAAGTAAAACCCAGAAGATTGACTATGGCAGCTTCGATCTTCCTTATAGTGTAGACAAGCCCTAGAGACTTGAACATCTAGGCCCCAATAACTTTTAGTTAATTAATGGACTAAAATGTGAAATTATTAACTTCATGGGGAGATGAGTAAGGCAGCACCAAACTTCAGTAGCAGTGAGAGTAGAAATGCTTTAAGCATTAATTTATTCTTATATTTTGAGTACCACACTATATTAAACACTGTATATTGATTTGTATGTTTGTATAATAATGTATGTGTACCAAACCACTACCTGCTTCTGAACATAACATCAGCCCCCAAGGTAGGGTCTATGAAGCATCAGTGGATTGAAACATGTTTTGAAAACTTTATAACCCCCAAAAAAGCAATAAGTAATTATTGTATTATGTATGAATAACTAAATATTACTAAGTAATTTCCTTGAAAAAAATCAGTCAGTCATTATGACTAATGACTGATAATGACTAATAATTATTTTATATTTTACCAACAATAAAAATATGTAGTCTATTTTTCCCTTTGAATATAAAAGCAAATGTTTCTTGTTGTTATTGTCCATGTACTTTGAGTATTGAATATTCATATTTCTTAATACTTCAAATACTTGAATAATCACATCTGGGAGGTGGGGGAAGCCTGAGATAACTCCATCCTGCCAAACTATGGGTCTAGGAATAGAATGACAATGATACGTGAGTAGGAGAAGCAATGCCTCCAGGCTCACCATGCGCCCAAGGATTCCTGATGTATGCTCTTCTTGCATCATTGCTCACATATACATGCAAAGAAATACATTTTGTTCTTTTAACGTACAATAAAGCAAACCAAGCTGCTTTACAAAATGTTGAGAAAATTGCTTAACTATATAAAAATAAGGAAATCAAGAAAAGTCCCCCAAATAGGAAAAATGTACTTACTCAATGAAGGCCTGATTCTGCACCAGTACAATCAGTGGGAATTTTACTATTGACTTCAGTGAGCACAGAATTGAGCTGTAGGGTCTTGATTTGATATTCAGATTTGTCCCAGGCTGGGGAGTAGTTCAGGCTGTGAACTTGATTTTAAGTTTGTGGTTTCGGTTCAAGCCCATCTCACCCCACTAATTTGGAGTGCATTTTATTTCAGAATGCATACTTTTCATAGTATATTCTACAGACTGGCACAGAATGTCAAGAAAATACATAATCAAGACTGCATCATACTCTCTGAGCTGCAAAATATTATTGTCACCCCCTCCCACAATGGCTAGGAAAAGTATGAGCCTTTTACAGCAGCTAATTAGAAAATTAGAACACCACACATGGATTGTATTTTATTGGCAGCCGAGCTTCTTCCCCCAGTGTTTTAAAGTATTTTTTGAATTGTTTGCTGTCAGCAAAACAAGCACGTTACCTGCGATCCTACAGACAACAAAGCCCAGCAGCAAGATTTCAGTCAGGTGATGTCACCCAGGTAAAATTGTACTGACAAGCTTTTAATTAAAGTTTTCCCACACATCTTTCTGCTGGTCCCCAGGAGCTATTATTCATTATGTGCCGACTGTCAGCCAATTGTGAGTCGGGAGGGAAGTGTTTTATTTTCAAAGCTCTTGCTGACAGCTAGAGAACACTTTGTTATACAATCTGTTTACTTTTTTTCACACACAAAGTCTTGCTAAAGGGGAAATGGCTATGCAGTAGTGTTTACAGTTTATGGCAATAATTAAATACATCTGGTAGTGCAGTCACTGAAGGAAGGGCAAATGTGGATGTGTAGGGAGGGACCATAAAATTCTTCCTATAAACAGTTTTTCTCACTTTACAAAGCCCCTGGCTTTTCAAGATGAAGGTTCTCTGGGAAAGGGCAGGTCCTAACAGGTGCACAGAGAGTGAAATTGGAGCCTTTGTATTCAATTGTGTGATAACATGAAGTATAGAAATAACTGTCTAAAAATAACAATAATACTCTGTTTCGATATGGGAATAGAACAGTGTAAAGTGATTTTTAAAAATGTCACTCTAAATTGTTAAATCTCAGAGCACCTGCCTCCATAGGAAAAAATGTGAAATGTGGGCATACACGTCTTCATACTGAATCAGACCCTCTCTCTGGCAATATCTCCCAAGCCAATATTTAATGCTTAACACTCACAGGGAACAACATTTTCCTTTCTAATTGTTAATTAGTTAAAACAAATGAAGTTATTTCTTGTCTTTGTTAGTGATTACCAAAATATATTTAGAATTACTGAGAATTGTCATATTGATGTAGAAAACTACGAATAAATAATTATTTGTTTCTGTTTATGAATAGCATAAATCAAAAAAATTGATCAAATCAAATTATTTATGAATAGCATAAATCAAAAAATATTTATCAGGAATTATTAAATAACTTAATATTAATTCAACTATTTCTACAGAACAAGGAGTTGTTTTAGCTCAGATCAAGGGATCTCTGTCCTCACAGTTGAATTATTCTTCCCACTTGGAACCTTCTAGAGGCCCATCCCAGAGTGAACCACAGAAATCGGTCTCCCCACGATTTTTTGAGGGAGAGGGGGGTTAGGAGAATTCCAGGATTCTTTATTCCATATTGTTTTAAATTACAGAGAAAGGCCATTGACCAAGTACTGCCTGATAGCTGAGCCCCCACCAATAAAAGACAAAAACAAAAAAACCCAAAGATCTAAGAAACATCACAGGTTGGAAAATGTCCTCCCCCAACTCTGCCTCTCCATTAAATCCATGGACAGACCACTACATAGTCCTTGAAGTTATGGAGACCCAGGAATGCTGACTCTGAAGTCCTGGAAGAACACTTTGTCCCTTGCCACTGACTATGTGTCTAAGTACTGGAACATTTTTTTAACAGCCTGGCCCCATTAGCCAGCAATGGACTTCATGTACTTGTGCACACACTTAAGCGTGTGGTGTAGACATACCCTATTTTGAAATAAGCTATTTTGGAATAAAAACTCCAAAATAGCTTATTTCAAAATAGTGCATTCACACTACAAATGCCCATTGAAATAGCACTGAGCTATTTGAAAATAGAGCGTCCACACTCATTGGCATCTGAATCGCACTTAAAGCCCCCTGGAAGCACTTTGGGCAGGGTATCAGGACAGTAGTCACTTCTTGTAGCTGCTGCCTGAGGCTCATGCTTAAAGGGACTCCCTTGTACAGCCGTGTCTCAGGCTCTTCTCCATTGCCTACCTCCTTGAGGGAAGCAACTCTTCCCACTGCATGCTCTGGTTGCCTTTGTGGACACCACAGCATTCCAGCCATGGAGCCACAACTGCTGCAAAGCAGCCGCTGGTTCTTAGACCAGCTGCCACACAGGACCCGCCGCTCCCTGCAGGGCAGCTCCTCTCCTCTCTCCATGTGCTGCTCATGCAGCACAGCCTCCCTCCCTACACACTGTGCACCGCTGCTTCTGGTGCCGGGACACAAGTTCTGATTGGTGGGACTGCATCATCATGGAGCAGTGGGATGACCAACAGGAGCTCCAGAACTCCCACATGCAGAAGGACACCTTCCTGGAGCTCTGCAAATGGCTCACCCCTGATCTCCAGCAATGGGACACCCACATGAGACCTGCCATCCCCCTCCAGAAGCGGGTCACCATCGCCCTCTGGAAGCTTGCCATGATGGACAGCTACTGCTCTGTCGGGAACCAGTTTTGCATGGGGAGATCAACCATCAGGGCCATGATCATGCAAGTTTGTCGGTCTCATGCTATTTTCTCAGGAGTGTGGTGAACTGCTGGAATAGGGCTCTGTAGGGAAGGGGCAGTGGACACTCCCTCCCCAGGAGGTTTTTCAGTCTCACCTTCACAAAGCCCTGCCGGGAGATGGGGTAAGTTGGGGTTGGTCCCGGTGTATGGGAAGGGCAGTTGGGCTCAGGGAATTCCCAAAGGCCCTGGCAATACTGTGATTCCCTGTTTGTCTCCTTTTGCAGGTGGTGAGGGACATCAACACCATCCTGCTGCACAGGGTCATCATCCTGGGTGATGTGGACCCCATCGTTGCCGGCTTTGCCACCATGAGCTCCCCCCATCCTATTTTGAAATAGCTATTTTAAAATAGGTGTTATTCCTCGTGAAATTAAGGTTGCAGATTTTGGAATAAGAAGCCCATTATTCTGAAATTATTTTGAAATAAGGGACTTGCAGTGTAGGTGCTCACTTTTTATTTCAAAATAATGCTGCATTGTAGACATGCCCTCAGTGTATGGAGCCATACACCAGCAGAATAGAGGCATGCATTAATACTGCAATTTCAAAGGTAACATGCACCCATATGAGCAGCCAGCACTTTGAATTCTATTACTCGGTAAAACAAAGCTATTTTAGTCTTATCACTCAGTATTTAATTACTATTACTACAACACTCATGGAATGAATACATATTTTTACTTCTAAGAAATTAAATGATGGATATTGAGTAACTGTAAGTCACTGTGATTCTAGAAAAATATTGCCTTAGGTGGAAGGAGTGAAGGAACACAATGTTTGCCTTTTCAACCAGAGAGTTCCTGAAGCTCTTTAAAACTATTATAGAATAGACCTGAATGCCTGTGGATAAATGAGATATATGCTATATTGGTGGTTACTGAGTTCTCTAGAGGCAGATAATTATACAAATATTTTAGAGTTCCCCTCTTCAAATGACATAAATTCTTCAGCCAGTGAACGTATAGTCTCATCAATTGGTGACATTGCTGGTATTGAAACATTAACATTTTGTATGTGCAAACTTCTTTTGGGAAAATGAATACTGGGAATTCCCTTGTACATTGTTACAGATTAGAATTTTTTAGGTACTATTACTTATACTTTTATCTCTTCTCAAACTCAAGATTCACGGTCCTTTTATAGATATTAGTTTGTCTGAGTTAGATGAGCTAAGGAAATATGTTAATAAAAATATGGTTTATTGTGTCTTAGATGTAAATAGTGAATAGATTCTGAGATTAGACAGTCAATATTCAGATAAATTATTCTATGATCATAAGGTTTTGGTATTTCCAAACTTTACTCAGACAGAATACCATGAACCATTCCTAGGATTTTATAGTGTTAATTCTCAAATGAAGAATCAAAAGACTGAATTTTTATTTTATTATCAATATTGTTAACACTAAATTATAGCAAGGTCTATCAGAAAACTAAGCTAAGAAATTTACAAAATTACAGAGATTTGGTGATTTATCTAACATCTCCGAGTGAGTATGGTAATGCCAGGAATACTGCCTAGATATCTTGAATCCCAATTCTGTGCTTTCATCAACTTTGTAAATGTCTAGCATTATTTATTGAACTAATATAATTTTGAATTTTTCTGATAAACAGTTGAAAATGTATTGCTATATTCTGTATATCTTATTCTTCTTTCTCTTTTTCTTTCTTCTTAAAATATTAAATCTGAACCTATATAGCAAGAGGCAGATACAGCATGTATATACAACCAGATTATATGGAAAATGTACTTTTCTGACATTATCTATATTATACAGTTGCTGCGGCTGTGGACATAGCGGAAGAAACACATGGGGTGCATCTAGACTGGCAAGCTTTTGCGCAAAAGCAGCTGCTTTTGCACAAAAACTTGCCACCTGTCTACACTGGCCACTTGAATTTGCGCAAGAGCACTGACGTTCTACTGTAAGAAATCAGTGCTTCTTGTGCAAATACTTTGACGTTCCCGCTCAGGGATAAGTCTTCTTGCACAAGAATACTTGCGCAAGAGGGCCAGTGTAGACAGGCACCTTAATTTCTTGCGCAAGAAAGCCCGATGGCTAAAATGGCCATCGGAGCTTTCTTGCGCAAAAGCGCAACTATATTGGGCACGGATGCTTTTGCACAAAAGATGTCTTTTGCACAAATGCATCCGTGCCAGTCTAGACGCACTTTTGCGCAAATACTTTTAACAGAAAAGCTTTTCCGTTAAAAGTATTTGCGCTAAATCATGCCAGTCTAGACGCAGTCATGCATTGAGAGATCTTCTGGAAAAGCTTATTTCGAAAGAGAGCATCCACAATCAAAAAGCACAATGAAATACCAATGTGCTATTTCAAAAGATAGTGTCCACATTGATTGGACGCTATCTTGCATTTAAGGCCACCTGGAACCAGTTCAGGCAGCGCATTAGGTCAGCAGTTGCTTCTGGGTGCCTGAGGTGATCTGAGACGTGTGCTTAAAGGGACCCCCATAGACAAATGTTTCTCAGCTTCTTCTGTTTGTTTGCCTACCTCTCTGAGGGACATCAAAGCATTTGCAGCATGTGCTCTGGTTGCCCTGCCTTTGGACACCACAGCACTGCTAGGCATGGAGCCAGAGTTGCCTCTAGGCATGTGATGGCCCCACAATGCCATGCTGCAGTTTCTGCAGGCTGCCTTCATGGTCCTGCATGAGCTTGATTCAGAGCTCATATCTGAGAACTCCTGCCTGTGTGTGGGAGCAAGGCCTTTGCAATCGCACCCCACAGTGGAGAGATGGTTTTGGAGGCTGGACACCAGTTCCGACTGGTGGGACCAGCTGGTGATGGAGTGGTGGGACGACCAATAGTGGCGCCACAACTTCCAAATGAGGAAGGAAGAATTCCTGGAGCTGTGTACCTGGCTCGCCCCTGCCCTCCATCGACGTGACACCCAGATGCAACCCGCCATCCCCCTGGAGAAGTGGGTCGCCATCGCCGTCTGGAAACTCGCTATGCCAGACAGTTACTGGTCTGTGAGCAACCAGTTCGGCATGGGAAAGTCCACTGTTGGGGCCCTCCTCATGGAGGTAAGGTCCTCTCGGGCTGCAATCCCTGGAGGGGGGAGGGAGTACTGGAAAGGGGGACCCTAGGAAAAGGGGCAGTTGGGGGTGTGGAGCATGGCCTGTGGGTGGGGGGGGGAGCCCTGTCCCTGGGAGGTTCTGCAGTCCTGCTCTCACACAACTCTGCAGGGGGAGGGGGTATTCATAGGTGGTGGCTGCTAGATTGTTTGTGGAGGGGGGGGAGGGAAAGGGTCGGGGACCTCCCAAGAGTTCTTGCATCACCTTTGATTCTCTGTTTTGTGTGTCTCCTTCTGCAGGTGGTGAGGGCTATTAACACCATCCTGCTACACAGGGTCATCCACCTGGGAGACCTGGACCCCATCATGGCCAGATTTGCTGCCCTGGACTTCCCCAACTGCTGGGGGGGGGGACTATAGATGGAACCCACATCCCCATCCATGCCCCTGACCACCGTGCAGCACAGTATATAAACCACAAGGGTTACTTTTCTATAGTCCTCCTGCAGGCCCTGGTCGGCCACCGCAGACAGTTTTCAGACATTTTCCTCAGCTGGTCAAGGAGGGTGCATGATGTTCCACAGCTCCAGCCTCTACCAGAAGCTGGAGGCTGGCACATTCTTCCCCCAGCACAGCATCATGGTGGGGACATGAGATGCCACTGTGCATCATGGGGTATGCAGCCTACCCCCTCATGCTGTGGCTGATGAAGCCATACACTGGCCACCTGGACCCCAGCAAGGACCATTTCAATGCTCACCTGAGTAGGGCCTGTATCCAGGTGGAATGTGCCTTCGGGCACTTGAAAGCGCAGTTCAGGTGCCTCCTGGCCTGCCTCAATGTGGGGGAGCACAACATCCCCCAGGTAGTGTCAGCCTGTTGTGTTCTCCACAACATTGTGGAGAGGAAGGAGGAGGCCTTCCTTCTGGGGTGGGGGACAGAGGCCGGCCGAGAAGGATGGGCCTTTGAGCAGCTGCCATCTGCCAGGCCCATCAAGTGGGGGTGCACATCTGGGAGGCCCTGAGGGAGAGTTTCTCTGAAGGATTCCAGTAACTCTCCCCAGGGCCTCCCCACTAGGGGCCTGTGCCTTGCCCCTCTCTGCCTTTCCCACAACAACACCTCCCTTCCCCCCAACAACCTCCGTTCCCTGCATACAAAATTTTAAAAAACTATTTCGTTTTGAAAAAAATAACTGTTTGCTTTTTTATTTGGGATAAAAGTAACTGGGAAGGGGGGCTGAAAACCTGCATATGGGGAGCGGGGTAAGAACCTTGGAGCAGGGAAGAGAGGCTCAGAGCTGGGGCTGAGACTGGCATATGGTTCGGGTGGTAGTTTCACCTCGTGTCCGGGGACCTTGGCGACCTCGGTGGTGGAGGGGTCCTGGGAGAACTGGGGTATAGGCAGAAAGGGGGGCTGGAGCAAGGTCAGGCAGGGAGGCAGGGGCTAGCATGGGAGGGGGAGCAGAGACAGGAACAAGGACAGGAGCAGGGACTGGTTCCAGGTAGGCCATCATCTCCCGGATGGTGGCACAGATGTTGTGGTTCTGCTGCAGCAGGTGGATCCACATCTGGGCCTGCCATTTTGCATCATCCCAGACCTTCTGGGCCAGCATCTGCTGCATGTCCCTGACGATGGATATGTGCTCCTTCGTTAAGTTCTCAAGGACCCTCTGACACCTGCGGCTCCCTCGGGGTCAGGCAGCTGGCTCAGATGCTGGTGATCATCCCATAGTTATGGCTGGTCTGGCTGGGGAGAATAAAGAGAGGTGCCACGTGTGGCCTGGACAGCAGGTCCAGCCTCGCAGGGACCCAAAGGTCCCCAAGGGACCATGCTTCCCCCACCCCCATCCCATGGACAAGCAGCCAAGGGAAGTGTCCAGCCACACTGTGATCCAATGGCCAGGAAAGGGACCTCGAGCTGCCGGGAGCGGGTGGTGCCTCAAGTGTGCAGGCATGACTACGTGCCATGTGCGGCACCCCACAGTCTGTGTGCAGGCATGTGTGTGCCCTTGTCCCCAGCCTCCTTCCCCTTCTGGAGGTCAGAAGTGTGTCTGGCATCCCCAGAGCCTGTGAGCAGGAGCCCAAAGATGCTCTGGGGATGCCTTCTGGGGCTGTGTGGTGCAGACTGGTGCTGCACATGCTTCCATGTGCACAGACTGCAGCACAAGAGCCAGGCCAAGAAAGCTGAGCGATGATCGCGTCACATCCTCTCAACACCCACCACCCCCTCTCTGTGCATGTGAAAAACTAAGAGCACTCACCTTGGAGGATGCTGGGAGACATCCACACCGGCTCCAGGGTGATGGTGGTCACCGTGCTGGCCATCTCTTCCTCCTCCTCCAGCTCCTCACCCTCCTCCTCCTCCTCCTCCTGGGCTGGGATCCCCGGGTGAGCAATGATGGGCATCTCCAGACCCAAGTCCACCACTAGGGGTGGGGAAGGGGCTGCACCACCCCCAGGATGAGGTGCAGTTCTGCATAGTAGGGGCAGAAGTGGGGTCTTGCCCCGGAGCATTAGCTACACTCCCTTACCCTGGCATAGCCCTGCCCAAGCTCTTTCACCTTGCTCCTGACCTGCTCCAGAGTCTGGTGGTGGTCCCTCGTGGCCAGGGTCTCAGCCATCCAGCCACATATGTCAGCGTTGTGCCATCTGGAGCAGAGATCCTGGAGAGTCTCCTCTTCACCCCATACCTCCAGGAAGGCCAGGATCTCCACCCCAGATCAGGATGGTGAATGCCTTTTCCAGCCCCTGGCAGTCTCCTCATTTTTTCAGGAGTACAGGTTCTTTCGAAAACCCATCTAGACTGCGGTTTCTTTTTCGAAAAAGCGCTCTCACATGATTATGCAAATGAAGCGTGAGATTTGTAAATTCGTGCTTAATTTGCATTTTTGATAGGGCTCATTTACATTCTTCTTTCAGAAGAGGAATGTAGTTTAGACGTGCCCATGGAGTTGTAATGAGTGTGGACGGAGTGGCCAGCAGGGTACCTGTTTTATTTCCTGGAGGCCTCTTTTTTCAACCGAACTCCCTTTTCCCTTATTACTCATAGAATGAGGTTTACCACCGTCAGAAAAGGGTCTCCGTTATTTTGACTTTTTGTCAAAATAATGCAATTGCAGTGTGGACGCTAGTATGGTTTTCCGGAATAATGGGCATTATTCCAGAAGAACGTTGCAGTGTAGACGTGCCCTGACCGTACACAGTAAGTAATTGTAAATGAGGAATCATTATCCAGGAGAGTTTTTTCTAGTAAGATGTCTCTGTTGAGGGCTCTGTTCTTGTCCAAATGCTTTTTGGTATCTTTATCAATGGTTAAGCCTTTATTTTTGTAAAAAAAAATTAATAATAACATTATTGCTGGTAAACTTGCAAATTATGTGAATGTTGGTAAATAATAATGGCAAGTCAATTCTACCATGTAATTTGGATTGCTTGGTAAGGTGGGTTCATTTGAACAACATGCATTTTAATACTGACAGTGCAAACCAATACATTTAGGAACAAATAATATAGGTCACATGTGATGGAGCACTACATTTTGGAAAGTAATAACTCAGAAAGGACTTAGCTGTCAAGAGGGAAAACCAGCTGAACTTCAGATCCCATTGAGATCTGCTGGCTAAGATAGTAAATGCCTTCGTTGGATTAATAGGCAGGGAAATATTGAAAGAAGAAGGGAAGGGACTAGTATCACTGTGTACATCATGATGACACTGGTCTGGTTTCTGAACTTTTAAAAAAATATTCATGTATCGGTGACTGTAAAAAAGCTCAGTGAATTTGATTTATCCAAGAGCAATTTAAGTACTTAAGAGTGACTTAAGTACTTACATGGGAAGAAGATTTTTGATAATGAAAGGGTCTAATTTAGCAGACAAAAGCATAACAAGAGCCAATGCCTAGAAGCTAAAGTTAGATAAGTTCATACGAGAAAAAAGTTGCAAATAGTTTAACAGTGAATGTAATTAGCTATGTAAGTACTTTCTGTAGGTAGGAAATTATTTTACAGTGATGGGAAGCTGCCCCATTGGCTAACCCTCCTCCTTTTTAACCTAGGCTTGGGACCAGCACTGGCTAAGTTAATTTTACATATGTTGGGGTATCAGTTCCGAGGACATAAGAAGAATTGAGAAGGCATGTGGAAGATTTAGAAACATATGGCAACGCAAAAACATCTTCCTCAAGACAAAACTGAACGTGTACAAAGCAATTGTTATTACCATCACAACATGTAACAGTGAAACATGGTGATTTACAAGAAAGATACGTAAAAGCTGGATGCATTTCGTCACAAATTTCTGAGAAAAATATTAGACTTAACATATAGAGATCAGAAGATGAATGAATAAGTTAGAACAATTATGGGACCAGGCATCCTTTCACAAATAATGTATAATAAAGACATCAGCAGCTGGGGATGTGGTAAAAATGGAAAAACAACACTTATCAAATACCGCGATTAAATGGAAGCCAGAAAAATGCAAGAAGAAAGACAGGAAGTCCACGAATCACACAGAAACAAACATCAAGCATCTCAACAAGAAATGGGGAAATTTTGAGAGAAGGGCAGTTGACCGGCAAGGATGGCACATGTGAGTAGCCCAATGCACAGCAAAGCATGCACCAAGGTCTAAAGTATGGTAATTAGCTATTAGAACAATGTACCTAGTGATGTGATAGATTCTCTGTCATTTTGAAAATTTTAAATGAGATTTAATAAGACTGGAAATTAAAAAAAAAATCTATGCCCTAGCTCAGCCAGGAGTTATGTGCTTCATGTAAAAATCACTGGATGAAATTCTACTGGCTGTGTGATGAAGGAGGTCCAATGCATTAACATAATGGTCCCTTCTAGCTTCAGAATTTTGAATTCTAAACACTAGATTCAGAGCCCACTGGAGTCAACTGAAAGATTCCGATTGACTTCAATGGGTTTTGGATTAGGCCTTAAATGTGTAAAGGAACAAGTGGGGAGGGAAGGATAGGAAGTAGGTGGAACCACATCGCCACCAGCATTACCTCTGCCCCCCCCACACACATGCATGCACATTCACAACATTTTCTCAAGGCTAGATAACAAATGAGAATCCACCCTTTTATATCCCATCAGTCAACTCCTCTCATCAGCTCCACCTAGGAATGACCTGGAAGTGCAAATAGACCTTAGAGTCTCTCCAAAAGGTCACCAAATCTATAGAAGCAAATTCCAAAAACAAGGATCTTTTCCCCAAAATGCTTTGCCATTAGCTTCCTCTCATTGGTAGCAGAGAGAAAGGAGAGTGATAGTTTAAGCACTTCAGATGACCTCATGGTGACATACGAGGGGAAAAGGCTATATCTCAAATAGCCAGC
Organism: Pelochelys cantorii; assembly: GCA_032595735.1. Classification (NCBI taxonomy): domain Eukaryota; kingdom Metazoa; phylum Chordata; order Testudines; family Trionychidae; genus Pelochelys; species Pelochelys cantorii. The sequence continues at coordinate 143,765,882 of CM064327.1, forward strand.
AACAAAACCATTTATAGTATAAAACATCAAACCAATACATTAGATCCCATGCAAAAATCAACTGCTAGCCAGTATAAATCATACTTTTTGGAGGAACTTCTGGAAAGGTGAGTCTCTGCTCCACCTTTCATCCTTTATGTATTGTTCACAGATGTTAGCTATAGGTTATCAATATTGTATGATCATTTATGAATGTCTCTAATTGGATGCTTTAACTTTTATAAATTTTTTAAGGAGTCTGATCCTGCAAACACCCAGGAAACTGACAGAATTGGTGGGCCCCAGGGCAAGGTTCCTGGAAGGGGTGGAGCCTCAGGAAGAAGGGGTGGGACTGGGACAGCCAGCCCTGAGTGCCACCTGGATTGCGCTGCTTGCGGTTCTGGTGGCACTTGAATGGCCCTGGGAAGCCAGCTGCTGCGAGCCCTGGGCCCTTTTGAATTGCCAAGCCCTCCCTTTGCCCTCTGTTGGTGGATCTGGAAAACTGTCATGCACAGTGCTATCAGAAGTTCCACTGACTCAGCCAAGAAAAGAAACGTGTAGGTACAGCAAAGCCCATAAAAAGTTCTCGGGGTGTGGTGCTTCTGTATTACACCTGGAAATTAGTTGGTAGTACTTCCATGCAAAAGAACAGATTATTGCTGAATGAGGTGCTCTAATCCTTACTCATTCAAACTGTCCTATAAATAGAAACTCTTTGTATGGTACAACAGGAATAACAGAGTTCAGACTCATAAGACAAAGCTATTTAAAAGTAGGGAATCGGTGCTATAGGATGTGAACTGTTAGGTATTAAAAGATAGCAGCACAATTAATATAAATCAGCATGGGCTTATGGAAAATAGGACATTTAAAGCAAACTTAATTATTTAAATGAGATTTCAAGTTTGGCTGATAAAGATAACTGTGTTGCTGTAATATAGTTAGATTTTTGTAAGGGACTTGACTTAGTCCTGCTGGATATCCTGATTAAAATTTTAGCATTATATAATATCAATGCTACATATGCAGAATGGATTAAAAATTGCTTAATTGATAGATGGGGAGCAAGTGTACAGCCTTCATATGGTGTTCCTCCCCAAGACAGGACTAAAAAGTGAAGCTAAAGTAGCCAAAATGCAGAACCAGAGCTCCAGTTCTCACTGAAAAAAGCAAAAGACAAATACAATCTAAATGAGTTCTCTAGTGGGGTCCAGCATCAGGACCAACCTCATGTAACCCTTCTACCAGATAGAGCCAGCAGCAGCCGGGATCAGGTTCAATATCTAGGGGTTTCTCTCCATCCATCCAACACAGAACTGGCTCAAGCCCCCACCTAGTACCCTGGGAAATTGATATGCCTCCTTGGGTGCCTCTGAGAGCCAATGTTTCTCACAAGCACCAAGACTGATTGTAGAAAATAAACTTTTATTAAAAGGGAGGGAAGTAACTTGGCATTAATTTGGGAAAACACCAGAGACTGGGTTCATAAACATAAACCATGAGTACGCAGCCCTGCCGTGGAGCACAGCCCTGACAGCAGCCAGGCCGGCACAGTGGGGAGTGCAGCACTACCTGGCTGGAGGCAGCAGGGCGGTGCCCAGGAGTGCAGCTTGGATGGGAGCCCAGAAGTGCAGCCTGAGCTAGTGGCCAGAGCACAGCCCCAGCTGGAGTAAGTGCAGTGGGGAACATTGTCTCAGCCCCAGGCAAGAAGCACAGCCCCAGCAGGGCTGGGGGCTATGGGCCTGTGGCAGGGAGCAGGGCCAGTATCTGGGAGGCGAGCCTTGACCTTCCCTGATCCAGAACACTCTATTGTCAGGACTTCTCAGGTCCCAAGGGTGCCAGACCAGGGAGGTCCCACCTGTAGTACATCTCCAGTTGACTGATGACCTGTTCTCAAACAACACGCAGGGTGTGTCTAGACTACATGTCTCTGTTGACAGAGCCATGTAGATTAGGCAGGACGACAAAGAGAAATGAAATGGCAATTTAAATAATCGCCACTTCATTTAAATCAAAATGGCCGCCACGCTGTGCCGATCAGCTGTTTGTCGGCTCAGCGCGGCAATCTAGATGGGGATGTGCTGACCCTAGAACCACATAAAGGATCTGCTGACGAAGGGTTCTGGGGTCAGCACATTCCCATCTAGATTGCTGCGCTGAGCCGACAAACAGCTGATCGGCACAGCGTGGCGGCCATTTTGATTTAAATGAAGTGGTGATTATTTAAATTGCCACTTCATTTCCCTTTTTCGAGTAAACTAATCTACATGGCTCCGTCGACGGAGCCATGTAGTTTAGACGTACCCGCACTGCCAGCTCAAAGGTCTGCTCAAGTTCAGGAAAGAAATTCTACTTCTGAGGACCATAGTGTGGCACCATGGCTGATCTCTCAACACCCTTTGGCCAAGCGCACTACTGACCCTTTCTGATGCACATGCAATCAGCACGGCCTGAGAGCTAAAAACTACACTTGAAGAGAGTGGAAGCCTCAATGAAGAGTCTAATGCACTGAATAAATTCTTGAGTCCTTCAGTGCACCTGCCTTCTTGCATATGGATCACAGATCCCAAACCAGGTTCCACAGGCTATTCTTCAACTTATCTAGAGTTGCTGTAACCATGCATTGGCTAGGCCTGGTTGCCTCCCCGCACTGCGGCTGCAGGAGTGTGTTGCAGACAATAACTCATCTGGAAGAGTGCCCAAACTAATATCTGGTATGTAGTTTATAATGTCTGGTCTTCTTTGATACAAAGGTTATCCTCAGGCTATGATACCTGGATATTTAGCTCTAATGTCTGCATACAAAAGATAGATCACAAAAAGCAATTATATAGGAAGAATCATCATACAACTGAGGTGTTCCTCAGGGGATCCTGCAGAGAAGTGTTCTTTATCCAATCTTTTTCAATATCAGCATTCTGTAAGAAATAATAACATTATTGCTGGTAAAACTGGAAGATAGCACAAAAATGGATAGGGTGGCAAATTATGACAGCGAAAGGTCAGTTATATAAAGCTAATCCATCTGGGCTCAAAGAAGGCAGGTCACGTATATAAGCATGGGGGACTGTACCTGGCATGCAGTGACTCAGAAATGGTGGGTAAGCAGTTGAATATTTTCTCCAGTGCAATCCACTGGCTGAGAGAATAAATGTGGTGCTTGGATGGAGAATTTCAAATAACAGCCAGGAGGTAATATTACCTCTGTACAGCAGTTGTGATACAGGCACTGTGCCAAGTTCTAGTGTCTGCAAGTAGATAGTAGTTATTGAACCTAAGAGCCCCACAGTCATTTCCACCCTTCTCAGCCCATGGTCTACTTCAAGAGCCCAGCTGAGACAGCCATGTCTCACATTGCCCAGGATACCGTGCACACTGTAAAAGGCAGTTTTATGGTCTTAGCCAAAGAAGGCCCACGCGCTGTCATACATGTTCCTTGCCACCCCAAGTCCCCAGGATTATATAAATGAATCCCTCAGTCCACACATCAGCCAGCTCCCCATCCCTTTCCCCTCTCCCCATGCCAAGAGATTAATTATCTTAAACCCCTTTCAGGGATGCTAACCTGCAGGCAGACCAGGGCTGCTCACTCTAACGCCATGATCACTGGTGCATGGGGCTGTCCCCCTCTCATGTCAGCCGACATATCCTAAAGGAGGTATTGGCAGCCTTCCCATCTGCCTCTCAGTACTTCCTTGAGCAAGTCCTCTGAGAGGATGATCTCTGCGTATCCATGTCCCTCATTTTTTGAGGAGTAACATTTGTTCGAACCAAGGGTTTTGGTTCAAACTACTGCGTCCCAGCACGCACTTCCTGGTTCAAATCAGCTGTGATTTGAACTAGCATGCCGGCAAAATCATGCTAATGACACATGGGATATTTAAATCCCTGCTTCATTAGCAATTTCGAATGCCTGCATTTGCATCCCTAGTTCGAACTAGGGTGCAAGTGTAGACATACCCTTAGGGAAATAGTTTTTCCTAATATCCAACCTAGACCTCACCCACTGCTACTAGAGGCCATTGCTCTTCGTTCTGTCCTCTGTCACTACTGAGAACAATCTCTCTCCACCCTCTTTAGAATCCCTCTTCAGGTACTTGAAGGTTGCTATCAAATCTCCCCTCAATCTTCTCTTCTGTAGACTAAATAAGTCCAAATCCCTCAGCCTCATAAGTCTTCTAAATCATGTGCTCCAGCCCCCAGATATGCTGTAGAGAAGAATGAGGGGAATTTGATAGCTGCCTTCAACTACCTGAATGGGAATTCCAAGGAGGATGGAGAGAGGTTGTTCTTAGTTGTGACAGATAACAGAACAAGAAACAATGGTCTCAAGTTGCAGCGGGGGAGGTTTAAGTTGGGCATTAGCAAAAACTATTTCCCTGGGAGGGTGGTGAAGCACTGGAATAGGTTACCTAGGCTAGGTCTACACTACACCTTTTTCCAAATTTTTTTTTGGAAGAGGCTTTTCCAAAATTTGGCCCATCTACACTGGGCCACATTTCAGAAAATTCTCCTCTTTTGGAAGATCCCTCTTCTTCGTAGAACAAGGAAGACAGGGCTTCCGAAAGAGCACATTTGCTCTTCCACAAAAAAAAAGCGGAAGAGCAAACGCATTCCCTGGACACCCCGCAGGCTAGACGTACCCTTAGTGAGGTGGTAGAATCTCCATTCCTAGAGGTTTTTATGTCCTGGCTTGACAAAGCGCTGTCTGGGATGATTTAGTTGAGATTGATCCTGCCTTGGGCAGGGGGCTGGACTCGATGACCTCCTGAGGTCTCTTCCAGCCCTATGATTTTAATGATCTGATATTTCCTTAGTCTGTTGCTTATTCCTGGCTTACTCCTGTAATCCTACTTCCTATATTGTAACATGCATTAGGAACAAAAAATGAAGTTCTGCTTTTCAAACCTTTTTACTGTGTCTTTTATAAATGTTACAGGCATTTACAAGTGACTACCATCCAGATCCCCACATGGAGCAGTCCCTCTAGTGTTTGAGCCAGAGGATTTTCTAAAAAATCATGCTTTTTTTTTTTCTTGCCTGACCATTCCAACCTTCTACGACATCTTCCATATTCATGTACAGCTCTGAATGGCCTCCTGGGAAATTTATCATGTTCTGCTGTCCAATGAGGCACTCACTGTGGCTATAGGCCATATCTGTTGGCAAATAAGGCTGAGATCTATTTGTGTGTTCCCTCCTCTCTTGGATCTGTCCAAGTGAAGTGTTTTGGAATGTGACACTGTTCATGAACAACAGTATCTCTGAGCAGAGTGGCTTTTACCAAAGTTGGTAGTTGGCATGATTGCTAGCATTCCAGATGAAGGGGTATCTTAGCAGATTTCTGATGTCATGGCATTCTGTAGCATAACTGGATCTTGAATGTCTACTCTCTCAGGGACCCATGCCTCTGTTTACTGTTTGATAAGTTTATTTATAGCTCACTGGATTTCAGGGATACTAGAGCAATTTGTGTACTAAGGTTGCTGAGAGCCATTGAACCAAACTCTAAATCCTAATGATGAAAACCATTTCAAGCTAGAGGGTGTGACAGCACCTCCCCAGCACTTTTAGTTCCAGAACCAATGTTGGATTTTTCTCCATCTTAGTCTTTCTTAGGAATAAAGTAGTCTTGTGCCCATGTTTTACTCAGCTCCTTCAAGTTGTCCATAAAGCGTAGAAACCATCTTTTTCTCTCGTAGCTGCAATCATCATAATCATCAAGTCCATTCCCAGCTTCTGGAAAACATCTTAGCTGATAGTCATTGATGGATCTATCCTCCATGAACTTATCTAGCTTCTCCTGTTACAGTTTTGGACTTTGTATCATCCTCTGGCAAGGAGTTCCACAGGTTGTGTGTTGTGTGAAGAAGTACTTCTCTTTGTTTGTTTTAAACTGGCTACCTATTAATATAATTTAGTGACCCCTAGTTCTTGTGTTATGGGAAGGAGTAACTCACGCTTCTTTATTCACTTTTTCCACACCAGTCATGATTTTACAGATCTCTATCACATATCCCCTTAGTCGTCTCTTTTCCAAGATGAAAAGTCCCAGTCTTATTAACTTCTCCTCAGATGGCAGCTGTTTCATACCCCTAATCATTTTTGTTGTTCTTTTTCCAATGCTGAGATATCTTTTTTGAGATGAAGTGAACACATCTCAATGCACTATTCAAAATGTGAGCATACCATGGATTTATACAGAGGCATTAAGAAATTCTCTTTCTTAATCTCTATCCCTTTCTTAATAATTCCTAACATTCTATTTGCTTTTTTGACTGCTGCTGCACATTGAGTGGATATTTTCAGATAACTATCCACAGTGACTCCAAAATCTCTTGAGTAACAGCTAATTTAGTCCCCATCATATTACATGTATAGTTGGGATTGTGTTTTCCTATATGCATTACTTTGCATTTATCAACATTAAAATTCAACTGCCATCTTTTATCCAACTTTCTTTTAAACTGACATTACTTTGAAATTATTTAAGTTCTTCCTGATTTTGTTCCATCATTTTTGGCACCTCTCCATCCTTTCTGTACTGATTATTTGAGAAAACATCTACCGGTTTTACCTTCCAATAGAGAATTTCAGTTTTGTATAAAGCTCCCGCTTCACTTGCTTTTCATATTCCCATATAGGAACTCAGGACATTCTCTGTTTAGCCATATTCTAAAATTTTCTATAGTTTCAAGGACACTGAGGTACTAATTAACATCTCCATCCTACTAACAGTCCTATGAATCTTTCTATACCCTATTACATTAACCCACTTTGAAAGAAAAAATGGACATTCTTCAGCTTTGTGTAGCCAATTATTTATAAAAATGTTGAGACATGTATCAAACCGATCATGTTTCTTAATTCCTTCTGAACATATTTAGTATGGGTGGCAGCATAACTGTAATTCCACAGAATATTTGGCTGAGCAGTAATTGGAGTTATCAGAAAGGTAATTTCTAAACTCTGGAGTGAGATTCAGAAATGGCCCTCTTGGAATTTAACAGCCTCCAGCAGGTTTCTTGACACAGGCAGCATAAAAGACATGAAAAAACCTACATGCTGCTTCCTGGACACTCTTTTTGCTACCATCCCCAAGCCACATATGAACAGTTTCCCGTAGTCGCATGAACGCATTACTTTCCAAAGTGTTCTGATGAGATGGGTTGAAGATTAATAGCCCTTTAATTTACTCCCTGCAGCAATCTTGCAATGGCTGATAATCAGGTTAGTGGGGATTTTTTACCTTAATAATGTATCTAGTTCATCCATGCAAAAGACATCTTCAAAGCTTATCTGCATTTTCTAACAACAGTTCTCCTATAGCAAGGATGGACAATAACTTTTGATGGGGGGCCACTCCATTATTTTAATAGAGGAGGTGCGGGGTCTGAGATGGAGGTTGGGTGCAGAAGGGAGCTTAGGGTAAGGGAAGGAGTCTGGGTGAAGGAGGCAGTTGGGACCTGGGGCACTGGACTGAGGTGGAGGGGGTTGGATTGTGACCTAGGGCAGGGAATTGGGGGGACAGAAGGGAGGCAGGGATTTGGGTTGTGAGCTAGGGCAGGAGGAGACTGTGATCTGGGGCAGGGGATTGGGAGGCCAGATCTGGGAGGGGATGTAGGTACAGGAGGTGAACAGAGGATTTGGGTATGTGGAGTAGGGGGTAGAAAGTTGAGGAAGGGAGGAACTGGGATGTCAGAGGTAGGCTCTGCCAGGACACTTACCAGCCAGCAGCAGTTCTTGAATCAGCCTCTCTGACTGCCCCGCCCCTTCATGGCTACCTGTTATTGAAACAGGCAGTTTCCATTGGCCAGTTTCTGGCCAGAAACCAGCCTATGGGATTGTGCTGGAGGTGGGAGCAGCTCCTACAGCTTCCTCCCTCCCCTCCAGACTCACAGTTTTTAAAGAAAACCCACCCCACAGCTGCGTTTCTGAGTGATGTGCAGGTGAGGCGAGGCAAGCGGGGAGCCTGCCTGGGGCTCCCCACAGCGTTCACAGGCTGGATCCAGTGTCTTGGTGGGCTGGATCTGGCCCGCAGGCCATATTTTGCCCAAGCCTGTCCTATAGGGAGAAAGAACACATACAATGTTATCCTAGACAGACTCCCCTACTTTTCTCCTGTTTTTCAGCATACAGTATATGGGCATATGTCTGTTGGACCATATACAAAGTAAGATATATTCTCAAGCCACACAACTGCGTAGTTAGCAACAAAATTAGTGTGTTCCTAAACAATCTGGTCATGTTTCACACAGGTGGACTCCCTTGAACCACCATCACAGAAGCTCCTACTGAAGGAAAGAAGTGATTTTAATTGTGGGCGCTCCCCGGACAATAACTCCTTCTTTAGTCTACACCACCATTTCACTGCAAATGCATTGTATCCCACTATTTGCTAGGGAATATCAAGATGCAGACAACATACTGTCAACATAGAAACAACACAGAAAAAGATCTCTGTGTCATGGGCATAGCAAAGATACTGTGGCTCAATGACAAAGATTCCCTCTGTTTCTCCTTAGATCTACTCTACCAACAGCCTCATTGTGGACAAGACAGGATGCAGAGGTGGGAGGCAAAGTGCATGGGCAAGTCTATACAGATAGCACAGAACCCGGCCATGACATAGCCAGAGCACGTGCAATTTAACTGAGAGCCTTCTTGGTCTTTGCACATGAGTACTTGAGCTATGGACCAGCACAAAGCTTGTGCTTGAGCAATTCAAACAGGAATTGGGTCAGACATAGTCCTGGGAATGTCCCTTCATCACTCATTGATTTATGTCTGTGACCTGCGGTGAGTCTTCTATTCTCAACTTCTTTATACACTGTACAGTGCTTTGAACTGAGGGGCTAGAGATTCCTCATATATCCTTCATCTTCTCCTCTTCTCTCAACCTATCCCACAGTCTTGCAGACATCCTCTGCATCCCATTTCCAATCACTGTCCATGGATTTCCAAGAAATGTAAAGTATGCTGTTCAGGTGAGTCAGAAGGACAAGTAAGGTCCAGCCTAGACAACTTGCCTGCATTTGCATGGGGAGCTGCATGACAATCCAGGCTCAGTTCATTCTGTTTAGCACTAGATCATGCCGTTGCCTCCTCCACTACACAACAGATATGACATGGCAATTCCATCCGATGTGAGCTGCATTTAGTCACATGCAGCTCAGCAGGTAGTGTGGCCATGAGACTTTGTTCTACTACGTTAGAGAGCTGTGTGCCATTTGTGGCCTACTGGGAGTTAAACTATGCAAAACCTAATGGTGTGAATCCAAGAGATTGGAAATGCACAAATATCTTTAAAAAAGTGACCTGAAAAACAGGTCTTTGGTTTCCTTTTCCTTTATTTAGAGTCTGTGGCAAAGCACAGTGCTGGTTATCCACAGAATGCTTGCAACAGATTGATATACTACCCCACAGAGACAACATTAAAATCCAATAACTTCGGAACTATTTGGCTTCAGAGATGGATCTTGGTGGCACTAGATTAGATCAGTAGAAATCCAGTGATATCTGTAGGTTTGGATGGATTTGATTTGTTAGTAAAATATACACAAACCATGAAAAATATTTCAATTTATAATAATTGTAGTTTACAGATAGGCAAAGTCAGAAAAACACTACTTGAGAACTAATTAGTTTGATTAAAGATATGTACTGTGTATATTTTTGACGTGATGTTGACAATTTGTATTTCAATAGTTATAAAGCTTTAATTTTTTACTCTTAAATGTCTATGATCATTAAATAATTATTGTCTGACCTCTCACAAATGTTAAAATTTAAAATGATAAACATGGAAAATACTTAAAAATAAACTTTGGTATTATACATCAAAATTTAAAAAATTAAAATTGAATTCTGTCAGGCCTAAATATTAGTGTTATGTGCCATATTTTTCTCTAGTTATATGGAAAATATGCTTGATTAAAAAATAATCACTGAGCAGATTATTGGAGGCAGGATGACTAACTTGGGAACTCCTTGGTGAAAAGATAAATGGGCTTTATAGCAGAATTGCAGTTTCTCCGACCAATCTGACTATGCACCTGGATTTTAAAACATTTTGAAACACTGGTCTTTCAACAGAAATGGAGAGACATCCTTTATTGTGGTGATGCCCTCTGACTATGCACCAACACACACACGGGTAGAGAGATTTCCAAGCACAACTGATTATGAGGGGAAAATCAGCCTTTTAAATCTAGAATAAATTAAAGATGGTTAGAGGTTTGATTGTTTTATCTGTACCTACTGAACCTTAATGGCAGAATTTTGGAGTGAATTATGTTTAGAACTTGAACACTATTTGCCTTCCAAAAGTCAGAATGAAACACAAATGAATTTCATATTTTCAGTGAAATTGTTTCTTCCAACCAACCCTAAGATTTCCAGTACATAATTAATGTTAAATCCAAATGAGCAAAGTGAACCATTACATGGCCTTTCAATCTGTAAAACTGAGCTTGGTTACCTGCTTCTTCCTTACATAAAACATGTAAGATAATATATTGAAGCAGCAATTGTAACCGAACATATAAGTACTTTGTTTCATTGGAGAACTGCCATAATTATATGACAGTTATGCTATAAGTTATTGGTAAGGAGACAGGACAGTGCATAAGATTAATACTTTGTCTTTTCAATCTATTAATCTACCACCTTTGGGACATGATTTTAAATCCACTCCAGACCAAAATGACTGAAAATCATTCCATTCTGACAGCTTTAAAAGATCACAAGTGAAATGTGTTAAGAAGGTCTCAACCTAGCTGATAGTGAACAGGAACAGTCATATCAAGAGGTACCCAGCAACAGGGTTTTCTAGCATTCTCACCACTGACAAGAGCAAAAATGGACAGTTTTATTCCAGCAAGGGATGTTTCTGACTAGACTGGTGTTAAAAGGATTGAGATACATGTTAAAACGATCTGGTGCAGTACTATCTATATATTCATTACTGATAGACATTTTCATGTTAGAATTTGGAAAATGTTTTCTTTTGATACTGGTGATGAAGAGGTAGGTGGACTCAGTGTAATTACAATGCACGTGGCTGTTTATTTTCACTATCTGAAAGGAATAAGAAGAAAGGCAAAACTTTTCAAAGTACTCCATCCTGCAATATTAACATATTATTTTCCATTTTAACTGAATCTATGGTTCATCTCTTCTAACTACATTACATTTTGTTTCAAAATAGGCATTTAAAGTTGCAAAAAAACAAATCCCAACATCTATTAGTGTATTTTTCTAACAAATAGTTTAGTGTAAAGACAAATACTATTTTAGAATTCTTTGCTGCTGGAATCCTCCTAATTAAATAGGTATTTTCTTTATTAGTGGTCAATCTTGCCCTCATTTAATGAAGTATTCCAGATGTTGTATATGAGGACAGAAGACAAAGGAATACAGCTGGACTTTAAAGTGCAACAAAATTAGTTATGGTCAGCCTGGAAAACAAGACTGCATTCTCATGTTACCATTATGGTATTAACACATACAATATTTTCTCTAGAAACTGTCAACTAGTGGTGGCCACACCAGGCAGAAAATCCTATAGCTACCCTTTAATTACTCTTTTCATTAATTTGTTATGCTTGCCACATTCCTTCTAGTTAGCATTAGCCTCTCTTCCCAACACTAACTTACAGCTGTCACTAACATTAAAAAGGTCTGACTTGCATTTTTCTGCCCTATATATAATTTTTGATGTTACCATAATTAATTTTCTTCTCCTACAACTTGTTCACTGTACACACTATGGTTAAGCTATATATAATATACATATTTCATTTATCTTATAAGGATAGATTAAATAATTACATGAAATATTTCTTCATTTCTGTTCAGTGCCAATGGCAGATTAGAAAAACATTCTGGTATTTCCTAAGGGATATGAAATAAGCTGCTATTATTATACACAAGTATAAAATGATCTAAATTTAATTCAGTACTCTCCAGAGCTGACTGAAAAAGGGCATTTGAACAACAGCATATGTTTTTTTCACTAAACACAAGAAAAAATATTGTGAAAATAACAAGTTTCCTTCCAAAGAAACAAAGAAAGGACACATATATGTATTATATATTTGTTACTCTTTTTCAAAACCAGTCAGGGGACACAAAATAACAAGTGCTATTGCCCTCAAACAGACACAACTGGGAAATATCCCATGCTGATGATTTCTGACATGGGTGACAGGATACAATTAATAATGAAAACCCAATAAAAATCAGTGAGTGAAGCCCTGTACCCACTGACATTTTTGCCATTGATTTCAATAGGTTCAGGATTCACCCAATGTCTCCTTGCAGCTCACCAGCATGGATAGCAAAGTTATCCCATTAGGTATCTACTGTTCAGTGGCTCCTCCACCACCAATTTATATATGTATTTTGTGTTTTTCCTGTGGGATGAAGAAAGAGTTGGCGAACCTCAATTTTTCTCCAATAACAAATTTTGAATGAAGCTCCCCTCTAAATTTTTGCTATTTTTTCCTTATTACACTTTGTTAAAAAATTCTTCAACTTTGTTAGTTACATATGAGCTAGTTTATACATTTTCCCTTTGACACTCTAATTTTCTAAAGTTAGAGAAGTTCTGAAAACTTAGAATGGAGAGAGGGAATTGATTTATTGATTTAAGTGCAATAACAAGAAAGAAGGTGAAAAGAGCAGAATTTCTTTTACGTTACTTAAAAATATAAACTAAAAAAGAGATTTCTTTCATTTTAATTCAATTCAAATTTCCCATCAAAATTTTTAAAATGTCATAAAAATGATATTTTCCCATGAGAAATTATTTTAAATTAAACTTAAATTTTAGTGGGAAAAAATCATTAAAAAATGTTGACCACTCTAGAAACAGACCAATAATCATCAAACAACACTTGAGTATTTTACTATACTCATCACCAACATCTATCTGTATATCCTACTAGAAGACTTATCTGGCATTGCATGAGTGGAGGTGGGACTGCACACCCTGACTGCTGGCTTCTCCTTGGATCAGCCTGAAGTGGGGAAGGTGAGCCCTGGCTATTGGTTTCTTCCCAGAGATGGCTGGCTTCCTATTGGGGTGCTTGCTGTCACCCTGTGGTCATTCCACAGTATAACTCCCTCCTACCAGACCCCTCCCTTCCCATTTTATGAGAAACAATCAAATTCCAGGCACATCCCATTATCCTGGCACAACAAAACCCTGACCTTGCTTTAATTTAGGGTGAGAGGAAGCTGCATACCAAATTTGGGACAAGTTCTTGAACAAATGACTCACAGACAGAGGGACAGATAGACACACACACACACATTTCTAAATATGTATAGATTTATGGATATTTGTTTAGGCTTTGAGATTGTGAATTACAGAAGGTATGACAAAGTCAACAGAAATGGACATCTATTGTGAATGAATGAACTTTCTGAATTGGTTAATAAGTAAACAAGCACAAATACAAAGCAAGTCTCTCTCTCACACACACACTCCCTTTCTCTTTCCTCCCCTCCCACAGTGTGCCACACCATACCTGGTTACGTACCAATCCAAAAATGTAAAAAAAAAAATTCCTATGGGACTTCTCATGCACTTGGTGAGATTTTTCAGACTCAGATGCCCCTTGAAGGTAGGAAACTTTATGGTTAATATACAGATGTCCATGTTGAGGAAAAGCCTGTATAAAAATGTATATTCTAAAATAGCAAAATATAACCCATCCAGATCCTCTTGCAGTAGGAAGTTCAGCAAGTAGCCATATTGTCAACAGTGCTGCTCCCCTTCCCATATACATCATCTCTGCCTTACATAAGCTCAGAGAGAACCAGGTATTTTCATTCAGGTATTTAGTTCTTCCAGGGAAGTTGGATAATAATGTTTTCTGCTCCAACTGAAAAAAAAGACATAAAGTTATATGCCACCAAGATAGTGTTGACATGTGTCTCACTGTGTCCCCTATTAGTTTAATGTAAATGCTGGGAAAGAATAAAAAGTCAAGCACCTTGAGACTCTAAAAGGGAGCTCTCAGTGAGGAAGAATAGCTACGTATTGTAACCCTTCAGGTTGTTTAAAGGAATGAGCAAAGCCATCACAGAGCAGTGTAGTCAAACCTGCTAGCTTACGTACAGGAATTTAATAGTTCCTCATGTTGTAGTGTGCAGCTGTTTGCACTAGTCATTGTAAATAACGTATTCAAGAATTTAGCCCTTTTTTTCTCTTTATGAATTGGTCATGAAGAGATCATGGTTACTAATTGACTTGTCATTCGGAGTTCTTCAATGAGTAGTTTTTATTGACATATTTGAGCTACGAGTTGTTCATAGATTGTTTGCAGTGACTATTCAGTCAATTGGTCATTATTCAGTGTTTGCTATTCAAGTATTGTTCTGAGTAGTCACCTAAACAAGTCTTGATCTTATTTCTCCTCCCTATTTGGGTGACCTAACCGTGATAAACTAATCCTGTTTCCATCAGAATTAAATTACTGTTGCGACAAAATATTTGGTTCATTATTAAATAAATCTTGGCTACTCATCTAAAATTTCCCTTCAATTAACATTTATAAAAACTAAATTTTGCTTGTATGAATGTTCATATAAAGTGAATACGATAGGGTGTGGACAGGCCAAATGCAATTCAGTATTCTCAAAAATATTTGTGAATACTTTTCCCCAGTGGTCACTTACCTCTATTCATCTGTGTCAGTTGCATGGGTGATAGCTAATGCAGGCAGGGAAAGTCATTGCCTTCCCTGAACTGCCCACAGTCCCACCACCCATCTCTCCAGCAATTGGAGGGGTGGGGCAGGGCTAAGGCTGTGCCATGGCTGCTTGGCTCTCTGACCACTCAGGAAAGCTGGGTCTGCGGTGCAGCTACTCGACCCTCCAGCTTGCCAGAATGGATCAGGCTATGGCACGGCTGTTCAGGTCTCCAGCTGCCAGGTATGCCAGCCAGCTGTCAAGGGTGGGGATACACCACGTACTGGGTTTGGTGAGACTAAGAGACTCGTGGATGTTAACAGGCTGGAGGCAGTAACTTAGGGAAGGGGCTGGGCCACTGCTATGGGGGCCGAGCTTGGCTCTGAAGAGGGAAGGTTGCCATAGGGGTTGGGCCTCAGAGGGGAAGGGGCAGGGCTGAGGCTTGCCTTCTCCAGCTGGGCATTCACCCACCGCCCATGGTCAAATAGCTGATAAATCTAGCTGATTGCACTAAATCTATTGAGTTTGTCTCTTAGCCAGCCATAAAGACATAATCCATTAGTATGACCAAACCCCTTTTTTGAAAAACTGCTCTTCCTTAAAAAAGGAGGTTTACGCAGTTTTTCGAAAAAGGGTTTTTTTCTGAAAAAAACACGTCCAGACTACTTTCACTTTTGAAAGACCCGCTTTTGAAAAAGCAATTGGAAGAAGATATGCAAATTCCTGCATAATTTGCATATCCTCTTTCACAAATAAACCATAGTCTAGACATGCCTTTAGATGGGAAGTTACCTGGCCAGTCCCTACCAGTGAGAGAGGACACATGACTTCCTAGGACCAGCCACTGCTAAGGCTTAAAGGACAAATGGAGCTATGTACATATGGTTGTCCAGACATTGAGGTGTCCCAGCATTGGAAACACCCTTGATAGCCTACATTTGCACATTTAAAACCATAAAGCATTCCACGCTCCATATATCTAACTTTACACACAAGAATGATACATGCACCAAAATAAGGTATACAAATCCAGTGGATTATGACATGAAGACTGAGAGGTTACATGAGATAATTTGTCCAAAACTCTTCTGAGGTAGGCGTATCTATGTCCACAAGTCCGTTTTCTAAAGAATGTGGCGGGTCCATCATACCCATGATTGTCACAATGTTTGTTAGGTCCTGGACCAACAGCTCAGAAACATCTTTTAGAAGATTTGCCTGGCAGTGTGTGTGAGTCCTTAACTCGATTGTTTGTTTTTTAGAAAATAAAATGAAAATGTACACACTTCATTTAAATCATTGCTCTGGGATGAAGCTGGGGGTGAGGGGTTCCATGTGCAGGTTGCCCTGGGGAGAGAGGACTATCCCATCACTCTCTCACCACAGCAGCTTGGGGACAGGTGAGAAGTGCTCTCCATGGCTGCTGCAACTCTAGGAGGCCCAGCTGAGGGAGGGATGCATGGGTTTGACTGGCTCCTGCACTTCCCAGCCAGAGGGAGGAATGCAGCCAACTGCATTTTCCCCTCACTCCCTGACAAAGAGGAAGAGCCAGCAAAGTTCCCATACAAATGTGGTGCATGGGCGGTTGGTGCAGCTGGGGTTGGTGGAGGCAGAACCCCCAACCCCCCCTACAGCCCCGTCCTGTCTGCTGAGGTCCTGCCCCCACGGGGAGGGGAGGAGGTGGGGCAGCATGCTGAGTACACCCCAGCATCCCCAGAGTACCAGGGAGGGGAAGAGAGGTGAGGGGACATGTGCCCCATCTCCCTGGAGAAGCAGGGGAGGGGAGAAGGCCACACGACGTGGCTCCCAGAGGAGGCCATATGGTTCCAGCCATCCCAGCCCAGAGCATGGGGAGGGCAGGCGCTGGGGCAGCAACACTCCACCCCCAAAATGCCTACAGCAAACATTCTGGGGACGGAGTGTGAGCAGGGCCAGGCTGGTGTTTTGAGATGCCCATGATGTGGAAGGAGCTTTAACCTCTCCCCCCCCACCCCCTTCCTTAAAGAGTGCCTGGGATGTAGAGCTAGGGCAGTCCCAGACAGGGGAGGAGGCTCATCTCCAGCCAGCCCCTTTCACCTGCCTGGTGATTCTGTCTCTTTTCTGTATGGTTTTATGAGAAACAATCCCATTCCAGGTACAGCCTATTTTCCTGGCACAACCAAACCCTGACCTTGCTTTAAGTTATAATAAGAGAAAGCTGCACACTGAATTGGGTGGTCCGACCTCTTACCATTTAGGAGTTCTTGAACAAACAAATAAACAAATTCTCTCAAATATATAGTGGATGGAATGAAGAAACCCTGTCTTCTACCATGCATACAGTTGAATCCAAATTTGATATCACCCCTCAACTTTGTAAAAGTTATTCACCTAAAATGTAACATGCCAGTTCATAGCTAAAATACAGTGCTTAGATGCTTATATACTATTGTGATAAACCTAAATGAATATGAGAGAGAGAGGAAGAGTGAGAGAAGATGGCAGGCCCCTCTGAATAGCCAGGATATTGAGAGTGAAATAGAGTACCAGGATTTGCCCCTTAATTTGTAAAACTATGTTGTAGTTTAACCAATGTTTGTAAAGCATTAACATCATACCAGTCAAACATATTAAATTAAATATGAAATACCAATCCAGAATTTCAATACTGTTTTAGAATGTAAAAGAAACATTTTATATCAATCTATTTCAATAGGCTAAAAATAAATATACAGGCTGGCTATGCATGAAGGCTACCAAAATCCAAATTACTGTATTTAGCTTATAATAAAATAATTCAAATTAATAAAACCATAGGTGATGATAGGCTAGAATTATTCATTACACTAAGCATAGATAATCTTGCCTTTGTATTAAATTCAATTTAAATGCCACCAAACCATGGCTGGTAAATGTCTGATGATCATTTTGGTTTAGATTTAGATTAATAGCGTAAATTTTATATTCTTGCCTTGAGGCAAGGGACAAAGTGATTATATATAAAATATTTATATAAATTCATTTTGCCCCTTGCCTCAAGGTAAGAAAATATACACACACAAATATATATATACACATACATATACATATGCTATGTTGCACTAATGTTTCTAATTATAGCTTATAACATTTGGATGAAATAAAACTTTTGGTTTAAAGTTCTATATGGGGTGGGAAACCTTTTTTGGGGGCGCATACAAGCGAGAAGCAAACCCCCCCCCCCCAAAAAAAAACCCAAACCCTCACTGAAATGACTTTCAAATGAGAAGGAGAAAGACACTCCTCACATTCCCCTACCACACCAGAGTCTAGTTTGGGCCCTAATGCTAGTAGATTTTGTGTGCTCTATTCCAGCCCAGTGGAGGGACATTGAAAGGAGGGGGGCCTGGAGTGCTAGAGCGGGCTCCCCAATGCTGGGGTTGGAGCCCTGAGCTGTGGGGGGCTGGATCCAGGCAAGCCAGGGGTTGCATCTAGCCCCCAGGCCCTACGTTTCCCATCCCTGCCATCTATATTAAAGCCTTATACCTTTTTAAAGAGTCTTTAAAGCACTCTGAAATTAGCATCTTTAAGATTCCTTTTACTTCTAAACTGTTCATACTCTGATATTCTAGAATTCAAGTGTATTCTCAATTTTTCTCCATGGAAGGTTTTATTATCTAACACAGGTGTTTTCAAACTCTTGGTCATGGACTGTAAGGGCAAGTCGCTAAGTGGTTATGAAATGCTTTGTTTACCTGCACCTCCACAGGTATGGGTGATCACAGCTCCTGTTTGCTGCGGATCACTGCTCCCAGCCAATGGGAGCTGTGAAAAGCAATGCAGACCGGGACATTGCTTCCTTCAACTCCCATTGGCTGCAAACAATGTTCTATGGCCAATGGGAGCTGTAATCACCTGTACCTGCAAAGGTGCCAAGTAAACAAAGTGTCTTGCAGACAGTTAGCAGCTTGTACTTACAAAAAATGGGCAGCCCAGAGTTTGTGAAAGCTAACAATTAAAGATGGGGAATACTTATTTCCAATGGTCCAGGACAGTCACTGAACAATGACATGAAACTAAAAATAGCAATGCCTAAAAATAAATAAAACCCCCTTATTCTCCTAGCCTTACTTATAGCATTCCTATTAAAAGGAAATATTGAATTTCTACATTAAAATAATTTTTGACAGAAAGGACAACGAGACAATGGAATGACATTTCAGTCAGACAATAAGTGCATAAATGCTGTCCGAATTGATTTCTCAAATTAGGAATGAAATTCTGCACTATATTACACCTGTGCAACCCTACCAAATCCAGTGATGCATTTGTCCCTAGGACTTCAGGGAAAATTAAAGCTATTTTTATGAGGGCCTGATGTATCACCACATTATTCCAGTTTCACCCTGTTGTGAAGTAATGGAATGGTGGATCAGGGCCTGCACATTTAAATCTTATTTGCTACTTTCACATTAATATATGTTAGCAAAGTATTCAGGCTTAGTAATTCACAGTCTTCTCAATTCTTTGGAAAGGGTTTCAGACAATCTGTGTCAAGGAATAGCTGATATAACCTTATCAGCCAAATAGTCAGAAAGCTTGTAATGCCAAAAGAATAGAAAAGAGTTGGCTTGGCCTCATATGTTTTCAAAGATTGACAAGATACACCATGTTATGAACAATCTTCTAACTGAAGATTCTGCACAAGTAATTACAATCTCCCAATAGGAGTTCCAAGGTTTTCTTGAGGAATAAGGTTCTCGGATACCAATACACTTGACAGAATTCTCAGCACCGTAGCATCATGAAGAAAAGAAACATCAAATTAGGACTGGATAGTGGCCAAGCTGGCATATCCAGAGGTATCCCGGAAAAGCTCTGCTGCATCCAAAGAACGCGTCTGCTTTTCCGAAAAAAAAAAAATCAGAAAAGCAGACACTTTTTTCAGCATCCCTGTAAACTTTGTTTTACGAGGAAGAAGGGATGTTCTGAAAGAGGGTTTTTTTCCAACATTTGGCCCCGTGTAGACGGGCCAAATATTGGAAAAGCCTCTTTCAGAAGAAAAGCAGAAAAAGATACTCAAATTGCAATTTGAAATTTGCATATCTTTTTCCAACTTTTCTTTGTAGTGTAGACATAGTGTCTTTTCAAGAAAAGCACTTAAATATCTGCTTACCAATTAAGCATATGCTTAAGTCCTATTGAAGCCAATGGGACTTAGACACAGGTTTATATTCCTGAATAAAGATAGACTGATGCACAATCCCATGATGACAGCTGCTCTTGTGCATTTGTAGCATGTAGTGGCCATTTTCTTTGTGGTGTAAATCAGCACAGCTTTGCTGAAGTCAGGTGAGTTATGCTGATTTACATAATCTGAGGATCTGGCCTCTGAATAGGTGTTTGTGATTTGATATTTTATCAGTTTCTTTCACAGCAATAGGCTTCTAGTTCCTGCACTCAACAATTATTTTTAATACATTCTGTGGATATAGTAAGAGAATTTTAATTTTTAGTGCAATAAGTTTGCTATCACCATTGAAGAAGATAAGAGTGCCACACTGACTATAGTAACCTTACCTTTGACAAAGAGCTCTTAATTTTCCAAAAATATTATATATGAACATATTTGCAAACAGTTTTCCAGGTATGAAGCAAAATATATCTGATCCATCAATTGTATATATAATTAGCATTTTAATTATGCATTCCTCTTCAGTCCATTTGACTGCTGCAATTTAAAATGCTTTTTAAGAAAAAAGACCCATAAGAGAAGGCACAGTTGACAAAACAAAGAATTAGTTTGAAACGATTAATGAAATCTCTGGAAATTTCAATGTGTACTATATGAATTAAAACATGTCAGGATTTAAGCCTATAAGTCACAGAACCTATCTTGGATTCAGATTCTAGTTAAGGAATAAAATTATGAAAGTATAATTATGTTGCAGAATTATGCTCAACACAAGTGAAAGTTACTGAGGATTGAATTGCTTGTCTTTCTCCACTTTGTCCTCAGCCAAGTGGCAGGAAACAGCTGGCCAGAATTTCTGAGTGCCTTTAATGAAGTCAATACTTAGTTGTGAGGATCTACTGATTAAATGAAATAAGACTAATATTCCTGTGTGGATTTGCTAAAAGATGATTGCACCGAAAGGAAGGCAACTCCAAGTGAGTAAGTGAGTCACATGACTTATCTGGAGTGAAAATGTATTCAATTTATGAAAATATTCTTTGGGGAGTCTATTTATTATTAATTATTATTCTTATATTATTTAAATACATCAAATTCAGCGATACAACCTAGTTCATTTATTTTGGGTATCTTGCCTCAATAAAATCTGAACAAATAAACTGCAGGCTGAAAGTATTCATTCTGGAATAATAATCTTTCTAACGTTCTAACAAAATGAACTCTAAAGTCCAGAGTCACTCCAGAGCAGCACCAAGTTAAAGGAAAAACTTAAAACAGCATATAATAAATGGTAAAATTGCCACCAGCCATATTCAGTTTAATATGTGTAAAGATCTGTATTGGTGTTGACAGCTTACCACAAAAAATCTGCAACATGACACTGGATATTTTGCATTTGTTTGTGCCTTACAAGGAGGAAAATAAACTTTGCTTCTGTCTCATTATCATGTCTGATGGTATTATTTGGTTTCTTTCCTAGACTAGTTTACTAAGAAATGTCAACTTTTTTAATAATCTTATTTCCAGTTAGAGATGATCCTATTCAGATCATAGAATAATAGAATAATAGAACTGGAAGGGACCTTGAGAGGTCACCAAGTCTAGACCCCTGCAAAACCTTCATGGCAAAACAAAGGACAATCTAGATGAGCCCTGATAGAAGTCTGTCTAACCTGCTGTTAAATGTCTCCAGGGATAGAGATTCCACAATCTTCCTAGGCAATTTATTCCAGTGATAAACCTCCCTGACAGTTAGGAAGTTTTTCCTATTGCCCAACCTAAACCTCCCTTGATGCAATTTAAGCTCATTGCTTCTTGTTCAATCATCAGAGGTTATGAAGAATAATTTTTCTCTCTCTTCCTTGTAACACCTGCTTAGGTATTTGAACCTCAGTCTTCTCTTTTCCAATTTTTTTCATATTTATATTGGAGATGGCTGTACTCCATGAAGTTACTGCCTCTGACCAAATGAGCAAATTACATGTGTCTTTTCCTGCAGAAAGAAAGAAAAAGCAGATTGAGCTGAAGCAACTAATTGTGGGGGACTACTTTCTATGCATTAACGGTATTACAGAGATGATATTTGTGAGGGAATTGGGTCCATTAGTTATAGCAGAGAATTGAAAAACAGGACTCCTGTGTTCCATCCTAACTTTACTTTGACCTTAGACAAGTCATTCAATGGCTCTGTACTTGTATTAACTTATTTGATATTAGTTATAACAAAACTTACCTGATGCTGTGCTGAAAAATCTAATAAATTGAAATTTAAGTGTCTTGTGATCCTAGGGTTAAAGCCACGGTAAAAATATATATTTATTAATAATAATAATAATAATTAATATTATTATTAATTAATGACTTTAATTAAATCTATGTATGCAACTTCTCTTTTTCTGAGCAGTGAAATGTGTCATGAGGATGTGGGATGAGGCACTTTAGACAGAAATAATTTTACAGGCTAGATCATCCAATCAAGCATCAGAAACACTGCCATGTGATTTAGATGATCAGTCAAATGGTTCATATAACAAATTCATAATCTCAAATAATCTATTGAAAGCTCACTTCAAGTGGTTTACATATAATCTATATATGAAATAGGCTCAAAAGTGATTCATCAAATAATTTCAAATAATTAACAAAATCATAAAATTTTTATCTGTTCTTGGACAATTTATGAAAAGATGAAAGAGCTAAATAGGTTGAATAAACTGTTTATAATGAATAGGTCAAAGAATTGTAGTTATTATAGCATTAGCTGACTGACCTTCTATAATAAAGAGAGGATTTATGAGAATCCACAGTATAAGTACCTAATTTCTGCCTTCACTTAGGACTAGATCCAAAATTCTATTGCAGTCAAATGGAAGCTTTCCATTTACTTCAAAGGGCTTTTGATGAGTCCTTTAAATATGGGGAACCCAAATGACTTTAATCAGATTACAGACGTCTCAGTAAGGATAGAATATGAGCCTAGATAATAAACAGTTCCTCCAAACTGAAATTTCATGTTATGCTCTTAGCCTTCATATGGCTTTGATTGATTAATTGATTTGGGGTAGGAAGAAAGACTCCAATTCTGCCATGAGATGGACAGATATAAATAATTCTTACCAACATATTGGTGCAATACAGTTAATTTAAGTCAACTTTTTTTCCTATCAGTGCAAGAAATTGAACCTTTGTCCTTTTTTAACTTTTTTTTTCTTTTCCGTTCCTTAAAGGTCCCAGGATTTTGTTCCTTAATAATGCCAAGCACAGTTGGCTTCTGGTTCATGACCAGTGCTCTTACTCACCAAAAACAAATAACAAAAATAACATTTTGAAAGGCAAGTAATTTTATACAGTGAAATATCCAAAAAATACAATGGTTCCAGAGATGGCTATAGTGTATCCAAAGAATTATGGGGGAGATTTTAAATGATACAAAATGTGAGTCAGTCACCCAGCTCCCATTCACTTTCATTTCTGACATTAAAAATCTCCCACTTGAATTTTGTAAATATGAAGTCTATGGATTCACAATATTCAGTTTTACCAGGTAAGCCATTGTGGTACATGCTGTTGATGCACATTAAAGAGAATATGTAAAAAGGTATAGACATTTAAGCAGCAGATTATAATGACTGCTAATGATGACACATTAAGATCTATCACTTTAATAATTTACTGTTAGAATTCCTAATCACACTTACAAGGGTACTGAAGATATTGGTACAGTCTCTATTGTGAATTTCCATCCTTAGTTTTCTTTTGTTGGTGGTGGTGGTTTTTAATCAAACAACTTAAAAACACTATTAGCTCACAGAAAAACCTGGAGGCAGGTTCTATGTGGGTTCAGGCACAGCTGCCCAGTGTAGCATGTCTCTACACCTGCAGCTGCTGTGGCTTGTATCCTGAGGAGGAAAGAGATCCTCAATGGTCTGTGGCTACAGAGCTGCACCATATCCAGCCAGCTTCATCTTCTCACCTCGAAACAAAATCCAAGACTCTTCTCTCTTACTGTTCCTGCCCTGCATACCTCCATTCACTTATGCAGGGTTGGGTAGCCAAGAAGCAACATAACACCTTTGCCAGCTGGTTTCGATTCACAGGGCTTGGACTAAAGGTTTCTAGAGCTCAGCCTCCAGCCCAGGCTTGAATGGCTGCACCACAATTGAACAGTTTCTTAGCCTGGGCCCCCTGAGCCTGAGTCACCTGGCACCATGGGTTTTTAATTTCCCTGGCTGCAAAACAGCCATCTTACAGCCGGATCAGGAATCTCAGTCAGGTGGAACAGGAGGACTAGTAAAGCTCCTATAAAGTTCCAGCTGCTGCACCAACTGTTAAAGAGGGGTCTCTCTGAGTCCACAATACTTGGCCTTCTCAAGATCAATAAGGCCAGCATCAAGCACCTCCATGGAAGCAAGAGCCCTATAAGGAACTCTGAATTTGGGCCATAATGTTATAGGAAAAGTTAAGTTTTCTGTTCTAAATTTGACTTACCCGTTTTCCCATTTGTTTCCTATTTCCATATAACTCTTTAACATTAAATTTTTTTTTAAAGCTTAGCCCAATAAATTAAAATGTCTAAGGCATGTGGCAAATGACAAAGGGGGGGGGGGAAGAATGATTTTAAAACAAGCAAAATATGAATCTAAAGTCACAAGAGTTGGCAGAGTCAGATGAACACCTCAAATAATTTTAACCTATTTTATGAAAATAGCAAAATGCCCACTTGATGGTGTCCTTCGGGGACAAATAAAAGTTGCTTTCAGTTCTGTGTCTGAATTGCCCTAGTTTCATAGCTGTTATACCACACCCTCAAATTGTTGGTCAGTGTTGATTACAATTTCCGTAATAGACATTTAACATGATATACGTTTCTTGCAAGTCATTAAACCTTTTGGAATAATGTTAGGCAAATAATTGCTGTAGGTGTGTCAGAGCAATTCCTATTAACTTCAGTGGGAAGGATCTGGTGGGGCATATATCTGCAAGGCCAGCTGACCTCTGTATAGAAAGAGCAATGATTTTTATGTTATGTTTATCAAAATGCATAGCTTCAAAGTGAGAAACCTTTAAAATTTCCAAAATAAGATTTGTTATGAATGTGTTTGTTACATTCTACACATTTTTGGATGGAATCACATGCCAAATATTTGTTACTTAATATATGTTGTAACATCTCTCACCTCTT
The DNA here is from genome assembly GCA_032595735.1 of Pelochelys cantorii. NCBI lineage: Eukaryota > Metazoa > Chordata > Testudines > Trionychidae > Pelochelys > Pelochelys cantorii. The sequence goes on from CM064327.1 coordinate 143,790,895, forward strand.
CTGTAAAGAAAATTCCACCCTGAATTAGATCTCTGTAATGATGGAAAAGTAATATATGAGGCATTTAATGTTTTGTTATCCTTCCTGTTTTTAATTTATGCAGAATAAACATTGATTAACTGATCAACTAGCTAGAGCTATTTTCCACTTAGGAAGGCATCAAAATAAGAAAGTCCCAATCCTACCAACGCTTACACAAGCAAGTAGCTTTTAAACATGTAAATACTTCCAATGATTTCATTAGAACTATTCACCTGCATACATTTAAGCTTTCTGTGTGGTCTCACATAGAATTATAGATGTGTAGGACTGGAAGAAACCTTGGGAGGTCATCTAGTTCAGTCCCCTGCACTCAAGGCAGAGCTATGTAATAATTAAACCTTTCCTGTAAATTGCTTGCCTTTGTATCTGTATTGCAGTGGCACCTAGTGCATACATGGAGCCCATATAAAGTCAATTAGTTATATTGTAGCAGCAGCATGTTTCTAGACACTGTTCAAACACACAGAAAATGTGCCCATGTGTCCCAATCCTCCAAACATGCATGCATGTGATTAACTTTTCCAATTCAAGCAATCACATTGACTTAAATATGTCTTCACTTATGAGTATTACTTATGTGTGTAATTGTTCATAGGACTGCCCCCCAAAAAAGAAAAGATAACCAAAAGGATTGCAATATGAAAATAGTCAGGATGTTGGCTGGCAAACACTTTGTTAGTTCTCTCCTTTTTGTTTCTTTTTGTTTGTCCGTGTTTATGTGTGTGTGCATGTGTACGTGCTTGCACAGCTATACATATAGGCTGTGTCTAGACTGGCGTGATCTTGTGCCAGAGCTATGCAAATGAGGCTCAGCATGGAATATCGCCGAGCCTCATTTGCATAACTAATGAGCCGCCATTTTGCGGAAGAGGCTCTTGCGCAAGACGGAGCTGTCTACACTGCCCCTTCTTGTGCAAGAAAAACCCTCTTGCGCAAAGCCGTTATGCCTGAAAATAATCAGCATAACGGCTTTGCGCAAGAGGGTTTTTCTTGCACAAGAAGGGGCAGTGTAGACAGCTCCGTCTTGCGCAAGAGCCTCTTCCGCAAAATGGCGGCTCATTAGTTATGCAAATGAGGCTTGGTGATATTCCACGCTGAGCCTTATTTGCATAGCTCTGGCACAAGATCGCGCCAGTCTAGACACAGCCATATTGTATGGAATACTCATGTGCATGCACACATACATACCCACATTAAAAAAACCAAAAGTTGCAAAATCAAACACTTAAAAATTAGAAAATACTGTATTTATAGTTACCTGTGCAACTATAGAACAATTAAATCATTCCCTGAGCAGCAACCATCCTGTGCACCACATGAGGTACAGGTCCTGTGGCAAAATTAGTATGTGTATAGTATTAGTATAATTATTTAATTATAAGGCATTAATGCATATGTGCAAATGAGCCAAATTAGGGTTTCACTGGCAACCTATATCCTGGCATCTCCTTAAAATTATGAATGCTTGACTTTGCAACCATATCATTCTTTTAGTACAGGTTTATGTGTGTAATTTTCTAAAGCGGTTTTGTTTGTTTTGTTCTGATTAAAACAAACTTTTAAAAGAGAAATTCCATCATGTGAAATCATACTGATGCCCACTTGATAGAACCTTTGTACCCACAGCCTAAACATCCTCCCACCCAGTAATAGGCTGTTATCCTCTATGTAGACAATCCATTTGAGGGGGATGAAACAATCACCTTGCCAGTGAATTTCACAGCAATTTGCTAGATAGCAGAGAAATGATGGAAATCAGAAATCTTTGGTTCTATTCCAGAATTTGGATGGGAGTGTTGGGTCATGGTTACAGATCTTTCTCCTACTCCTTCTATCTGTAGCCTTGCCAACCTGTCCCCTTCTTTTCATGGCCCCTGCTTGTATTCCTCAGCTACTCCAATCTCTCAGACAGTCCCTTATCTTCCTATATGCCTCTCCTTCTAAGCCTGTCCCTGGCCCCTCTGATCTTCATCACATCCCAGACCTGCCCCTACTCCACTCACCTCCTCACCTCTCTGGATTCAAGTCCATTTGATTTTTCCTTCTCCAGCCTCCCTGGCTGTCAGCTGTAGAACAATAAGAGCCCAGGGAAGATAGCCTACCTGCTCTCAATTCCAATGCCACAGTGCCTGCTTGGAGGAACAAATTTAGTGAAAGGCGAGCTCATTCCCTGCTGCCTTCACCTAATGTGTACTCCATGCCTATGGAATCTTCTACTCTGCAAATGTCTACTGATTATGTGCAAATGACAATTTTCAGATGCTTTATAACTCAGCTAATTGAGGGTGAATTTTCAAGGGGACAGTAAAAAGGCCCCTCTCTGATTCAGGACAACCACTCTCCTAAATTTCATGTCTTTGGCCCAAAGAACGTTGCTCTGTGAAAGTCTATAAGAATGTTTAACACTGGAAAACAATGTACATATTTCCCTAAATGTATTTTTTGAAATGACCTGCTTGTGCTGAAAATTTCTTTTAAAAAAAACCCCAAACTAGTGTTCAGTGGGGAACCAACCGTGGAAAATTTTAGCCCAAACAATTTCAGTTTGGCAACTGAAATATAAGCAACTGAAAACAGAGTCTTACGCAAGGGTCATTTCTGGCTCCACCTCTTATACGTATGTACTCTTTCCTTGCTAATGCATATTTTTCCACATTTACTGCTTTTAGCCTTATCGATTTAAATGTTTAAATTTAATGTAATTAATTAATTAATTGAAATTTTAAAATGATTTTTCCCCCACTTTTTCCCTTCCTTCTCTCCCCCCCATCATCCTATATTATTTATTTTGGAACTGGACCTTTAATACTCCAGTCATCTGAAGAAGTGGATTGTGCCCACAAAAGCTCATGATACCATCTACATGTTTTGTTAGTCTTTAAGGTGCTGCTAGACTATTGGTTGTTTTTTAAGTTTTTCCAATTTAAATGTGTAGTTCATAACCATTTGGCCTTTAATTTTCTGTTCAGTTAGAGCTGTATCCAGGTTTTTATTTCAAGATTTAGTTAAATTATTCCTCCATCTTCTCACTTACATTATGGATCTTTCTGCATAAATGTATATATGTTTTTACCTGTTTACAGGTTTCTAAAAAGCTGTTTGTCCCCATTTAAAGATTTACGATTTTCTGTTTTTAACTTTACTTTTACATAAATCACATTAGCATGTAGAAAATATATTTATAGATCATGTGCATACACCGTTAAGCTCAGTGGGCCAAATTAGCATTTGTGAACCCTCAGACTTATAAAACTGTGTGTGGAATTGGGCCCTAGGTATCAAACATAAATTTCCAGACAAGTATCAAATATAAGTGAGATTTGTATCTATTCCTAAGGTAAAAAATGAATTTAACAGAATCTGCAGTTCTCTCTATTCCTTCACAGGGTCATCATCTTGGATTTTAGAAGGTCATTTTTGCTGCTTCTATTGAAGTCCCAATATATGAAATTATTCCCCACAGCAGTGTTTGACTTAATGATAATTTAAGTGAGAAAACTGATTTAAGATCTTTTGCTTAAATTACCATGAAGTCTATCCCTTCCCCTAATATATGGCAATGAACTCTGAATATTTGGATGCTTTATTGTTAGCTTTTTAACATATGAGAGTTTGGTTTCCCATCAAGGGATTAAGGTTGGGCAACTCCTACTAATTATAATGAAAGCCACGTGCATAATTTTTTGCACATTGATGGAAAACTATTCCTCCTCCGACCCCCATTTTTAATCTATTCTATCTTTAAGATTTATCTACATAGTTAAATAGAGAAAGTAATTTATTTTTTATCATTGATCTTTCTGTGTGTATGATGTGTGGATAATATATAAATAATAGAAATGTTAACCCCATATAACAAAAGCTGTATTGTATTTTTTGGCTATGTCTACTCTTTGCATCTCTTGATGTGGCACGTAGGATACATGCCGCAGTGAGAAGCAGGCTGAGTTCACACTGTGGTGTGTAGCGACATGTCAGTGAAAGGCTCTGGTAGGGGGAAAGCAAAAAGAAATGCTCAGCAATGGGGACCTGTCATAGTCTTTCCCCCACTGTCTCCTCTGTCACAATCTTTCCCCTACTGGAGCCTTTCTCTGTGGCAGGGAAAGTCTCTGGCAGGTCTCTATGATGGGTGAAGGCTTCCATAGTGGGGAAAGGCCCCAGCAGTGGAGAAGCATGTGGTGATCACAGTGTGGAAGTTGGCTACATCAGACAGCTTTTGCTCTGTCACCAATCATTTCAGAGTGGGAAAGTTGACCGTTGGACTCGTCAAAATGGAACTGTGCAGGGCCATCAATCACACCCTGTACGAAATACTGTGACTCTGGGCAACTTGCTTGAAATTGTAGAAGGCTTTGTACGGACGGGCTTCCCAAACTGCAGAGGCGCAATAGATGGCATGCACATTCTAATTCTGGCACCAGACCACTTCGTCTCTGAGTACATTAACTGCAAGGAGTATTTATTTCTCCATGTCTCTGCAGGTGCTTGTGGATCCCCAGGGGCATTTCACAGACATGAATGTAGGCTGATCTGGAAAGGTGCATGTCATACACATCTTTCAGAACACTGGCCTGTTCGAGAAGCTGCAGGCGGGGACTTTCTTCCCAGACCAGAAGATCACTGTGGGGGAAGTGGAAATGCCTATTGTGATCCTGGAACCCTGCCTACCCCTTAATGCCGAGGCTCATGAAACCATACATGGGGAGCCTTGACAGCAGCAAGGAGTGATTCAGTAGCAGGCTGAGAACGTATAGAATGAATGGGAGTGTGCTTTTGGCCATTCGAAGGCCCACTGGTGACATTTGTATGAGAAGCTAAAGACTTAACCAATGGCAGCATCCCTATGGTTATCACCGCATGCTTTGCCCTCCATAATATTTGCAAAGGGAAGAATGAAAGCTTCACTCAGGGCTGGAACGCTGAGGCACAGCACCTGGAAGCTAAGTTTGAATGGCCCGTGATCAGGACTACTAGAACAGCACAGACCAGAGCCGCAAAGATCAGAGATGCCTTGAGGCAGCAATTTGAAACTGAAAGTCAGTAAAACTTGTTGCTGTGCATAGGAGTGCAGTGGCTGCATTACTAGGGGGTTACTCTCATTGGTCCATGTGCTGCACTTAGTTCTATAGTGACTGTAGCTTTGCTGAAGTGTGCTTGCTTTCATGTATGGAATAAAGACTGCTTTGAAACATATGAATTTCATTTATTAAACACAGTAAACGTAGGACACCTGTGAAGCATGACACAAACATCTGCACAGTGGGAGACATGGAGGGAAGAGGCTTGGGGGAGCCAGGAGGCGAAATTTGGCCTGAGAACTTCATAGGTTTGAATATGTCTAAGGTTCATATGCAGCCTGTCTGTCTGATGCCTGTGCAAGGCAGCAGTTCACCAGGGCTAAGCTGCATACAGATGGGCGCTGAGTGCATCAGGAACTTGCAGGAGTCTGTATGGGTGGAGTTGGGTGGGCAGGTGTAAAATGCAGCAGGTGGTGCTAGGAGACAGGATGGTGCCCAGATTGTCTGCCAGCAATGGGGAGTGTACTGAAAAAAAGTTGTGGAACACCAGCAGCAGTGGGAGGGCAGTTGTGCAGCTATTTCATGTGCAGTGCTAGCAGCACCTCCAGCACGTCCTCTTGCAACTCCATAATGTTTAGGAGCTGCTGTGTGCTCTCCTGACACTCCCTCTCTCAACTACTGCAATTTTTTGTGTTTAGCATCAGGGAAGATCAGGATATCTCGCAAGAACTGGGGTGCTTCTATGCCTTTCTTGGATGCTCTGCAGGAGTTAGAACTTCCTGAGACTGGCATTCTGAGGCCAGCTTTATCAAGGCCAAAACTGCAATATGTTACAGAAGGTCCATTAGACACTAGATACAGCGCTGCCCCCAACCCCTTTGAAACATTTGCACTGTCCACATACCTAGCATTGCCTGACTATCTTGAAGTGAGCATACATAACAAACAAGAACTCCATAATGAAGGGGTGGGAAACCTCTTCTGGATCAGGGGCTGCTGACCCACAGAAAAAAAAAGTCAGGGACCACATACATGTGAGAAGTAAAGTGAGAAGCCCCTGAAAAAGAGAAGGAGACAGACACATCTCACATTCCCCTTGTCCACCAGAGCCTAGGAGAGCCCAGGCTAGTATATTCTGTGTGCTCCCGCCCTATGGGTGGGTGGCAGGTGGGCTAGAACACCAGCACAGGCTCCCTAATGTGGGGGGGAAGGGATCCCTGAGCCTCGGAGGCCAAATCCAGGCAAGCCGGAGGCTGCATCCGGCTCCCAGGCCTAAGGTTCCCCACCCCTGTATAATGGTAAGTTCACCACTAGGGCACCAAGGGAAATCCTAGGTGCAGCGTGGTGGGGAAAGGGCCAGGAAAACCATTGCTGTGGTGGTTTGGGTGGGGATATCCCTTGGTGTAGCTGGTCAGGGGTAAGGGTAAGGGAAACCCCTGCCGCAGACTTGCAGGGAAATCCCTTGGTACAGTTAGGCAGGGATTCTAATTCTTGCCGAGATACTGGGGTCTTCATTCGTGCATGGCTAGACTGTGCTCTGGGCAGATGTAAACGGGGGAGAGCACGGCTGGTGAAGGCGAAAGTCAGTACTGGCCATTGATTACCACAGGCTGTGTTCACCCTGGAAGACCTTTCGCTGCTTAGGGTGAGCAGGGAAGCAAAGGATGGTCATTTACTTGACTGTGGGTTCTGTCTGGGCTTGCACAGCGATATGCTCTCTCTCCCTCCGCTGGCAGCACAGTGGCAAAGGAATATCAGCCTTCAGAGGTCAAATATCATGTTTGCTTTTCTAATTAATCTGAGGAGAAAGGTGGCACAGAAGCTGCATGAGCTTTTGATGAGGTCTGTGAGGCAGATTACCAAGACGTAAGAGATTGCATCAATGGTCTTTCGTCATCTGACTGACCCTCTTCTGGTAGCAATATCACACAGAACCAAGCCTCCTTTCTGTCACCCTCCACTCCTGGCAAGTTGCTTAAGTGCTTCTCAACCCACTTACCAGTCACATCATCCTCAGCCTCCGAGGACTGCAAGTGGCTTGCTTCTTCAGGGGTACAAAACAGTTCCTGCATGCCTCCTTGGATACTGAATCCTCCTCTAGCTCTGGGTCCCTCTCCCCCTCAGCACACTTGGCCACAGCTTCCTCCTCCTGTCTCAGTCCACTGCCAAATGCTCCCAGGTATCCTCAGGGGTCTTTGGAGTGCAGGTAAGGTCATCGCCAAGTATATCATCCAGCTCTTTGTAGGACCTGAAGGTCATGGGTGCAGAATGAGAATGGTCGTTTTCTTCCTGCACATTGTGGCAGGGATTTCACATCTCTCTCACTTTGACCCTGCACTGCAGTGCATCCCAGTCATGGCCCCTTTTGGTCATGCACCGAAAGATGTGCCTGTAGATATAGTGATTCCTATGACTGGACTGCAGATGAGACTGGACTTCCTCCTCTCCCAAATGCTGATGAGGTCTAGCACCTTGGCCTGAAGGGGATCACCTGGTGCATGGAGCAGGCATAGATAGCTGGAGAGATGTGCTGTGAACATACCACATGTCACCAAGCACACAGGAAAGCTAATTTCAAAAAAAAAAAAGGCAAGGGCAGGTCTGAGGGTTGGTCACCTGGTTGGTCATCTGACAGCAGGGCAGTAGAGTTCAAGCAGATGACCAGAGAGGCAAGAACAGGCATTGTGGGAAGAGTGCTGGATGCTAGTAAGGATGCAATACTCCACCACAGTGTCCACACTATTACCCCAGCGTGCTATCTAGAGCACAACAAACTCTACGCTTCTAGCAGAGGAGGTTTACCTAGAGTGCACTAACTGTGAAACTAGTGCACATTAAGTGCCATGCCAGTGTGGACACCACAAAATTTACCATACCGGGGGCTGATTTCCTGCACAGTAACTTGCCAGTATAGACTTGGCCTCATAAACAAGCAAAGGAAATGTGGTCTAGATGAAATTACAGTGAAATCTGTGTACTGGTTGAGAGACTGTACTCAGAGTAGTTATCAATGATTCAATATCAAACTGGGAAGTTATATCTAATAGGGTCCCACAAGGGGCAGTTTTGGGTCTGATATTATAAATATTTTTATTAATTACATGGATAATGTAGTAGAGAGTATGTTTATAATACCTGCAGGTGACCCAAGTGGAAAGGGGTTGCAAGCACTTTGGATGACAGGATTAGAATTCAAAATGACCTTGACAAATTGGAGACAGGGTCTAAAAATCAACAAAATTAAATATATTAAAGACAAGTGCAAAGTACACACAAGGAAAAATCAAATGCATAATGACAAAAAGGGGAATAACTGGCAAGGTAGAAGTACTGCTGGAAAACATCTGTGGGTTATCATATATCACAAATGGAATGGGTCAGCATTGCAATGCATTTGTGAAAAATTTGAATATAATTTGTGGGTGAATTAGCAGGAGTGTTGTATGTAAAACAAAGGATGTAAGTATCCTTCTCTTCTTGGCACTAGTGAGGCCTCATCTAGAGTACTGTGTCGAATTCTGGGCACCACACTGTCAGAAAGATATGGACAAATCAGAGAAAGTACAGCAGAGAGTTACAAAAATTATTTTAGAGTTTAAAAAAGGTTAAAGGAAAGGATAAAATGGTAATGTTTAGTCTTCACAGAAGAAGACTGATAACAGTCTTCAAATATGTTAAGGGCTGTAATAAAAAGGACAGTGGTAGATTGTAGATAGGGACCTCCTTACCCATATGCACAATAAACAACTGTGTAGGGCACCTGAACATCTGGGTACCACTAGGTCTTAATGTCAACCCACCCACCTCTTCCCATCCTGTTCTGTGGTTGCTACAGCCTGGTGAGTCTCCATCCAGAAGGGATCTAATTAACTTAAAGTGAAAAAGTCTTCCAGCCGCCTATTAGCAGAACACTGAAACTGTGACAGAGCCATTCAAGTGGCAATAAAGCCATGTAACAGGTATATACTGTCAGTTTCGGAATGTACTGTGTTAGTCTACAGAACCTTAGTTTAAAAATTTGCTTTAAAAATATTTCATTAGCATGTTGCTGAAAATTATAAAATTACATCTCTAAAAAATCATGCCCTGCCATGCTGCCATAGGGAATAGGAACACTAGTTTAATAGTACTGCACAGGGCCTAAGTACAGCCCTGAAAGTAGTTCATGAAAACAAGGTATAACAAGAAGTAATGGGCTTAACTATAGCAAGGGAGATTTAGGCTACATATTAGGGCAAAGATATCTAACTATAAGAGCAGATAAACTCTGGAAAAGGCTTCCAGGGGAAGTTGTAGACCAGTGTTTCTTAAACTTTTTAAGACCGAGGAACACCAAACAATAATTTTTTTTATGAGGAACACCAAGGATTTTTTGTTGGGAAAAAAAAAAGGTCGCTTGTCCCTTTAAGGGCGGCCATTTTGAACTCTGTTGGTCTCCGCAGCACACCTCCGACTGCCTCCTGGCACATCGGTGTGCCGCGGAACACAGTTTAAGAAAAACTGTTGTAGAATTTGTTTCACTGGAGGGTTTTAAAAAGAAGGTTGGACAAACACCCATTAGGTTTACGTTGTTCTGTCAAAGCCCAGGGGACTGAACTTGATGATGTCTCAAAATCCCTTCTAGCCCAATGATTTTGTGATTGATTCTATAACTCAGGTGAGTAACTGTTTGCAGCATTGAGCTACATTTGTGTGTATGCCATAGGAAGAGCTGATAGCAACTCCTATATTTAGGTTAACTATCACTTTCCATCAGTAGAGGGGACAGCTTCTCAGTTAAATGGTGCATTCCATGTGGCCACCTCAGGGCCAGTTCCAGTTACTCAGAGTGGGGGGAGAGTCACTCTGACATGATCATGCAGTGATGTGAATGGAAGAGGCATCACATGATGTGGGGCCGAAGTTATGGAGCCTGGGTGCTTTTGCATCATTGGTTTCATTATTTCTTTGGGTACAGTTGTACCCATGAACACCTGCTAACGCTGCCCCTGCTTTCCATTTTAAATTACATCTGCTTCTCTTTTAAAAAAAAGTTTTAACACCATTTAATGAAGAAGGCCTTTAAAATTCAGCATGGAGAAAGCCCTCCAAAAAGGGACCTGGGAGTCATTGTGGGATGTATTAACTGTACTGGTGTAAGCAAGACAAGAGAAGTATTTTTTCCAATCTTTTCTTCATTGATTAGGCCTCCTCCAATGGAGTATTGTGTTCAGTTCTGGGTAACACATTTCAGGGAAGATAAAGAAAAACTGGAGAAAGTTCAGATAAGAGCAACAAACATGATTAAGTGTTTAGATAATATGACCAGATATAATATTGCCTGTTCAACTTTATTTCTGCCCCCTTGTGCATACGCACTATGACATAGCCTTTGGCTATGCCTAGACTACAGGCTTCTTTCAGAAGAAGCTTTTCCAGAAGAGATCTTCCAAAAAAACTTCTTCCGAAAGAGAGCACACACAAAAGCGATCTGTTTTTTCGAAAGATAGTGCCCACACTGAATGGATGCTATCTCTCATTTAAGCTGTGATTCCTATGGATGGAGTGGCCACCAGGGCACCTTTGCTTTTTCCTCTTTCCTCTTCTTTTGAAAGAACTCCTTCTTCCCCATCCACACACGTCTTTTTCCAAAAGAGCTCTTTCAGAAAAAGGCTTCTTCCTCATAGAAAGAGGTTTACCAATGTCGGAAAAACTCCTCTGTTCTTTCAAATTTTTTTCGAAAGAATATGATTGCAGTGTGAATGTAAGTGAAGTTTTTTCAGAAAAACAGCTGTTTTTCCAAAAAAAACCTCAGCAGTGTAGACATACCCTTTAATTGCATGCTCACATATTTTTTTCCACTGGGCTAAAAGTTTTAAGGTGCACATCATGAGCCTCCCCACCTCATCCTTCTCTGGATGTTTTGTGGGGATTAAAGCAGGCATCTAATTTGTTCCAACAAGAAACAGCTTAGATGTCAAAACATCTGACTCCTGGTGGTTGGTTCTTGCTTATAGATTGCTAAGTAAGCAGAAATAGGTGCCTCCCTGGAGCCTGGATTTAGGCATCTACCTCTGTCAGAGGGGAGAGTTTAGGACACACCCCTCTCATCACTATTTCTAATCACTATTGGCTAATTTAGGTATCTTCCCATCTAACGTAGTCTAAAGCTCTTATTTCTCCTTTCAGATCTATGCAAACAGTTTTACTATAAGCTTACAGTGAGACTGCTTACTTTGCAAAATATAAAAATAAAGAATTAATCAACATAAAGCCATATATAAATCACATTAAAATAATATTAAAATGTGTATCTCTAGTTTACTACTTTTCTCAGACTGGGATTCAATAGTGTGGCCTTACATTTTTTATTGAGCCCAGCCCTCTAATATTTTTGGGTTTGCCCATGTATCGCAGGAAGTTATTTCTTGTTTTTGTTGCTTTGTATAAACATACCTTTCTTGTAATACAGCATTTGGAGTAATATCATTTGTTCTTAAGGATAATAGAATGGTGATTTAAAAATTATTTCTTGGAGAAGGGGCCAACCTTACACTACTAATAGATGGAGAATTAAGCATGTTTATATTCTAAAATACAGCTTTCTACAAAAAATGTCATTGTGGGTTTCTATTATACCAAATAAATGGGGGTGATGGGAGTTTCTAATTACCAACCCTGCAAATTCACCATAAGATATGAAAGTTATGTGGGTTGCTTTCTGGATCTCATGTGTTGACCAGTAATATGCAATATTTGAAATGTAATGATTACTGATTATACAGGAACCAGAAGAGAATTCATCTGGCTCTCCAATAACTGCATTCTATAGTGTTAATGAGAGTAAAAATGAGTAAAATGTATGGGTGGGATCAACAATGTGATCAGACATAACTCAGAAGCACCTCTGAGGTATATCTTTGGAGAACATGAAACAGTGTTAATTGTGTTTCTTATTACACCAGCATTTTAAGGTCATGTGCCTTTCACCATGTTACCAGGTCTTACAATTATATTGAAAGTATCTTAATAGTTAGAGTTTTTCTTAAATCCCAGTTCCTGGGCTCCAGTGATTAGGCAAGAATTTCAGCTCTTTTTAAAAAGTAATTTTCTAGCCCTCATATTTAGGAAGAAATGCTAGAAATTGTGATCTCAGTGCACTGTAAAAGCTCAAAACCCAATCTTTATTTAATATTATTTCTAAACTAATTTTGTGATGGAGGGGCTGAGTCATAATATTTAAATGTTTGGCACTGGCAATACTTCTGTCAATTGTTTTATACAAGCAGTGTGCTTTCTGTATAAGATTTCTTCCTGGACCCTCCCCCAACGGAATAGCACACAGGAAGGGGCACTGAGGGAATAAAATTCCATCAGGATCTCCTTACACTGTTTCTCATACATCATTCAGGGAGAATGGGACATAGATTTACCCCAAGACCTGTGGATTCCCAGCATCTACAGGTAGGAAGACCCCTCCACAAAGAATATTCATGGGTGGGATCCACAAAGGAACTTCAGTGTACCAATACTGAGTGCCACTGTGCCTAATGTTTAGGCAGCTAGAAAAATCACATGAACAAAATTATTTTAAATTAGACACTGAGGTGTGTCTGCACTGCAGCATTTTTCCTGAAAAACAGCTGTTTTTCCAGAAAAACAATACTTGTGTCCATACTGTCATTGAGTTCTTTTGACAGAAAGTCGAAAGAACAGAGGGGTTTTTCCAACAGTGATAAACCTCTTTCTACAAGAAAGAAGCCTTTTTTTGAAAAAAGCTTTTTGGGAAAAAGGCATGTGTGGCTGCAGAAGAGGGAGTTCTTTCGAAAGAAGAGGCCTCCGAGAAATAACACAGATGCCCTGGGGACCACTGCGTCCATAGTAATCACAACTTAAATGCAAGATAGCATCCAATCAATGTGGATGCTATCTTTCAAAAAAGCAGATTGTTTTTTCGTTGCACTTTTGGGCTATGTCTACACTCGCAGCTTCTTGCGATTATTTTCAAGAATAACGGCATTGCACAAGAGGGTTTTTCTTGCACAAGAAGGGGCAGTGTAGACAGCTCCTTCTGGCGCAAGAGCCTCTTCTGCAAAATGGCGGCTCATTAGGTATGCAAATGAGGCTTGGAGATATTCCACGATTAGCCTCATTTGCATATTTCTCACGCAAGAAGCTGCGAGTGTCAACATAGCCTTGCTGTGTGGATGCTCTCTTTTGAAATAAGCTTTTCCGGAAGATCTCTTCTGGAAAAGCTTCGTCTGAAAGAAGCCTGCAGTCTAGACATAGCCTTATACTCACTGTACAATGAATGGGGAGAGACAGGTACTTTTGAATAAGATCTACAAAAACCACCATGCTAGGCAGTGGAATACCTAAGCTAACCAATGGGAAACTCGAACAAGAAAGATGAATCCTAACCCTCGCCCATCGTATGGTGAAAGGCATCTGACTCAAGGCTGCAGGTAGGTACTTATTGCTGCTTAGTGAGCCACAAACAGGAGCCCATTGCTTAGAGTGAGGTATTTTAAAGGCCTTCAGCCTTTCTTGGGCAGTGTGTCTGCCTCACTTGACATGAAAGAGCTGGGAGAGGAGGAGTGGTGGTGCCTACCTTACAACTTTAAGCCCCGTGGTTAGAGTATTTGGCTTGCATGTGGGAGACTCAAAGTGAACTCCCTCTTCTCTGCTAGAGGGAGGATCTGAATGGGGTGCCTCTCACCTAGAGGAGAGTGCTCTAACCACTGGATAACTGAGGCGCTCTCAGTTTCTTTCTGGCCCAATATCAGTCCCATTTAAACAACCATTGGGCCAGAAAAAGAAAATGGCTCTATATCAGAGGTGAAAGTGGGCCAGTGCTGGCCGGGATGACATACCCATAAGAACCAGCCACCGGTACCAGCTTACGCATGGCCGATGCTAAAGAGCCGCAACACTTTGACATTGCTGCCCCTTTTGCAGCCTACTGGGGGGACTCTAACCACCAGGCTAAAAGTTATAATACGGAAAACATCTTGTCTTCCAGATGGATTGTGAACAAGGCCCAATCTGGCAGGCATGCTCAGATGCTGCCTACCAGATCAGCCCATGCGTGTGACTTAAGTAGATGAATGCCTGGCTTCCCCTGGTTTGTAAATAGTTCTGGGGTTTAGGCAGGAGATAGCAATATAGAGGGAGGCAGCAATGCACATATCCAAGGACAAAATTTAGGACGCTAGAAAACTTTAACCCTGAAATCTGATGCAGAATGAGTTTAAGCACATTACCAGACTAGCGGGGCTTTGTCAGTGAAAACTGGCATGAAGATATAATACTTAAGTGACTTTGTGAATCTGGGCCCTTGTGTCTCTGGGCTAAAGTTGGTCACCCTTGGCAGAATGGATTTTAATCTCCGAGGGCTGATAGAAGAACAATATAGCTAGGTCTCCTCCCAGTCATCTTGCTGAATGCCAGCCCCCAATGCAGGTCCTGAGTACATGAAAAACCCAAAGTGTCAGAAAGAACACATGATGTCCCACAGGCAACTTGATGCTTACCCAGTTCCATGCACAGATAAGGGGGGAACAATCTGAGCCCCAAATGCCATAATTATGCTCCAGCTTTACCAGTGTGGGCTCTCATTCTAAAAGGAATCCCTCTCGTTACAGCCAGCAGCAAATATTTAGCTTGCGAGGAAACGGTGTAATTTGAAATGTGTAACATCTCTACCTTAAGAAGTATGAAAATCCCCCTCTCCAATAATCAAAATGCACAGGATATAAATGATACTGCATTCTGTTTTCTCTTTGTAAGTTGAGTTTAATTTTGTCTGCATTTTCCTACAATTCCAGTGCCATATCATAGCATCAGTTTGGAAGCAGAACTCATTGAAATCAGTGGGGGATTCACACTTCAGGGTAGACTAGGGCCTTCATTCAATCTCACCCCCATGTCAATCATCTATTATTTCAGACTGAAAATGCTGGAAGACTCCTGGAAAGTTGAATCCCTGTTGGTTTTCCTGGCTCAGAGATATCACTGATAAAAACCCACAGCTGTTCTTAACTGTCTCCCTTGCAAAAGTAACACCTATCAGTTCACTATCTCTTTAATGGTTCTTAGTCTTCAGCTGCACAAGAAAATCCATTAATCAATTATAGATCAATAAAGGAAGAGAAATCTGAAGCTGATTTGATTGCCCTGTTGTCCCCGAAAGCTCACCGATGCAGCCACAAAACTTTGCAGACTGTCAGGCCTGCGATTTATTTTATTGGCCAGTGCGACTCCCTTCTTCCTTTGAGGAAAAACACTCTGCAGTAGTAGCTAGTTAGCAAAACGGGGAGATGGGTTGTATGCCACAAATAGGGAGGCAAACTCAAAACAAGCGCCAGGAGCCAAGGAGATGGGCAGTTTCTCCCAGGCTACAAAAGTCTAGGCTTAAAAGTCAGTCAAAGCACAACCCAAACCTAACGCAACCATGCCGAGCCCGATTCAACGCCAGTCTCCAGGATCATCCTGCCCTAACTGACCAAGTGTCTTTAAACAAGTGGCATTTTCCGAGCACCAACTCCGCTGGCCCTGCGTTGTTTATTTGTGGTGACTTTGCGTCTCTCTCACGGCGCACAAAGATTTTCATTATTTTAACCGTTTGTTTTAGCAGGTAAAATGGTGGGAAATGTTTCCGTGGGGAAGGTGAACTCTTGCGCTCGTTAAAAAGAAACAGTTGACTGGATAATAAAGGTCAAAGCCGGGCTAAAGATGTGGAAGTTCTGGTCGGACTTCTAGAAGTGCATTTTTATTGTCTCTCCACATTACAAATCTTACGTTGCATGCTGATTACTCTGTTTAAAATACCAGTGCGTAGTACACAGCAACAGGAGTTAGTGAATAATGCATACTGCTTCTAAGACAAGCCTGGAAAACTTGGCAGTATCTTTTGCCTTCTATGTTAGGTTAATCGCCAAGACATATTACACATTACCTAGGATTTCTTGTAGCTAAGTGAGTAGCAGGACAACTGGATTTTTTTTTTTTGGTGTTAAGTGTTCCGAGGTGACTAAATTTGCCTTGTTGAGCCTTGTAAAATCCTGACTTAATCATGTAAACTTCTGTGTAAGCAAAATAGACGAAACTTCAAAGGGTCAAAAAAGCCTTTAGGGATTTGTGCTGAGACGCCAGCAATAGATCCTAATCTGCCTTCAGAATTCTGACTATGTTTGTCCAAGGAGCTGGTCCCAACAAACTTTCTAAGGTAGAGATCGTGGGTTGATTCAGCCTTTATCCCGAGAGAGTATTGGCTTTGAGAGGCTCCAGGCAGCGCTTTAACGCCAAGGGATCTCTGCTTGCCCCAAAACCTCTAAAAATGAAGTACAAGAGTAATTTGAGATAATGACTTTGTAACAGGCTTGGGCAGAAGTGAGAGATGTTATCACCCCAGCATTCCTCTTAAAATGCAGGTTTTTTTCCCCTGCTTATTCCCAGTTAGGCATTAAAATTCCATCCAGGGCTGCTAAACAGAATCTTAATTAGTTCTGATACTCTTGTGCAAGGGGTTTATTCATTGCACTCTTAACTAATGGTTGCTGTCAGGGTAGGGTTTTTTCCTCCCTCTTTGGGTTCTTTGGGGATATCGTGTTCTGCTGCAAAGCATGACAGAAATGTAATGTGCATGCAAAAAAAGCTTGCAGATCTAAAATCTTCAGGCTGAGGTTGACTCCAGCTCTGTCTAATGGAGAGACATTGTTAGGACTAATGAGAATAACTTCCACAGCAGATATTCCCCCGCCTCTTGTTTATCTTAAAATTTAGTGGTGAGCTTCTTTTTTTTTTTTTCCTTGTCAGAAAATACCACGAACTTGCTCGTGTTTTAAAGCAGTTCACACAACTAGCGCTAAATTTGCATTTTCGTATTTTATTGGCCGCCCCCACAGCTTGGTATGAAGAGAGAGCCCGTAGGTGGTGAAACATTAGCAAGTTACTCAGCAGCTGGTTGCTCTTACAGAACCTTTCTCTTTGCGTTACATGTCACTTACACCCGCATTTTAGAGATCGTTTTTCTCCAAAGTATCCCTGCTATTTATATGGACCATTCTATGCCTAGAATGCGAAGTTTTGGACTTATTACGATATCAACAGAGTGGGATCTGAGCATATTATACATACACATAATGTGATGTAAACATCCCTCAAGGTTATTTGTAGTTCGCGGCTGAGTCGTGACAATAAACATCATGGGCGCTTGGCACTAAAAAGAGAAATATAATAGGGATGACTCGCCTTTGACGTTAAATTAAAATGACTGTTTCATTTATCAGCAACGGCCTATAGTAGTTATTTGCCTATAAATCTACGTTTTGCTACACTGATTTCGGAAACAGATTTATAAGACTATAAATTACTGTTTATTTCATTCGGGGGGGGGGGGAAACAGATACGCCTTCTGGAAATATGAGGTGCATGTCAGTTATCCTCTTCACGTCCTGTTCTCCCATATTAAACGCTCCTTCCAGTGAGCTTGCGTAACATTGATTACTCACAAAGAGTTCAGGGTAACTATCATGTAGCTAAACTAATTGAGACAATCATGCTAAGTTATAGTCAGTCTAAAAGGTACCATTGATGTGGTAATGCCTATAGAAAATCAGACATGCGACTCACTACCATTTAATTGCTCTTTAAACCTGTTATTACAATGTTAACTGGCTTAAGTATATATTGCTGCCTTTTATTGCCTTGATGTGACAAATTAAAACACACACTCTGGAAGTTGCATTCATTTGTGGTCAGTTACAGAAAAGAGAGCGGGGCGATAGCAAAGCTGTCAGGCTGAATTAATTTGAAAACTTTCACTTAGC
The DNA here is from genome assembly GCA_032595735.1 of Pelochelys cantorii. Taxonomy (NCBI): domain Eukaryota; kingdom Metazoa; phylum Chordata; order Testudines; family Trionychidae; genus Pelochelys; species Pelochelys cantorii. Next base: position 143,808,764 of record CM064327.1, read on the forward strand.
CTGCAATTCCCATTGCAATGGTGTTGCAGTTGGGGGAAACATCCCATCCTGCTATTTTTAATTCATCGGTCTTCAATGTTAGTCTACCGATGTATCCGTAAATACCATTTAGCTCCAAGGAAAGGGTGTGGGCAAAACAGATATTTAGATTTTCAAAACGTTGACCAAAAAGGGTTCAAATGTTTAATGGTTAAGCCTGTATTTTTGTGTATTTATTTCAGGTATCAGACCTGGTGAATTTAACCAGTCACTTCAAATGGTTGGGATATGACAAATCAGTGATTATTCCTGCCTTCCTGCACCTTGTACCTTCCTGCGGATCAGCTGCCTTAAAAAGGCTCTTAAGTCATTAGATATTAGAAGCAATTATAAGATATTAGCCCTAAAAAGGCTTTTAAGATATTAGTAGAAACAGTTTTCTGAGAAAAGTCTTAGTTATTCACAGTAGAAAGCATGCTTCTCCGTGCTACGTTCTCCCCCCCCCCCCAAAAAAAGGTGTTTCCCTCTCTTCCAAATGAATTACTCGAACTTGTCACTTTAAGGCTGTTAGCATTGCTGTTTAACTTCCAGATGTGAGTGACTTTTCAGATGCCCCGCGAGAAAAACGTCGCACGTCCCCCCTTCTTGTTCTGGAATTTGGAATAGTCTAACAGGTACATCAGAGCACATTGCTTCCTAACTTTAATCTGCTGCAGTTATATTCTCCTGGAGGTATTTAAGGGTAACCGAAAATCAAGACCCTTATTTTCTCGCGCAGGCGTTAAAGTGGGCAGGTTTATCCTGTCTCTTGATCTCGCAGAGCAAAGCAAAAAAGTGCTGGCACCCTTATGGGACTCGGACCTACTGCTGCTGCGAGCAGCCACAACCCCACCAACTTTGATCAGCCTTATTAATTCCAGCTGCGGTCTATTTGTCCGTCATTTCCCCCCTTTTCCCCCAGAATCGTTATTGATGCGCTGGGGAGGGCACGTTGTGACTTTCGCTAGTAAACGGCGTCTTCGGCAAACGGGGCGCTTCCCTCTCCTGAGAGCTGGGCAGAAGGGCTGCCAAGAGAGCGGAGGAAACTGTCTAAATCATAATCAAATCAGCTTCGAGTTCATTACACCAGAGCATTAACTAATTACTAGATCAGAGAGAAGGAAAAATAAATATTCCTTTAAATAACTGAAGGTAATTATAACCCTGGTGTTGACACTAACGATTAATAATTGATCAGAAGTTATACACAATAAATTGTCAATTTATCTCCCTATAAAAATGCACATACTTATTTTTTTTCTGTGCGTTTAAGACAGAGCCTAAAGTAACGACAGAGCTGCTGCCCAGGGTGAAAACATACCGCTCTTATTTTTGCCATTTCTTTATTTTGTTTAAGCCCCACAGCATTAATAACTCAAGCCCTTTGTCAAAGCACTTTGTTAAATAATGCCGGCCTATTTTAATACAGTTGAGAGGAATTAAGGCTCAAGTGAGTTTCTCTCTCTTCTATGAAGGCTACTTGTGTTTCCCAGATTACAGCCATGACAAGTAAATTCCTGTTTCGGGAAGCAAATGTCTTTTCCTTCAAGCGAGACAGTCAAGTCCTTTTATTTTTCTCGGGAAAATACAGTAGACCTTGTCCTGCCTGGATGCAAAACAGTGGCACTCTCCTGTGATTTATTCGGAGCTGGATTGGGGGAGGGGAAGAACGGTTCCAGATTGCGGAGTCCAGCTGTCACCTCTGCCAGGCTGTTTGCAGGTAAAATGCTCCCATAGAAAGGATCCGCCCAGACCGCTCGCCCTAATCATTGTTTGTAACCAACATATCAACTCGCTGTTAGAGATTCACCTTGTTGTTGCCGTGTTTATTTAGATGACGCGTCAAAGGGGCAAAATAATATTCAGAACAATTAAGTTGTATTTATCTAGTATTCCCAGAGTGGGACGCATAACTTCATCTGAAAAGAAACACCCTCTATTCTGTTTTCTCCCCTTTATGTTTTGCTTTTTTTAACGTTCTTTCTAATCCAATAACATATCTGAATCGTCAGCTGCTGGGTTAAAGAGAAAAGCATGATTTTTTACTTTATTTTATTTATCCTGCAAGAAAAGGGATGTTTTTTCGTTAACTCAGAAGATTGTGCGTGAATTTGGGAACTATTTTAATACATAGCAATATCAAACGATATATCTTGTAAATTAATCCCTTTTTTTGCTAGTGTGAAGAAGCAATACAAATCTTCGATGTTAAGTGAATTTCTGCTGCGGTTTATTAACGGGGCTGACGTGGAGCTGGAGGTTAACTCATTTTAAAGTAAGACGTAAAAAGTGACGGGAAGAGACACTTCCAAAGTAGGGTGGTTTGGGGTGTTTGTTTGTTTGTTTGTTTGTTTTCTTTAGAGCTGGCTAAGAATGCCTGTAATGACTGTCTCCGCTGCCGGATCCAGGGACCGATCTCTCATTGATTATACACCCTAAATTCCCCAGCGCGTCACTGGGAGTCTAGGAAGTGAGACGCGCAGGGACTTCAGGAACCGCCCCTCTGAGGAAAGGAACAGGGACAGACTTTGTGTGATGGCTTGTTGGATGCCCCTGCTGGGCTCGGGTGCGCCTGGTGGCCGAGAGTTACAGAGCCCGCCCCGCTCTTTGTTTCTTTGCCTGAGAATTTGTTTTTAATCTCGGTCTCCTCCACATATACATATATATTTTTAAAAGCCCCCCAGAGCTCTTCAGTTCTTAGGTTTGCCCGCGGAACCAACAGAAACCGAATCGCTTGTATCTATCACAATGGACGTTACCTCTTCCTTTCAACGCCGTATCCCTCACAAACCGTGAACTTGTCTCCAGGAGCGACTCCCACCAAGTCCTTCCCTTTCTGTCTATGGCCTGTGCCGTGCCTCTCCGTCCCTCCCTCCGCCCCCATCAAACAACGGTGGGTGAAGTTCTTTCAACTTTCAAAGGCTGGTGGTGAGCAGCTTTGCTGAAACAATAACTCTTTCACGGTGAACAAATGTTGACATTTGAAGGGAGCAAGGAAAGGCCCAGCCCAGGCAGTGTAAAGTGGAGCGCGCCTCTGCTGCGGTTTGACAACAGCCCCAGTCCCTCGGGGATCCCACCTGAGATGAAAGCTTGCATTTCCGTAAATCAACCCTAATGAAACCTCTCGCCCTGCAGAAGGGACGGTTTGTTCTAGCATTTACAAAGATTGGGGGGAGAGGAGAGAGGAATTTGGAGTAAACGAAGGGATGGGCGTGAGATATTAATCCCAACGGGCTGATTAGCGTCAATGAGAAACAAACTGTACACAAAGTACTCTTCTATTGTCCAAACGTTTTTCTTTCCTTCCTGAATTAATCACGCTGTTTGTGCCAACAGCCTAACACAGCTCCGCTTTGCTCCCGCTTTTTATTTTAATTATTAAACACGAACTGGGATTGGCATTGAGATTCTCGCCCATTAATTTCCTATGAAAAAATAAATTTATTTGCCGCATCTTGGACAAGGATGAGCACCACCGCCATGAGCACTCATGAATTTCTCAAAGAGGATGATAGAAACCCATTGGGTTTTACATACACAGTGAATATTTAAAAGCGAGTTCCCCAAGTCTTTCTACTTTCCTTCCCAGAAAGAAATCCAGGTCTAAAGACCAGCAAGGGTGGGTAAATTATGGAAATCTTTTATAATTCTTTGGGTGTAGAAACATCAAAGGAATGTCATTACCCTTTTCTAATCTCTGCCACAGCTTTTGGTTTTTACCAACTGCAATGTATACGTTGTGTCCCACGGAAGACCTGGGACATAAAAGCAACGGGGGGGGGGGGGGGGAGGGGAGTATGAACTAAAAAATGGAGGAAAGAGGCTCCAACAGAAAATACCTCAACGGAAAATAAAAAGTTCATTGTATAACGCTTCTAATTTCCACAATTATAAAACAGTTTGAGACTGTGTCCAAATGTTTGTATTTATATTCCACATTTATCTAAAGGCAAAGCATTCTCTGAAGGCTGTGTAGATTTTTGCAAAATTGTGTCACATATTATATTGTACTTAACATGCTAAAACATTGTGTTATATCGACAGGGAACTATCACCCTAAAATGTCTGAAGTAGGCAAGATCTTTCGTGTACATATCTCTGGACACCCTGCAGTTTCCTAGAACTGTAATACTGATGTCTGCTTTATGTGCTGAAAGGCACACTGATATGTTTTTCTTAATCAGCTCGACATCTTTATAACTTACCAATGCAACTGTGGAGGGTTTTTTTCAAAGACCATAAGGGTGCATTTTCTGACTCCAGACCAGAATGGCTCTTTAACCAGTTAACATTCCCTGGGCTACTGCCTGAAGTATCTAAGATCACTTTCAAATGCCCTTTCTAACAAGACCTGAGCAAGAGGCCACTAATTTTCACTGAACAAAAAGCCACTGGAGAGAGATCCGTTTGTCAATATCAACTGGTCCAGCAATTTCCCATCCTCAGACACATCGGCCTATCTGAGCTGGCAGATGTTTAGACAAGATTTTATAAATTGTTCAATATCAGACCATAATGAACCCCAACTGACCATTCCAAAGCAGCTAAAAGCATCCAGGATCTCCCCTGCTGGGATCTAATAATGCTCTCACGCTGAAACATTATTAATCACGGAATAAAATAGATGAGCCTCTTGAAAAAATAAGTGTATGATTGATTAAAGGGCAATCTAAGAAGCTATTATTCTTGTTTTATAACCGTAAGTTATATTCACTCAATTTATCTTTTGGGGAAAATAAATGACTGTTCGTTTCTTTTCTGAAATTATATTAAATGGTGATTCTCATTATTTTACTGAAAATTAAAATGATAGGGCAGCTGATTTTCTGAGTCTAATCACGGTGGATTTCTCAGCATTACAGACATCATTCATGTGGCTTAGAAGAAGAAAAAACATAAAAATTAGGGGCTGGGGAATTTTGTTTTCTTGCTTTTTCAGCACTTCTGGACATTGCTTATCCAGAATAAAAATAAATGATTGCTTGAGCTAGCAAACTAAGAAGGGCTATAAAAGGTCTTTTATTTATGGAAAAGGATATTGGAAAGTGCTAGTACTACAAATAATTGCATCTCTGCTAGCTTGTAAGAAATGTACCAGTGCTAGTACGCATATCTTTATATCTATCTACATATAGAACAACTCTGAACTTCACTTAAGCAAAGTATTATTCACAAGTTTTTTTAGCTTCTTTGGGGTTTTTTATTCTAAAAATGATGAGGTGAAATTGCAACTTCTGTCAATTTTATGATTATTTCCTGAATAACTTTTACTACTTTTACTATTCTAGGGGAAAATGAACCAAAACACCATATTGTTGCAGACTAGTCTGTTTTTATTTACAATTAAAGATATAAATTAGTAAAGAAATCTTGTTAAACAACCAAAGATTGTATAACCATTAACGTTTCAAATAAAAACCAGGCAAAATTTATTTACAAAAAGTTTAGATTTCATTGCAATACAACTTGCATAAATTACTAGAAGCTTTTATATCATTACAAAAATAAATATCAAATTTGTTTCCACTTTTTAAGTACTCGTGTTCCAATCACATCTTTGTTGTCTCTACTGTATCCATCTCTTACAAATAAATTTTACAATAAATCCTATCACACCTATCGAATATTTACCGTGGCAATGAAGTGATCAATTCAAGATATCCTGAGAAAAAACAGATCTGTTTTCAAAAGTAACACATACATTGGGGAAACTATACTATACCAGCAAACTCACATATGTCCAACAAAATTCTGGTTTAATAATTAGAGTCTGTAGATTTAATAGTGCTCTGTGGTCTTCCTTTATACAGTGGCACAAGATGTGATCCGGACTTAGAGATTTGTTCTATATATTAACTCGGGGAGAGATGATGGCTTGCTGACTTTTTTCAAAGCAATTGTGACACCTACCTGTGGACCAAGGAAAAAACCAGATCATCCAAAATCTTTCAGATACACACGAATATCATTAAATTGGGTTTTTTAAACGCACTAAAATGCTCACTCTTCTGTTTTTTTCTCTCTTGAAATATTAGGTTTAAAATATCTCTAGTATTTTGGTTAGTCTTAAACATAGAAGACTGTAAGGGTGCCATTGTTCACCAGGCATAAGACAATTTCAGAGATACAGTGCCCTCCTAGAAATGCATGCTGAAATCTTACAATTGTCCTTTTTAATTTAAATAGATAATCTATGTAACACAATGTACAAACGTGATAATATCTTAACACAAATGTATTAATTATTAGAAAATTATTTAACAAAGATCTAAAAATATCTCTATAAAATTTAAATATTCCTTAATTTTTGCTTTGCATATGGGGGAAAAAAGCAAAGTCATGTCAAGTGGTTGGGAACCATCTAAATTGACTTACAAAAGAATATAAAGCAGAGAAAAGCTGTAATAAGGGATTTTTAAAAGACCAGAAAAGAGCATATTACTTTGTAATCAGACTCTTACGTAATGAAGCAGGAAATTAATGTTAGGCAACTTTACGGCTGTGCAATATGTCTCGGACCTGATGCCAAATGGTCAGTGTAATAGAAAATGTTCTCACTTACTTGCATTGCTGTGTGATTGCACTTCTATAGGTATGGTTGTACTCCTACTGTGCAGACGTCAGTGGGATCTGTCAAAATATAACCGTCAGTTAGTCACAGGACACAGCCAGCTAACTAGATTATACCGTGTGTGTGTGTGTGTGTGTATCCCAAAACTCACTTGCACAAAATTCATATCTAAACCATTTCAAACGTTCACACTAATATTTTATAACTTCAGTTAGGATAATGGTAGCACCAGGGGGTTTAATTCGTTTTTAAAATCAGACAATTTGTTTTACCAATATTAACACTTTATGGGGAAAATAGAGGCTTTGTGGAGGATATAATTTGGTAACTTGGATATTTTTATTTTATTTCACTTAAATCAAATAAAACTACATTTAGTCCTTAATATTAAAGAAGCAAAATGTTATTTTTACTAAACGCAATGCACAAAACATAAACATTATAATATTTACAAATACATATATATACATTTAATTACTTTTAAGCTACATATTTAGAGTATTAGATTTTTTTAATGCCTCTATTATTTTTTTCTCTTCGTTAAATGGAACATTTTTAAATTCCCAAAATATATTGTCTAGCTCCATCTCCTTTTCCTAAGTATTGTCGGTTTAATTGTGTGCTGCTGGTGGTGTTTGTCCAAATAAGCATTCTTTATTTACAGTGGGCATAGAAGTCATTTTGCCTTTGGGAAGAATAGAAGCAATCAGTCACCTACCTTTCTTCGACTCATAACTAGAGGGCCTGTAATGTTGCTCTAGCTGATTAGTGATCGTTTTCAAAGAGTCACTGCTCTGTTTGTGAACAGAGTTGGTATTTAGTACAGTCTGACCTAGTCCCTCGTTCGAAGCCATTGCTGCGGTGTTATATCTCAGGATCCCCTGGCTCTGGAGTGCGTTAAAGTTCCCATAGTTGGTATAATTGCTATAAAAAGGTGAAGTGTAATAAATGTGCCTTCCTAAGAGAGAAGAGGGAGAGTAGGCAGAAGTGTGCGAAGTAGAAGAGGGCGTTACTGACGATAAAGTCGGTGGCTGACAGCTTTGGCCCATGTTCTGATTTTTAAGGTCCGAGGTGGCTATTTCAGCTAGAGACCAGAGCTTGGGTTTATTAGCTTGTGTCTCCGAAGTGGGGGAAATCCTGTTGTCCAAAGTAGCCTTACTGGAGTTCCTTGAGGCGCTCTCGTGGGGGTGGTTAAGGAGGGGGGCTTCCACCCCGGTGAGGGGGGAGGAAGTCACAGGCTTAGCGGGAAGGTCTCTCTCCGCTTCCTCATCTTCATCGTCCTCGATGTCCTCGTATTTGTCCTTGCAGTCCGAGCCGGACTCGCAGAACGTGTCCCCACCTCGGCAGGGCAACTTCTCGCCGTCCGACTCCGCGGAGCAGGAGTGATCCGTGAGCGAGTCCACCTGCAAGCTGATCCCTGCAAAGGCACCAGCCAAACAGACAAGGGCACAGTCAGTGACACAGACTACAGAGAGCGGGACAGGCGAGAAAGAAGCCCAAGCATTGCAAACACGGATGGAAAAGCGGCGCTTGGAATCAACCCCTTCGCTGACTACTTAGAACTGTAGGAACAATCCCAGGAGCTACCCCTACAGCTGCACAAAAGCCCTACAGAGCGCAACTGGCCTTTCACTCACACGAACGCTGTGCCTGGCGGTTTTAGGGGAATGGCTCCTTGCAGAGTTAGAGCACCCTTTGCTATTGTTACTAACCAGTTCAGGGCGAAGATGAGCTACTGAGTGAGGCTAGAGGGCATGGGGAATGAGTTTTAAGCATTTCCCGCGGCACCAAGGCGCTGAAACCTGGTCCCAATTTGGGGGCAGTGACTGTGTCTTTAAATCAATCCCGCACTTGCGCGCGTACCCCTGTGGGACCCTTCTAGCTGGGATAGCACAATCGCGTTGGGCCTAACCTTCGTCCTCGGCGGAAGCTTCGTTGCTTTCCTGCACCTTGTCTGAACTTTCCTCTTTGCTTCTTGCCCCGTCCCCTTCGTCTTCATCTTCATCTTCGCTCTTGTTGCGGGGAGCCCAGGTCATCTTGTTCTCCTTCTTGAGCCTCCTCCTGGCGTTGGCGAACCAGGTGGAGACCTGGGTGAGGGTCATCTTGGTGATGATGGCCAGCATGATCTTCTCGCCCTTGGTGGGGTAGGGGTTCTTCCGGTGCTCGTTCAGCCAGGCCTTCAGGGTGGCCGTGGCATCTCGCGTGGCGTTTTTCCGGTAAGCGGGATCGTTCAGCTGGTAAGGGTAAGCAGGGCTGCCATACGGATGGTAACTGATGGCCCCAGTCATCCCCGTCGTATGAGCGTCGTAAGGAGAGCCCTGGAAAGGCCAAAACAATGGGTTGGCAATTTGTTATTGCTGCTAGTCATTAGTGCGTTGTCAAGAAAAGATCAGCGATTCTATTTGCACTTCCCTGGATTGGTATCTCACATTCCTATTCCGATAGCAAAACAAGGTACTCAAAGGCCGTTAAGATTTTATTCCCCCTCCCTCCCCTGCCCGATTACACTTAAATTGCTGATCTTTTAATCTTCAATTAATTTCAGCTCCTTGTAATTGAATATCTCCCCAAATTATTTCGGAGTCACGCAGACAGTTTTTAAAAAGGCCTTGCAGGTAGTGTCTTGAGATCTACGTTTCTCTCAAAGGTTCAAAAGATGTTTCCTTTTCGCTATAGAAAATACAACAAAGCCGCCACTTAGCAATTCACTGCACTAATGCATTGCAAATCCAATTTGCAAATCAGAAGATATGCACCGTTTCGAATTGTTTAAATGCGATGTAATTAGCATTTTAATTCGCCCTGTAACGTTTACATTGCGCTTATTTACATCTGCCGAACGCAAGAAAAGTTGGAGATGTAACTAGGGAAGTCGATAACTTTAAGGGCGTGTAAAAATCCGAGAGAAGGGAAGGGACTCTGTGCGAGTCATGGCCCCAAATACACCTCAATGCTCTTAATAGTCGACAAACACACTTTGCAACTTCCAGCCACTTATCTACTGCTCCTCGACAGGGAAGTCAGGCGGGGCAGATCTTCAGATCACTCACATTGCATTGAATAAAGACTGCGCGAGCCTTTCTGCTTAAGAATGTTACAATCAGAAAACATTTGGGTTTCTCGATGTTTATATGGAAATAGAACCAATCTTTTTTTGCCACCCCTTCCTGGCACCAATCAAAACCACCCTGGGGTCTCCGACCGTAGGTTCCTGATGTGTGTCTATATAACTTTAACTATATATATATATATATATATGTATATATACACACATAGAGATATATATCTATATGCACACACACGCACGCACACACACAATTTCAAATGCTCCCTTTAACTAATGACAACAAAGTGAAATCTGAAGCTGCGGCCACCACAACCATCTTGGGCATGAGCGAAGCTCACAGCTCGCCAATAGATGCTCCTTTTCATCCCTAAAATCCAGTTAGCACAAAACGCATTGAAAGTCACTGAAACCGCACCGGGCTCTCTTCCCGGAGCTCCCCTAAACGCTGGCTTAGAAAAGCAAGAAAAAAAAAATTCCTCCCCTCTCCTGCCGCAGCACAAACCGCAGCCACCAAACTGCTCCAGACAATGCGGATTCTTTGCTAAAAGGGACCCGCGAGACCGGCCAGGCTCGCTTTCGCGTTCGCAAGCCCTGAGATCCGCCGGAGTCCGGAGCGAGGCGGTGCCAGGGCTCCCCCGACCGCTTCTCCCTTGGCCCCGCTCGCCCTGCCCGGGTTTGCGCTCTAGGCGCGGGGTGGGAAGGGCAGAAGCAGGCGGCTGAGTTTGCGCTCGGCGCCTGGCGGTGCCGCCGGGGCTCTGTGACTGCGGGAGCGTGTGCGGGAGACAGGGGCTGCGGAGGATGAGGATGCGGATGCTAATGAAGACGGCGAGGATTTTGCTCGGTAGTTACCATGTAGGAGGGGAATCCCGTGGCGGGGTCTGTGGAGTACTGGAGCGGGCTGGTGAAGCCAGTGGCCGCCGCCTGGGCGGTGAAAGCTGCGGATCCCGGGTAAGGGCTGAACGCCGAGCCCGACGAAGACCTGGCCAGCTCCTCGCTCCTGGGGGCCGCCAGAGCCGACGCCCCATACGTCGGGCAGGAGTACAGAGCCAGCGAGCCGGGGGGCTGGTAGAGGTAACCCTGAGGATAGGACATGGCTCGCCCGGGCGTGCACAGGAGCAGGGAGGGGGCGAGGGTGACCGGCCCGGGCGCTTCTGCTGCTCCTGCTGCTGCTCTCGTGTTCCCTCTCCCTCTCCCTGGCCGGCTCGGGGCAGCCGAGCCGAGAATGAGCCTTGTCCTACTGGCCCCCCATGCGCCCCGGCCAGCACCACAACGGCGGCGGGTCCGCTCAGCAGCCTACCCCGGAGGAGAAAGGCATGGGGGAGAGGGGGGAAGTAGCTGGGGAGCGACAGAGCGGGGAGGGGGGGGGGAGAGAAGGCAAGCCAGGGAGAGAGGGGGAGAGCGAGCCCGGCTCAGCCAAGTGGCTGCTGCATATGGAGTTCTGCCCGCCAGCCCGCTCCCCCAGCGCCGGCCAGCCTGGATTTTGGGGGGAGCCCAGAGTCTGGAGTGAAGAGTTGAAGGAAGGAGCGCTCGAGTTGCTGAGGGACATTGGAAAGCCGAGCTGTCCGTCAGCGCGGCTCATCTGCATATTCCGACGGGCCCGCCCCCTTCTCCTTCTCCCTCTCCCTCTCCGCCCGCGGAGGGAGGGAGCAAGGGAAGCAGGCTGTTGTCATGCATTACAAGCCACCCTCGCTGTCTGACAGCCAGCGCGCTGCTCAAGCCAAAGGATGATACCGCTGATCAGTTTCTCCCGGCTCCGAGCCACAGCTAGGCTTGCACACGCTGCCTCCATTGCAATAGGTGCCTATACACCCCCCTTCTATCGTACAGACGATCACACAGACTCGCGCGCAGGGCTTGCTAGTGATACCGGGGGAGAGCACAAGTACAAGCGTCGCCCTGTGTATGGTGAACAAGCGGGAAGGACACACAGGAATAGACAGAGGACGGTATAGGATTGCCCATTTATGGCACTGATAGCTTTCTACTTTGAGAACAGCTTTTCACAAGTGGCCAAGCTAGGTGCAATGTCCATCTCCAAAGAGGAATCTGTCAATTTCCAGCCTACTTTCGGTTTCTGTCTGCTTGGGGGGAGAGGCCTAAGTGACTCTATGCAGGGGTGCAAGCCCTCTCTTTACAGTTCGGCGAGGAAGTCCATTAGAATAAACATTCAGCGTATAATAAACTTCAGGAATATGATCACTCCTGCCCACCCCGCATGCTGGCAGTTTTACAACATACCAGAAGGGAGAGTTCGAGGTGAAGGCATTGGTCTATATTTTCTCAGGCTCACTGGTCTGGAGAGACTTTTGAGAAGTCTGTTGTTAATTGCACGCACAATCCTTATTTGAATTCTATTATTAGTGCGCAGGAATTGTAGCTCGATCACATTCTCCTCCCCTTCTTACCTTCCTAGATAACCGCCTTCCCATAAAAAAGCACACCCCCATCTACCACAGGTGTAGTGCATTGTGCACAACCCACCTACCGGTAGGGTACTTCCCTACCAGTCTCTAGTCGTCTGTTTATTTCTGCTATATCTCTGACTAGCCCATATCTAGGCCCATGGATGTTCTCAGCTATGTACTTGGTATTCAATCACAATCCATCAGTGGGAGTTTTGCTTACAGAATCCAGGATCTGGCCTCGAGATGTTAACCTAACCTGTGAAATAGTAATTGTTGAAGGTAACCAAGTTTTAATGAAATAGCTGTCACCAAGAGGAAAAACATTAAAGCCCAGAAGGTACTTCTGCACTGGGCCCTGCGTACATTAAACCTGCATTTTGTCTTCACTAGATCTTATATATCCAAATATAGCAGTTTTAAAAAGTGCAGTCGGCTCTAAAGCTGAATTATTTACAGGAGACCTCATATTATTATAGCTGGGTGGATGGGAAAAATGCATCAAACCAGACTACGCTAGGGAATGTATTAGAAACTGACAAGAAGGAAAGATGGCAATAACTGAAGAATTATAGGTTACTGGGGCAGCCTATTGTTAATCAATTAAACATGCTGCTAATAAAATAATACACATTAAGATGCCGTTTAAATAATCTTTCTAATACAGGCTCAGTGTGCTCTCTGGGAAACGTGCTGTATTAAAGCTACATCGTCAAGCATATGGATGTGTGTATGGTTTAAGTAACCTATGTTTGTTTGTTTTTCCTTCCCTGTAGAACCCCTACCCTATAACCCCCGAGCCCTGCGCCAATTTCCCTCTCTCTCCCCAGCATCCAGAAGAGATCTGTCCACCAGACATAGGGAATTAATTCCTGTGGCCTAGAGGAGATGCAGTCCTTAAAAAGGAAGGTGAGGGGGAGGAGGTTAACACCAACAGGTATTGCTTATCGTTAAATCTAGACTTCCCAGTTCGTGATAAGAAAGTGATAAACAACCGGTAAACTCAGAGCAACAGATTACAGAAATGAGGCTTGCTTTCCTACCTGATGATTAATACACATGTATTACATTACAATAGAAACGGTGAACGCCAAAGCTTTATATAACACGCATTCATATTTCGGTTATGTGGAACAATCGATCAGACGATTACGTCTGAATATTAAATTTCTGTGTTTGCAGAGCGGCTTTTAAAGACTATGCATTTTTTGTGCTTTGCTTTAGCGCTGCAGCAGCTGGAGATTTGGGTATGCAAAATTAATTATATTATTATAAAGTCATACGTGAATCTCTCAAAGTCAGATTGCATTCATTGCAAAATATAGAATACCTCTGCATTTTTATTATGTAAGACGAGTCTGTTCTTTCCAGCAGGGGTGACTTAAGTAAGTATTTAAGCGATCTGATTGCTTTTAATTCATCCTCTTTAATAATTAGTGGTACAATTCAGATTGGGAATACAATGGCCGTTGTGTTGACATTATAACAGGGGATTAATGCTATTAACTGAGTGTTACAGTTATGACCTGGAAAGAGTGTTTAAACAAATACTGTGATCCCAGGAGGAATTATGTAATTCAGTTCTGCGTATACACACATACATAAAAACACATACCCTCTCTCTCTCTTTCTCTCACACACACATCCTGGATATGTATGTAGAAAATATATGTATGTAGAAAATGTAGATGATATCTTTGTCCGTATTTGTATTTCTTGCTGCAAATCTTTTTGGATGATTTCACTGGAAAGACTATGCATTAACACACTCCCGAACAAATACAAAGAGCAACAGATGAAATCTGCAATATTTTCATTGTGCATTCCAAAACATTTTTATATATAAAATGAGGGGATAATTTTGCAGTAGCGATTAACGCAATGTATTATTATCATGTCAGAACCATTTCTGCTTTGGTTTGATTTGCATATTTTTGTATAGCTTCAAAAAGGCATGCTCTTCTCCACTGCAAGGAGTATGCATTTACTCACAATATAACACTACCCATTTGATCTGGACTATAAGAATCGATCCGCTATTGCGATCTCTTAGATATAAGTTGTGACTTTTATACGATTAAAAACTGAAGTTTCGTGTGAATATTTCTTTTGCTCATGTATGAGTATTATATTTATTTCCCCCGAAATTGTGCTTTTTTGAGCTGTATACTTTTACCATAGATAGCTTTAATATACTGTGCTCCTTAATTGAAATCTATTTTTTTCTGTTACTAATAAAAATCTTCCACCTTACACTATTAAACTGTAGAACAGCACTACATGCACTTTTTATTGCTAATAACTGTAGCAAACTAAAATGCGTACACGGGGGTTTGAAGTTTTACACACAGTTTTCTTTGGATAGCTATTCATTTCCGCATCGTTCCACCCCTAGATTTTAAGCAAAACTTCGCATCTGACTCTTTAAATGTAAAGTTTACTTCGGTTATAGTTAATGAGCAGCTAGCAAAGATTAATCCTTTCCCGCTATTTCTCACTGGAGTTCTGGGAGACAGATTCTGCGGTTTGTCACTTTTTAGATGCTAACTGTGGCTCCTCACACTAAAGCCAATCATATAGAAGCTGAAGTTTTAAGGCGATCAAAGAAGAAAGCCAGGACTGTGGGAATGGTGTCCTTTCTAATATAATGTAAACTCGCTCTGTTTGTTTTGTGTAAGAACCGACTCTGTGTGTGTGTGTGTGTGTGTGTTTGTTTGAGTTTGTGTGTTTTGTGGGTATTCACACAGGGTCCAATCCTTAGTCTTTACTAATGTGAAACTCCCATTGGCTTGGAGAAGAGATTTGCGAGGCTGCACGATCTGGCCAAAATATACTAACACGCATGCCACATAGATACAGCATATCTGTTATTTAATCAACCGTTATGGGACTGGTTACAGAAACTTTTACGTGGGGCTAAAAAGAATCTAGTGGGGATGCATCACATGCGTAGCAGAAACGGCTTCATTGTGACATAACAATACAATGGACCGGGAATGTTTCTCCTTTCTTTTATGAAATGAAGGGACACTACCCCCTCCGGCAGATCAAGTGAAATAATTGACTATTGTGCGTTACATTACCAACGACATTCATACTGCGACAACGACGTTGCTCAGTTTGCTAGTAAAACAAGCAAGGCTTGTGACGTTGTTCCGAATAAGATATTTTCCTAGAACAATGAAAAGAGAGAGGCTGAGCTGAAGGAGTCACTTGGTCGGCTCTACTTTTAGGATTAAATGGGCGAGCTGAGAAAAGAAAGGAGGGAGGGAAAGAAAAAGACTGATTCCCCCCCCAAATCTCCAGGATAAAATCTTTAGTTCAGGCTAAGCGTGGGAGGGGGCGCTGTGGCAATGGATTTTATCCTCACTGTTCCAAAACTCTCACAGCATAATTGTTTATGTAAGGTTCTTCCCTTGGGCTTCTTTTCATATTTTAGTCATTACTTTTATTAACAATATTATCTAACTGTCGCCACATGATACATACATTAAAAGGAGGAGTATTTGCGTGAGTTAGATTCACTCCACTTGTCTTCTTCCCTTCTTTTCAGTTCGGTAAGAATAGATAAAATAATTAGACATTTTTCAATCTACACTAAAAAAAACAACATCGTCTAACTTAGGTTTACATTAGGGCTAAGTGCCGTGAAAGTGGCCGACTTTCTGAAATATTTTTATTTTACAAACTATATACAGTATTTTCGGGTCCTGTCAATTTCAAAGTGAAATGAAAAATAAAAAGAGTTCTTATGAAAACGCTTTATTTGTTTATTTGGAACGAGCAAGGGGTTTTCTTTCCCGTTTTTGGACATTATTTGTTGTGTCCTGTTCTATAAGTAAGGCAGCTCTTTGAAAAACGGCTTGAAAATGGAAACAGTTTCACACAATCCCCCACCACTGTATTAAAAGTTTTAGTCATTTTCAGCTAAGTTCAAGATACACGGGCTTTTGCGGAAGGGGACATAATTAAGGCAAAAGAGATGCACTCAAAAGGCGTGAGCCTGGTGTTTTCGCCTGGAAGCGAGGCAACATTATTTAGAGACAGAAGAAGCGTTGAAGCCACAGGTAGGTTATTACCTTTACATTTAAAAAGTAAATCAATTCAATGTGGTTTACAAAGTGCTTTTTTGACTCAGTGATTTTTCAGAGAATTTCTTCAGTGGAGATGCAGTGAGTGTATCACTCATTTTCGCCATCTCTCGCATTTTCCCCCTGGTTCCATGCATATGCTTATCCACCAGATACCTCATTAAAATGACAGCACGCTTGCTTTTTTATGAGCAAATATAATAACTCTTTTACTCAGGCGTTTGCAGAAGACGGCGGCGCGTACTCAGGTGCTTTGCAGTTGTCAGAGTTACAGAAAAACATGCCCCAGACGAAACCGCCTCCCGTCCTGGCTTGGAAATGTCTTGGAAGTGTCTGCAACTGATTGTGGAAAAGTTTTAAAATAAACTTCCTTGTAATTACTGCCATATTCAGCATAGCAGGTAAGGAAGGCGGCGTTTTTCTGCTGGGAAAGTTCGGGTTTGCCGTTGCTGCAGGGGAAGTGAGTCTGTGCAAGGCTAAACCCTTTATCGCCGCTTGTGACCACGACTCTGAAGCTGAAGGAAAAGACTTTCTCCCTTCCCCCTCCCCTCAGCCTCTGGAGCCAGTCACTCATCCTTACCTCTGGATTTTGTACTCAGCCAACTCTTATTGAAAAGATCGCTTCAAAGTTAGTGTGATATCTAATCCCTTCAGCGCCCGGTAAACTTTCAAAGTGGATGATGGACAGAGCAGAGGAAAAGTGGGCACTTTAATTGAAATGGACAGAGCTGTTTTATGTTAAGGACTTAGAGCGAAGTCTTCTATCACAGGGGTTGACAATGACCTCACTGTTAATTACACTTAACTACTCAGGTGTTTTCAGGGAATATTTCTAGGCAGTCTCCTTGGAATGCTTTAGCTTGTGCATAGAAGCACAGATCTTCTGTTAGTTCTTCCCCGTAGCTATGCAGGGCTTGTGGAAAAAGACGAAATGCATGTCAGATTAAAAAGTATGTAAATCCCCTTCTGCCTGTAATTTCCATCATCTGTTTTACTGTGCAGCTAGGTTGTGCATTTCTCTCTTTAATTCATATATGGAACATATTTGCCTCTGTGTGTATGCATCCCCATATATCTACCCACATAAAACTACCCAGACAAAAATTACTGTTACAGCTTTAGAGTATATATCAGTAATGTCTGACTAAAAATACATACATAATTATATCAGAACAAAGCATTTTTACCCCCCTCCTCTGCAAAAAAGTATGCTCTGAGTGATGCCATGAGGATAATGAAAACATGAAACTATTTAAAAAAATCAGTTTAATGAAATCTGAGCCCATAACAACTAAAATAGCTTAATAAAAATTATATGATTATGTAATAATGTACCACTAAAGGGCAGAGTTAAGGTTCTTTGGGTGGCTAAACAGTTCTTTCCTCATAACTTAATATATTTCCATTTCTTTCAACTTCTTGGGTTTGTAATTCTTGGTAATGGAATAATTACAGTAGTCTTGGGATTGATTGATTTATTTGCTTTCAGATTACTAATATGTACTTTGAACTTGTTTTTTGTTTTGCTTAGTGATTTTACGGTATTTTTAATGAAAATTTTCATGCAAAACACTGAAAAGGAAGCTCAGTGAAAATGTTTCCCTGTGACAGATCTCATGAGCTGGAGATGTGTTGTATCAGCCTTAAGTCATTAAAAATGAAACAAACAAACAACAAAAAGAGAGTTAAATTTCAAGATCACATTTATTGGTATGCGCTAGCTGCAGCATCTAGCTCTGGAACAAGACAAACTAGCCAGAGCAGATTTACCAGTGAGGCCATGTTTACAGCAGCTTTGCATGACTGGAGCAAGACAAAGTGGTCAAAGCATATTGGTGAATCTGGCCCTTAATTTGTCAACATATAGCACAGAATTGTTAAAACATGGTCAGTTGGAGCCAATACAGTGAGAACTGGCAGCCAAATAACCTACCAATGAGAAATCTAGAAAAATATGTGATTCCCCTTCATCACACTGATTCACTTCAGCCAACAGAAGTACAGTATGCAAATCGTCTGAAGAGAAGGGTGTTGATTGACTGAGGCTATGTCTAGACTACGGAGTTTTTCTGGGATACCGAAAAACTGCTGCATCCAGGGAACGCGTCTGCTCTTCCTACATTTTTTGTGGAAGAACAGATTTGCTCTTTCTGAAGCCCTGTCTTCCTCATTCCACGAGGAAGAAGGGCTCTTCTGAAAGAGGAGGTTTTTGCAAAATTTGCCCAGGGTAGACGGGCCAAATTTCGGAAAAGCCTCTTCCGACAAAACTATCTGAAAAAGGTATGCAAATTGCCGAGTGCAATTTGTGTACCTTTTCCCTGATAAAAAGTGGCAGTTTAGACATAACCTGAGTTCCCTCTGATGTCAAAATGGATCCACATAAGAATGACCTGAACTAGTGACCTGGTTCTCTCTTTGACTATACTCATAACTATTTGATACAGCAATCATTAACAACTTAATTTCCCCAGACATAGTTGAAATCCTATGTATAAACTGAGTTTTAACCATATAAAAGGTTTGGGGAAGTCTGTACTGTGTTGTTATTTAAAAGATTTAAACAAAAATCTGATATTTAATGCTTAATTTAACAAAGGAGACATTTTATTTAATTTTTGCACATTAATTAACAGATTGTCATAAACTCTCAGAAAAATCATTCTCTAGTCCTATACTCAAAGTGTGAGTGGTGAAAATTTGGGGAGGATATACTGTATTCTTAAATGAAGTTGAATCCCTATTTAGTTTTAACTATAGGGCTTATACATGATCAACAGTTCTATAATATGTTTTTAATTGGACACTGTTGAAATGGAATTCTTGATGATCCCACAGTGCTAACCATGAGGTCTTGATTCTTTCTCCCATCCTTAAAACATCTACATGAAGCCACTGTGGGGATATGTAAGATACCATGGTCTGAAACAACAGAAATATCAAGACAACACCAAATTCTAAGAACGTAAGAACAGTCCCTCTCCCTTCTTCCAGCTCAGACTGGCTTGAAGGTTGTGGTCTGATCTGCCAGATTGTGACATGACCATCATGTGCCATTTTTTGTGACCTGCAAATTGGATTATTACATTTTACCTAGGTATGAGCAAAGAAAACATTTGGAACTTAATTTAATAGACCATCTCTCTTGAGAGCCATATTATTTCCATATAGTAAAATAATAAGACGCTATATATTATCATAGGTTCCTTCATTGTGATGTTAGTGAGATTATATTTTAAAAAATGTTACTTTCAGTTCTTTATGTACACTTCAAACCAAATAAACAACCATCATTAGAATTACTCTTGCAAGAATCATATTGTTTTATACATGCACATGGATGCACATACTCAGAAGGTAAACCTTTTTAATGACCACAATAAGCACCATGAAAAATTTAACCACAGAAAAATATGTCCGTAAGAACTTTGTAAACAGACCCACAAATGATGAGGCTTTAGTATTCTACTAGCTAAACTGACATTCCTCCATGGAGGACAAAAGTATTAATTCTATCATGATAAGATTTAAAAAAAGTGTGGAGCTGATTAGTGAAGTTTTACCTCTTTCTGCTCTTTCAATTGGGGTATAGAGGGATTTTTTTAAAATAGAATTTGTCTTAGTCTGTTGAAAATGAAAATTAACTTGTGGTCTCATCTGATACTGTCTGTTTTATCCTTTTGTTTTCTTCCTTTCCAACTCAAGCTGTTCATGTACTGTATACAACATGTTTCTTGTTAAAAAGTCCACCAAGTGCTCACTATTATTCCAACTGAACAGTTAGTCCAAAATCTTTTCCCCAGCTTCCAGCCCAAATAATTCCAATGGCCACCAGGTAACCTCAAAAGGGAAAGAGGAAAAGATATTCTTTTCCCTATTCAGAAGCTCAGAGAGGATCCAGGCAGAGTGAGAGAGCAAAGGGGTGTTTGGACACTGTGGAACTTGGAACTGAGGGAGAATAGTTTGGTACATTTGTGATTAATGAAATAAAGTGAATAAAATCTGGTAAACAAGAAAAATCAAGAATAGCATTTTTAATGCAAAAGTACAGGTAGCACCAAGTTCTTCCTACTGACCAGTCACAATAAAAAAATCAGTTTCATTTTGGAAGTTGGAGGACAGCAACAAAGGAGGCTGCTTAGTTTACTGTGCAAGGTGTAGTGTGTACTTCTATTCCCTTCAGGCCAAACGGCATATCCATATTTCCAGTGCAAGCAGCCAGTGGTTTCCAGAGCTCAAAGTTCAATATCTTGACATCAGAGTTGCTGAACTAGTGGAGTTGGGAGAGGCATTATATAGAAAGAAGGCATACAGGGAGATTGTAGACAACATACAGACCCACCTCAGAACTAGATGCCCAATCTACAGCAGAGGCAGCTGGCTTCATGATGGGAGGGAACCTGGATCGCATGGAAGGGCCAATTCCTGCAGCTGAGACCTGTCTACTGACAAAGGTAAAAGGCTTGTTTAAACTAGAGGCTAGAGCCCAGATTTTTAAAGAGATTATGCACTGCTACACTCAGTGTTGCAAGGCCTAAGTGACCTAGGGGTGCATCTATACTGCAGGGCTTAACTCAAAATAAGCTACATAAATGGAGCTACGCCAATTGCGTATCTTATTTCGAAATAGCTTATTTCAAAATAGGGAGCATCTACACAGCACTTATTTTGAAATAGAGCACTCTTCCTCTGACTTCCCTTATTTCTCGTACTATGAGGGTTACAGGAGTTGGAGTAAGAAGTCCTCCAGCTTGGCAGTATTTTCATACTATTTTGAAATAACTGCCTACTGTGTAGATGCGGACTAAGTTATTTCAGAACAGAGCTAGTTATTTCAAAACAGTGTTGCAGTGTAGATGTACCCTCTAGATGGCCACTCAGAGTGGAGTAACCCTTAAATACTTTAAACAATTTTTGTCTGCAACTGAAAAATAACATCATTTCAGCAATTGGAAGTCAGCAATTGGCTTGACCAAACAGATGCTGACCAGGATTTATATGTAAGTGCAGGCAGGGACAAACAATGGCCAGTATTGGTTTATCTGGACTTATTTAGTCTGCAGAAGAGAAGAATGAGGAGGGATTAGATAGGATCCTTCAACTGCCTGGAGGAGGGTGCCAAGGTATTCTCAGTGGTGCAGATAACAGAACAAGTAGCAGTGGTCTCCAGTTACAGTGTGGGAGGTCTAGGTTGGATATTAGGGAAAACTATGTCACTAGAAGAGCATGTAGTATTGGAATGGGTTACCTAGGGAGGCGATAGACTCTCCATTCTTAGAGGTTTTTAGGATCAGGCTTGATAAAGCCCTGGCTGGAATGATTTACCTGGGGTAATTCAATTCTTGCTTTGAGCAGAGGGTTGGACTAGATGATTTCCTGAGGTCTCTTCCAGCTGTAATCTTCTGTGATTCTATGAACTAATTATGGTTTACTCCTGCTTTGACAAGGTCTTCATTATTTGTGCATTTGTCTATTTCCTGAACTAGCTGAAGCATAAGTATTTCAGTTTATCTACACTCAGCATGACTGAATTATAAACCAATTGTCTTAAACCAATTTAGTACAGAAGCCTATCTCTACTGGAGGTGATGTGAAGAGCGGTGCTACTGGCCCTTTTTCACAGTTACCTCCTGTAGTTTGCTGGCTGACAGTTCCATCTTTGTTGCCCTCTGCCGTGCCCTTTCCATATGCTCCCCTTTGACCATTCCTACTTTGTAAGTACCATCTGGGTGCACAGTAATGCTCACTCCCTCTCACATAGTGTAGCAGGGGAAGGTGGAGACTAG
This sequence comes from Pelochelys cantorii, assembly GCA_032595735.1. Taxonomy (NCBI): domain Eukaryota; kingdom Metazoa; phylum Chordata; order Testudines; family Trionychidae; genus Pelochelys; species Pelochelys cantorii. Next base: position 143,830,696 of record CM064327.1, read on the forward strand.
CTAAACCCAGTGGATGTTAAGCTTGGGCACAATACGACAAACTAGCATGGTAACACTAACCTTTAGAAAGGGAGATAAAAAAATATGAAAATAGTTAGTCAAAAAAACTAAAATAAAAAGGTGTATAATTCTGGTTACCTATTTTAAAGTAAGATAAATTCAGGTGCAGAAAATAGCTCCCAGGATGATCAGGGTGATGGAGGGCCTGTCATAGGAGAGGACACAGAAGGTGCATCTATACTGCACCATAAACTCAAAAAAAGATACGCAATGTGTACTATGCAAATTGCATATCTTATTTCTATTCTATTTCAAAATAGCTTATTTTGAAATTTGGCATGTCTTCACAGTGCCAAATCTCAAAATAATACACTATTTCAAGACATTCTTTAACCTTCGTAGAACGAGGGATATAGGGATGCTGAAACAGCGCACCTGTTATTTTGAAAAATATTTTGAAATAACAGGCAGCTCGTTAAGATGCGGGATAGCTAAAGGAGTTTGGCTGTTATCCTAGAAAGAAATAGGGCTGAAGGGGCTATGACTGCTCTATATAAATACTTTAAGGGATTAACCACAGGAAGGAGAAAAGCTATTTAAACTAAAGAACAAAATGGGTATAAACTGGCCATGAATAATTTCAGGTTACACATTGTCTTCAACCATCAGAGGACTGAGATTCTGGACCAGCCTTCCGGTCGGAGGCATGAGGTCAACCAACCTAAGCTAGTCTTAAAATAGAGCTTGCTAATGTTATCATTGAGATTACATGATTGGTTGCCTGCAATAACTCATGACTAGACTCCATGACTCAGGAAGTCCCACCCAGGCCTGTGCTGTATATTCTTATGCAAGGAATTAAAATTAAAATCAGTTCCTATACCAGAAAACAAATGTGTAATAATTGTAGTAGCTATGTGTAAAAAAGCACTAGTAGCAATCTTAGGAAATACAGACCTTACATCAGTACAAGGTAAATGGGTAGAACCGATAATTAAAGAATTATAAAATACCGTTTTGAACATGGTACAGGTTTAACCTCCCTGGTCTGGTATCCTCAGCAGTCGAGACTTGACTGGTCCTGAACCAGGAAAATTGCCAGCCCCCCCTACTCTTGGCCACTGGCCCCCCTCTCATCCTCCAGCCTGCTTAGACTCTACTCCCCCAGCCTGCCAGAAGTCTGCTGGCTCTCCCCCGGAGAGCCAATGACCCATTCCCCCTGCCTGTGTTGGAGCTCCACTTCTGAGTGCTGGGGCTCAGCTCCCCCACTCCATTGGGGCTCCCCAGTTAGGCAGTGGGGCCTCTTGGCTCCACTCCCTTGGCTCACCAGGGCTCTGGTTCCCTGGCCCACTGCGGCTCCGTAGCTTTGCTCCCCTGGGCCATAGGAGTACTGGGGATCCATTCTTCTCTGGTCTGGAAATGCTCCTGGTTCCAGCCCATATTTTTTTCCACATGAGTGCTCCAGCCTTGGACAATGCTGGAGCACGGTAATTGAGAGAGTAGGGCAGTCCAGATTACAGAGCTTCAGTGTGTGCTATGGAGACAGACTGATATGAATTCTATAAAGGAAAACTATACTTCTTTAAGATATTAGAATTCTTTGGGTATCCTAACAAAAGAGAGGCTAAAAGGGAAATGGTTGGCATTATTTATTTGGACATTTGATAAAGTTCAGCATATGAGTCTATTGAGAAAACTAGGGTTTTGAAAAACTAGGACCACTGCATGTTCTGAGGCAGGATTCCTACTGTAGAACAAAGTATTCTGGTTCAGAGTCACTACTGGTTTATATAATAATTTAATAATATTGGTAGTGTAATAGTTACGTAATGGTTTTGGCATCTGAAAATGTTGGTTGCTTTTCTGAACACTGCTGCACACTGAGAAGGTTTTCAAGTACATGTCCACAGTGATGCACAAGTCATTTTAGTCCCTCATTACACCAGAGCTTTTCAATGACTGCTAATTCTTCAAACCCTTCTCTGTTATTTCACACATCCATTTAACTTCACTGGTTAATTAAAATTTTGGCCAAAGGAAGCCTTTGTTAAAGACTCAACACACTCACCTGTTCAATTAAGAAGTTAGACGTCATAGTAAGCATTCTTGAGACTCCCCTGTGGTCCTTCAGCAAAACTGGCAAGCGCTAAATATGACATTCTAAATATCTGTATGTTTAAAAACAAGCAGATTAAACAAAAACCAAACCAACCCCCCCAAAAACATTTAAAAAATAAACGTTCTGGCCTTCTTCATCCATGAAAAAGAAATAAAAAAGGACACACCCATGTTTCCAAACTTAGAAAGATTTGACCCTCTCAAGTAAAACAGAAGGGTGGACAAAGAGGGGCCAATTCCAAACTCACTGAAATTAATGGAAAGCCTCTCATTGACTTCAATGGGCTTTGAATCAAAGCCGTAGAGAGGGCTCAGTTGATAGGGTCGGAATGGATAATTTAACTCATAGAAAGTATTTCTTGGGAAGAATATTCTCTCTGCCATGCATCTGAGTCTCATTATTTAAGTACTGAAAATCTTTCTGTGTTCAATAAATCCTTTCACTCCTTAAGTGATCTTGGTGACTTTCTGGCGGTGCTAGCAGTTATTTCATCTTGTTTCTAACTCTTAGACAGGAAATACTCACCATGCCAGTAATACCTTGTGGATTAAAAATTGCTAATCATTTTTATTAAAAGCTTTTAAAGAAGTTCTCTTTTAAAATCAGGCCAGATTTGCAACAGGAGCAATCCAGATTATGTCTATTGCAATCAGTTTATATACCAGTTGAGGATTTGGCATGCTATTTTTTATGGTAATGTGTATGCAGATCAGCTCCACCTCAGAAGGTCTAACGTCTTAAGCAGGCTACGTGACAGGAGGAATAAAAGAATTAAAAGGAAAATGTAAAAGAATATTAAGTTAATAAAATATGCTTTTTATGTCTGTTTTTTATTTTTGTTTTTGATAGATCTGGGGTTATGGTGGCCTTTTCTGTCTATGACAGGCAATTTTTGGGGCAAATTCTGTCGTATGTGATCAATGAAAGTTCAGTGCACACTTACAAAGGTGGAATTTGGCTACCTATGTCTGACTATAATAGTGGGGGAAACTCTTAATGGCAAAACATAAATTTGACAATTTTCATGATATTTTCCATTTTTTATCTACCTTACAGACAATTCACAAATACACAAGTCAAACATTTTTGGACAAATACTACAAATGTCATTTTACTAACTATTAATATTTCCATTACTTACCAATCCTTAGTGTTTTATACTTGAGGTCAGAGTAGTAGGCCAATTCTGGATTGAATTTGTACCTGTACACATCAGAATTTGTGGTTTATATGTATGCCAAATAAACCACAGCTAGAGAAGGGAGAAAGTGATAGCAATGATTAGATGAGCCCCAGGTCTGGTCCCCTCAACTCTATAGAGGTACTGCTCTACAGGATCCCCGAGGTGCTTTCTCAGTGACTCACAGAGTGATATTTTATAGGGAGTATGGCCTGTACTTCTAAGCTAGTATGTGGATTGGCCCGACTATAGCCCCATGTATATCCAACCCATACAACTTAACTTTTTTTCTTGCAGGGTTAATCTGCTCAGTAGACGCAGGGATAGGAGGCTGTGTTTGGGCATGGCTGGAAGATTCCCAAGAGCATTTCAACTACCAAGGGACCAATGGCAACATGACAGTTGAATCAGGTGTGCTACCACTTCTGGATGGGATTGCTCAATGAGCTATGTCGGAGGAGACTCATTTCTGCACAGCTGATCAGTGATCCATAAGATCTGGCTATGTGTTTCCTGTAGATCCTAGATCTCAACTCCTTCCCAGGCTACACCCAATTCCCTTTATTAAATTTACAAGAAGAGCATGTTGCACAAAAGAAGGTGAGTAAAGTTGTGGCTGTTTGTGAGAGATTGCTCTTCTTCTGTCTTTGTTTACACAGAAGGAAAGCATATGGATCACAATGACTAACAGTCCATGTGGGATTAAGGGCCGAGTAAACCTCTGTCACTGACACAAGAACTGGATTTATTCTGGGATAAATCAATGCCAATGCATTATTCCCCCTTTGTGAATAATTGTCTGTTTCTGTCTTTCTCACTCCCCGACCAAAATAATTCTGATTGCTACTAGCTAGGTAACAAGTGCCAAATCTATCATCTGTGCAGCTCATGTACGATATGGAATTTCTGAGTGCCTCTGTGGATCCACGTGCAATTTATGCTAGTAGTTTATGGTGTTACTAGAAAGTTATATTAAAGAAAATGCATGGTACAGTTGGGAAACTTTTTAATCACTTTTACTGTTGTGTCTTATCTTCTTTTTATGTTCAGGTGTCTTTTCTTCATGGCCGAGTAATGGAGCTGACTGGTGATTACCTCATGCAATCATTTCTGGAGTAAATTCTTTGGCTAAATCAGCTGTTGAACACTTTTGATGTACTAAGCAAGACAAGGTACTATAAAGGGAGTTAGTTGTCCTTTCAGGATGATCACTGCTATAGGATACATTCACTTTGTGCTTCAGCCAGCCAGGAAAATAATGTGGGTGATGTCTCTTAACAAAGAGAGGGAAGGAACATCGGTATCAAGGACACCCAAAAGATTAGGACATATGAGTTTTCAATATTTGAAAAGAAGAAAATAAACACAGAATTCCATGAAAAGACAATAGAAAAGGAAGTAACTTAGCAATAATAAGAGTCCCAATTTCCCATTTAAATTTGTGTGACTGTTTCTAGAACTACAAGGTAGAACTACAAGGTAATTTTTAAAAGATTCACAACAGCATAAACGCAGGTACAATCATAGAACATAACTTCCTCATCTTTGCAAAAATACACATAAAAGCAGAGAAAAGCTGTACATAAACCTACAGATGGGAAGATTCAGTATCATGTTTTTTGGAGGAGGCAAACAGATCCCAGTCACTTCCTGTAAAAAAAAAAAAAAGTCAGAGAACAGCTTTGTGCTGCCAGTAGTGGCGTGGTAGAAAATATATTACTTATAAGCCATCAAGATTGACTGATAAGGAAATACTCAGGTGAAAGCCTCTGAAACAGTAACAGATGAACTAAGGGCCAGATACTCATTGCTGGTCTCAGGCATTAGAAAGGAATCTAATTCTCGCTACAGGTGGTTAGCTGTGAAATTCCCAGTGAGGATACTAAATACTAAAATGTATATTAAGTATCGTACTCAGGTCCTTGTCTCAAGATCAGGCCTAGTTAAGTTATTGTTACAATTACTTTATGGCTGGTAACTCCAATATGAACAGGCTGAACACTCACACTATAGAAACTCTTTTCTATTTACAAATAAATAATATATCTGCACATTTAGTAAAGTTACACACTAACTCAGCAAGGTGGAGATATGCAGAAAGCACACTGGAACATCCATACTCACACCATTCTTTGCTGAACAACCTGAAATGTTGGGCATTATCTTCCTCATTACCTTTCTTGTCTTCACCAGTGGCCATCATTCTGACCCCCCTCCCAAGTTCTACATCTCTAGCTTTGCTGTCCTCAGATGCTGCTTTTATAATATGTTATGCTGATGTTTCCATGTCTGAAGAATATTCAATAGGGGTTTTTCCTTATTTATTATTTGTATGTCCTCCCTTTACCAATGCTAAGGTGTCTTTTTCCTATAGGTTAGTATATGATTTCACCCCATTATCATATGCATCAGTATATTGCCATGGCATATTTGCAGTTGGATGTTCCATCCAGAACCTTCTAGAAGCTGGTGTCAGCTCCTGTTCTGTGGTTAGCTGATGTCTTATGGACACAACTCTCCCTTACATCCTACATCCAGTTCCTCATGACTTATGAATTACTTAAGTTTATCTATGCCAAAGGTCGGAGGTCTCAAGCCTCATGTTAACTGCTAAAGCCAGTATCTTACAGGATACAGTCCTGTAGGCTCCTTGAATTACTGCTGAATATAATAAAGCAGAATATAATGCAAAGCAGTGAATATAATAGAGGTAAGCTTGCCCCCTGGGACAGAATAGGAACCCAGTGTATTATTTATATTCTAATAGTGTGGGTCAGATTATGTATGATCTTTGTATGAGCATGCAGAGAAATAAGGAATGTTCAAGGATGCTCTCCCATGTTTGTGCCATCCATGGAGTGGCTAGTCACAACATGAGCCCTTGTGCTCTGTAAAAATCTACCTCTTCTAGCCTCTGCAAAGGAGTTAGGTGGGACACAGAGCAGATGAAGCCACGATTCTGTTCTTTACCACTAGTAAAGATTGCAAGCTAACTAAGGAGGAGAGCACATGCTACATACACCCTCTTTAAGTGCACAGGATCTACCCAGGTTCTTTAGGAAGCAGAATGCTACCCTAAATTCCCTTGGAGGGGATACACTGAAGCATTGTTCCCAATACTTGTCTATAGTTTAAAGCCACAATATAATTCTAAATAAGAAGTTATCACATCCCTTCTGCCTTGCAACATAGGGATAGGAACATGTGCATAACTGAAAAGAGTGAGAACTGAGCCCAACATTTAGCAATTAGGATTTCAAAGCTGCTTCAAGTGCTATTAGTACTTTTCGCAGCCCAGATTTATGATAGTGACATGATGGTTGCTGTGGAAGTCTCTTATTGTCCAGCCACCTTTGCCTATAAACTCTTTGTCTTGATTTTTATGTGCCATGGTGTTCAGCCAGGCATCAAGTTTTGGTTTCAGTATTGCAATCATAATGCCACACAAGCTGTAAAAGCACCACAGAGAGCTGTATTTCATAGCCTAGGGTTTTGCACCATTCCAAACTCAACATTCAAACCAGTGTAGCATGTGACCGCTGCTAGAAGAAACAGGCACAGCTGGCAGTTGTGTGGATGAGCAAGCACAATGAAGGAAAACATTTTTCAAGCACTGGTTGGGGAGAGAGAAAAATATGCAAATAATTTCTTTGGCACTGTTTATTTATTTATTTTGGCGCTTGCCCCATTGTTTATCATCATGATAGTGTTTGACAGACCATGTATTGCGGTTAGTGTGTATTTCAACTGTCATTATCTGTGAATGTGTGGGAATTATGATGTGAAGGATTCCTTTGAAACTAATACCAGTAAGTGGTTTGTAAATTTGTTATTTGCACTGTTCATCATATCCTATTACATCTTGTTTAAGATAAATCTTATCATTTCTGAAAAGATGGATATAGATATAATAGACAACACCATACTGCCATTTGTGGCAACTGTGATGTCTTTTCTGGCATTACCCTGACTAGGAAAATAGGGACCAAGCTATGCCAACAATCAGGGCTTGTTTTATACAAGGGCCATCGTATTATTCAATGCATGAGCTCATAAAGGGTTTTCTGGAAGTGTGGCTAGCAGTCAGCTTGCTCATATAAAGGATTGTGGCAAACAAAAAGCCCATTCTACTTCCTTATTCTTTGTATTTTTCCTCTCCCATCTACATGTTACCTCTTGCAAGCACAACACTAACTGAAACCACCTAACTGAGCAGAGGCAGTGTGACTTCAATTGCTGCTATAACATGGGTCCACATAGATGTGTCATTATCATTTCCATTAAATCATCTTCTTAGGAGAGAAGTTTAAAACTTATTATTAAATGTCCTCTCATACAAATGATGTCTCACATGTTCATGGAAGCCTTGGTTGTATATGGCCAGAGCCAAATCACCAGAGAGGCTATGCATCACAAGACCAGGGTATTCTCAAACTAGCATTCTATTAAGGCATATATTATAAGGCTATGTCTACACAAAGGCTACATCTACACTGCAGGCTTCTTGTGCAAGAACAACTGTTCTTGCACAAAAACTTGCAGAGCGTCTACACTGCGCGCGTGTTCTTGTGCAAGTAAATTTACAGTAAAGCATTGGAACAGAGGGTTTCTTGTGCAAGAGTTATTCCTCTCCCCACAAGGAATAAGCCCTCTTGTGCAAGAGCTCCTGAGCAAGAAGGCAGTGTGGACGGGCAACAGGGGTTTCTTGCGCAAGATACCCCTATGGCTAAAATGGCCATCAGAGCTTTCTTGTGCAAGAGAGCGTCTACACTGCCATGGATGCTCTTGTGCAAAAGCACATCTCTTGCGCAGAAGCACATGGCCGTATGGACGTGCTTTTGCGAAAGACCTTTTGTGCAAGAACTCTTGTGCAAAACCATTCTTCCCCAAGAAGCCTGAAGTATAGACGTAGCTTACGAATTTTCTTGGCAAAAAATATGCTAATGAGGGACTCTTCTGCATGAGTTGCAATCTTATTTGCATATTTTCTGCCGATCCATTTTTGCGCTGGGGTTTTTGTGCAAAAACAAGCAGTGTGGACGTTTTCCTTTTGCACAAAACACTCTTTTTCCACAAGATCAGTAAACCTCCTTTTTTTGGGGCATAAGGATCTTGCAGAAAAAAGGTGTTTTTGCACAAAAAGAAAATGTCCATGCTGCTTGTTTTTGCGCAAAAACCCCAGTGCAAAAATGGATCGGCAGAAAATATGCAAATGAGATTGCAAATCATGCAAATGAGTCCCTCATTAGAATATTTTTTGCTGAGATAACTCGTAGTGTAGACGTAGCCTAAGTGGAAGCCTTTTCTGTCTACATAGCAGGGTGAGCATAGATATGAATCAAGGTGGATTGTGACAGGATACAGTTTGTCTTCCCCAGGAAAGCACAGCAAGTGAGGGGAAATTGGCTGTACTATGATATATGAAACAGAAGTCAAAGGACTCATGTTCCCTGGGGTGATTGTTTTTTGAGGGGGCACTAGTGCAACAGAGAATGTGGGGAGTCAGGTTGGAAGAAACTCAGCCCGATGGCCAGAGCAGTCCACAGTTTTTAGTGAAAGTTCAATTTAATCTGAGTACAGCGTCACTCGCTGTGAATGAAACATCATGACAGCATCTGAGTTGTGAGTTCCCCAAAGTGCAGCAGCTGGCAGCATAAGCAATGGAACTTGGATGGAAGCCTCCATGAAGCCTGGATTTTGCAGATACAAGCCTATCTTAGTGATGGGCTCAGAGGAAGGAGTAGTTTGGGCTGTACCCAGACCTGCCCATTCAAGAGGATGACAACAGCAGGAGCATAACACTTTTAGTTTATTTTGATTGGGAACAAGGCAGAGAGAGATCCACACCCCTCTGAAGCTGACCACTGTCTCAAGCTTTCACAGCAGTACTTGGAGCCAATGGGACTTATTGGTTCCCAAATCATAATGAAACTGAAGTGATGTATGTTTTCACTAGAGGCCAATCCAAGGAGATGGGGATAGATCTCTGTGTTACTGTCTTATGTACATTGCATGCTAGTCTGGGGACTTGACATATTCCCTAAGTCAGGACAGAGTAGTCTGTGCCACTTAGGATCATTCCCACAGAAGTAACAGGTTGCCAACGTTCTGACTGAACAAAACCAAATACCCGTCTCCAAGGCCCCACCCACTCCATCCCTCCTCCCTCCATCAGTCACTCTCCCTCATCCTCACTCGCTCATTTTCATGGGTCTGGGGAAGGTGGGGAGGGTTCCTTTTTGACTGGACATCTGGCAACCCTATGCAGAAAGGTTATCTTACATTAGACGAGGACCTGCAGCAGAAGCCCCAAGAGAACAGATGAAAGACCAAGCAAATCCCAAACTCCCAGAAGTACATACAGTGAGGCAACAGCAAAGGAGAGCAGGGTTCTTTATCCATAGTGAGATGCATTTACTGTTGAGTGGGTAGAGGAGAAGTGCTCTGCACTAGACAATAATGCAGAGAATGTGACTAGTTGAACCATTTTAGCAGCTGGTACAAGAGCAGAGGAAGGTATCTGAAAGATTCAGTCAGGTTTGTTCAAAAGGAGGAGAGTATATGGGAGAGTATTTTGATATGATGACTCCCTCCTCAAGTCTGAGAGCATATTGTTACCCCAAAAACTGACTCAAGAAATCACAGAGTATCTCTTCTTTTGTTTACTTCTGGTCTCCCAAGATGTTGACCTATTAATTTGTGAAAGGTGAAAGGAGGAGGCTCACCTAGTAGAATTGTCAGGGTTGTACCAAGGATCTGCCTATACCGTTCAGGAAGCTCCCCAGAACAGACTAGATCTGTTTACCCTTGGGAGGACACGGATACAACTTTCCAATCAAAGGATTGACACTTAGGCAATACTGTTCCACAACAAAGTGTTTTCTTTATTTTGTGTAACCAGCTTTTCCTATTACAATTAATCTAAATGTAAATTAAACCATAAGCATAAATTCCTTAGCACAGGTATGTAAGCTAAAGTACCCAATACTGTAGTATTTTACAATTGGAATGGCTTAAAAGATTGTGTTCTGCACATGGTGATCAGCCATATGCAGGACACTAACAGCAAGCTTAATAAGCTCTGAAGTTTACACATTGTAACTGCAATAGGCTGCTGACCCAGTCTGGCAAGGGAGGGGTGTAAAGACTGTCAGTGAGCCTGCGCAAGCCTGTACAATCAGACAGAAGTTTATAGTGAGCCAATCAAAGGGTGGCTTGCTCAGACAGTCCTGATTTAAGGAGCTGCTCAGCAGAGCATAGAGCAATTGTGTTCTGACAAGCAAGGATGTAGGACTGGTTCCCAGGGAGAGGCACCTTGGGCAGAGCAGTGCTGGGCAGGCTCATGGGAACAGAGAGAGAGAGAGAGAGAGAGAGAGAGAGAGAGAGGCTTCATCCTGATACCTGCCAGGCTGTAGCTTTGACACAAGGGCTGAGAAGATGCAAGGTCACGGGGAAGTGGCCCAGGGAACATTCAGGGCAGTTAAGGGGAGTAAAGGCAGGCAGAACAAGGCTGCCACCACAGCATGGTCAGAACCCAAAGTCATGAGCAGCCCTAGGTCCTCTCCCCCTTCTCCCTTGCACTATGACTTGCCACCCTGGAGTGTGGTCTTTACAGTCTGCAGCTTGTTCCTGAGGCAAAGGGATAGACTTTGGGGCTACAGCTGGCCATCGTGGCAGGTATAAGGACTGAGGATTGCTTATAGACCCAGAACGGGGGTGATGTGGGTCCATAGAGAGACGGTGGAGACAGTCAAGCAGTGTGACAATGAGTGAGACAGTGTCCAGAAGGTGGCACACTCCAATGGACTGAGATAACTCTTGGTGTGGCCAGCAACAAGTGCTGCAGAGGTGAAAATATACACAGGTTGGTTCTCCCTGGTCCAGCACCCTCAGGACCTGACCAGTCCTGAATGAGGGGATTTGCTGGACAAGGAGAGGTCCCTCCCCTCATGGCATGTGCTGAACCCCTGCCCCTGGCTAGGGCTCCAGCCCAAGCCCTCTGCTGCCTGCCTGGCTATGGCTCCCTGGGCTGGAGCTCCCTGGGTGCCACTCAAGCCAGAGCCCTGAGTCTGGGGCTGGTGCTCCCTGGCTGCTGCCAGAGCCGGAGTTCCATGGCCGGGGCCGGGGCTCTGTGGCTGGAGCTCTGCGGCTCCAGAACTCTGTGGCTGCTGCCAGCCTCTGCTACCACCTGGCTGCTGGGGCCAGGATTCCCTGCTGCACCGCCCACCTCTTGCTCCCCACCCCCTGATACAGGGCTTCCTCTGCCACGCTCCTGCCCGGTGGCCAGACCTCCCTATACCAGTACCACAGAGGATGCCAGACCAGGGAGTCCCAGTAAAAGGAGGTACAACCTGTATCATAGACACTCTTTTTTATTATCGGAAGGATATAGATACATTCATGCTATTTCTATTCTATAGCCTATACCTCCTTCCTTTCTAGCTAAGGAGCCTTTTCTGCTCTGTCCCATTAAGCACCCCTACTGCTGCTGTCTCCCTGAAGTTGTTTCTGTTGTTTCTTCGCTCATTTAGTTTTCTTCTGATCTTTTCCTGGTTCTCCTCCTTCTTCTTCTGCTCCTAGCTTGACTAACTTTAGCTGGCTTGCTCTCTGTCTTTTATGCAGTCATTGTTCCTGTTCAGATTGGCTTGTTTCCCACTCCTAGTATTAACATACCTGTCCTCCAATCATCTTTAAGCCCTCTCTGATTGGTCCATACTTACAGACCAATCACAGCCTCTAAATTTATCTGTCAATCAAAGCTTTGACACAAGTTTTAATATGACAGGGCGTTTATCATCATGGGATGTTGACCCTCACCTAATTATGGACTAGGTCTGACTGACCCTCCCTGCAGTGCTGGAGTGACCTTTATTTAACCTCAGTCTACAGTCTGCCTACCAACACACTAGCCATAGGCTGAAGTGCTTGAAACTGCCAATTCACTGTCCTTGGCTGTGTGCCTACACTGTACACATACTTAAATTACCAAACATTTAAACTGTAAGCCATCACCTCATTTTGTTAATATATGCTTAATTGTTAACTTATGTACCTTAATTTTATGGTCTACTGCTGCCACCACATTTCTTACCAATTGAATTAATTTGATTTCTTTTTTCCCCCCTTTTTCAGTGAATAGGAGCAAAGCAATGTTCTCAGTGCTTTGTTTAAGAAGCAAAATAGAGCAGCTCAAAATCCTTCATATCAGTATCAGGTTCAGGCTGTCAGGACATGATTGCAACAAGGGACAATGCAGGCAAGGGACAATGCAGGCCAACCTCTATGCAGGCAAGAACGTCAAAAGGGAATTATTAACAATTAGTGCAATTTCAGCTCCTGCAGTGTGATTCCTAGGGGTGAATTGGACACAAACACAACCATTACAATGAACAGGCACGATCTAACAGTGCGCCATGAGAGCAGCCTGCAGAAAAATGAAGTCTCATAATAACTAACCTGAAAAATAACATGGTATGAATTGAAATTTCTGGTGGTGGAAGGAATGCACCACTAACCTTTCTTGGGGAATACAGCCATATAAGCCATGGATCTGATTATGCTAAACCATCAGAATGTTATAGCTACACTACAGGAAGCAAGAGGGGGAGTCCCATGGACAATGGGGACAATCTGAAAAGCATATGGAGATGTTTTCAAAGGTGATGTTTGATTCATAGGAAAGTTGGATTAGATCCCATAGTGGAAACTATGGCTATGTCTACAATACCAGGTTTTTTTTGTTTTTGTGCAAAAACCCACAGAGTGTCCGTACCTCAAGCGTGTTTTTGAGCAAGAAAATTTACAGTAGAACAGCAGAACAGAGGACTTTTTGCGGTGTAGGTATACCTCTTTCTATGAGGAATAACTCCTTTTTGCAAAAGAGTTCTTGTGCAAAAAGGTGTGTGTGGACACTCAACAGGGGTTTCTTGTGCAAAAAGAGCCTATCACAAAAAGCACAGGTGCTCTGATGGCCATTCTGTGAATGGCAATCGGAACTTTCTTGTGCAAGGGTGCGCATGCAGTGTTGACGCTCTCTTGCACAAAAGCACATCACTTTTGTGATGCACTTTTGAGGTGTGAACGTGCTTTTGCACAAGAAGTTTTTGCACAAGATCTCTTCCGCAAAAAGCTTCTTGCGCAAAAGCCCTGTAGGGTAGACAAAGCCTATGGGTTTACTGGGAAGGAAAGTTCCAATGGTGCTCCATAATTCAGCATGCTAAGAGCAGTGCATAGATTTCATAGCAACTGTAGATACCCATACAGAGTGGTTAAGTAGTTTGGTGGTAAAGAATCAATCTGGCTAATTATATATCTGTATTGACCTCTGAACTGGGGATTGAAAAGGTGTCACTGTCAAATAACTGGTCACATCTTACCAGAACTTTCTGAAGCAAGAATGGTGACGGGAACAGGTTTTAGCAATAAACTGGATAAAGATTCCAGCATACTGACAACCTTTGCAACACCGTTTAGAAGCTACTGATGGCTGCACATGCCAATGGATATAAGCCTAGCACCAAAGATGTGCCTGAGAAGATTCACACACATGCTGGAAGGCCTGTGTGGAGTGTAAATGATAGCAAAAAGTATTCACATTGTAGGCAAAAGGAGCAATGATACAAAAGCCGAATGATACCATTACAGAAAACTCCAAGTTTTTCTACAGCAATATAGAGACATAAAACTCAACTCATAACAAATCTGACTCAAGCAATATGAGATGACATACTTTGGACATCTCTCAACAGAAGGACTTAAAGCAAATTTCAACAGGATCTAGGAACTCAGAGACATACCAACTCCAGCAGATGTAAAAGAAATACAGCATTTCATAGGAATGATACATTTTCTATCTAAGTTTTCTCCACACCTGGCTGCAGAAATGGAACCCACATGTCTGTTCACAAGGCAGGATGTTGGGTGTGATGAGGCAGGTCTTCTACAGCACACATTTAATATGCTGAAACAAATGATGCCAGATGCTCCTGTCCTGAAGTACTTACAGCCAGAGGAGCCAATGACACACTAAGTTAATGCGTCAGTGAAAGGATTAAATTTAACTCTTTTGCGGTACCTCTTCCAAAGACCGAACAGGGTAAATCCAACTAGAAAAAGAACTGCTGGTTGTGGTATCTGGAGCAATAGCAAGGTAGAAACAGCTGTCAAAAGAACTAAGAGACCGCGCTCTTTGTTCTGATTCAGACCTCTTAATAATTTTGGTGTTAAAACAGGAACTGATGAGACAAAAGATCAAAACTCTGTAACTAGTGAAGGGAGACCTGTTGCACCAGAAGAAAGGAGGCACCTCTGAAAGAAGATTGCTAACAAACAGACGAAGAAGGTATTAGAAAATGACAGATCCTTGAAGGTGCTATCGGCTCTGAAGAAAGGCCTTCCTGTGAGCATTCAGCCAGTAGAGCAACACCAGGAGCGGACTAAAGGAGTCATGAAGGATGCAATGGCACTCAGGCCATGTGAGTGACAACTCAATAGAGACGAGGGATCTGAAGGAACTGGAGACACTTGTGAGCCAGCAGAAACAACACCCAGAGAGAGCCTACAGAGATCATCATGAAATGGAGAGATGGAGAACCACTCAGAAGATACCCCCTAGTGAGATAGGAAATAACACACAGAGATACACTTATTTCCAAGCAAAAAACTCTTTTAAAAAGAGCAGATCATTAGGTGGTTTAAATTATCATAGCATCATTGTAGTTCACTGAGAAGTGGGTTGTCAAAGTGGAAAGGGTATTTCAATGGAGTCCAGCTAATGGCCTCCCTTAAATATTACATGAATTTTACAAAAATTCTATACTTTATAAAACATTTAGATTGTCTGGAAATGAGCAGGTAAGACTCCCAATCTGTTCTCCACTACACAGAATACTTTCTTGCTCTCATTACATCCAGCTAATACAATCCATCCTTCTCAGCTTATCTTTGCATCCCCCAAAGTTTGCAAAAATACAGGAAGTCCCCAACTTATGAATGGGTTATGTTCCAAAAGTTCTTTTGTAAGTCGGTTGTTTGGAACTTGAAATTCATTTTCCCCTAGAAACAATGTTATAAATGATAGTTAGGTTCCCAGGCTAGCCCTCAAAAGCCTATTTAACCCATAATGTAGCTGAAATCTGCAATATATTTTAGAAACTTTCTCTATCTGTCATTTGTTCAAGAACTCCTGCTACACGGTAAGAGCTAGGACCACCTAATTTGGTATGCAAGTTCCTCTTATCATAACTTAAAGCAAGGTAAGGGTTTTGTTGTGCCATGACAATGTGATGTGCCTGAAATGGGATTGTTTCCTATAAAACAGAAAGGGAAGGGTCTGGTTGGAAGGACAGTTATAATATAGAATGACCACAGGGAAGCAGCAAGGGGCTAGAGATAGGTACTGGAACAGCTGATAGCCATCAGGTAGAGAAAGGGACAACTCTCTATTATATATTTCAGGGAGTTTGTTTGTGTATTTGTCTGTCCCACACCCAGGGGATATGCACCTCTTCCCAGCTGTCCCCCTGAAGGTGCAGCGACCATGGGGAGGTGCCTCTCACCTGGCCTCAAGCTGCTGCAGTGAGAGAGGGTTGGGGTTGTCTTCTCTCCCTGGACCAGCCTGAATACTAAACCCTTCATCCCCATGCCTAATCCAGAAAAATGATTCAAATAAAAAAAAACTTATTTCAGTTAAAGACCCAAGCAGACTTGGGTAAATCTTCTAGTATGGTATATGCAATGAAAAATAATAGTTATAGTTTTTTATTTAACCTTGAAGGCTGGTACTTGAGGAAATGTAGGTTTAATTAGAGGAGCATGAGGGGGAATGTGGAGATTTTAAAGCAGACTTCTGGGCATCCCCCAGCTGCCACACCCCTTCTCCCTGCCACCCTCTACATGAAGGCTCTGTGCCATCTCTTGCAGCTGGTCTATCTACTGGCCACCTCTTCTTGCCCCTGAGGGCCTTATCCAGCCCCTGTTGACCAGAAGGCAGTGAGTGGTGTGAGCATAGGCCAGAACTCTGGAGGAACAGAAGATGGCCGTGCAACCAGTGGCTGGAGAAAAACATTGGTTTCCCCTTCAAAGTGCTGCTTTTCTCCAGCTACTGGCTGTGTAATCACCCTTGTTCCTTTGGTGTCCTCTGGCCAGCACTTGCACTGCTTGCCACCTGTGCCCCTTGCCTGCTACCCTGAGGCTGCAGGTGAGCTTTTGTTTGTACGTGCAGATGTTCGTAAGTTGGATGTTTGTAACTTGGGGAGTACCTGTATGTGCAAAGGTCAAAATAACAAAGAAGTAGGAGATTGTTGAAAATAGATCCCTTGAAACAGATCCCTTGATCTATTTATACTTTACACATGCCACTGTTCCTATAAGGAAAGAAGAGCCTCAGATGGTATACACAGTTGCTCATGGAATAATAATACATGGTCCATCTCCAAATTGGAGACAAGTGGGGAAAAATGAAAGTGAAACGGAATACACGTAAAAAGGGAAATGTTAATGTTGTAAAATAAATTGGGGTGGATGTTCACTACATTGTATCTATCAGTCTGAACCAGGGCACCTACCTGGCTATCATCGCGTATCTTACTGCAATCATACACCATTCTGTTTTTATGCATGTTTTATGAATGCATGCAAAACTAAACATAATCATTAGTTGAAGGCATGCTGCTCTACAGTGGACAGAAGATGTGCTTAGTCCCTTGGACTGGAGGGCTGGAGACCTGTTCAGCTCCTGTTCAGCGGACTACAGCTATGGTCTTCTGTAAGTCATTTAATATCTGCTACCCATCAGTAAAATGTGCCAATTAAAGTGCCCTGCCTCACTGTGGTGTTGAATTACAACATTTGTAAGACCCTCGTATACTATGAGGATGGGGTCCATGTATGTATCTAGGTCGGATAGTTTGATATTATTTCTCTCTTCAGCCTCTCTGCTGCCATTTGGATAATCAATGGAAAATAATCTATGGAAGATACCAATTTATTTTAGCCCCATTCCCCCTCCCTCAAGTCCTCTTGTTTGGCAATTACATTTAGAAGCAATGCAAATTTCCCATAGAAGCTCACACAGACTCCATCCCTGGATACCTGTGGTATCCTTTGTGAAAATAACTCCTGCGCAAATTCATCAGACTGGCCTCTGAGATTTGGCTTTCCTATTCCTTACTGAGACTTGATATTGATGCTCTTGTATTAGTCCATTTAAAATGTAACCTCATCAAATGCCAACTCCACATTGCGCCTAATCCTCCATAAATCCTAATCTTTTCTCAGCAGTCTGTTATGTCACTACCATTTGGAGTCTCTGTACAGCGTTCCTTGCAAGAAGGTACTGCAAAGGGAAACAGAGCAGAACCTGTTTCTTTTATCACATTTGCACTCTTTTGAACTCAAAGGCTGGATATGTCACTTTCATAGTTGTAAGTCGTACTGTTTCTCATCAGTCATTTCAGCAGTCATTACTGCACCAAGGACAGCACAGAACAAGCCTGGCACTAGGAGTCCTGTATTACAAGGGGTCAAGATCTTCAGCAACTTAAGGGAATGCAAAAGGAAAGCAGGACAGGGATATTTTTTCTTGAAATGCCGAGGGAAATGAAAAGGGACTCCAGGATGTTTTTGGACAGACAAGACTTGATTTAGGCAGGAGAACAAGGTTTCTGTGAAGAGCTACATCAGGCACAACTGAGAAATGAGACCGTCAGAGCAGGAATCTCACAGAGACCTGCTGAAAAAATATAAGAAGGGGGTAAAAAAAAAAAGCAATGTTATCCCATCAACAGGCCTCTGCCCTGTTACCTCAAGAACTGGCCTCCCCACCTGTTCATCATTTACCATGTCTATTATACTGTCAGATGACAGACAAATAGGTAGTCAACTGATTACATTATATCTATCTGTGGAATAGTTACACCCAGGATTAGTGGTAGGTTGGTAAAGCTTTATAGAATATGGGCCCTGCCCTGAACTGTTTAAATATTACACTGAAAAAAACCACAATGTCATTCATATTTTGACAATAGTTATGTAGGTATGTTTCTATAAGGCTTTATTTTAATGGTACAAGTACCCTCTCAAGTACCCTCTTGTCACAGAGAAGGAATACTTGAATAAATTTAGTTCTAAAAGGAATTTTTATATACATATTTGTTAGGTGTTCAAATATTTTTAAACAAAGATATATAAAATCATCAAAGAGAAGCTTTTAATTTATTATTGACATATCAATCATTTTAGTATGCAATAATTTTAATGCTCAGAGTAAAATTACTCTGTACATACTGTTGCATTTCTAGTACAGAATGGCATGCCTCCACATGAACTCAAGCTGATTTATGAGGCAGATATAGATGATAAATGATCTTCTAATTTCTTATATTAACAAAATCTAATGACATATCTTCCAGTAGGTTTCATACCTCCATGATATGTGATAGCCAATAGCAGTGATATATCCCTTATCCTTAACAGAAAACAGAGGAAGTACATGTTGCTTACAAAATACTAAAAATGAGCAAAGGAATAGAGTATCATGTCAAGTCAAATTTTGTGATTTTTTTAATGTACTTTCTTTGTAATATAATTTTTGAAATATATCTAAGCTCTATGTTTTCACTAGACATAATGGATGTTACATAGGATAGATAAGTGAAATATTATATTGGAAATTGCTTCTGCTTACCCAAATCTAAAGCTAACACATTTTACTGATTCACAATCTGTTATGCAATATTTGGATGATCTCTACAAACTCCTTGAGCTGCTTTTAGTCAGCAACTAAGGTTCAATCCTAATTGGATATCATAGCTGGAAAATTAATATACTGTACAGGGTTGATCATTTTTAGTTTTACTGCTGTAAAATGCATGTAGATCAGATCTTCATTCACAACAGTTTGTGTGAATGGAGGCTTCATTTCCCAGTAAATGATATAGCACTAAAGATATCTACCTTTTCATGTGAGCTTACCACTCTCAGTGAATATGAAATTGGAGAACTATTAACTCTAATATGCAACCTGTAGCTAAAACAACCTGTACTAACCAACCTTGGGAATTACAAGCCAATGAGCCTAACTTTAGTACCAGTCAAATTGGCAGAAACTGTAATAAAACCCCCATGATTTGTTTGGGAAGCATTACCATTGATTGTGTAAAGGGAAGTCACAACCTCACCATTATATTAGAACTCTTTGAAGTTTTCAGCAAGCATGTGGTTAGTGGTGATCAAGTTGATACAGTGTAGTTGACTTTCAGAAAGTGTTTGGCAAGGTCCCTTATCAAAGAATCTTAAGGAAACTAAAAAACCATAGGATAACAAGGAAGCTTCTCTCATGGGTCAGTAAATGGTTAAAATGTAGGAAACAAAAGGTAAAACTAAATGATCAGTTTTCACAGTTCAAAGAGATACATCACGCGTCCCCCAATGAACTTAACTATGACCTGGGCTGTTGGACATATTCATTAATAATCAGGAAATGGGGAGAATAGTGAAGTGACACATTTTTCAGAAGATACAAAATTATTCAAAATAGTGAAGATCAAAGTTGACTGTGAAGAATTACAGGAGGATCTCCCCAAAAATGGGTGACTAGGCAACAAAATGGCCGATGAAATTTAATATTCATAAGTGCAAAGTATACACTGGAAAAAATAATCCCAGCTACACATATGTAATGATGGGTTCTAAATTAGCACTTACCACTTAAGAAAGAAATCTTGGAATCACTGTGGATAGTTTTCTGAAAAGCTCAATGCATAGTAACCATCTGTTAGAAGAACAGAATGTTAGAAACTAGTAGGAAAGTGATAGAAAATAAGGCAAAAAATATTATGATGCCACAATATAAATGCATGGTATGCCCCCATCTTGTGTGCAGTTTTGGTCACCCCACTTAAAATGTGTTCAGTAGAACTGGAAATGGTTCACAGAAGCGTAACAAAGATGAAGAAGGCTCTGGAATTGTTTCCATAAGAGGACAGGCTAAAAAGATGCAAGTGTGTTTAATGCAGAAAAGAGAAGAGTAAAAGGGGATATGACAGAGTTCTATAAAATCATGAATGGTGTGGAAAATTGAATAGAGAGGTGGGTTTTTTTTACTCTTTGCTACAGTGTAGAATTATCCGACCTTGATTATCTCACTTCCTTGCCTTAAATAGATTTTACCTACCCTTTGTTTACCACGATATGGTTCCCCTTCCAGTAGAAAAGTACTGGTATTCCATCATGGAATCATGTACTGAGTGATTTAATCACATGACCCTGTAGTGTTAAAGCAGCATAGGAGTCAAAAGTTGTTTGCAGTATCCCAGAAAACTCAGGAAAATGGGAGATTAGCAACTTCAAAGTCCTATTGTTTCCCCTAAGGGGCCATCCAGAGTGAGTACACTTGGTTTGGTGGGCATTGCCAGGTATATACACTGTTATAATAGATAAATAGACAATATTCCCTACTTCAGATATAAAAATGATACATGGATTCAAATAAGAAAATCATATTCAGTAAATCATAATGTTTCCCATGATGCCTCACACTACCCATCTTAGTTATGCCATATTAATATCAGAAGAATATCTCTATTAAGCATATGGGGTATAGCACCAGATTTCCCATCTGTAAAATGTAGGTCACCCCATCTCTTCTGCTCATAGGATTTTGTAAAGATAAATTAATTAATGTTGTAAAACACTTGAATATCCTATTGGTTTGCACCGGAGAAAAGCTCACAAAGAAATTAATAATTCTGTCTTTGCAGTAGAGTTTGAATACTTTGCTCTAAATACATCGAACAATGAGGAGAGGAAAAAATATTAAATAGCTGCTCTTTAGTGAGCACCATGCATCCTGTGTGCTATATGAGGTAAAAGTTATATAAAAAAAGATAATGCTAATATAAAGTCTATCACAATTCAAACATGTATAGGGATTGCATCAAGGTTGCATAAGCAACCTTTAACTCTGGCTTTTCCTGTTTTGAGTGCTTGATTTTGTAACCTTAACATTCTTTTATTGAAGTTTTAAGAATGTAGTTTAAAGTTTAGTAGTTCAGGTGCATTGATATCTGTCCTTGGTTCATCAACAGTGCAAGCCAGTCAGAAAAAATTGCAAAATTCCTAGCTCATAAAAAATTCCAGGAGCATTAACTTTCATACAGCCACTCTACTAAGGGGTTTAAATTTATGCCTACATGAGAATTATGTAAAAGTTTCTAGTCTGCAAAACTGCTTGGTGTATTGTTGGTTTGTTTTTCATTGAGACAACAAATGTCATCAAAGCATAAGAGAGAAACAAATGAAGGTTTTTTGAAGATTTTGGACAGTAAATGGGTCTTAAAATTTACATTGGAACATGTAGATGACCTAATGTAAAGTACATTTCAAAGTTGGTTTGGATGCAGTGAATTGATAACCAGTACTGAACCTGTCATAGACACACTTAAGAAAGACACATTTGCACATTAATATACATGTGTGAAAAATCAGATAAATCCATTTTGCAACAGAGTTTTTCTTCCAAGTAAACTCTTGTTTTTTATTTAACATAATTTTAGCATAACTTGAATGTTTCTTTCTTATAGTAGGATTGCTGAATTCATGACGGAGTCATGGATTAGGGAGGTGTATATGAAGCAAGTGGCCATGCCAAATCTAAACTCTCAGAACCTGTACTCATTGGAATGGCCACACCAGATCAAATCAGTGATCCATCTAATCAATCATCCATTTTTGCAAGAGACCATTACTCAAGGCTACAGAGGAAGATGCAAGAGACCTTGTAATGAACAATTATGGAATAACCTGCCCAAAGAAGAAGTGTTTTCTTAACTCCAGATAATGAGTGGTTGGCTTTGAACTGAAATAAATATGTTTAGTCCCTTGTATTTCTTATACTATCTAATATAACTAGAAGTTTTCATCTACTATATATTTGAGAAAGTTTGTCTTTCTGTCTGTCTGTCCATCTGTCTGCATATTTGTCTTTTTTTTGGTCAAGAACTCCTCCTAAACCGTAAAGAGTCAGGACCACCAAATTCAGTATACAACTTCCTCATATGATAACCTAAAGCAAAATAAGGGTTTGGTTGTGCCTGGAAAATGGGATGTGCCTAGAATAGGATTGCTTCTCATAAAACCAAACAAAAAAAGAGACAGAATCACCAGGCAGGTGAAAAGGGCTGGCTGAGAGTGCATCCTCTCTGTCTGGGACTGCTCCAGCCTGGAGCCTCCCCTCCCAGGCACACTTTAGAGAAAGCAGGGAGGCTGTATCCCCTCAATTCATACAGGAATAGTGCTGGTTGTTCCCCTTCATCAGGGAGTGAGGGGAAAGTGCACAGTTTGCTGCATTCCTCACTCTGGCTGGGAAGCACAACTCTGGGCTTGCCCCAGTTGAGGGGCATGCACCCCTCCCCCACCTGGGAGGCTGGAGCTGCAGCAGCCATTGAAAGACACTTCTCACCTGGTGCCAAGCTGCTGTAGTGAGAGCGGGCTGAGATAGTCTTCATACCGTGGGGCAGCCTGCACACTGAACCCCTCATCGCCAGCCCCACCCCTAAGCAATTAAATAAAGGGTGTATGTTTTCATTTTATTTTCCAAAAAACCAAAAGTTAATTAAGTACCTGAGCAACGCTGGGTAAATCTTCTAGTCGTCCTGTAAATGTTTAATCCCTTTTTAATCTTGTTAATCTTTTGGCTTCAATGGTATCTTGTGGTAGTGAGTTCCAAAGTCAATTACATATTGTGTAAAAAAAGCAGTCACTACCTTTCATCAGTGTGAAATGAATCATTTTTCAGTTCTGTCTATGCCTAATTTTAAAATTTCTGAAATATATTTAAATTGTTATATTCACTACAGAATTAAAATTAGGATTAATTTATTCTAATTAATATGTATAAAATGTGTGTTAATTTTCCTGTGTGAATTGATGAAAAAGCCTCTCCAAAGTAGGATTATGGAATATATAATGCTAGCGGGGATTATATTGCCTACATACGAAATGCTAATTATATATAGATTTAGAATGATTTTACCATGCAGTCCTGGGAGAACTAGTCAAAGTGGGGTGCCATAGTTCCTACTATGCACATGGTTCTGACTAAAAAAGTAAATGAGGAAAGCTATAGGTCTGAAGTACAATTCTAAACCACAATCACTAGTTCTTGCAGGATATCTATCCACACTTGCAGACTCTAGAAAAGTATAGACAGTTCAAATAAACTTCATCTAAACATCCAGACTATTAAACTAAGATGACAAGCTTTTTGCAGTTTGGTCACCTTTACACAGTAAACCTTATGTCAGCAACTTTTCTACTGGCTTTGGAGTAAACTAGATGTACAGTGCTGGTCTCATTTGCAATCTAAACCACATGTGCACCATCTGTGCAAAGAAGTACATATTTTCTAAATCGTTGCAACCAGAATTTCAGTTCACACAAGGACAAAATAATCACAGCCTCTGAGTTACATTTTTCATGAATCCACTTGGAAAGTGTTTTCAAATGTCTTTCAGTGTATATTGCAAAACTCATATGTTTTCTCTAAAAACTAAAGATTTCTCCTATAAATGTATGATGGATGGCATTGGCCCTGATTCTGCAGGCCTCACTTGGGCAACATTTCCATAAAAGTCAGGATTTGGCCTCTTATTACTGAGAAATAAGCTAACTGAGATAGCTCTACTTGGAAAGCATTCAAAGCTTCAGACTTTTAAACATGCAGGCTTTGCTAGACACCAGAGCACTTATCTTCTTCAAGTAACAAGTCTGAAATTCCTTAATAACACCCCCTCCAAAAATTTTAAATATTGATTAAAAGGTTGTGAGCTGCCTAGTCACACTAAAATGTTTTAAATCAAGTATTTAGAGTTGTTGTAACATATTTCAAAATCTTGGTTTGTAGAGACCCCAATTTCTTTGTGTATAGAAACTGCAAAAGAGAAATGTGAGTTTACTTATTTTTGACCTTATAAATAATAACTGTAACCCAAAATACATGTATTTTTAGTTGATGTAAAATATGTTTTATTGTGTTTTAGCACATAAAATGTCAAATTTTGCAACAATATACTGTAGCTTTAAATGCTCCAGCAGGTCTTACTGTAAATGGGATTGACTTAGATACATAGAGAGATGATGCACTGGATCTTCAGCCACATTGAGTTCATCTTTGGAACAGTGGTGGGTGAGGGGAGGCAAAGATGCCACTAAGCTACATTTATGATTATCCTGATTCTGGTGATATGCGGAGGCTGAAGCAGAGCCAGGTGGGGGGCAGGTTTGTATAATTTTTGGTGGTTCCACATACAAATTTTGAATTGTGCAAAACAGAGGATTTGCAAGAGAACCAAGAGAGGAAGTAATAACACAGAGCAAAAATAACAGAGGTGAAAGGTGGCTTTTGGCATTTGCACTTCTCACAATTCCAGGTATGATGACAAATTTGTATAATCTTTAATTGCACTAATTATAAAAAGTAATATATATATATTGACGAGAAATGTATTCTAATTAAAGGATGTTAGTCAAGACAGGGAAATTCCATAACTAAATACACAGTTTTCTTTTATATTAAATAAATTAATTAGATTAGCTACTTTTCTACTATAGCATAAATAGAATACAGTTTGATCACTAATAAAACTCAATAACCATTCAGTTAATAAAATTAGCCTGAGAAATGTCACCATGGGGTGAATTATTCTGTTAAGCCATACTCATGGGATTAACAGTGATTACATCCTAGGAGAAATATATTTCTAAATATATTTCTAGTTTTCTTCAGAAGTGCTTGTAAGAAAACTAGAAGTAAATGATGTATACAGAGAGCAATTCATCTAACAGCATTGCATTTACATAACTCCTAGGCCTTTTGTTAAAAAACTGGACTTTTTAAAATCCATCTGTCATACTTTATTCTACTACAGGACAGAATCACATGTTTCAGAAGGTTAATCATTAAAGACATGAATTGCAATTGTATGCACAATAGGGCATCGGTACTGGCACAAATATACATTATCTTATCTTATCACTCTATCAGCTGCACATTTAACAGCCTTTGATCTTATCTAATAATAGATATATTGCTGAAATAATCACCATTTAAATATATTAGGTTGTTTGACATAGGTTCTATCCACAAGGAAAATCAATAATGATTATACAATCACTAGATACAATGTAAACTGCATACCGTAAATGTCTTTACAGGGTTAGATAACATCACAGAAATCCTAATGAAAGTCAATAGCCATTAGTTTTTAGAAGCAGCACTTGAACTTTTGGGGTTTTTTTTACAGTAACCAGTCCAACCATGGGCATAAAATTTTAAAACAAATGAAGATGAAAGAAAGAATGACAAGTAGATTTAACAAATGCATCGCAAAAACAGGTCAATATTTGCTGGTCTTTTGAAAAACAAGTAAATATACATTCATTTTCTATAGTAAATTAATGTATCCAGATCTCTGAAGTGAAAATATTACTGCAAGGTTGATTTACAATGATAGCTGATGTCAAAATCCTAGAACACCTGTTATTACCCTAAAACAGAATTAAATTATAATTTTTACAAAAGAGATGGTATATCATCTTGTGCAAGGATTATTTTAGCTAAGTTTTTTTTTCTCAGTTTAGAATACAACTCCAATTTAAAGTTGGTGGAATGTATACGTTTCAGAAAGATGAACTCGTCAGAGATCTCTTGAAATTTCATTGTTGTACCTTTGTTGAAACTGCCGCTGAATATAGATCTTCATCACTTAGTTCTCTGAACTCTCAAAGGAATCCAGAAAGGGTACAAATTTGTTGCAGTGACTCAAATCGACATGTAAGACCACATTTGATGGAGTCAATAATAACAAAAAAAACATTGACTCCACAGTGCCTTTCCACATTAGATTGAGATGTTAGGCTGTGATTGGTAGAAAACTCAGATGTAATGTCAATGCCCTGTGCTACTGATTTGGATTCAGAAAAGATTGCATCCCATTGATCACAAATCTTTTCAATATTTTTAATACGTTTTTTAATGTTATCCTTGTCAATCCCTTATAAATTTAGTTTAGTGGATCAGTTTTAGCAGCTTCATCCACATGGATGACATTAAAATGCATTCAAATTTGGATGTACACTTCTGAATTGACTTAAGCTCAGTGCAAGCCTGGGCTATGAGAGTAAGAGATTCAAGCTCACTTAAAGCCTTTCTCACAGAGTCCAAATGCTGTGCAACTGGTTTAATGCCATCAATTCATGCTGACCATCTTGTTGTTGACATGCCATGAAGGGAAACAGACAGATGCTGCTTCAGAATTTCCAACTTTCGAGGACTGCTACTGAAGAGATTGTACAATTGCTGGATTGTTCCAAAGTATGTGATTACTTCTTGCATGATTCAGTGCAATCAATGCCAACAAGATTTAGTGTGTGGCTGCCACAACTGGAGAAAATACAGTTTGGATTTTGCTCAAGAAGGACTGCTTGCACTCTGTTGTACTTCCCAGCCATATTTGATCCATTGTCATAGTATTGGCCAATGCAGTCTTGAAAATTTAATTCGAAGCCTTCCATAATTTCTAATACACAAGCAGTGATTTTTTCCCTGAGTTTTATTCATGAAATTATCAAACAAAATGAATCATTCTTCAATTGAAACCTTTGAACTTTCTGCAATTTTAACATATCAAGCAACCAAGGTCATCTGTTTGTTATGAGAACAGTCTGGAGTTGCATCAATAACAATTGAAAAGTACTTTGCATGTTGTATCTCTTCAGGAATTATTGTTTGCACAAGTGTCCCACACAGCTCAATAAACTCGTTTTGTATTCTGGTAGACAGATAATGGACTTGCATGTGTTTTTCACTTTGGTGTGATTCATGAACATGCTTAACATAGTGGCTGCGTCGAGACTGGCATGATTTTGCGCAAATACTTTTAACGGAAGAGTTTTTCCATTAAAAGTATTTGCTCAAGAGAGCGTCTATACTGGCATGTGCCTTTGCGCAAAAGATTTGCTTTTGTGCAAAAGCATCTGTGCCCAGTATAGATGCTCAAGAAATTAACGTTCCTGTCTACACTGGCCCTCTTGCACAAGTATTCTTGCGCAAGAGGGCTTATGCCTGAGCGGGAGCATCAAAGTATTTGCGCAAGAAGCACTGATATTGTACATTACAAAGTCAGTGTTCTTGCGCAAATTCTCGCGGCCAGTGTAGACAGGCGGCAAGTTTTTGCGCAAAAGCGGCTGCTTTTGCGCAAAATCTTGCCAGTCTAGACATACCCAGCCTGATTAAAGTGCGTCATTCTTGGTATACGTGAGCTTCTTAGTGAGTAAAGTTTCTGTTTGTAAGGTCATCAATACGTTGACTGGAATGAAACAAAGCCAATCCCCGTTCAGAAAGAAAAAGAATGACATTCAATATGCGCTCAAAGAGTTTTTTCCATTTATCAGTTTCTGTGTTTATTTCACTCAGGAGTA
Organism: Pelochelys cantorii; assembly: GCA_032595735.1. NCBI lineage: Eukaryota > Metazoa > Chordata > Testudines > Trionychidae > Pelochelys > Pelochelys cantorii. The sequence goes on from CM064327.1 coordinate 143,858,472, forward strand.
GGTTTTCAATTGAACTGTCAGCTAGTGCTGCTCTGTTATCTTTACGTGATACTGAAGTTTCATGTGCAGGTATTCGGTCCTTCAACTTCCTTCAACCTCTACTGATGCGCTAACTGGATGGATCAGACAGTACTGATGCATTTGTTAAAAATGAAACAGGGTAAACAGTATAGAGCCTGCTTTTCCATGCTCCAGCAGAGCCAGTCTCTTGTATAGATCTTGCCATTTGGAAGAGTTTTTGTCAGCAGATGGATGGAAAAAGCATGATTTTCAGCATCTTTTGGTATAATATTTGGAATCTGAAAACAACTAACTTTCAGAAATGACTGCATTTGAGCAACATTGTTCTTATCAAGAAATCCGATATCAGGTTCTGATGTCACTGTTCTTACACTGTGTCCTGTGCTAGTCATAAGTTCTTGCTCTTGCTGAGCAGCATCTCCAAGGTCCTCATTTTCTGCCTGCATCTATTGCTACTGTTGGCATTTCTGTGTCTTGATTAATGACCTCCTCATTTTGAGGCAGTGGTATTGAAATATCATTTGTGGGTACAAAGGTTTCATCATCAGAACTGGAAGTGTCACTGTCAGTATGGTCACAATCTAATGGCTGAGGTATCTTTTCTATGAGAAATGATGTTATTGGCTTTAAACTCTTAACTGCTGCTTCACTCTGTTACTTTCTCTGTCTCTTACTTGCACCACTTTCAAATTTTTGCTTCATTTTTATAAAGGGGTTCTTTTAAAACACAATAACACACAATAAATTAATTCTCTAAAGGCTATTGGTTATACAAAATTTTAATTGTATATACTTTGCAATGAATATTATATAATAACAGTTTGGGGTGTTATTTACTATGGTCCTTACAGTCTTATTTCAAAGTCTTGAAATTTTGTCTGTTAACATGTTCCTGTTATTAAATTCCTCTAATAACTGGTGCGTTATTATGACTATGAAAATGGGACAATTGCCAGATTAGATATAAAGTGTATTTAACAACTAGAATTAAAAGTTTATAAAAAAAACCTTTTAAGGTAAATCTAAACTGGATGAAGAGATAGCTTACAGCTGAGCCTGATTTGGTTATTGTATACGAAGACACATAAGAAAAAAACAGGAATACTAAAATCTCCTATTCAGAGATAAATATCTAGTTTAAAGGTTAAACTCACTCTCAAACCAAGCAAAATCACTTTATAGTAACAGAATTAATTACAACTTTCAAAATGTAGTCCCCTTTGTCTCCTGAGGCCTGGGCCAAATGGTTTCCCCTCTGATAGGGCCTGATAATTACATAGCTCTAAAAATAGGAGCTTTTCAAATCTCAATTTATAAGTAAACAACAAAGAGGGATAAAAGAAAGTTTTGCAAAAAATATCTTTGGCTCATTCCTGTCTTTGTACACAATTAAAAGCTTTTTCGAAGGTAGAGAACCAACACTTTATAACCCTTATCTTCTGTCCACTCTTACATGGCTCTCAAATTTACTGTTTAAGCTTTTCTTTGTAATCACACTATTACGCACTTCATCACCTTCCCCACCCCCATCATTCGATCTAATGGTTTTAAGGGGAAAGGAAATTACTTGTCTTCACTGCCAGCACTTGACACTTTTATGGGTCATTTGTAATGAAGCTATTCTTTGGTTTTAATGGAGACCTTGATTTGGACCAATGTGAATAATTGTCAAAAGGTGATTAATTAAATAATCACTGCCACCCTGTAAAATGGATCAACATATTACATTACACTGATCAAAAAGTTATTTTATTCCTGCAGTAGACTTCAAATGCTATGCATTTAAACAAGCTTTAAACTGGGCCACATAATTTACTATACATTAATTATGCATACAGTGTGGCTAAAGTAAGAAAAAGTTGTATACCTTTTTTAACTTTGGTTTATTATAATGGTAAGATTTCTTTTTAAAACAATATACCTGACCATTAAATAGCGATATGTAAAAGAACCTTGTCCACATCAAACATAACTTCTGGAAATGTTATTTTGTTTTAGAAATGTTCAGTTTTAGCTATCAGAAAAATCTTTATATATATATCTATATATAGCTATATATATAGATATATATAAAAAATTTCTCAACATATAGTCATGCTCCTTGTAGGAAAAGAGAGAAGCTTATTTAAAAGCTATCACTTGTAAGATTTAAAGCACATATAAAAGCTATTTAAATGTATATTAAATTATCAAGTGCTATTCTTTAACAAAGAATCTTTTAGGGATTACTAGACTAGTAATTTTTTAAAATAAACAACTTTCTCATAGCTTACTGCCATAGCTTATTGCTGTTTCTTCCTTTAAGACACTTGAAATAGTATGTATCTAATTGTGAAATGTACTTATAAAAGAAGGTATCTTCCTCCCCCAGAAAGGTTGTTTCTGGACGAGTTAGATATCATGCTTATAATTTTCTCAATAGTTAAGGCAAGTGTAAAATGAAAATGAAATGTCACTGTTATGAGATACGTTTTTTAAAACTAAGCAATACACAGGGATATTTGAAAGTTTTGAAGATTTTTTACTCCAAGCCTTTGCAGTGAAAATTTAAGTTTAAAAGCACAGATGCACTGAACCTGTCACAGCAGGAAAATGGTAGAGATTATTTTTTTTCATGCAATATTTCTCTACTTGTTCAAGTGTCTAGGTAATACTTCAAAAGATTGACAACAGATTCACATTTCAGGCAAACATTAAAAAGCACCAACTTGTTAAATGATGATAGAAAAGGCAATACTTCACAGAAATATGTAGGTGTCTGCTATACACAAAAGGCAAATAGCTGTTTTGAACTGTGAAGACTATTTAAAGGTTTAGTGTACACCTTGGGTTCCTGCTGTCTACATAAGTACAGAGAGACCTAAATCCACTGCATACTGGGACTAACTGATCAAAGCAGTAGTTAAATCTATCCATGGAAAATCTAAGTAGTTTTTGGAGGCAACTCTTTGAATGCAGATTAGTGATTTCATTGAAGTAGTCAATCAACTGCTTTTTTCTGGCTGTGAAAATGTCATTGAATGAACATGGTAGATAAAAAAATGATGAGCAAAAATAGTATTTTAGCTAGAACAAACTTGCTATTTGTAGACTGGATCACATGAATCTGCTTCAGTCAAGATCATTTCAGAGGTAGCTACGGGAATGAATCCCACAAAGGGACTAAGTTTAATCATCCAATCCCAGACTGTATTGATTTTGGAACTACTTGCAATGACTATATAAATAAGCCATTTCTTTGCAACTGTATCTGGAGTCGGTCATGAACCCAAAACCTTCACAACCTGGTCCAAAGTGAATTATGCCCTGAAGAAATAAATTAATAAAACTAACACAGCTAGGCTTCTCTACCAACTTATTTTCACGTTTCAAGAGCTTAAAAATATAAAATCAATAATCATTTAGTCATAAGGGTAAATGAAGCGACATAACATCAAAGTATACCCTTTAGCCATTCAAGTCATTCTAGGTAATTTATCTCATCAAAAGGCAGTGGTAATAATCCTTTCCACTCTGAGACAAGCCGCCACACAGCTGCTGTATTATCCTAGAGTAAACAAGTTTGGAGAAAATATTAAAAATCAATATCTGTTTCCTTCTATCAGGCCAGATGGCATCCATCATAAATCTGCCTTTGTAAAGAGTTCTTTAGGTTTAGCAGCAATAGTGTGAAAGACAACTGAATTAACAATATAAAACTCAACTGGTTTAATAGGAACTGACAGCTGGATTTCTTTAAATTTACAATATTAAAATTAAATAGACATGCAAAAGCAATCCAATATGTTAATATACTATTTAAAAGAGGCGTGTGACTAATCTTAGATATTCAAAATAATAACACTAACTTTGCAGACTCCACAATAACACAAGACCTCCCAGACAATATCTTGGAGATAGGCTAGTTCAGACATGTCAACCGGGGCGGGGGGGGCGTGTCTCAAACTTTTTCATAGTGTGGACCACATCATGTGCCTTTTACAAATGAGTGGACCACTTCTCCCCATTTGCAATCTCATAACATCATTGTCACAACTACAGCAATTACTGATAAGGAGATAGGCTAGTGGCCAGAGCTATGATGATTTTTCTTATATTCCACTGCCTTTACATGCCTGCAAGCTCTTCTTTTCTATTGGGACTCTGGACTCTTGTTGAAGCATCTTGAAAAGGAGGAACTATCAGTATCATGTAGCTTCTGCACATCGTCAGCTAGTGCTCCATTAACCACTACTTGTCCATGGTCCACAGTTGGGGAACCTAAGCTAGAGGCAACCCAGGATAACTGATAAGTGATTTTCTAGGTCAGTACAATTTATGCAAACACAAACTATATAGATAGGGGAGAAAGCAGTGGTTCATTGGACTAATACAAAATTACTAGTCATACCTGCAGGTATAGGTGTAATAAAAATGGCTATGTTTTATCACAATATTTTACTTAAGCAGCTGTAAACTAACATTCTATGGACTGCAGTACTGATAGAGATTTTCAGAAAGGATAAGTGCTGGCTGGGCATATACTTATGTACACTTAGAAACAGGTAACATCTCAGAGGCTTGGAGTCAATAGCAGAATGGGCCTGTGCATTGAGAAAGGAAGCTGGGGTTTTAATCTTTCCTCTACTTTTGATTTTCCGTACGATTTGGGGCATGAAATTTGATCTTACACTCTCTCATTTTTCTTATATGTAAAATGGGGATAATAATATGTAGGGTTAATTTCTATCCCAGGTACAGCTTCAAAAGAGCTTTTCAAACTTGGCATAAGCTGCCTTGTAGGAGGTAAGGGAATGCATTGTTGTTAAGATTTTGTTTCAGATATAATCATTTGTTTCAGATATTCTTACTTGCTATCACTTGAATCTCTCTTCTTTGATAATATAAGTGCTGTTTGCTAAGCAAAGTAGTGATCCAGAGTTGCATATTGCAAGCTGATCTGTACGACTGATGTGGGAATAGGACATCTATGAGAACTGTTAGCGTTCTGTGGAATGGGGGCTAGGCACTCCAGAGGAATACTCAGAGGACTCGTGGATTGACGTGCTTACTGCAAATGTCTAGAGAAAGAGGGAGAGGCTTGAGGAGGCTAGGAAGTTACTGCTTGTGTTGCAAGAGCCTGGTGATTTCAGGGAGCTGATCCCTCACAGTAAGGGCAGGTGGGGGTGAGGTACCTCACAACCCAGGGTACCCTTGGGAAGTGGGATGCTGGGAACTTTAATTTTACATGGCAACTGGCACCCCCATGCTTTTGGCATTTAACTATACATTCTGATGGACCTTATGGCTACATCTAAACTGGCATGATTTTCCGCAAATGCTTTTATCGGAAAAGTTTTCCGTTAAAAGCATTTGCGGAAAAGAGCGTCTAGATTGGCATGGACGCTTTTCTGCAAAATCACTTTTTGTGGAAAAGCGTCCGTGCCAATCTAGACGCGCTTTTGCGCAAGAAAGCCCCGATAGCCATTTTAGCCATCGGGGCTTTTTTGCGCAAAACAATTCTGGGTTGTCTACACTGGCCCTCTTGCACAAAAGCATTTGTGCAAGAGGGCTTTTGCCTGAACGGGAGCGTCATAGTATTTGCGCAAGAACACTGACGATCATACATTAGATCCTCAGTGTTCTTGCGCAAATTCAAGCGGCCAGTGTAGACATCTGGCAAGTTTTTCCGGAAAAGCGGCTGATTTTCCGGAAAAACTGGCCAGTCTAGACACAGCCTATTTGATTAACCTTACATTAGAAACATTCATTTATGCAGCTACAGAATGTGCTTTAAGATGAGATCTATAATTGAATATTAAAAATTATAAGCAAAAAAAATAGAATTGATAGAACAATTATCGTAAGTACAAGAAAAACCTTAAATACAATTAAAGTATGTTCTTTTAGACGTGGCCATACTGTTACTGGTTTGGATAAAATAAGCATGTTTTTATTTAATAACTTTGTAAAATTTTGAGTTAAATAATTTATGTGGACCTTGAACTTGGCTATTTTTATTGGTCAAGTCCCATCCATTTTGGAATACCATCAATTATGGTTTCTTTTTCCCAACTGAGACAGGAATAATAACAGTGTACCCAACAATAGTTTTCTCATGGTGTGTAAAACAGAAGTTGTCAGTAAGGAACATATTAAAGTGTCATATTGATAGTATTTATGGTTAGTTACCACATAGTACTGTTCCTTCATATTATAGGTAACCCTCACAGCCATTTGACAAGCTATACTGGATAAGGCACAGTAGCTGCTAACTCCCTGGTCTTGTTGGGCTCTACCTAGTCCAGAGTCCAGCATAACCACAGACTGGAGTTGTGATGTCAAATACTTTATACCTGCACTTATAAAACTATCCCTTAACAAAACAACAGGCCATAGGAGAGGCTCTCCAACTTCTGGATTCTTTATGATAGACACAAAACTCTGGTAGCACCAGATTTCCCTTATGTTTCATTCCAGGTAACCTACTGAAAGGACAGCTGCCAATTTATCAAATACTTGGCCAAAAGAACATAAAAAGCAGACATACTGAGTCAGAAAAAAGTTTCTGTGTTTCTCAAAGTGGTCCGTGAGCCAACTCTGAGAAAGGACTGTTCCGGTTTGTTTATTTACCAGTTCCCATTGTCTGCGGTTTGCCGTTGCAGCCAAGAGGAGCCATGGGAAGCAGTGGGCCACTGAGCCGCTGCTTCCCGCAGTTCCCCTTAGCTGCAAATCACGAACCACAGCCAATGGGAGCTGCAAGGCTTCGTGGCTGCAGAGCCAGTAAGTAAACAAACCGGAGCAGCTTGGTAGCTGCTTTCTCAGAGTTGGTCCACAGACCACTTTGAGAAACACTGATCGAGACCAATATCCAGTCTTGTGACAGTTGCTAGTGCCAGATGCCCCAGGCAGAATGAACGGAACAGGTAATCATCAAGTGATCCCTCCCCTGTTGCCCATTCCCAGTGTCCGGCAAAGGCTAGGGTCACCATCCCTGCCCATCCTGGCTAATAGCCATTGCTGGATCAATCCTCCAAGAATTTATCTAGTTCTTTTTTGAACCCTGTTGGACAGGTTGGATTGGACAGGTTGGATCTCCCTTGTCTGGCACCCTCAGGATCTGACCCATCCCGAGTGAGGGAATTTGCTGGATCAAGGGACATCCTGTGCCACCGGCCTCTCAGCCCACTGCTCCTGTGGCTGGCTCTGCTCTAGCCCCACTGGCACTGGGCTGCAGCCCCACCACTGCTGGGCTTGGGCTGGCTAGGACTCCCCAGGGATGAAGCTCTCCAGTTGTTGTGGCCCTGCTGCTGCCCCACGTGGCAGGGTCTCCTTGGCTGGGAGAGATTCACTGCTCTGTCCTCAGCAGGGAGCTGCTACTATAGGTGTGGGAGAAGTTCCCTTCCCCGAGCCAGGCAGCTCCATGTGTGGAGCCCTGAACCCCTGGCTGGGCAGGGCTCATTAAGCAATTGCGGGGACATGCTACTGCATAGCTTAGAGGGAACCTTGATTATGAATGAAAAATCAGTTGTGCCAGAACAAAATGGGAAATGGATGCCTAGGAAAGCAGGAAAAGTGATTTGGGCAGGGGATCATAGTGGATCATTAGCTAATTATGAGCCATCAGTGTAACACTGTTGCAAAAAAAGCATGGATGTATTAGCAGGAGTGTTGTAAGGCAGATGAGAGAAGTAATTCTCCACCTCTACTACTACAACTGGAGTCCAGTTCTGGAGCCACATTTGGGGAAAGATGTGGACAAATTAGAGAAAGTCCAGAGAAGAACCACAAAAATTAGTTAAGGTCTAGAAAAGTTATCCTATGAGGGAAGATTGAAAAATTGGGTTTGTTTAGTCTGGAGAAGGGAATACTCAGTGGGGAGATGCTAACAATTTTCAAGGACATAAAAAGTTGTTACAGAGAGGAAATAGAAAAATTATTCTGTTTAATCTCTGAGGAAAGGACAAGAAGCAATGGGCTTGAGTTACAGCAAGGGAAGTTTAGGTTGAACATTGGGAAAAACTTTCTAACTGTCAGGGTGATTAAACACCGGAACAAATTTTCTCAGGAAGTTGTGGAATCTCTCTCTTTGGATGTTTTTAAGAGCAGTTTACACCAACACCTGTCAGGAATGGTCTAATAATTATTACTACATATTGAAGTTAGTTGTGGCCCTACGCCTCTATGATCATGTGATAGCTGGCACAAGCAACAAAGGCAAGCCGCTTTTCAAGGCCCGCCGAATACATGACATTACAGCATGTCTGCAGTGTTCCATGACTGAGCAGGCAAATGTGTGACACTTGTCAGCCTTACAGCTGTGTCCTCTCTTCACTATTTGTCTTCCACTCCCCTGCCAGCTTCCTTTAATTTCCCAATGGCTTCTGAGACTTAAACATTTTCCTATGAAGTTTTGTCTACAAAGTGGGTTGAAACAGAGGAACACAAAGGAGAGGAGGAAGGAAATGTAGCCAGAAGGTGAAGCATTGCAGAGGGGTTCATAGAGATGAAAAGGAAAAGATAGTGATATCAAAAGGGGTTTGGTTAGGGGTAAGGGAGACAAAGATCACAGAGGGAGTGTTGTTCAGTCAGGGTGTATCTACACTGCACCATTATTTCGAGATAACTAGCATTATTTTAAAATAACAATGTGTGTGTCAACTCAGCAATTCTGTTATTTCAAAATAATTTCGAAATAACAGATAGCTTATTCTGATTTCTGTAAACTTCATTCCATGAGGAACAATGCCTATTCCAAAATAGCTATTGCAAAATAAGGCATCTGTAGATACTCCACTGCTGCTGTTTCAAAATAGCCTCTCACCAGGGCCATTCTAAGTTATTACTCCCCAGTGCCTTCTGGGGCTCTAAATCGAGATAGCATGTCTACCTTACGGAAGCCTACCTTGGACTAATTTTGAGGCTTCGCTGCAGTGTAGACATGCTATTTCGAGATAAACTATTTTGGAATAACTATTCTGGAGTAGCTTATTTCAAAATAGCTGTGCAATGTAGACGTACCCTGAGAAGTAGTGGTGACAGAGAAAAAACTGCTGGGAGAAATGTGGAAGGAGGATGATAAAACAGACGAGAGTTGAGTAAAAAAAGGAAAGGGAAGATTAGGCAGACCAGGGGGATAAAGTGGAGGTGTTACTTTTGTCACTGTACCTTTTAATTTCTGTTTAACTAAGCTCCTCATTTTGTATAGTTCCTCTTTCTGAAATTAAATGCCAGTGTTGGGTTGCTGTGATTTTTTTTGCACCACAGAGTTGTTACATTTATTTATATTGGGTTCATTATTTCCAAACAGTCCACCTATAGTCACCTCTTGGGCTGGATCCTGTGCTCCACTTAGGAGTAAATCAAGAATTGCCTCTCCTCTTGTGGGATCCAGAACCAGCTACTCTATGAGGTAATAGCACTAATAAACAATTTGGCTAAAATGACAAGATTGTTGAGACTGGACTTGTTCTAAAATAAAATGCATAAACCCCCTCCTCTTTGACATTATTTTTTGTTAATATAGACAAACCCCTATTGTATGAAAAAATTGGGGATTGCAAACTCTACAAAATTGGAAAGTTCCTAAAATTAAACATGTCAAACATGTCCCATTAAACTGTAGGACTGTTGCCTAAATTAATTTATGAATCATTCAGTTATAATCAACATAACACATGATAACAAATGTAGATAGCATGTCTGATTTTTCTTTGTTTGAAAGAATTGCACCTCTTCTTTGCGAGTAAGACTTTCAATCTTTTCAAACCTGTGCAGCCAATTGAACACTGGCTGAACTTCCATTCTGAGGTGGCAGACAATGGTTTATGTAGTAGGTTACTCATAAGATTGATGTTTATAAAATCTGGGTTCGCTTGTATCACTGCCATAGAAACGTAATAGATATGTAGCCGTGTTAGTCTGGTCTAGCTGAAACAAAAAACAGGACTATGTAGAACTTTAAAGACTAACAAGACGGTTTATTAGGTGATGAGCTTTCGTGGGCTAGACCCACTTCCTCAGATCAAATTGTGGAAGAAAATTGGCACGACCATATATACCAAAGGATACAATCAAAAAAATGAACACATATGAAAAGGACAAATCAAATTTCAGAACAGAAGATAGCTTCCCCAATTATCACTTCTAATATCATTAGCTTGCAGACATTTACCTCCCCCCCTCATGTCCCTTCTGTTCTGAAATTTGATTTGTCCTCAGTCTTTAAAGTGCTACATAGTCCTGTTTTTTGTTTCGACCACAGAAACAAATGTGACAATGGCATCATTGGGTTTTAGGTGTAGCCCTATTTAGAAACACATACAGAGATCCAGTCTAGGAGTCACAAAGGTGAGGCCTAAAACAGCATGGGGCAGATCTGAAAGAAACATTATCAAATACCTAGCCAGAACCACATGAAAATTGGTGCCCTTAGATACTGATGACACCTGGTATTCCAACAAAAGAGGCTCTAGAGCAGTCCCAAATAGTAGGTATCTTGTGGAAGGAGTGGGAAAGCCATGTTCATAAGGTACCTTTGCCATACCTTGCAGATCCTCCTAGCACTAAGGGTGCATCTACACAGCAGGATTATTTTGCAGTAACGGCTATTATTCCAAAATCATAATGTGAGCATCTACACAGCAATTCTGGTATTTCAAAATAAATTTGAAATAACAGACAGCTTATTCTGACTTCTGTAAACCGCATTCCATGAGGAATAACACCTATTCCAAAATAACTATTTTGAAATATTTGTAGTGTGGATGCTCCACTGCTCCTATTTTGAAATAGCTCCTTCTCTGGGCCTCCTGGGGCTCTAAATCGAGATAGCACATCTACATTAGGGAAGCCTGCCTCGGACTAATTTTGAGGCTTCCCTGCAGTGTAGATGCGCTATTTCAAAATAAGCGATTTCTTCTGGAATAGCTTATTCCAAAGTAAGTATGCAGTGTAGACGTACCCTAAATCCCAGCTTGTTTGGGCTGAACTCTGGCCAAGTTTTCACAGGTTTTCATTGCACTCAGTCTTTGGAAAGCAAATACGCATTCAGATCTGATGAAAACAAGACATAATAGTGTATTCCATCTGCATATTGATAGCACCATAGACCAAATTGCCCCTGCATTCTCATATACATTGAGCAGGAGGAATTATTAATAGAGAGCCTTGTAGAACCCTGCACAAAAGAACCTTTAAGGCCATATGAGCAATTGCTCAAAACCGCTCAGAGAGGAAAAAGCAATTCCTTCTCTGTCAGGAATTGATGGTGAGTTAACAAAATCTCATGGTTCAAGGTTTAAAAGGCTGGCTGTGTCATGATCAGTGGAACTGGAGTCAGAGCTCTGTGTTCCCTGGAGACACTGTTATTGACAGATCACCAGTGGAACAGAGAAGGCAGGGAGTTAGCCTGTCAGCAATTCAGCCATGTGGCCAGAATAGTCCAGGGGTTTTAATAACGTTCCACTTGTTCAGCTTAACTTGCATTTAGCATCACTTGTTGTGAATATAACATGGGGGACAGATTTAAAAGAATCAGCATGAATTCCTGTTCACTGTTCATTATTACAAACAGGATCCTCAACTCCGAGATGAGTGCAATCTCTATGCCAAATCTCAACTTAATTGCCAGCCAAAAAGGATCAAGGAAATCTGAAAATTCCAAATGAGCCTGACGTTTTCTCGCCACACACTTCACGATAAACTTCTCCATAAGGGGGACATCTGAGAAAAGGCAATAATGTGTGAGGTTTTGTTTGTGGGACACCTTCTTGAATAATGGCCTCTCAATTGGTCATTTCACAGAGAGTGGTGTAACTCACTAATTGAAGTGGTACGATTAGTCTTCACCATCAATAATAACACATCCCCCCCCTTGCTTTCAGTAGCCACAAGGGGCATGGAGGCAACTGGCAGATTACAGGTCAGAGCTTCCTCAGCAGTTCCTGAATCCTAGTGATTAAAATGGATTGAAACTCTTTTTGGGGAAGATGTTGCTTCTGTGTTACCACATGACATGGATCTGCCCCATGACAATGGCCAGGCCAGTGTGTTTAATATATCTTCTCTGTGAAGTAGATAGAAATTTCTCCACAACTTGAATGGTCTGATTCCTACTTCTAAGAAGAAGTGATCTTGATTGCCAGGCTGTCAAACTGTTCAAAACAGTTTCCTCCACCACAATAGTCATATAGGACTTGAAAACTCTTGATGCCAAAATTAAATGGACTCAAAATGCCATTTCTAATATTGATGTTCTAACCTCTGCCCCATGTGTTGCAGGCCAGCTCCAAAGAAAGGTGACCTGTGAGGTTGCTTCATAGAGACAGGATACCTAGGAAAAATAAAATATAAGGATGCTGTCCTACCAAAAATGAGATATCATCACTTGTTAGAAGGAGGGATAGCTCAGTGTTTCGAGCATAGGCCTGTTAAACTCAAGATTATGAGCTCAATCCTTGAGAGGACCATTAGGAATCTGGGGCAAAACTGTGAGGGATGCCCCTTGGTCCTGCTATGGGGGCTGGACTTGATGATTTCCTCCAGCTCCATGTGATAGGTATATCTCAAAAAAAAAAAGTGTTTTCTTTTAGAGTTATGCACAAGAATTCATGAGCACTTGCTGGATTTCAGAATAAAGCACCATGTCCTCTACCCTGATAAAAGCAAAAATGAACTTTGATTTCAAATCTCTGTGTGGTCTGACATAAAAACAGTGCAGGCCCTTACACATGGGGTGAAGGGGTGAAATCACCTCCCCCCCCCCGCATAGTTCTTCAAGTAAGCGTGCTCCGGCCCACTAGGGCAAGGCAGAAGCAGCATGTTTCCTGAGCTTCCCTTCCCCATTCTATGGCTAGTCAGGGAGGGGAAGGCTGGGGCTGATTTCCCCATTTACTTGGGAGACCATGGGGGTGCATTCACACCCTTGCGGTCCATATTTACAAAAAAGCACCCCTCTGCCACAGAAATTCCTGTGTTTGGGCCTGCAGTGTAGACTTCAGTTCCTCAGTCATCAATCCTCAATCAAAGAGAGAATCTGGAGTGTGTCCTTCTTCATAAACAGACTCTGAATTACTTGAGATAGACCCTGTGGGCAGTCTGGACTGTGAGCCAACTTTGAAGATCTCTTTGTTGGGTGAATGTTGAAATCTCCAAGTACAAATTTAGCCACAATCCATATAAAAACCTCTGTCAGTTGTCTTTGGGTCAATTTCTGAAGTCCCTATTATTCTATTACTACACACTCCCTATGGATTTTATATTTGCCCTTTCTTTGTCTATTTTGAAGGGAAATGTAAATAACCAAGATTGAAAATAACATCACAACAGTGAACAGTGGTTTGACCTGTATTAAAACAAAACAATCCAAGAACAATCCCCCTTCTATGATTTGATACTGACCACAGTCACATGTGCAAATTCAAGCACATACACACACACACTTAAATACACTTTTCCCATTAAAATCACAGTTCCATATCCAACCCACTGTATACCTGACTACACAATAGTATCATTCCACATTCTAATTCACCATTTCCTAATTTTCCCCACATCACATGATTCAGAAGTCAAAACATATCTCTCATTCAAAGGAACTTTCCTTTTGGGTTTCTCCCCCTGTCCCTGGTACAGGTATCAGCTATACATGAAAAAAAGAAGGGGGGGGGGGGGAGGGAAGCCTGTGGCAGCAAGGAGTCTTGGTGCAAATTCATTGGTCCTGACCAAGTGGATCTTGGATTTCAAAATCTGCATTACCTGCTTCTCCCCCACCAGAATATTATATTTTTGAAAATGCATGGAATAAATTGATGCTGCCTTAAAAATTCTGAAATTATGGCCCTATTTTATTAAAAGTTAGCTTTCCTTTTTGTGCCTACAAATTGCAGACACAATAAGTGCAAATCTGCAGGCACAGTCAAGTTCTTAGATAGCTAAATGTTATAGGCCCCAATCTACAAGCAGCTGAACATGGATGGACCGCTATATTCATGATGAGCTCCGTTGACATGGCTCTTCCCCAGGGGTAAGGGTTTTCATGGTGGAGTTGCAGGATAGGGGCAGGAGATTTTACCTAGGTGTGAAGGAGAAAGCCAGGAAAGGCTAGGTAAACCAAGCTTTGTAAACCAAGCTTTGTATTTATTCTGTTTATAAGACACAGGCAAAGGTACTCATTCCTGGGTAATTCTGGATAATTGTATCAACAGTTGTTCGCACATACACTTTTTCTCATTCTTCTACAATCCAGTACTCCCCAAATTGCTCACCTTAGAGCACGCTAAAATGGTGCTTAATAATTTAGCTGAAGAGTTTAAATTCAATCCATGTATGAACATGAAACCATATATATGGCATAATCCTAACTTTAAAATGGAACATAAAAAATTTATATGAACCCATAGGAAAAACCAAGGCTGGTTATTTTTAGATTTTTTTTCCTTTTTAATGAGCATGGACCCTTTTGTTCTTCTGATGACTGTCATAAAAAATTTAACATTCCTAATTTCCGCTTGTGGTGATTCTTTCATATTAGACATTTATTTACACAAATTACTGGTATTGAATTGAATTATATTCCTGCGACTCCTCTATTCATTGAATACTTTTAAACTTTAATAGAAACAGACCAGCTTCTCATTTATACAGTATGCTTAAGCTATGAAATCAGAACAGATAAACAATAATGCTGTTAGCTTAATTTGGAGCAAAGAACTACATTATAAATTCTCTGATACATTGCATATAGTGTTGTACACAGGACTATTCATTCTCAAATAGATACATATTTATATAGATGGCAAAACTTGGATTGATGTTAGTGGAGTCAGGATTTCATCCAAAGACTACGATTTTGCATATATTACCAATTCCTGGTTGCACAGTGCTGTAGAGCCACTTTTGGCATGATTTGTATCAGCCAGATATTCAATCCAGTATGAGCCTGTGGGGGCTCAGGAAAAGGTGGCAAGACTGTGCTGTTTGCCTTCTACTTCAAATATAGTTCTCACACTCCATAGCTCTGTTGACTAGAGTGAGTTCATCTTCTGTGTGAATCCCAGGGTAGGGTCATGTTGGCACTAGTTTTGGTGTATTGATTTCCCTGCAACAGTGCAAAGCTTCTGTGTGAACTAATTGCATTTTTTGCCATGGTAGAGCTGACTATGTCAACACTGACCGTATTTGGTGACCCCAGCATTTAACAATCCTTCGAATCAGCTGAGCTCTGATGACCCTGGGACAGTGTAGGGCGATCACTGGTTCAACAAACAAAGTTAGTCTCATTCTTGATACAATGTTTGGGATAGAGTTGAAGGTTAGGTAGTTGAAATTAGGCTGAGATTTTCTGTTTTTTAAGAACGGGAGATTGTATTGTCAAGGGGAAAGGGACATGTTTTGATGGCCCATTCTCTAAGGCTAATGAAGTGCTTCTAGGAAACCAACCAGGAAGACAATACTTCTCTGCCAGACTATTTGGGCTAAGTTTGGTAGAATGTTACAGTGATTATTTATATTCAACTATCAATAGGGTGCCCATGCCAGCGCTCTCTTCTCCCATTTTGTTCTCACAGCTCACCTGTAGCAGATGAAGGAGATAGGAAGGTGTCTACAGAATCAGAAAAAGAATTCTCTGGCTGAAGCAAATTCACTTATAGGAGGGCTAAATCCACAAGTGGTCCATTACCACTATAAGGGCTTACACACCCTCCATGACAAATGCTGACAGACAGAAAGAAAAGTTCAAAGGTGACTTAGACAAACTCATTGTAATCACACTGGCATCAGATAAACTTCATGGGGGACTTCAGTGCAAAAGTTGAAAGTAATGTGGTAATCTGGCAGCATGCCATCCAGACAGTATGGGACTGGGAAAGAGAATAGGAGTGGAACTCTAATATCTATTTCCACTTACTAGATAAAAAGGAAAAATCATGGAGCAGCTCTACATCATTGCCCAGCTATGAGATTTACAGTATGAATGAATCATGGCAGGGGGCAGACTGCTGGACAGTGGCATGAGATACTCCAAATTGTTACTGGTAATACAATGAGTGTATTGCAAGACATCATCTAAACGAATCAATTGGCTCAACATAAAGCCATTACAAGATGAAGCTACATCTGTGCAGTGGGCAACTCTTCATAATACCAGATATCAAGCCGCTCTCACCACTGCAAAATGATTTCACCAAGATTGGTTCAATGAGAATGACCCAGAAATATAATAGCTTTGCACTGAAAAATATGGGATGCAGCGTCAAATTCTTGCATCCATGTCCATGTGGGCACAGTAACAACGTACTGTGTGTTATGGTATCCAATCTAAGCTTAAAGACATAGAGGATCAATAGTAGAATACCAAGGAAGATGTTGTCCATGGCTATTATGACTGTCATGTGTCCAAGACTTCTTTCCTGATTTGAAAGGTATATGTAATTTTACTCACAGAGTTACAGTGCCTTTGAAGAATGTATATGGCCTAACACTGATCACTGATAAAGGAAAAATCCTTCAGATGTGACAGGAGCATTTCAATGATCCTCTGAACACAATATCCAGTATAGAAGGCGAGGCACAATAGAGTAATGATTAGTCAACATATAATGACAATCGGTGCCATGAGGAACTGCAGGGCCCCAGATCTGGTGGCATTCCTGAGGCAATATTCAAGTATGGAGGTGTGGCATTGCTGAGGTGACTGAATAGACTCTTTCTTGATACACATCCCACCATTGTCACCATATATAAGAAGAAAGGTGAAAAGTTTGACTGTGGCAACTATTGTGGCATTTTGGTGTCAAAGCTGTCTAGAGCAGCTCACACAACCATGGATGCTATCATCAGGTCAAACTGTTAAGAAACGGGGCATGAACCCTAAACTGTATGTTTCACCAAACAATAATCAAAGGGAAATATGATCACCCTACATCTAGGTACCTTGACTACCAGATTATTAGGTATTGTAAAACAGGCTTCTCTGTCTTTCTTGTTGGAGCTCTTCCATTTTGTACAAATAAATACATATTCACTGTGCAAGACAGATAGACTGACAGTGTAGTGGTGAGGCCCTCCTTGGAGTTTGTAAGGCCCAAATTCTAGTCTTTGACCATGGAATATTTATTCAAAGTGTAGCATCTTCAAAAGGAGAGCTTGAATTAGCTCCACTGGATGATATCCAGTTGCATTGGAGATGTGGGCTAACGTCCTTATTCCAAATAAGGCATAGCAGGAATTTTTAAGAAGGGTTTTTACATTTCAGGTGAATGCCCTTAACCATTAGACTATAATGTTGAAGGTCTTTGACTCTTCCAGACCTTTTGGGTGTGAAGAAGAGATAGGCAAGATCTGCACTGAAGGATAAGATCAAATTAAGATACACAACTCCAGCTCTGTTAATTGCATAGCTGGAGTCGACATACCTTAATTCGAACTTTGGCACTGTCCCCACAGCAGGTCTGACAGGAAAAATGCTTCTGTCAACTGCCCTTACTCCTCATGAAGAGTAGGAGTACCAGTGTCAATGGGGGGGTGCCTTCAGCGTTTGATTTAACGGGACCTTTCTAGACCTGCTAAATTGAACGCCAGAAGTTCGACCTCTGGAGCATCAATCTTCTGGCAAATATCAGTGTGGCCTTTGATGCTTAATTCCAGGGAAGGTTCATAGCTGTGAGTAAGGCACCTAGCTAGCTTAAGCCACACCCTTTGGCATTTCCTACTGACTAGTTATTAAAACTCCATACTCAGTTTGTTGGCTTCCATGAATCCCTTTCTTAAGCACCTAATTCTCTGCATGCATTGTACAGGGAGCCTGGGAACTTATCTTGAGTCTGAGTATTCCCCTGCATGGCAGGTTGCCTAGAAGTTAGGCATGGCAATGCTCAGCATTGTCACAGCTCAATCCCTTTGTAGATCTAGCTTAATGTGCATGCACAAGAAGTGTGTCTAGCTGAGCTTTCTAAAAAAAAGTCTGTGTTTCTAGGAGACATCTGTTCTAACTTTTTGGCTGTTTGGATTGTTGATGGCTAAATTATTTGCCATGAACATTTGAAACACCGGGACCTTCAAAGTTCTGTGATGTCTCTGCAGAGTTTATAAACTTCTTAATAGCTCTGGAAATAGAAAACTCCATGAATCTAATAGCTTGGAGCCAAAGAAATTAAAAATTCTGCTGCAACTGTGTTGAAAGAGGTTATTAACTCTGTAGTAAACCTCTGCTTGTAAAGCAAATAACCTGGTTCAAGGAATTTACTCCTACCAGATACACAAAGTGTAATTTTTAAGCTTCATAAACCAAACAACTTCCATTCAAGGAGCTTACAAACATCACAGGCATAGCCTGCATAGTTTATAAGTTCTTAAACCAAAGCTCTGATTCCAGGAATCTAAAAGCTAGTTTGTAATTGTTTAAATATTTCTAGTTCTAATTTAATGTTTGCTGAAATTATTCAAGCCTATTTTGGAACAAAAATGTTTTTAAGATGAAAGAACATTGTTTAGTTTACACAAATGCATCTGGGGGAGCATTCTCCTTCACTACATTAAATGTTTTGCAAAATATATTACAGTATATTGAATGTATCTTATGTATTGTATGTGTAGTAGTATAAATCTTGTTAGTGTGATTCTCTGATAGTCCTTTTAATATGCTTTTCAGATACAGAAAATGATAATTTTCAGGATAGGGTCATCAGCAGACCTGGAAAAATGGGTATCAATGCCTGAACTGAAATATATACACTTCAAAAACAATGCTGGTGATAGACTTTGCTGGGCAATGTGTGTGTGTTTGGGGTTGGGGTAGGCTCCACTCCAGGCCTCTCAAAAAGGAAGAGGCTTTGGGAATAAGGGGTGTGGCTAGGGGCAGCCAGTCCTCAGTGATGCCTTGTGTCTCCCACCCAGTCCTCCACATCTCTTGTACAATGTCATGTAGGGTTACAACAGTGATTTAAAAGGACCCAGGGCCACTACTGCTGCAATAGTGATGGTGGCAGCCCGCGCCCTGTGGCAACTATCCCCTTAGGCCCTTTGTTGGCAGCCCTGTTCAAAAATAAGAAAGAGTTTAGGAAAGATCTATGGGTACGTCTACACTTGCTCCCTAGTTTGAACTAGGGATGCAAATGTAGGCGACCAAAATTGTTAATGAAGTGGGGATTTAAATATCCTGTGCTTCATTAGCATGATCTCGCCGGCATGTTACTCCGCTCAACAGCTGTTTCAAAAGTGAAAGTGCATGCTGGGACGCATTAGTTCGAACCAAACCCCTTGGTTCGAACTAACATTACTCCTCATTTTTTGTAGATGTACCCTATAATAATGTAGACGTACCCTACAATAATGATTGAAGGTCTAGAAAATCTGTCATTGAGTGAGTGACTATAGAAGCTCAATCTTTTTAGTTTGTCCAAGAAAAGGATAAGAGGTGATTTGACCATAGTCTGCATGATTGGGATTTCTCACAGAAAGCGCTTTTATTTAGCAGTGAAAAGCATAAGAAGAACCTGGGGTTGGAAACTGAAGTGAGATAAATTCAGAATGGAAAAAAGGCACAACCTTTTAACATTGAGGACAGTTAATCATTGGCACAACTTACCAAAGCATGTGATGGATTTTTCATCACTTGAAATCTTTAAAACAGGACTGGATCTCTCTCTAAAAAAAAGTATGTTTTGGTTATATCAGAAACTATGGACTAGGTGCAGGAATCACATGTTGAAATTCTACGAGCTGTGTTTTGCAAAAACCTAAACTTGATAATCAGAATATTCTCTTCTGGCCTTAAAAATCTATACATCTATACATATATCTGTGAAATCCTCCACACATGTTTTTTTTCTCCTCAGGCATCAGTATTGACTGTGATTCAGATTCTTATTGGTGTACTGACTAGTGAAGTCTGCAGGCTTATAGGAGAAAATGGAATTCTATATGACAAATTGTGAATATTTGAGAAGTTTTAAGAAAAATAGAATGCTAGAGTAAACTCCAGAAAGACTGAGAGAAAGAACAAAAGGAAAGTCTGGTATTACACAGAGACCCTTTAGCAAAGGGTAGCCCCTGTTCTTTGCAAAAAGCCTCTCATGTCAGAGCTAATAAACTCGCTAAACCAAACCTGTGTCTTACAGGATATTTATCCATAAAGAGTAATATGTAAGTTATCCACAGAAAGCTTTTAACTTGTCAAAATTTCATAGTCATTGTGAAATGTATGGATGGATAATAGTCAAAGGATAATGTATTTATATTGAAAATATACTTTATGGACTTGGTATAAAAATTAGTCATCAATGGTAACCAAAGTACCTTGTAAGCTGTGTGACCACATGGCCATGCACTCAGGGAACCTGCCCAGGGACCTTTTGTGGCTGGAGGAGGACAAGTTCTGAGAGGTGCTCCAGGAAAGGAGAGTGAGGAGCTCATTATAAAGGGATAGGAGAGGATGAGAAAAGTGATGGAAGAGAAAAAAGAGATGATGAAATCCCTAATCATGGCCCAGGAAGAACACATGGTTGCTCCTCCTATAGTTGTACAGAACTGCTTACTTCGTCCTATCCAAACTCCACCCATTCATTCCTTGCAATTTTGCAGAATGTTTTAGTACACCATTTACTTCAGCCTTTTGGACAGCTTCTAAAAAGGTAGATTAATTTAATTGCAGCCATGAGAGCCTACCCTGCTCTGCACTCTTATCTACCTTCCCACCAAGCATTTTGTGGGTGTTATTAATTGCTAATTAACAAACTCTCTGAAAGATAAGCAATCTTTATTTGTCTCTTACATGTGTTTGTTGCTGCTGGTAGTAATACATAAAATCAGACTGATCATTTGCTGACTGCAAATCCCAGCCAGGAATCATCACAATTTTCATTCAAAGCAGCATTAACCAAGCATGGCAGAGTGCTGTATAGAAAAGCACATTACTGGTGCTCATTGTCAGAATGTTGTTTCAAAGCCTCCTTGATTCCAATAGCCCTTTATTGTGCCCCTTTAATAGCCATGGTGTTTGGCTGCTCAAATTCAGCAGTCAGGTGATCCACTTTCTATATTGATATCAGTGCAATATCCATGGTGACTAACAATCACCTGCAACACCATAGAAAAATATCCCTTTCTATTGATGTACTTTTTCACAAGGTAATCCAGGGCCCAAATTGGCAGATGCAAGCCATCTATTGCCCACTGTAAACCAATCAATTATTTCACACACATTGCCAAGAGTCAAAGATCTTCACAGAAGGATGTGAGTAATGGTCCTGCACACTTGTGTTACCACATCCCAAATGGTTGACTTCCCAACTCCAAATTAACTTTTCACCTACCGGTAGCAATCTGGAGTTGCAAGGATCCATACAGCAAAAGTCACACGTTTCCCTACTGAGAGAGCAACTCTCATTTTGGTGCCTTTGTGTTTCAGGGCTTGGGCAATCGCTTCACACAGTTCCAAGAAGGCAACTTTCCATATCCAAAAGTTCTGCAGCTGCTGCTTGTCATTCCAGACCTGCATGATGAAGCAATTCCACCACTCGGTGCTTGTTTCCTGAGCCCTAAAGCGATGGCCCACCATGTGCAACCATGTGAATGCCAAAAGTGTTGTCTATATTCATAACACACAGGCAACTCTGATTCCCTTTCAGATTGAGTGCTCATATTATATTTCATGAACATCCATGATGTGTTCATAACAGTGACTACAACAGTAAACAGCAGTGCAGGATGCAGACTTTCAGAGAGAAATGTCAGGTGTACAGTAAACAGGGCTAATGAAAATGTCATGAAACAGTTAGGAGCCCACGGAATACTGGGACAGAAAGAACTGCATTATGGGTTGTTGAGCCTGCACCCATGATGCACTGCAATCCACTTCATCTTCCCACAACTCCTAGCTGCAGAAAGTGGTGAGTAGCAAAGTGGGATAGCTACCCACAGTGCAATGCTCTTTCTGTCAATGCACGAGCACCAGCTATGGGCACACTCTGCTGACAGGAGCATTGTTTGAATATTCACAAATGATGTAATTATACTGGTTTTTGATTGTCGGCTTAACTTGCGTCAACAAAATTCTTCAGTATAAACAAGGCCTAAGGATGTGTCTACACTACCATTTCTCAAAAAAACCCTTATGCTGCTCAGAGATATAGAGCATCCTTACCACACATGCTGTAAGTGTACATAAGCCCCTGAATATAAAAATTAAAACAGGGCCATAGAAAAATTTCCATGTTTGATTTCACACAAGGCCAGACACACTAAACTATGGCAGAGATTCCTAGGGACTATGCTGGGACTGCCCTGAGAGATATTTTGAATTGATAGATTACTTCATCTTTGTCACTGTTAGGAACCATAGATGGTAATTCACTTGTGAGTATATGCTTGCTTGCTCTAATCTGTAAATAACTCATTTCTTTTTTCTAGTTAATAAATCTTGAATTTCGTTTATTCAGGATTGGCTTCTAGCTTTGCCTTTGGTGTGAGATTTAAGATATAAACTGGTCTGGGGCAAGTGGCTGGTCTAAAGGGATTAGGAGCAAGATGAATGTTTTGTGATATTTTTAGGTGTGATCCCTATATTCAGCTTGTCTGGGTAGGGAGACAGGCTAGAGAATCTAAGGTGACTGTCTGTGACTCCATGGTAAAGCTGTTATAATGATCCAAGAGTTCACATTTGATACCGGGTTGGTGAAATCTAATTATGGAATCCCAGCTTGCGATTTCTTGCCTGTTTTTGATAGTCTGCCCTGAGACAGGCACTCATGATTGCAAGCCATTCCAGACACCCCCGCTACAAAGAAATTCACTTTTTTTATTTTTTTTGTCCTGATTTGTGTTGGAGAATTTCTCAAAAATGCAACATTTTTCATAGGCTTGGATTTCTATTTTCTAGCCAATTGCATTAAATGCTAACAAGGATCTGGGAATTGTGTGGTTCACAACCTCAATTTTGCAAAAAAAGCCATTGCACTTATGGATTGCATTAACAGAGGCATAGCATGAAGTGACAGTGCTCTACTCAGTGCTGGTTAAGGCTCAGCTGGAGTGCTGTGTCCAGTTTTGGTCATTGCTCGATACAAGGGTTGTAGAAAACTGGAAAAATCCAGAGGTGAGAGACAAAAATGATCTAAGGGATGGAATGCAAGCTATATGAGCAAAGGTTGAAGGAACTGGGTATCTATAGTTTGGAAAAGAGGAGATTAAAGGGAGAATTAAAATTTCTGAAAAGCTGCAATAAGAGAGATGGAGAAAAAGTGCTCTCTCTTACCACAGAAGGCGGGACAAAAAGCAATCAGTTAAAGCTGCAGCATAACAGATTTAGATTAAATCTCAGGAAAAATTTCCTAACTGTAAAAACTTTAAAAACAACAAATAGTCTTGCAGCACCTTAGAGACTTACAAAAATGTAGATGGTATCATGAGCTTCTGTAGGTATAACCCACTTCTTCAGATGAATGGAATTTAAGGGGTCCAGTTTTCAAATAAATGGCAATGATATGATCTACATTTTTGTTAGTTTCTAAGGTGCTGCAAGACTATTTGTTGTTTTTAAAGTTTTTCCAGTTACAGACTAACACAGCTACCCCTCTGAACTTCCTAACTGTAGGAACAGCAGGACAATGGAACAGACTGCCTAGGGAGGTTCTGGAAGCTACTTCACTGGAGGTGTTCAACAGGAGGCTGGATAGAAATCTATCTTGAATGTTTTACTTTAGACCCAACATAGCCTGCATTTTAGGAGGGGGTTCAATTAGTGTGCATCTACACGGCACTGTTTTTTCGTGATAACTAACATTATTTCGAAATAACAATGCGAGTGTCTATGCAACCATTCCATTATTTTGGAATAATTTCAAAATAACGGATGGTTTATTCGAAAAATTTGTAGACCTCTTTCTATGAGGAGCAATGCCTATTCTGAAATAGCTATTTCGAAATAAGGCATGTGCAGATGTTCCATTGCTGCTATTGTGAAATAGTCCCTCAGCAGGGCCATTCTAAGTTCTTCCTTCCCAGTGACTCCTGGGGCTCTAAATTGAGATAGCATGTCTACACAAGGGAAGCCTGCCACGAACTAATTTTGAAGCTTCCCTGTAGTGTAGATGTGCTATTTTGAAATAAGCTATTTTGAAATAACTATTTCAGAATAGCTTATTTCAAAATAAGCGTGTAGTGTAGACGTACCCATAGATGAGCACTGTGGTCCCTTTTAACCCTCTGGTTCTATGATTCTGTGAGTAATTATGCATGGTTTAAGTATTTCCTTTGATCAGTTTTAGATGTTTTGTCTTCCAATTTCTTTGAATGCCCCCTTATTTCTATATTCTCAGGAAAGGTAAATATAGCACCTCATTTACTTTCTTTATATTATTCACTATTTTATATACTACTATCATATCAGTCCCCATTTCCTCTCTGAACTAGGGCTGTCAATTATTTAAAAATAATTGGCTCAATAATGTAATTAAAAATAATTGTCATTAATCACATGATTAATTGAGCTGTTAAATAGCACTAGAATACTTTTTCTTGAAATGTTTTTGGGTGTTTTCTACATTTTCAAATAT
The DNA here is from genome assembly GCA_032595735.1 of Pelochelys cantorii. NCBI lineage: Eukaryota > Metazoa > Chordata > Testudines > Trionychidae > Pelochelys > Pelochelys cantorii. The sequence continues at coordinate 143,883,026 of CM064327.1, forward strand.
ATTGATTACAACTATAACTTGGAATACAAAGTGTACTATGTTCACTTTATATTTATTTTTTATTACAAACATTTGCACAGTTAAAAAACAAAAAATAATGTTTTTTTTCAAATCACCTATCACAAATATAAACTCTTTATAATGAACATTGATCAGACAAATATATAATTATGTACAAAAATAAATACATTCAAAAATAAAACAATACAAAATGTCATCTGAAAGTGAGAACAGGCATATGAGTAAAATGGAGGAATGGGTGTTAAACATAGGAAACTGAGTCAAAAGTCCACCCAATTTTGGCTTGAGCAATTTTTGCCTTTATTTATACCATTTATACAGTTTTGGACAGAATTAATTTCAGCTACATGTCAACATACATTTATGCCAGACAATAACAGATAATTGGTAAATGGGGCTCATGTTACCACATTGTAGAGTGCTAGAAAGTCATTCCACTTTCCATGATGCTTGTTGGCTCCTCTGATCTCCTGGTCTGGACCTTCAGTCCCGTCCTTCAGTTTCTAGTCCAGTGTTTCTTCAGTTTGGGTCCATCTTCACTTGGAATTTTAAATATTTTCACATTTGCCATTTCTCAACTTTTCTCCAATCAGTTTCTAAGGCCCTGCCCATTGGTTTTTTTTTTAATGTAAACCATACATTACATATGCACAAGCTTCAGTGACCCAAATTCTGCATTTTTCCTGCTGGTTGTGCAGTTTTGGGGTCATTTTGTTCTCTGTTATCCTGTTTCTGAGCCTTGCCACAGAAAGGATTTTTTAAATTTATTATTACATGTTATCATTACATTACATCTTACTTACATCTTACAACATGACACATTGCTTGTCTTGCCAGCAATAATATCATTTTAAGCAAATCAGCAATTTACATCAAAGAAAAATTGGCAGTAATACACTTGTGCCAAGCAAGGACTTATCCTAAGTGCTACCTTAGCTATACTCAGTTGCTACAGAATTACTGATTATTAACATGTGACTATCAAAACTTTTAATGTGACCATTAGCAAGCCTTCATTTTTATTTGATTATGTTTATATTATCTTTTTCTACCCTTTAATCTATTAGATGGAGGTCGAGGAATTTGGAGAAATTGCTAACATTCTTTAATGTCAACATTTCTTTATCTTCTGAAAACCTAGATTTGTTGGGAGATTTTTATTATTCAAAATCTGAAACCTTGTATATTGCCAAATATTGTCAGTGTTTTATTTCCTTTTACAAATGTTGAGGTGTTTCTGGGCCTTGATATTCAGATGCTTTTATTGGTACCCCAGTATGAGGGAAGGCAAAGCATGGGAGTAGCACTGGGAGTACAGTTAAAGCACAGCCAAGCATGTGTTTTAAAATTAAGTATACTCCAAACTTCAGAATGTGAACTACTTAACTGTGCAATCCTTGTTGACAAACCTGGCACTTGCTCACGTGTGTAATCCTCTTGGGCTCAATTCTTTGCTCAGAAGTAATTGGAGTTGGGGAAGGAGAACAGGGAACGAATTATAGCATTCTGATTTCCCACTGCCAGATCCCAGGTAAGTTAAAGCTACTGTGGGGCAGCTTTAACTGATGCTGTTGAAGCTGTGCCATCCTTAGGAACATTCTGACAGCAGAAAGCACCCCTAGTGAAGTTTCACCTCTCCATGCACCATGCCCTCTCATCGTTGTGTCTTCGTGAATGTGCCCACTTCCTTCCAGCCTCTTTCCCCTCCTTCCCACTCTCCATTCTTGTGCCAGATGGCACAACTGGCATAGGAGGCAGCAGAACAACCTTGACCTGCTTCACACCAGAAAAAAATGCTATTATAGACGGCACATTCCCCAAGGACACTGTGTAGCAGGTTTCGTTCTCTTTGTGCTTCTTACCCAGTGCAAAGTGAACTGAGCAGATAGTAGAATTCATCCCATTTACCTTCCCTGGAGCTATTTGCATCAGTAAGAGCTATCAGTATCGGTAAGAGATGCAGGATAGACCTTACATTTACAAATGTACTGTAATTGACATACTACTGTAGAAATTGCTCTATTTTCTCACTCAGGCTACATCTAGACTGTGGGGGGTTTTCGGAAAAAGGTATGCAAATTGTCCTCCGCAATTTGTGTACTTTTTTCTGATTGTTTTTTCGGAAGAGGCTTTTCCAAAATTTGGCCCATCTATACTAGGCCAAATTTCAGAAAAGCCTCCTTTTTTGGAAGAGCCCTTCTTCCTCATGAAATGAGGAAAACAGGGCTTCCAAAAGAGTGCGTCTGCTCTTCCGCAAAAAATGTTGGAAGAGCAGACGTGTTCCCTGGACATGGTGGAGTTTTCCGGGGATAGGTATCCCAGAAAAACTCCGTAGTCTAGACATAGCCTCAGTGGTTGAGGCAATCCAAAAGGAGAGTGACAGAGCCTGTGCCAGATCTCAGACCCTATAACAGGAGAGAAGAGTACTGGGTTTAATCCATGACAAGATCCACAATTCAAGTGTGAAATCACATTTCAACAATCACATGATTTGTGTAAAGTTTTCAGGATAAATTAAGGGCTTGCTGTTACTGCAGTGCTAGCTCAAGTTGTTTACACTCAAGTTAACACTTCTCCAGTTTGCCTAGCTCAGGTGTGGGTGATCACACTGCAAAATAACATTGTGTGTGTTTTAGCAGTGCAGAGGAGCTGAGTCCTCTCTTCATTATAGCATCTTTTAAACCTTACACCCCTTGACAGACCAGCTAGCTTGAGTATAAAGCACCACTTAACTTGAGATAGGGATTTGTGTGAAGGAAGGAGAATATTTGAGCTAACAATGCAGTGAAGACAGGTCCTCATTACATTGTTTCCCATGCCAGAACACTCTAAAAATGTTTTGAGGTGCCATTGTATGGCAAGTTTCTACAGTAAATGAGTCTTTGAATCTACCCCTTAAAATATAACTGAATAATTGACATTACATTGAAATACACAGAGGAAGGTATGATTTAATGACAGTGTTAATATAACATATGTGCATGATTCCATTACATTTATTTGGCACAAAAGGTATTTTAATTAATTTAACTAAGCCAGCAAAAATAAACTAAAGCCCATACAATGGATTTACGTTAGACTATGATATCTTTCAATGTATTGTATTTTAAAGGTTGTTCATTAATATAGCTTAGTTTTGGATCAACAAACGCTATCCTAAAATATTTGAAAGAAATGCTATGCATAAGCAAGGTAAGCACACAGCAGAACTGCTGCTTTTCACAGCAGTGGAATTCTGTCAGTGAAGTGAAGCTTAATGTTATTAAACAATAATTAAGCACTTGAAGTGTAGTCTTTTACACTTGCTAATCTTAGTGACTGTTTACATGCTACTGTTTGTTAAATGGCAAAGTTTATTGATTTGGCAAATCCAGTCCCGCATTGTATATTTCCATTCAATCTGTGTTCCTACATGTGGTTCAGCATTTTTAAATGTCAACCACAAAGTATTATTGATCTGTAATTAAAAGTGCAGATAAAAATTAGCATAGTAGAAGTTTGCGGTCATTATTACAAATACTGTTAGGCAATTATTTAACTTGTTTTAACATCTTTTTCTTTTCAGGTATTGACATATAGTATGATACTCATCTGAACATTTTTATTTTGCTAAAAAGGCACATTTAATTATCATCCCACCCTTGCATTTTAGTGGAGTGTTGGTATCAGGGTTATGTTGTATTTCCCGAAGATAAGTTTCTCTGAGGAGTTTTCGCAGATGGGGAAAAATGAAGAAAAGAAGAAAAAATATTTTACTAAATATTAGAAGTGCACCTGTAACAAATAGGTGTATGTGTCTTTCAAGTCTGCTTCTGTGCTTATCCCCAGAGGATAGCTGGAGGGCTATAACAACTCATATCCTTTCTGGATTGGAAGAGAGGGAGACCTATAACACACATTCACAGGTGAGTTACACAACAGTTATCCACTATACATTTACTGTATAAAGTCAGATTCTGATTTTCCTGTAACAATATTGCTTTTTCCCACTCTTTGGGATGAAGATATACTTGAACTTCCATACTTCGGGTGTCCCTGATCTGGCAACACCTGTAGTACAGACTGTGGCAAGAGGAGGAGGAGGTGCTTCCCTTGAGGATTTTTCCCTCTACTTCCATAATGGCAGTGGAGTAGCACCTGGTAATGCCAGGGTATGCTCCCCAGGAACAGGGTGCCAGGTAAGTGCCCCACCCTCATCCCTTTCACACACCCTCCATGTTCCAAAAAATTCCTTAATCCAGTGTACCCTGTTTCCCAGGTTCCCTGATTTAAGAGGTTCAAGTGTACCTACATAGATAGGGTGACCATATTTCCCTAAAGTGAATATAGGACACCTGGAAAAATTACTCATATTCAAGTGAATTCAGTGGCACTCAGTCAGAACTGTGCAGTACAAAAGTTTAAAATAACATCAAGGTGAGTGAGCCCCTGTTACAAAGAAATACACTGAGATTGGATTATTTTATATACCTTCTTATCTTTAAGGTGTTAGGGTTCACACAGGGAGGGGTGACACACACATCCTTGCCCCCACACATCCCGTAGACCACACACACAAAGGGAGAAGTGACACACAAACAGTACTATACACCTCTCTCACATGGGGTAGAGGTGATCAATCCAATCTGACCCTTCCTGTCCAGTGCTCTCCCCTCTCCAGGCCTGATTGGGCTCCCAGGATAGACCCATATCTCCTGACACCTGGTGTTGCATATCCCTGAGGTAACACTTGGGGGTATGCACGGTTACATGTCTCCCCCTCCCAGATTTCTGTCAGGGTTCATATCAGAATGTGGCCAGCAGCAGCCTTTTCGCACTGTGGGAAGGGATGGGAATTGCTTCCAGCTGCAAGGAGGTGGGGGAAGCAATGACCTCACCCATGTCTTCTCATTTTCCCTCCCACACAGCTACCTTCTGGTTGGAAGCAATGTGTCCCTTCCTGCCCAAATACTGTCAAAAGGCAACCAACACCTCCAGGCTGTTGCTTGTCACTGACATAGCCCAGCCACCTCCTGTCCCCTGACTAAAGTACAGGTCAGAAGGGGTTGAGACCTAGGATGAATTAGGCACCAGGGACCAAGGAACCTGACTGCAAGGGCGTCAGTGAACCTGGACAGAGAGGTGACTCAGCAGGAGAGAGTGCCTAGGGGACAGAAGAACCCCATACTCTCTGGGAGCAGGATCCAGGGCAGGTCTACTATAGATCCTGCAGGGTTGGGATGCCAAGAGGCTGGAAATCACTTTCCACCATCTCTCCAGAGCTTAGTGGAAGGGTAGAGAAGCTTCTTCATGCCAGGGCTTTGGCACACATACAGGGCTTGGCTCCTCCTTTCCAGCTCCCTAGGCCATAGGGTCTTGGGGTTTCCTGGGGTGCTGGCCCAGCCCAGAGTCAGTGGGGGAAAGAAGGAACCTGTTGGCTAGGCTGCTAATGAGCTGAATGCACCAACCAGAGTCTTGTTCCCTGTGCAGAGGTGGGAGTGGGAGCATATGGAAGAGTGGCAGGGCTTGGAGGGAGGAGGGGTAAAGCAGGGAGGGAGGAAAGCAAGACAAGGGAGCATGTAAAGGGCTAATGGGTGGGCAGCAGAGATGACACACCTGTGGCTGCCCACACTCAGCAGTGTGCAGCCAGTGTGAGCCAGAAATGGGATGGGGAAGCAGGGCCTTGCTGGGTGAGAGGTGTGGTGGCATCTTCTGAAAAGAACTAGAAGTTCCCAGTCAAAGTTTTTACCAATTACAAAAATCTGGAACTTCTAAAGAAGTCCTGCTGGCCCCTCTCCTTTATACCCTTCAATTTTGTAATCACCTACCATCCAGAAACAAGGAAGGGGAACATGGACGTATTGTCCCAAAAGGATGAATATTGTATATCTGGCATGGAAACACCATTCATGATTCTAAAATCTTTGAATTGTATTGCTGATAATTCAGTCCACAACCTGGTACCCTCCACCAAGTTCCTGCTGCTCAGTGATCCTTTTATGATTCAAATTCATTTAGATGGTGCCCAATTTGGCATTCATGCTCCAAGATTGATTTCTCAACCGCAAGGTATGAACGTATGTGGTTGAAGGCCCACCCAGACTCTCAGTCCTAAGAATATGCCATGACACTCTGCTGGCAGGTCACTTCAGCTGATTCAAGGACTTGGTGTATAAAACTTCTGGTGGCCAGCCCTGCATGCTTGCATCGTGACTTATATGATGTTCTGTGATATCTGCACCAGCATGACCCCCTCCCCTTCATGTGAGACTATCTGGTCTCCTCCAGCCCTTCTCCACCCATCTCAGCCTTGGCCCATCACTTATGAAATGACTGCCTACGCAATGACACTCCACAACTCTTAGTAGTTGGGTATCTCTTAACAAAGGTGTCACATTTTGTACCAGCCAAGGTTTCCCCACTGCCCAAGACACAACCTGACTTTTTGAACATCTTTCACCTCCATGGATTACCAATGAGCATAATGTCTGACGCAGTTCAGTCCTTGATTTTGGCAGGAATTATCGTGTCTTCTGGAAACTGAAGCCCATACCTCGATTGCTTACCACCCAAACACCAATGGTCATACAGAAAGGGTAGTCAGGTCCTGGAGCAATACATAATGTTTTCTGTTATCACTAGGATAAAAGGCTGTTCCTAATCCCCCAGCTGGGATTTGCCTGCAACAATGCCTTGGGCATCTTGATCCAACATAACCCCTACCTTTGGGCTTATTATGGGCTCTATCTTTGTCTGAATCCCCTAAACCCTAAATCCCCACTGAGTCTCTAATACTCATCATTACAGACCTCACCATTTCCATCTAACCAAGAGCTTAAATGCCCGTTAGAAGATACCACGGCAGCATACACATGGTACACTGATTGATACCATCATTTGACTCCAGCTTCACAGTAGGGGATAAGGTCTAGCTTTCTGCCCAGAACATTAGATCTACTCACCCAACCATGAAGCTGTACTGTGAGCTCTTTCAAATTACAGAATGTATTAACCTTATAATAGTCAGGCTACAGCCACCAGAATTCCTTAAGGTCCATATATTCCAGATGGAGCTGCATACCCAGCATCCCTTTCCCCGTCATACCACTGCCAGTAACTTTCAGAAGTAGGAAGAAGACATGATTCAACCAATACTGTACTCTTGCTGATGATGGAGAGGATACCAGTACTCAATTAATTGGGAAATAGATGCTCCAGAGGAATGCTCATGGGAACTTGTGGAACACATCCAAGCCCTGGGCTGCCTCCATGTTTTTCAACATGTCTATCCTGAGAAACCAAGACCTGAAGCACCTAGGAGGAACTCTCTGAAGGCCCAGCTCCCTGATAGTATCTTCTCCCATACCTCAGAGTGGTTGTAGTGCCCTTTTATAGAGCTTACTCTAGATCGATGACAGGAATAGATGTATCCTCTGTTTTCCCTTCCATGGAAATGTAATATGAGAAAGGGTTAGTAGGAGCGAACCCACTGGACTCATCCCAGTTTTTTCTATCTGCCTATGCTATCCCATCTAGTCCCTATCCATTGTCCACAGAGCGCAGCTCTGCCCTAGGATGGCACACTCTACATAACCTTTTCAACCCTGATCCTTGCTCACGGCAAGCACCCAGTGCTGAAAGAAATCTCAGACACCTTGGCAGCAAGTACAGGACATGTCCTTTAGTGAATAATAGGTTTATAATATTTTTTTCTTGCTTTTCCTTTAGAACTCTAACAGTGGACACCAGGGATCTTGTGCTATTGTGTTTTGGTTTTAATGCAATTCCCCAGCGTTGAAGCATCTACCTTTGTGCATTTATTATTACTCTGTACAAAGTTCTTTCAAATATATGAAAACATATAAGCATGTGATACTTTTTAGAGTTCAGAATGCTGATTCATTTTTCCAGGCTACAGACCATCTGTGAAAAAACAATCCAGTGAAATCTGTGTTTTGTGTAAGTATTCAAAGGGGTGTCAGTCAAGTTTTTTACTCAAAGTATGCTAATTACATATTATATTCATGTAGTAAATCTTTTCAGATTTTTTTATATTTTTATTTCCTTTTTAAAAGTGGAATTAAACTACATTTATTTACCTGTGTTAAATGCTTTGGAAAAACCTTTTGAACAGCATCTTGTTACTTTAGTAAAATACACACACACACACAAAATATCATGACAAGCACTTCCACTGTAATAGTAACCTTTCTATAGACTTTCCAACTTGTCTGGTCTTCCTTGAAGGTCGATTGGGTTTTCAACTCTGTTATCTTCTAGGTGTTTGATGGAGTGGTCCAGATAACAGAGGAGAGAGCAAAGGAAAAAGAATTTTTTGAAGATCAAAAGTGGCTGTTCATTTTGTTATCTGACCCTATCTGTTGTCATAGTAACAGGTTTCTTTTAACCTCTGCCATCAGATGATTTGTCTCTATCTGTTATGAATTATACTTTTTTACTGAGTAGCTGTTGGCAAAGCATAAAGTGAGCACCATGTTTTTCAGTTTCTTACTGCAGTCTTGAGAGGTGTAGGATGAACTCCATTTTCTATTTAAAGGATTTAAACATTATCTTTTTTCAAAGCGTTTAAACAATTTCACAAATAAGACAAAACATTCAAAGTGGATATGAAGTAACTTGAGTTCTAGCACTTACAGCAAATAAGTGACAATCCATGATTACATCCTGAGAAGTAGGGTGACTATATGTTCTATATTTAAATGGACAGTCCTGTATTCAACCGTATCTGCAAGTGTCCTGACTTTTTTCTTAAAAATGGGCAAATTTTCCTGTATTTTCTGTCTTCCCTCCATCAGTGCTGGCAGTACAGCTGTTGGCTGGATACCTGCTCACCATCCATCCACCACTGGTGGTGGGGGAAGTAGACAACAATAGGCGTGGGTATGCAAGACTGGTGGTGGGACGAGGATACAGCATGTGGGACCAGCCACTCCCCATGCTGGTCCATTAGTGCAGCCCCCACTGTGAGGCTTTCAACCACCAGGGCCTTATCCCTCGTCTCATTTCCTGTTGGCACTTGCTGTGAGCTGCAGTGGTGGTGAGTGCGGGCAGGCAAAAGGCAGTGGCTGGTTACGTGTTGTCTCTGCTGCCCACTCTGATACTCACCTCTGGGTGGTGGGTGAAGTCAGGGCTGGAAGAGGCAAGACCCTAGCACTGCCCTCAGCCCCAGCCTTTCTGCCCAGGCCCTGACCCTGCAGGAGCCATGCCCTCTCGCCCCCAGCACGATGGGGAGATGAGCTGGCACACGGTCTGAGCCCCTCCAGCCCCGGAGCACAGGGAGGGAGGAGTGGAGCACAGCCCCAGCCTCCCTGGCCCTGGAGCTCAGAGAGGGAGGAGGGTGTGTGGCCCCATCCTCCCCATCCTTGAAGACAATGGAGAGTGGAGGGTGCAGCCGCAGCCTCTCCAGCCCTGGAGCACAGGGAGGGAAGGCCCTTGGGGGCAGCAACACTCCACCCTCAGTATGCCTATAGTAGGCATTGTGGAGGTGAAGTATGGGTGGGGCCAGGCTGGCGGTTTGGGAAGGCAATGCCTTCCCCCGCCTAGTATAGCCACCGCCCCCGTGCCCACCTTTTTTTTGGGCTCCCCCTCACTGTCCTCTCCCTGCTTTGACACTGTGCCCCACCTAGCCCTTCTGCTCCTCTATATGCTCCGCTGCTGGACACATCCCATTTCCAGTGGCGCGGAGACCCAGTCCCTGCTCAGAGTGCTCAGCTCACCAACAGCTTGGCCACTAGGGACCTTCCTTCCCCCCATTGCATCTGGCTGGGCCAGCACCCTGGGAAAGGTCCAAGAGGGGGGCAGGGAGGAAGAGGAAAGGTGAGCTTTGCAAAGAAATGGGCCAGTTCATCCTTTCCCCTCCTTCTCCTCCCCCCCACAGCTGGAAGCAGTTCCCTTCCCTTCCCTCCCACACAGTCCCAAAGGCAGATGCCAGCCATGTTCTGATGTGAACAATGGCAGATATCTGGATATAGAGGGCAAGTAACCCTCTGTACCCTCTCCCACATGTTGCCTCAGGAAGATGTGGCATCATATACAAGGAGAGGTGGATCAATTCCAGGGGCCCAGCCAGGTATGGAGGGCAGAGAGCACTGGTCAGGGAGGTGGAATTGTTCGGTCAAACCTTCCCCCCCACACAGTAGGAGAGATGTATGGTTTATATCAGATATAAATTATGTGCAGGATATTAACATAAACATATTTCAGTATTGAGTTGCATGTCTACCTCCTATGAAATATAATACCTAAAGTTCTGAAATTGTGTGTCACTTCTCCCCATGTGTGTGTCGGGGTACGGGAGTATGTTTGAACCCTAAAGCTCTTAAAATAACAAGATAAATATAAAGAATCCAGCTACTCAGTATTTCTTTTTAATGGCAGCTCAGTTAACTTGATGTTAATTTAAATGTTTGTACTGCATATTTCTGATTGATTGCCACTGAACTCACTTGAATACAAGTAATTTTACCAGTTGACCCCTATTCAGCACAGGGAAATATGGTCACCCTAAAGAGACAAGCACCTGCAGTTCCATTTGGAAATTATTAATCAGGTTCTCAGCACCTCTGAGAATTCTTATACCCAAAAACTCAGGGCCAGATTGTGGCTGGCCTTGATGGTATGCAGGAAAGGATGCAGAAGAAGCCCCCTTTTGACTAGGTATGCATAAGGACTCATCACACAGAGCAGCACCTGCTCACAGATTTCAGATTAATTCAGCACTGCCGTCCAACCTGAAAAATGGGGGAGGACGCTCAGCCCCTATCTGCACCAGCCCACAGAACAAGCCAGTCAACCTTGTCCAGTGATCATCACCATTTTAATGGATAATGCTGAATATTCCCACCCCATGGGCAGACCAGAAAATGCTGGGACAGTATATACTTCTCACAGGTGGAGTTGTATGCAAATCAAAATTTAATCCTCAGTGTTTTTCATTAGTAACTTTAGCAAACAGTTGAGAGTAGTAAAATGCTAACCCAGAGTACACATTTCAGATATACATTATGTGGATGATATTAACATACAGATATCTCAGTATTGAGTTGTATGCCCACATCCGATGTAATATAATACCTAAATTCTGAAACTGTATATAAATTTGGAGGGTTTTTGATCACCAGTGAGTGCCATATCAGGTATTGGTGAATGAGATTTCCCCTTCATAAAATTGCCTCTGGTTATACCCACTGTAGAAGTCCTGCCTTGAGAATCCTGGAGGAAATTCAACATTGGCAGCAGATACATATCAGCCCACAGATCCTAAAATCCTAGACAAGGTTATGAAGGCCTGTGCATCCATCTGACCTTTTCCTCTGTCTCTCCAGTGGGAACAATGGCTCATAGACCATCCCTCCAGGTTTGCTGACAGCTCATGCCCTCTACAAAACAAGAGACCTAGCTACCTGTACTGTAAACATGTAACAGATTTGGACTTTTAGGTTCGTTCTTATGAGAAATAAATAGTTAAAATAAAAATGCAAATATTGTTAACCATTAAGTGTGATAATTAACTTTTATTATGAAAGGTATAATACTCCTGTCACAGGAGTCATAATATGCAACCTCTCCATTTTGAGACAAATACAAAGTGGAGAAGAATTTATAGATTCTTTAGATGATAGATATACAAATAGGCAAGAGAGTTGTTTATGTGATTGTGACTTTCCTGGCACATGGGTGAAATATGTTAGGCACAGATCTAAAATTAGTGGTAATTTTATTAATGGACATAAACATTACTCTGACATGGACTGAAATGGAGTATAATAAAATAATTTATCAGATGAGGAGGCCAGTATCTAAAGATGGGGTCATTGGCTGAGCACAGAAGTTTTAGAATTGTTGAAGGCCATGGAATTTTTATAACTGCTGAGAGCATCTACTAATTTTGAAGAGTTCCTGGTTTGGGGGAAGACTACTGAATTCAAAGGCAATTGGGCTGTCAGTTCCAGGATGGACTGTAGGCTGACTGATCAAAGGATTGAGGGATATACCAGGAATCAATAGTGACTCACAGATGAGTAGGGAATCATTCTCAAAAGATGAGAACTTTGCTTCTGAGGCAAGTGACACATGGAGAGAAAACTGAGTGTCAGAACTCCAAGGCTTATCACTTCTGGGAGAGGTGTCACCCAACACTTAAAGACTTCAGAGGGGTATCTGAGTTAGTCTGTAACTGGAAAAACTTAAAAAACAACAAATAGTCCTACAGCACCTTAGCGACTAACAAAACATGTAGATGGTATTGTGAGCTTTTGTGGGCACAACCCACTTCTTCAAATAAGATAAGTATGTTCATGGTCTCCTATCAGTGGTAACCTACTGGCATCAAGATGGGCTGAAAGAGCACCATTGGCTCTCCATATTCAGTGCCTGAGGATCAGAAACACAATGAGAACTATACAATTCACAAAGAACCATCTAATCAGAAGCAACAATTTCCTTTTAATATTTGGGGTGAAATCCTGGTTGATTTACAATATTACTCTTTAAGAAACTGCTACCTAGTCATGAAATATGAATGTGTGAGTGTCTTTCTACAGTATAGCTGTTGTCATGTGGTTCCTGGGATATTAGAGAGACAAGGAAGGTTCACTAAAAAGTATTACCTCACCCATCTTATCTCTCTGAGGCAAGGCCAAGTACTTTACAGTGCTGTAACTTTCTGGCTTACGGGTATGAAAAAACCCCTCCTCCCCGGCGCAACAAGTTACAGGGTTGTAAAGTGCCAGTGTGAACCAGGCTACAGTGCTGCTTCCAGCACTAATAGCTACTCCCTTCATGGAGATGGTGTATGTAGAGCTCTGGGAGAGCTCTCTCTCCATGCTTGAACTATGGCCACGCTTTCAGTTTAGAGCGCTGTCATAGCAGGGCTGCTACAGCTGCACTTTAAACTTTTAAGTGTAGACAGATCCTGAGGTTTTTTAGGATAGTTACTGAATCCAAAAGAAAACATTGCTAAAGGAACAAGTCCAAGCTTTAAGCTAAGTACATGTTATGCTTTCATAAGTGATCATGCGCCAATATATTTTGTATATCAGAAGTTTAGGATGGATTTTTCAGAAATGTTCAGTATTGGCTTAACTTGTATCCCTTTGAAGCCAACAAAGACTTTCATATCCTTATTCAGATGTGGATTATTTATTTATTTGTAAGAATTATCCGTTTTGATTTTACTGCAACAGTTTAAACTTACTTTCTGATTATTTTATTAATAGACAGACAAAATAATACAAAGCTTAGGGTAGCTATTTGCTGAATTTTTTGTGAATATATTTTAATTATTAATGGGTAGGTGTGATTAATAAACTTATAAAAATTGGGAAAGTTACCTCAAATCAAAAGGTGTTATTTTCTTTGTCTTAACCATTGAATAAAACTAAATCAACCTTTTTTTTGCCATCATTTGTTCTCATACGCCTGACCCCAATCAAGAAGAAATGTTGCTTGGGGTTTTCTCAGCTACTCCTGCTCTTGAGAGAGCATAGTTTTTTTTCATGAAATGAAGATACACATTTTGTTTATTTCTTGTCAATCATGCATTATTTTATTTTATTTTATTTTGTATTTGCAACTTCTTATTTTCAAGTATTGCCATTTGAAAAGCCGCATGGAAGAAGGGTGCTTTAAGCGGCCATTTAGATTGAAAGAGGATGAATGAAGGATACACTACAAATGGAAGACTTTTTAGGCACAAGGAACAGGTTGGTATAAGACAAGAAGGTGAGTGTGGAAAGAATTAAGAAGAAGTGGTTAAATAGCTAACTTGTTCAAAGTAAAAGGAGTGAGTGTGTAAGAAGGAAGAAATAATAACATTATGAAGCATTAGTAATTATTCATAATCTAAGAGATAGAAAAATATTCAGTAATGTGTCCATTAGTAATTTAACTTGTTCTTCATAAACTTTTCTAAACTTCACTAATCTTTGTGTCATGAATGGTAAGCAATCACTAGTTTATAAGAGATCCCTCATGATTTTTTATTCTTCTCTGGACTTGTTAGACTTATCTGCCAAAATTGCAACTATTCAGGGTGGGACAAACTGCTCACCAAATGATCCCAGCAAATATAGAGGCAGAGTTTGAAATGGTATGGAATGACTATGTTTTTAAAAAGGTAATTTGGACATCTCTTTTGTCTTTTTGTCCCATCCTGTGGAGGATTTCAGAGTCAATCATTCACCAGGAAGCAAAGAATAGTGATAGAGGATATATGGGGACAGACTCCATCCCCAACCCATCAGTATTTTTTGCCTCCTCTCCAGAACATATTGATTATTGCTGGTATTTTTCTGATTCTAGATTTTTTTTTTCATAATACCACCTACTAAGAGAAAATAGGAGAAGGAAAAGAAAAAAAATCATATGGAAGAGAGAGAATGGAACAAGTCATACTGGAATGCTGATAAGAAATTATTTTTTATTTCCTGATCCAGCACATGGCATTGGTCAGGAAGTTGCAAAAGGTCATGCCCCTGTGATGTGTCAAGGATCAGTATTCACTGACTGTAGAGGATACTGTTACATCTTCTGTTTATTTTAAAATCAAATACACAAAAAATCTAATAGCAACCAAAAGTAACCACTACAAACAAATACAGCTAATTAGTAGAACACAAATGGAGACATTTAAGATGGAGGTCAGGGCTGATGACCCAAACACTCCAAGGGATGAGAGGGTTACTTTGCCTATTATTGAAAAGCTGTCAATAACTATTATCTTTGAATCTCAGTGCCTTTCTGTCCACACCAGCACTGTTTGCTCTCAAAGCAGCTGAGGTGGATCCATCACCTGGAGCCTGTGTAAACTGCTTCTCATGTTTTCCACTGTCAACTGCTAGGTGGTTAACTACTATGTGTGACCACAGCCTATCAGGCTGGTGATTTTTGTCTCATTCCCTGTATTCCCTCATCTTTCTGTAGGCCTCTGTTGTTTCTTTTCTGACACTTAATTATAAACTGTATGGGCCTGGGTCTGTTTTTTTGTTCTGTGTCTATCCAACACTTAGCATAGTAGGGCCCTGATCCATGACTAGTGCTCTTCACCCTATAGTTATTGTTATTATTGTTAATAAAGTAATAGTAATAGTAATAGTAATAGTAATAAAACTTCTATTGGTAGCATTCTGGGTGACCCGGGGTTATCAAGAAACAAAGAGCTGATGCATTTTGTTTTTGTTTTTGCTTGGATATCTTCTGTTCCACCACTGGTAGGAATCATTATAATGTATAACTATGGTACATATGATATAGCTGTTACCTTGGCTGGTGTACACTGATACCAGTATCTGTTATTGGGAGAAAAGACATAAAGGATACCTTGAAAGCTGAAGAAAAGCTGTTACTGGGAGGTCATCCACTATATGAGCAGATTTTGTTTGTGCCTTAGGGCAGTCAGGGGCAACCTAAGCTAGTGAGTAATCCATATGAGTGGCCCTCCTTCATGTCTACACTACAGAGTTTTTTAAAAAAAATGGCTGTTTTTTTCAGAAAAATGGCCGTTTTTCCGAAAAAACTTCAATTACATCCTCACTGAAATCGCGTTCTTTTGAAAGAAAATTGAAAGAACAGAGGGGTTTTTCCGACACTAGTAAACCTCTTTCTACGAGAAAGAAACCTTTTTCCAAAAGAGCTCTTTCAGAAAAAGGCATGTGTGGACGGGGAAGAGGGAATCCTTTCACAAGAAGAGGAAAGATGAAAAAGCACTTTTTGCCCATAATAATCACAGCTTACATGTGAGATAGCGTCCATTCAGTCTGGACGCTACCTTTCAAAACAGCAGATTGCTTTTTCGATGCACTTTGGCAGTGTGGACACTCTCTTTCGGAAGAAGTTTTTTCGGAAGATCTCTTCTGGAAAAGCTTCTTCCAAAAGAAGCCTACATTCTAGACATAGCCTCAGTGGGCTGTAAGATTGTTATAACTAAGACAGCCTCCCAGGATTAGGTAATTTTGTTAACTGCGCTTGCATACCTAGAATTTGTGGAGTGTACCAATTGAACCATCCCAGTGCTGTGATTGGATGCAGAGGAAACAGATGGTTCTCACAATGTTGTGTGCACGCACCTCACTGTGCACCCCCTTGCTTGAAGTGCATGTCATTTTTGTATTATTGGTAGGAAAAAAATCTATGTGGAATCTGGAAACACTGCATGTGGGCAATGATAACTAATACATCTCGTGGGCCATACTCAGAATCCCAGTGGGTTGCATGTGACCCTTGGTCTATAGGTTGCCCTCCACTTTTACGGCATACTTTAGTGTCCTCAAAACAAGAATGAAAAGTTGTTATAATAAATGGTTGTTGGTCTTGAACTTTGTTTTTAAGTTTAGTTTTCCAAAATATTCAAACGTTAGCTGGACTTCCCTTTGAATGAAGCCCTGTATTAGTAAGCACTAAGACAAATGTCCTATTCTGTTAATAGAATTTGATGCTGCTGAATTGAGGGTCCTCAGCATTGAATACATCCATATGCCTACAAATTGGTACCACACTGATTGAGGTATTGAAAATTAACTCCTACTTCAGACCTTACCACAAGGGAAAGAGCATTTGGCCCTTTCTAGATATGAGTTTACAGGATGAGGAGCCAAAAAAAAGGGGGAAAAGAAAGAAGAGAAAGGCAAGAAAATGGGGAAAAATCTTAGTTGATATTTGAGTAGGTTCATATACAGGTAAGGATTTAAGTCCTAGAACAATTATCTTATTCTAATAATATTTTAAATGTTTTTCATTAGAATAGTTTAAATTATTTTTTATGAAATGCCATTTAGAGAGCTTTTTTTTCCAGTGTGAGCATAGTTGAGCTTAATAATTGTCATTCGATGATTAGGTGGTAATCCAGCAAACACTTCCACCTGTGTTTAAGTTAAAGCATGCATATAATTCCATTACAGTCTATGGAACTACCCATATTCTTAAAGTTATGCATGTGCATAAGCATCTAGAGGATTGATGTTTAAAAATATAATTTATCAAAAACATTCAAGGGAAAAATGTTGTCTACAGAGATCAGCAACTTCTCCCACAAATGTATACACTGGTTATAGTCTTTATGATATTGTTGGAAGAGTTACTTTCTAAACATCCTGGGTTATGGGATTTTCCTTTGAATGTTTTATGGATGTCTTCCTTTTTTTTTAAGGCATTTTCTGGATAGAATTCTGAAGTAGTTTTCAAAAGCTAGTCAGATTCAGCTTCTTCTCTTTACAGCAGGCACTGGTGAGTCTGGTTCCTTTAGTTCTGTAAACTGGGAAATCTACAGACAGGTCAGATCTCATGAGAGAGGTTTGTCATATGGAAATGTTTAACGGTCCAGCTTATATTCTGTATAGTGTCTCTTTTATCTTTTCAGGGTTTGAACATGATCCTTTAAAACTAGATAACCCAGAAAAACCTTCACTACTGCTTTGCTCACTCCCCAATTCCTATAATCACAGTCCAGGAGGAATAGGTTACTATGACAATATCATTTTGTAAAGTGATTTTTTCCCTCTCAGTGCTACAGACTTCTCTTGTTTCTGAAAAATGATATTTTCTCCTGTCCTACATAAATAATATCAAGAAAGAGGGTACTGATAAAATGTTTTGGCATGTTAACAAAATAGTTACATTTTAGTATTTATTTTAATTTGTGGCTATCATTACAAATGCATAGCACATCTAAAAAGCATCTCCATATAGATGTACAATGTATCTATAAAATACCATTATATGCTGTTGTGTGTTCCAAAAAGTCTTTATATTCTTTATCTATCAAGTCTTACATTAGTATGACTTATAGTCTCATATAGTTTCTTACTCTCATATAGTCTTTATATTCTTTACCTATCAACTCTCTCTTATGTTAACATGTCTTATAGTGTTGTGTCCCTTCATGACACCAGTAAAGGCTGCACACCAAAGCATTCTGAAAAGTTCTTTGGCCTCTTCACTATTTACCACCTATGATCACGGCCATTAACAATTTGTGAAAAACTTTGGTGAAATCTTCAAATATGTATAATCTATTCTTGTCTTTCCTTTTTTTTTTAACTGTACTATTGTATTTTGATGTAGAAAGTTAAAAGCCTGGTGGGGAGCTCACAAGTAAATTTAAGGAACTTAGTAATCTGGCTGTCAAAGTTTTTCATTCTTTTATGCAATGTACGGAAGTAGCCTCCACAAAGCTGCTCACAGCCCAGGGAGAGGATTCCTTTGCACATCTTTCCCTCCACCTCCATCTGTGCAATATTTATATTTTTTTACTCATGACATAAGGATTTAAGGTGTTATTCAGCAAAATTCTTAAACACAAGCTTAACTTTTAAGTACAGCAATGTTCCATTAGTAGTCCAATGTAGTCTACTTACATACTTCCAAGTTTAATTCATTATTAAGTGATTGGATGGGTTAGGGTCTTATACTTAAAACCAGTACCCTACAGTGGGGTTATTTTTAAGTTTAATTATTTGCCTCATTAACCTAACTGTGAAAGATTACTGAAAACTTTCCAAGAAATCCATAGTTGTTGAGCACACAAGAAACATCTATAAGAAATGCACTTGAAATATCAATTCTGAAAAACCATGATTTCCTGCAAGCAAAAGTCTCCAGGTTAATTAATCTTTTATTGATGTCAGAAATAGAATCCTTAAGCTGAAGGAGCAGTTTGGCAGTAAAAATAGATTTCTGGGATTTAGTTAGTTTCCCAGGAGAATTATTAGTAATCAAGTACAAAGCACCACCATTTTGAGATTAGTCACATTGGCAATATTTTATTTTCTCTGCCTAACATTAAATGGAGAATGTATTAAATTAATACAAATAAACTTTACTGTATAGCCGTAGATAAAGATTCTGGTGCAGAAGTGAGACTAAAGTCACTCAGGCAGGATCAGAAATTGGAGAATTTTCAACCAAATTAAAGATTTGAGTATGTTATATTTTCAAGAAAGGATGCCCAGGGAAAGACATCCCTTCCTTGTAGCAACTGCTAGCAGACAACTCAACATCACTGAAATGAACGCATACTGGAAAAGGTAAGAAATTCATACCTTGATTGGTTACTAAACTTAGCTCTGGCTGGACTTCTCATTTTAAACTTAGCACTGTCTCTCTTGTCCTTCCTCTCTTGTCCTTCCCTCTCATTTATTTATTTATTTATTGTTCTGTGGGAATTATCAAACTTTTTGTAGAGCATATAGAGTGCTGATTGGTGTATGCAAACCAAACATATGATGTCACCTTGAATGGATTATTAGTACTTTGTCATATTTTCATATCTTTCATAATTTTTCTTGCATTTTGGTTTGTTGTGTAGTACCTGACACTCCCCTTCCTGAAAAGACTGCTTCTACTGTGCCATCCCTTAAAAAATGGCATCTGGCTAAAGTTTTCAGTAATGCTGTTCTGGAGTGCATTGGAGAACTATCTGAAGAACTGATCCTCTCATATCAGATAATTAACTTCTTCATTTATATCATAGAATCATAGGACTGGAAGACTATGTCTACACAGTGGAGCTATTTTGGGTATCCCAAAATAGCTTTTCCACATCTTAAAAGCAAACCCGTTATACTGAAATATAATGGGCTCGCTATTTAGACATCCCTGTAAACCTCATTGCATGAGAGATAAGGGACATTTTGGAATAGCACCGTATTTTGAAATAACATCGAAATAAGCTACGCAACTTGCACAGCCCAAATTGCATAGCTTATTTTGAGGTAAGGGTGCTGTGTAGATGCACCTGAAAGGACCGCAAGAGACTTAGTCCAGTCCTCTGAATTTATGGCAGGACTATGCATTATCTAGATCTTCCCTGACAGGTGTTTGCTTAACCTGTCCTTAAAAAAATCTCCATTGATGGAGATTCCAGAGCCTTCCTTGGCAATTTATTCCATGTAAAATGTAAGGGTATATCTAGATAGCAGAGCTATTTTGGGATACCAGAGGTATCCCAAAATAGCTACCACGTGTCTTTTAAATGTGCCCATTATTTCAAAATATTTTTTGAAATAATGGGTGCACTATTTCAGCATTCCTGTAACCTTCATTCTATGAAGGTTAAGGGATGTGTCAAAATAGCATGTTATTTCAAAATTTGTCACCGTGTAAATGCACCAAATTTCAAAATAAGCTATTTCAATATACAATCAAAATAAGATAGGCAATTTGCATAGCACAAATCGTGTATCTTATTTCGAGTTTATGGTATTGTGTAGATGTACCCTAACAGAATTTGTATTTATTAAAACACAGGATTTGAGAAATTTTCTGTACAGAATAAAGACCCTGAGAAATGTGATCCTGTATATAGTGCTAATCTACAGTTTCAGAAAAAGTTTGTTGATCTTCTAGACCAACAACGTTGCAATTCTCATTTATGGGACCAGAATCAGATGGATAGCATAAATCAGTATTATCAAGGTAATAATGTCAGTGGGATTACTTTCATAAAGATGACAGCCTGGTGCAAATTTTCATTACTGTAATTGTATATAAACTCAGTTTTCTTGAACGAAAAGCTTGCTTTTTCCCCTCGACACATCTTTTTCCCACTGCTTTTTTCCCCATAATCATACACATTCATAGAAACAAAAAAAAGTACAAGGCCTGTACAAAGAAATTACACTTGATATACTGTGAACAAAGTGGAGGAAAAATGACAATAAAACATTTAAAGTTTCAATTTGCTGCAAAGTGTTTCTCGTCAGTTAGGAAAAGAAATAAGAAAGCAAATAAAAACTGTGTGTCATTTTACTGCAGTGTATGGTAACAATTTTCAATTAGCACCTTATCTCTGTGTTTGAAATTTATCTTTGTAAAATGAACTAGATGAAGTATAAGACAGGTACATGAAAAGGAAGAAGAGAATGACACAGAAAAGAAAGAAAATGAGAGAAAAGAATGACAGATTCACATGAGGCCCCACTAACCTGTGCAAGAGCCCAATAACCATTTGCATTTAGGACAATGTAGATCACAGAGAGATTTTTTCCCCCAGCATGAATAATTCTTTGCAGACTCTCCCAGGAAGGGGAGAACATGTTTAAGTTTCCTCTAAAGAGGATGACCTTTTCCCATTAGGAGGGCAGAGACAAAAACTAAATATCTGTAAGGATTCATTTTCATCATTACAATGGAGAAGAGTGGTATAATTATTGCCGAATAGAGTACCCACATGGAGCGCCATTCTTGAATACCACCAAAGAACATATTCTGTAATATCTATGCCAGTCACTTTCTCCCAGTATATGGCAGGAAGCAGAGTTTAACAGCAGTCATAGAATCATGAGCTTGGGGTACGTCTATACAGCAACATTATTTCAAAATAACATTAGTTATTTAGAAATAACTTAGTCCACATCTACATAACCATCAGTTATTTTGAAATAATATCAAAATACTGTCAAGCTGGAGGACTTCTTACTCCAGCTCCTGTAATCCTCATTGTATGAGGAGTAAGGGAACTCAGAAGAAGAGTGCTCCATTACAAAATAAGTGCTGTGTAAATGCTCCCAATTTCAAAATAAGCTACACAATTGACGTAGCTCAATTTGTGTAGCATACTCTGAGTTGAGCCCTGCTATGTAGACACACCCTTACTGACAGAGATGGATTGCCACATCATTTAGGGTGCATCTACATAGCAGGGCTTAACTCAAAATAAGCTACACAAATTGAACTGCGTCATTTGCATAGTTTATTTTGAAATAGCTTATTTTGAAATCGGGAGCATCTACACAGCACTTATTTCAAAATAGAGCACTCTTCCTCTGTATTCTCTTACTCCTCATACAATGAGAGTTACAGGAGTCCAAGGTAGAAGTCTTCCAGCTTGACAGTATTTCGACATTATTTCAAAATAACTGCTTGTGTGTAGACGCCGATTAAGTTATTTTGAAATAATATTGCTGTGTAGGTGTACCCTTAGATTGATGACTAACAGGCAACCAACAGCATCCAGCACTCCCATTCTAAATCCAACAACCAGCATTTGACCAAATTATCACAGCCCACAGGAAACTATACTATTATATGCTTTGGCAAAAGGTAGAAAGAGTTCTGTGGGGCCAGTACTGCCATCCAGTAGGAGAGAGTTGCTGGTGATAGGATGTTTCATCACAACATAGATGGGGAGCCCCATGCTGCTATAGGGTCAAGTCTGCTTAGGTTGCCTTCAGGTTGGCAGGACAGCAGCTGCGGCCCGGGGCCTTCCCAGTCAAGGAAGGCCTTGTCCCTTCCTATGAGATCCCAGCATGCTCTGTCTGACTGTCTTTGGGTTTAGGTTTGATAGGTTCTACAAAGACTGTAGATGGGAGTGCTTCCCACAATCTCTGAGAACAGGAATGGAGAGAGAGGGAAGACTCTTAAGGTAAGAGGGAGGGATATAGCCTGTTGACTCAGTGTTAGCGGTGCCACCTTGTGGCCTTTTGTATTGCCTTGCTGGTTCAAAGATGTAATGTGACGTTTTTGGTTGTTGTTTTATTTGGGTGCACATACTGATCAACAGTTTCAGATTAATTTTGGGGAGATTTGCGATGATACTTAATTTGCTAATACACACACACACACACACACACACACAGAGTGTAAATTCCTTTTGTAAAAGAGAGAGAATCTGTGCTAGTTAATATCAAACACCCCACCAGTGCAATACAATTACCCGTGCAAACTGCGACAAATGCAAAATATATGGTTTGATTGCAAAATGGATGAACTGTGGGTTTTTGTTGAAGGACTCCAGGGCTTCTGTGGTGCTGTCACAGTTGTATACAACTCTTCCCAAACTGACTTGACAGTGCTCACAAGGGCTTCTGGTGAATTTTTCATCATGGATTGCAATGCCATTCACCAACTGTGGTATAAACATGTTAGTGAATTCCTTAATCAATCTACTGTCTCTGATGAGTCACTGGATAACATCTGCACACTGCCTATACCTAACATAGTTGGTGATCCACCCAGAAGAGGGTTGATTCTGATGCCATTTCAGCTGAAGTTCTCAAAAATGGAGAAAACCTTCTCATTGACACACTTTTTAAAATTCATCTCACATCTCTGGCTTCAAGAAATCATACCACCACTTCTGAAAGATGTCAATATCTTCACTATGTGTAAGTACAAAGATTCAAAAAGTGACTATAGCAGTTACAGGGACATTTCCTTATTTTCTTTGATTCTTGCTTGGATCCTCTTGAACCAGCTCCTGACCCTAATTATTGATAAAGATCTAACTGAGCCACAGTGAGATTTAAATGCTCAGTGGAGCACTGTTGAGATGATTTTTCATCATCTGACAATTACAGGAAAAAACAGCATCAGGTTGATCAAAGCTTTTTCCCAGGAACCACTCTACAGCAATGATTGTACAACTGTGAAGCAGCACTACAAGATGTTATATATCACTTTGCTATGGTGGCTTGAAACTTTGCTCTACCCTCAGGTGAATGAAAACTGAGGCTATGTACTAGTTAGTTCCTAACAACTATAGCAAGATCCATCAATAAGGTTGAAAGGTACCACACTCCAAGCCACTAAACAGTTTACTTATCTCAGCAGCATGTTAAACAATAAGGCAACAATCGATCTTGAAGAGCATGCATGAATTAAGAAAACCCGCACTGCATAGTGCTGTGTTTATCACTAAATGTAGAAGCAACATGGAATCTATCTACAGACTAAAATCAATGTGTTGTCCTCACATTTCTCTATGGGTGTGAAGTCCAGATCTTCTGTCAACAACACCTTGAAAAGCTTGACAGTTTCCATATACAATACCTGTGGTGACTGTGAGGGCATCAAATGTCAGAATCAAGTGTTCAGCATGGAAATCTTGGCAAAAGCTAGTTCAGTGTACATTAAGGTTCATATGATTTGCACCCAAGTAAGGTGGACTGGAGATATAATTCATTTACCTGGACTGACGTATCAGAACAAATTGCATATTCTTAATAAAGCTCTGGCAACTGTAAGCGTGGAGGGTAGATGAAATTTCTCTGAAAGGTCCGCTTGAAGAAACGCTGTACAACACAAATATTTCTCACTGGATCTTTGAACAGCCAGTGACTGTCTACATTGCATGGTTCCAGGATGGATGTCCATGAACGTCCATGAGTTTGAGAAGAGCCATACTGTGCAGCATCAGGTATGGAAACAGTGTGCTGCTCAATCAACATAGCCAGGCAAATGGCTCTGAGACCAGTGCAATAAATGGCTTTTTTCTGACTTGGTCTATGGAGACATAGAATCATAGAAGATTAGAGTCCACAGGTCATCTAGTCCAAACCTGTGCTCAAAGCAGGACCAATCCCATTGGTTGTACTAACAGACCCATTAGTACAAACTGTGATTTTCAACATTGTCCTTTAAGAAAGGATAATTAGTATTATTACTGTCTTGTCTAAGAGCTAATACAAACAGCATTACTCAAAACACTACAACACATCAGCACAATTTAGGACTTCCTCTTATCCTCCCTTGCTTCTTGCCATGCTGACAGAAACAAATAGGTCACAGTCCAAAGTGTAGGCAATGATATGTTTATTTGGGTTACCAAACAAGCATAATCTACAATTCTGTACACCAGTAGAGCTTTGCCTTCCCACTTTCTCTTTCTTAGCAGGCTTAATTATACTTGTAGTTCATGCCCCTAAAACCACCCCTTATATTTTATGGTCATATTCCACTGTGGAAGGTCTTCAGTCTGGGGGCATCAGTGCCACCTTTTTGTACTCTATAGGAGGGGTAGCTAGTGTAGTGGTGTTTTGGTCAGGGTCACATTTCTGTACATTTTAGTGTTTCGTATACCTCCCTTATATCCTTTGCCCCTTTGGACTGGTTGCTTGGGAGAGAAGTTAGGTAGCCTTCGAGTGTGTGCTCATATATTAAACTCCCACAATACCCAGCAACACTTTAACTCTGATCTCTATCTTTTGTCATTGTGCTATAAACACTATCTGGCTGTGGGCAGATGCAACACACAATGTCTTTGTTCTTTGTTCACACATCTGAGTAGGGATATAAGAATATCAATAGTCAAACAGACTAACAAAGCCCAAAATTCCATCTTAGGCTAATCAACAGGCCTAAATACTATATTATCATGACTAACACACAACTTTAAATGAAATAAGAGAAGAAAAAATTGAGTGGTTTACATCAGGGTATGTCTTAATGTCATTTTCATGTACTGTTTTAAAAATTAGTCTGTAATTGATAGCTGCAAATGTTCTATTTTGTCTACATGAAACATATATAAGGGTCAGATTTTTATGGGATGAACAATTTCACTATGGGCACATCTACTCTGTGGGGCAAAAGTTGAATTAAGCGACGCAACTTCAGCTTCGTCAATTACATAGCTGAAGTTGAAATAGCTTTATTTGGCTTTTGATGCTGTCTACACAGCAGGAAGTCGAAGGAAGAACACTCTTTTTTTGATTTCCCTTACTCCTTGTGAAATGAGGTTTACAGGAATAGGAGTAAGAAGTCCTCCAGCTCTACATTATTTCAAAGTAATGGCTTGCTATGTAGGCACACATTTTGTTATTTTGAAATAATGTCAGCCATTATGAAATAACGCTGCTGTGTAGACATACCCTCGCACACCAAGTGATGCTGCCATTTTAGACACTTGTCCCTGCCTTTAAAGTAAACAACATAAAATCTGTTTTGAAGGAAAGTGCAAAAGGATAAACAATTCCAATTTAACCACAGGAATTGTCTTTTAATCCACTCACAAGTCTGAAAATATATTTGGATGAAGGAAAATCATGAGGTCATAGATCCCTGCACCACTTTCCATCTAGTGCCCACAAGCATCCCATTCTTGTGTACTGGGAGCTGGCTCCATTCTCCTCGCTGCTTAGCTGCTTCCTGGAGGAGCCTGGCCACAAGCGTCACTGATCACCACTGGCCATCAGCAATTTTACTTGTGGTATGGTTCTAAAAATAGATGGGCAGATATTTTTGGCTCTGTGCTTCAGGACCTGAATGCCAGCCTGAGCCCCCGCAACTCTGAGTCTGTAGACCTGATCTGTGAATTTCATTGCTTTAAGGTTTCAAATACAGTGTAGATATATTCCTGAGGCACATCTCCATGAACTTTCTCCTGAACACTTAAAATGTACCTTAGACTTTCTTTAGGCCCTTCATACCTTACAAGGACACACACCATACCATAGAGTTTGATGCAAAATTTTAATGCATAAGAACTCCAACTTTCCCTAAAACATTCACAGTAATTCACCTGGGGGGTGGAGGCTATGTATGGAAAATGTCAGCCCCCAAAGTAAAACTATTAAAAAGCTATGAGCCACCAAGAAGCTGGTTGCAATGAAAATAGTAAAAGAATCTTAAATACAAGAATTATTGACTCACCTTTATTCATATTACTCAAATAATGAGAATGCCATTGAAGCTATGTGATTGGGGTTTACCCAGCTGTCATTACCATTAAAAGGAAGCCAATGAAGCATTTCTGGCTTTATCTTGTTGTATAAACACTGCTGTTCCTTTAGTCATCCACCTGTTTGAAGTGAGGGCAGTTGAGAGGAGGGGATTTTATCTAAAGAGAAAACAGGACTGTTGTTTGCACTCAGGGGAAAAGTCATAGGTGCAGTTGAAGGTTTATGAACAAGCTATTTCCATTTCATTATTTTTAGCTCCATCAGTAAAGGTGATTTCACGCTCCAACACTATTAATTTTAGTATCTTCACTTCACAATTCATAACACCCAGGTGGATTAGTCATTCCAGGAACATTCCACATCATATACAATTACCATGTATTTATCTACCCTCTTGAAACTGTGCTCAGTGTTGGAAGGATTCAGCTCCCCCAGGGCAAGAAAAGCCTGACTAATTCACATAAATGGGGCTTAGCCAGTATGGAGGGCTGAAGTTACTTGACAAGAATAGCCAGAGTTTGCAGTTCACATCAGCCATGCATACACATGTTCCTGCAGTCTGCAAGGGGAGCATTAACAGGTCTTGTAGCCCATTTTGGGTTTTACACAGTCATGCTCATTCAAGCAGAGAATGATTGGTTATAGACCTGATGTTGCAAGAACTGCTAACATAGAACAGTATTAAATGTGGACTTTACTTTATGGGATTCGATCAGAGGTTTTCTTTGATTTCTGTTTGTGTGTGAGAGTTCACACGCTCCACCTTTTATTGTGAGCTTCTGGTTCAAAAGAACCCAACATCTCAAAGTGAGATTCAGTCAAGACTTGCCTTCCCTTCCAGATGCACTGGTGACATATTATACTTTTTTTTTTGATGAACTGGTTTGCATATCTCCCCGAACTTCAGTTTTTTTGAAAAAAAAAAGCATTTGAAGATTTAGTGCTTCGGAAGTAATTGGTTTAACAGTATCTGTGAATGGAGTTCTCTCTTTATCTACAGAGCAGCAGTAGGGCAAGCTTTCTAAACACTCTGTCCTCACAGAATGCCTCATCCTTGGTTTGGAATGAGGCTCTCCCTTGAGATTCTGTGCAGCTAAGTCCTCATAGCCCTTGCAATTCTTGGTATCTGCTGAGTCTGCAAGTTGGTACAAAGCATGTAGGAGCTCATATAAGAGACACCACACAGCTGACATGGACTGTATTCAAAGAGACATTTTACAGGTGAAATGCTCCAAAGCCTATTAGTGATAATGTGAAGCACCCAGTTCTCCAGCTAATGCGAACTAGAGTGGATCAAATAATGAGCCAATTTCAGAGTTTTTTTTCATTTTGCAGTTTTCTAAAAGAAATGTTTTTTTCTGATTTTTTTTTTAATTTTTGCAATTGTTATAAGAAAATTTCATTTTCACAATTTTTCATTTTATAATCTTTTGTTCCTTCCTCTCCTGTCCCCTCTTCCAGCGCTGATCCTTTCCCTCCTTTTTTTCCAAAAAGGGGAACAGCAGTTAAGGGATGGACAAAGATGATAAACTGAAAACCCAAAAGCCTGAAAAATGTGAAGACAAAAATAAAATGAAAACAGAAAAAGGGCTAAATTTTACATTTTACAATTTCGTCAAAAATGGAAAATTTCAATATTCTGTGAAAAATTCCAGTTTGAAATAAAAGGCAAACCACTTTAACATAAGAGCCTTTTTCTCTCTCAGTCTCCCACTCCTACTCTCTCTCTCTCTCTCTCTCTCTCTCTCTCTTTAACACACACACACACACTTTCTCAGTTAAGAACTTAAAAGTTAGGAAATGACAAAATAAAATTTGCTCATATAACGTCAGCTTGGCTCCCTTGTGCACATAGTCTTTAATTACAAAATCACATGCCTTTTACCTTTAATGTATCACCATCAAAGCTTGAAACCAGGATTTTCTTATTTTATAGCACATACTTCCTTCACATGAGCTATAGGAAAAACTGGTAGCCAATGAAAATTTTTATCCTCCATGAGAACCAATCCATGAACAGGAAGATGACAATGACATACATAGTGCTAGTGAACGACACAACTATTTTGTCAGGCAGCACTAGAATACTGGGCATCAGGATTTCTGGGATCTATTTCAGAGGAAATGAAGTGATTAGAGCTATGCATACGGATAGAATAGCCACAGGTGCAAGTTAACATATTCACTATGAACAGAAGCCTGGCAAGATAACTTAGACTTTGATCTGCTGTACTAGAGACTTGTGTTAGACGTCTGTGAAATGAATGAATGCTAGTTGCCTCCTCCTAAGGTAGAGATATAAGGTTTTGCTTGATAATAATGGGTTGTGAAGTTCCCAGAAACATTAACACCAATCAGTGGAAGACTTGAAACTAGTCTCTTAGCTTGCAGCTGAGGGCACCTTCTCTTATGCTAGAGTATTATGGGGAATTTAGTCTCTCTCTTATGAAATGTTCCCTGCTATGTGGGCAGACATGACAGAGCTGCTAAATGTGTCACTGTTATGCAAGCTGAGTGACACTAGCTGGTCTGTCTTCTTACCTTTTTAGGGGAGGGTCCAATCTGCCAAACAGTTAGACATATGACTAAATCTGTGCTCACAAGCAGTCCTCAACTCAGTGGAACTTTTCACATATGTCGTTACAGGCTATGGATTGTAATCTTTCCAGGACAGAAATCCCTCTCATTACATGTATTTACATTTTTGAGTGCTATAAAAGTAATAAATAACCATAACCACTGAGCCCTGTGTTAAATCAGTCTGGGTCTGGATTTGCACACATCTGAGCCCTGGCCCACTCACAAGTTTTTGTGAAAATTAGCAAACATTTGATGGAGTAGTGTTAAGTCTAAACTTGAAATGAAACTCCAGACTGTGTGAGTATTGTGGTGTGGAGATTTATGGGCAACATTTTGCATAGCTCAAAACACCATATGCATCTGGAAAGAAAAGATGGGTGAGGTAATATCTTTTATTGGACTAATTTCTATTGGTGAGAAAGAGAAGCTTTCAAGCTACACAGCTTGTCTCTCTCACCAACTGAAGTTGGTTTAATAAAAGACATTACCTCATCCACCTTGTCTCTCTACTCTCCTGGGACCAATGTACCTACAACAACACTGCAAACAACATATGCATTTAGAGTCCAATTTGCCTTTTTTGGCATCAATGAGATTTTGTTTCTATTTACTGTAATGGGAACAGGATCAGAACCTTATTTTATTTTATTAATAAGGCTGAGGCCAATTTTTGCATAACATACTATCTGTCCTTGATCATTTATGTTCTTGTCCGTGAACTTCTGTTCTATTTTCTGCAATTTAATTTTCATGATGCTGCAGAAACAGACCTTTAGGTTTCCTGTGTCATTTCTAAGACATGGCCCTTATTTTGTGCTTGAAACCTCTTAAACATTTTGTTCAATGCTGTGAGCAGAGAGTTAATAAAAGCCTGAAATATAAAGATGTAAGAGAGAGACAGGATTTGAGCTGTCAGATGATTACTATAGCATATTCCTAGAGATGAATGGACACTTCTGGGTGAGGATAAATATTCTTGAATTTCTCTGAAAGGTGTTTGAATTATTGATATATCCCACAGAAATTTAGGACTATGCAGTGATGGGGAAATATTTTCCCAGCCTTGCAATAATACTAGCTAATGCAGTTTATTTTTGTTTAATTTAAAAACTGTTGAAACTAGCTCATTTGACATTTATAAAATATTTGCTCCCCAGCACCTTCAATCCTGATGGACTGTGCACAGGTCTTGGCAATAGTGTTTCAAGAGAATGTGCATTTATGAGAATTTGATGTCAGGATATGAGGATGTGCACTTATGAGGATGTGATGTACATGGGCTGAGCTTCTGAAGGTTCCTTGTCATTTTTGCTGGATGTACCATGCATTAAGAAAGAAAAGGCATAAACTTTGATAAACAGATTTTAAATGTAGATATTTCCAACTGTAACATTAGCTTTAGTGGTTTGATAGTGATTGTACAGAAACTTTATTTTTGAAGTATAAACAATGTGATATTTAACTTATTTTAACCTATACAAATATGTAAAACCTGCTTCAGAAATTGTTGAAATAGAAAGGTGAAATGGTAAAAAGCACCAAAACATTTTACAGTTTTGTAGCAGGGTTCTTTGTGATGTAATCTTTTTCAAAGTACGCTAATGCTATTTTGGCAAGTTTGATATTTC
Organism: Pelochelys cantorii; assembly: GCA_032595735.1. Lineage (NCBI taxonomy): Eukaryota > Metazoa > Chordata > Testudines > Trionychidae > Pelochelys > Pelochelys cantorii. The sequence continues at coordinate 143,913,648 of CM064327.1, forward strand.
ATTTGAAGGGAATATAACAAAGTGTTTTCTTTGTATTGATTGAAGAAATATAGTGCTTATTTTTTGCTTGGTTTTCTAGTAGTTATTCAATAGGTTAAAGGGCAATACCATCCGTTTCCTAACAGGACATTTTGTGTAAGATTTGCAAGTCCTACAGGTACCTTTAAGCATGGATAAATATGCACTCATGGTTTCAGCTGGATAGTTTTTCACCACCAAAGGATGATTATGTTGTGTGCCTTGAGACATTGGCTATAATATATTTCCTGTCCCTTTATTGCATTTTGGAATCATAAACAATGACTGTTTGGCTCAAAGCCATTTATTCAGCCCAAAAAGACATTATTTGCACAACAAAAATCAATAAAAATGTTACTAGGTCTGGCTGGATACTTTGCTTAACTGTGATATTTGTCTGTCACTGATGGCATGCCATCTCTCGTAGGAGACTGGGGCCAAAACAGAGCTATTGATCCAGTCATCAGTGATGGATACTGGCATTTGGAAAGTGCTGCTGCAGAGAATCTCGATTAAAAAAATATTTCTATGTTTTGCCTGCAGCAGAGTCAAGATAACCTGAATGAGGAGATTTTCTCTTTTATATTGGGTTTCTCCCTCTTGTGGTTGTTAAGTGCTCTGGACCAAAGTTCATTATTGAAAGAATTAAGTCAATCTATGTTTAGCCAAAGGCTTTGACATCATATCAAACTCTCTTGATTTAGACACAATCTAGTTGTCCTTTTCATCACCTTAAAAGTGTAGCGGAAGGATTTTATACACATCAGTGATAGAAGCGATATCCAGGGGTGAGCTTGCACTCTTTTTTTAACATCAAATTATGTCCAACACAAACAAGACAAAACCTGATTCTCATACAGAGTTATGTAATCATAGGCCCCAGTCTGCAAGGTGCTATGCACTCTAAACTCTCGCTGACTTCAAAAGAGTTGAGGACACTCAGTTAACAGCTTGTCAGAGGTGCTCAGCAGTCCTTCACATGATCAGGCCCTACAATAACACAGCTGCTATTTATTTAAAGAAAATATGCTATAGAAGCAGCTAAGTGATAAATTAAAACATTCAAAAGAAGCTTAGAACTCATATTTTCAAATATTTTGTGATATTTTGAAATCATTTTTTACCAGGCTTGTAGATGTGTTTTAAAGGTGGAATACTGTACATTAACAAAAAGGGGGGAAAAGGGTAAGAAAAGCTGAAACAGACATTTACATCTTGCACAATTCTTCCAATTAAATGAATTGATTCCTTCTTGGATTTCTTTCCTTTTTGGTTTTAACTTTTAGTTTTCACAGAATGTATTGATACAAACATGTTAAGTGATATTCTGAACAGTTAAGCATTCTGGAAACATCTTTGCATTTATCCACAGTACTAGTGGAAATGAATATATTGTGAGCAGAAGATTATCTGTTTAGGTCAGGAGATTTAAAAATTATGACCTTGATACTGAAAATACTTCAGTATCAGCTGGACTCCTCAAAGTGTCTAAATTTAAGCATATATACAAGTTACATAGCCAATTTATAGTCAGCAATAACAGTGTGTTAGCTGTACCATGGGTGTGTTCATTTTGTGGTGACAGCTGCTACCAAAGTAGTGTCCATGATCGTTTTGGAATGAGCTGGTAAGATATTTTCAACCAAAAGTCTTTGAAAGAGAAACAAAATAGATAAGATGACATCTGCAACAAATTCTTCATATGTAGGGCAAGACAATAACTTTTAGAGGTGGTCAATACTCTTTTGACAAAACTTTTTAATAGAAAATGCTGACTATCAAACCTGAGTTTTTTAAATAGGAATATTCTGGTTTCAATAACATTTTTAATCTGAGGGTTTCTCATGTTCAGGACAGGGGTGTGCCAGGCTGCATCACGGCCCATCCATTTAACATCCAGGCACACACAAATCTGAGCTAGAGGGCACATGGGGCCAGAACCCCACTAATCCACAGGAGGAGAGAGGGTGAGTCGTCTCAGGCCTTGTGGGTGCAGGTCTGCATAGGGCTAGCAGTTGAACCAGAGTAGAACTGGGCTAGACACACAGGCACATAACTGGGCTGGGCATGAGTAGGACACCAGAGACTGGGGCTGCAGTGTGCAGCATTGGCAGGACAGAGGGATGTGACTGGCCAGGCAGACAGACACCGAGCCAGGGTCAGGAAGGTGGGTGGAGTTTGAGTCCTGGCAGGGCCATCCACCACACCATGTGCACACCCCACAGTGTATGTGTCCTGAGAAGTATTGTCTTCTTGTGCTTGCTAAGCAGCAAAGGCCACTGAGGGGGTCAGGGAAGCAGCCCCCATTTCATACCTTTGCCCCTCCCTATCATTGCTTGTCCACCCAAAAGTCAGGGCCAACCCAGATTTCAACTCCTAGCTACGCCTCTTGTCAAGGATGGAATTTCTAGAGGGAGAAACCCGGTGATCCAGACACTCAACAGAGATGTATGAGAACCAGGTTCAAGTTCTTGCTTCAAATTAGATAGAGCAGAGACTTACAATTTGTGACTCCCACAACCCAAGTAAGTTGTCCTACATGCTAAGCGATTCTGGGGTGGGTGTCTTCCTATTAGTGGGAATTTTTTTTGCAAAGGTCTAGCTGTTATTTCAGTTTGGAATGAAAACAAACATCAACACTGCACATTTTCATAATCCTTGGCTGTGGGCCACCCCTAATTATTTGTAACTTGTACCTGTTTATTGGGTAAGGTTGTGTACTGGCAATTATAGATTTAAATGAGATATGAACAAGAACAATTTTGCATAGAAATGACTGAGACCAATTTCATAGCTGGAAACTAATGTCATGATTGCTACATTCAGTCTCCTTGAAATTATCAAACTAATAATGAAAATATTAGAACAAATATCTTCATTACTAATAATGAAACATTTCTAAATCTTTGTATGATATGTAGTGTCCTTAAGAAACAATATGTCTAAAATCCACTCTTTGGGTCTATAGTTGCAAGGTGCTGTTTTGCATATGTTAAGAAACTTTGAACTGAAATAAACCTCTCATCTGCCACATTCCAAGAAGATGGGCATAGAATAGAAAGTAAAAATGTGCTGCCTGAGTTTTTAATGTAGTTATCAGATGGCTGTTGGTTGGAGCTGTCTGTTTAGCACTCCTGAGGGGTCTTCCCATGCAGTGTATCATAACGTGTGGACTGCATTGTAATATACTGTCTAGGTATTTCATTCTCATACCTTCAAAAGGAAAAGAATGAAAAAGACTTGATATAACAGAGGTACTGAACTTATATCTTCCATTCTCCCTTGCCACCAAAATTACCCCTACTATTTTCTGTTCACAGGTAATTTGAAAAGTGAACACAGCCAGTTCTTTGCAGCAATAAATACAGAATTGTTCAAATACTTTCTAAATATAACCGCTTACAGAGTCTGGGATTTACATCAAAGATCTATTTAGATACTTCCATGGCCCTTATCCTTACAGTACTTCAACACCTCCAAATTTTTAAAAAAAAGACAATAAACAAAGCTCTTTTCCCATTTTTGTTTACAGAGGTGATATTATTATTATTATTTATTATTTAGTAGTAATAGTAGTAGTAGTAGTATCATAACACCTAGAAGTCCCTGTCAGAGATCAGGGCCCCATTGTGCTAGAGGAGATGTACAAACACAGAACAACACAGTTCCTGCCCTAAAGAGTTTATAATATAAGTAATTTAAAAGATAATATTTTGTTTAGATTGTTTTATTTTTGAAAACATATTTATTAAGTGTACTGTTACTAAGAGCAGCATGTCACACCTGGCACAGACGTTGCTTCTATATCTATTCATATAAACGTAGTTTTAATTCCTTGTGGACAATGGAACTATTCTTATTTATATCAACTGAGAATCTGGTCCAGAATCCTAATGCCAATGGGATATTTTCTTGAAAAAAAAAAAGATGTAGGATTGAGCACAATGTTTACCCTAAATATAGATGTCAGTTTCAGGTTTATCTTTCTGCAAGTATTTAATCCTTTTCAGTGTATTTGATACTTTAAAAATTAGATCACCCATTTTTTTTGACTGACATTTAAATGAGCTATTCTCTCCCCACAGAGGAAAATTTTAAGGTAAATTACAAATGTTTGTGAATTCTCTTCTATATTATTTTTTATTTTTCTCAATTCAATATGGAAATTAAAAGCATCTCTCTTGTGCTAAGGTGCTCTTTAAAATATTTTACATTGCAATTCTTAGTATAAAATATTTTATATGTGTATTTATATCAATGAAGTATGTAAGCTATCGGATTGCTCGTTGCATACTGCTACACATAATTTTTTGCCCTACCTGCCTGAGGAAATAATCTATTATTATTATTTAGATTTTTCTATTACTATGATGTACTCAGTATAAGATTAATGTAAAAACATATACATAGACTGAGATTTAATTCAGAAGAATAAGGTAGGTGAATTAGCTTTATTTGAACTTAAATGTTTAGAGGACTGAAATTCTTTTTGTAAAGGAATGAGGGTTTGATGGCATTTGGTATTTCTTAAAGAAAAAGCTCGGTCCTCAAAGAGAAAAATACTTATAATGTTATTAATTAACCATTGTCATCTGTAGCTGTTTTTTAAATGTTATTCTAATGAAAAATTTAACACAAACAATCCAGATTTTAAACAAATATTACAGATATTCATTTAATAATTTCAAATTATTACTGGCAAGCAATTCAAGTACTTTAAACATTTGTCACATACAGATGATGCATAAAGAATCTAAATAGGGATTGTAGCACATGGTAAAGATTTAGTAAATACTTTTCCAGTCCAAAATCAATTCCATCGATTGTCATTAAAGCAGCAAGCTAAAAACAATGAAGTGGTTTCTAATTTTCAGGCTCCTGGTGGAGTCTGCTCTATCTCTTCCTCTTTCTAGTTAAGAGCATCATTAAATGGTAAGAGCAAACAGCATATTGAGAGGCCAAGTGTTTTATTAATTCATCATCAGAATTATCTCAGTGCATTAATATTAATAGCTTCAAATTGGATTTCATTTAGGAGGTGAAATAAATATGCTGATAGTAAAAGCCTACATAGCCAATGAATCTTCAGAAATGGCACTTATACAGAGCAATACTCAAAATAGATTTGATATGTCATACTGACTTCCTTGAGCGTAGGGGCACCTTATAGGTAGAATTTCATGCTGGTTTGAAGCTGACTGAAATTTTACCATTTAAAAAATACTTTTTCCCTCTTTTGGGGGCCTTCTCCTCAAATGACAGAAGAGACTATGGAAGTGTTATTATTGCTCCTTCATCTGTCATCTTTGTAATTCAGTTTTGCCACATATAACAAATGTAAATATAGGTTCTCAAAAAACAAGAATATTTTGTTTACTACCACAGTATTCTGTTGTATGTGAGAGATATTTGTCACATACAGATGTTGATTTTATATTTATTTTGTTCTTGTTTCTCAGGCAGATTGTTCATCTTTTTGTTATTAACAAAATTATTTCTTACAAGAAAAAAAAAGAAATTGTGACTATATAGAAGAGGGAGAGAGAAAAACTATTAGAAGCAAAATGCTACTCATAGTCTCATTCCATGTTGTGACAGTGCATTTTGCGTTCTTTATGGAAATATGCTTATTAATATGAATATTCATAACTGGAAGATGCTTTATGTAAAATACCTTTTGTAAGGTATCATTTGAAAAGCTATCTGCTGAATTCTATTTCTGGGCTTGTATCATTCCTGTATTTGATATTAGAAATATGAAACAAAAATAGAAAAATAAAGTATAAACCTTTTTTACCAATTTAGACATGCTAATTGAGAGCCAATAAGGATATTTCAGAACATTGATTGCTCATTGATAAGGACAATAATCTGGAAATGGGTTTGGTTTTCTTCAGTAGGAGGGGCTCAGAGTCCCCACAAGGACAGGTGTTTAGGTGACCTGATGTTGGAACCCATCTTTTATGTTGTACTATTCCACAGTAAGGCACGGAGTAGAATATTTATAATAGAATAGCATAATTAATTAGCAGCTGTTTTTGTGCAAGAGGCTTTTGCGCAAAAAGGACCTGTGTAGACGGCTCCTTTTTGCGCAAAACCCCCCTCTCGTGCAAGAGCAGTTCTTCCTGAAAAAATGAGGAAGAACGGCTTTTGCACAAGACTGGGTTTTTGCACAAAAAGGAGACTCTTGCGCAAAAATGGCTGCTAATTAATTATGCAAATGAAGCACAGCGATATTCTACTCCGCTCTTCATTTGCATAAGCGTTTGCAGAAGAAGGTTGCAGTATAGACGTAGCCAAAGTGTGAAAACGTTTAAACTGAACACAAAGGCTTCCTGCATTTGGCAAAATCTATATAAAAGTAGGAAGCCAAACAATAGGGGCTGCTGCCATATTTCAAGACACCTCTGCTTACCACCCATGATGACTACTGGAAAAATCTAAGACTGAACAGAGGAAGAGACTCAAGCCCTCACTGGGAGGCTTTCCAGCCTGTCAGAAAATATTAGAATTATTATTAGGGTAAGATACAGAATGTAATAAGTTTCTTAGGCTAAATCTAGACTACACCTCTCTGTCGACAGAGAGATGTAGATTAGGCACTTCAAAATTGCTAATGAAGCAGGGATTTAATATCCTGCACTTCATTAGCATAAACATGGCCACCACTTTTTTCCAAAATGGAGTTTTTTTGAAAAAAAAACCCAGCAGTCTAGACGTGGATCTGTCAAAAATAAAGCCTTTTTCGACAGATCTTGTAAACCTCACTTTTTGAGGAATACAGGATCTGTCGAAAAAGGGTTTATTTTTGACAGATCCGCGTCTAAACTGCTGGGTTTTTTTTGAAAAAGCTCCATTTCAGAAAAAAGCGGTGGCCATGTTTATGCTAATAAAGCATGGGATATTTAAATCTCCGCTTCATTAGCAATTTCGATGTGCCTGATCTACATCTCTCTGTCGACAGAGAGGTGTAGTCTAGACACACCCTAATTGTATTAGGCTTAGCTAGCGTGTTTTATTTTGTTTAAAAGCCTACTTTGTTCTGTCTGCTATTTCTGATGACTACTTAAATCCTACCTTTTGTACTTTTAAGAAACACTTTTATATATTAATAAATCCAGTGTAAATAATTGTTACCTGTGTGGGGCAAACAGCTGTGCATATCTCTCTTTCATTGATAAAGGAGTTCTGGCCAGGCAAATTCCCAGACTGAGACCTTGCTTTCAGGGTCTAAGGGTACTAGTGCTACAGGGAGACAGCTGGACAGGAGAAGGCAGAAACTACAAACCCTTGCCAATAAAGAGACAGGGGCTATCCCTGAGACAGGGACTAGATGATGACTGGCTATGGGTCATTGCCAGAGGACAGTATCATGAGAGAAGGGACACTGTGGAGACACTAATAAGAGGCAGTAATGGACAAGAAAAGTCCAGAAGTTGGCACTCTGAGGCTGAAGAAGAGCTAATACTCAGGCTGGCCAGCAGGAGGTGCCATGGAGGTAAGTCACAATCTGCTACACAACCTCATGGTTAAACTAAAGGTAGAGACTGGGAAGTGCTTTGCTACTGATATGCTGTCCGCAGAAGATTAAAGAAAGATATAAGATCCACTTTTAAATATGCTAGATGGCCTGGTCCAGCCTCTTGTTGCCCACTGTTGATTGCTGCAGAGCATTTCTAATTTCACTGATAAAATATGAAAGAAAATGAACTTGTTTCTGACTATATTGTATCTTTAAATTTAAAATTTACAAATTGAAAATTTCTAAGTGAAACAGAAAGAGAGCAATTTGTGGATTGCAAAGTGAGTCAGTCAAGGGAAAGTTCTTTTCTGAAAATAATTTAACTTTCTAGTCGGTATGTTATGTAACCTTAGTAATAGCAATAGATAAGAGTGGATTAAAAACTGATTAAGATAGGAAAACAAAGAGTAGAAATTCATGTTTAGTTTTTATATGAAAAGAGGCTCATAATGGCCTACCTAAAGAATCTATACTAAGACTGAGGATGTTAAATATTTCTGTAAATGAGCTATAGATAGATGTAAAGAATGAGGAGAACAAGTTTTCAGATGACAGAGTTATTTAGGTCAATCAAAACTAGAGAGCTCCAAAGGAATCTAACAAAACCAGGTGATTGGGCAGCACAATTAATTGCTGGCAAATCCAAGGTAGTGACTGAAAGGAATATCTGGAACTCATCACACAATTGAGTGTCCACACATGAAGGCAGGGGACTGGACTCGATGACCTCTCGAGGTCCCTTCCAGTTCTAGTGATCTATGAATTCCATGAGTTCTAAATTAATGGCAAATATTCATCAAAATGTTTGAGACTTCACAGTTGACAGGTCAATGAAAACATGAGATGTCTAAGAATACCCAAACAACATATTAATTTGTATTAAAAAGGGATTTACAATACTGAAAATGATAGAAGCTATATCCACAAGGGGGACTTAGATTCAGCTTCACAATGCTTAACTTTTAGGCACTCTGCAGCCTCAAGGAATCCAATTCCACACCTCTCAGTTAAATATTCCTTGGAACAAGGACATGAATCTGGGTGTCCCAGATAAGTGTGCTGATCATTGGCCAATAGAGTCATTCTCACACTTTCTTGAGACCAATTAATACTTAATTACTTTGTACAAAGTGGAACAGCTTCAAAAGGAAAGTCTGAGAGAGTCTCATACCAGAATTCTTTATAGCCCAGTGCTTAGGGCATTATGGGAGGACATGAGACACCTGTGTTTAAATCCTTCCTCTATGTCAGATGAAGAAGAGATTTGGAATTAGGTCTCACAAACCCCAAGAGTGTGCCCTTCCCAACACATTACTGGGTAAAAGGAGTGGAGAATACCACTCGCTCCTCTGGCTACATTTTGTGTACAGCACAATCTAGTTAGTGTCCTCAGAGTACATGTACTGGATAGGATCAGACAGATGAGAGATGGGGAGAACGATTATTTTGACCAGGAGAAATTTAGGTGTTTTAGGGACTGTCAGTATTGGGGCAGAAGATGGTGGGGGCTCCAGCTGTCAACCCTCAATGGGGCTGACAGTCAACAAGCAGTGTTCAGTAAAGCAGTGTCTACACAGGCATGGTGTTGTCCTAAAAACATTGACCTAAGTGCCATGTCTGTCAGAGAGATGGAGTTATTAAGTCGATGTAGTGGGTGACGTTGGTTGGTGGGAGTACCATTGAACATATAGACACTATGCCATACGTCAACCTAACTCTATAGTATAGAACATGCCTTAGGCAGCTGAAAAGGGATTTGGCTGAGCTAAATTCTGGATTTAGGTGGCAACTAGGCCTTGTGACAGAATTCTGGAAGGGAACAGGTGAGCCTGCACTCTGATCACTTAGGCTAGGTCTACACTACAGCTGTTTTTCAGAAAAAGCTACGCAACATGCGCTCTGCATTTTGTGTACCATTTTCACATTTTTTTTTGGAAGAGACTGTTCCAAAATTTGGCCTGTCTACACTGGGCCAAATTTCAGAAAATTCCTCTCTTTCTGAATGAGGAAGACAGGGCTTCCGAAATAGCGCCTTTGCACTGCCGCAAAAAAAGCGGAAGAGCAAATGCGGTCCCTGGACATGGCGGAGTTTTTCCAGGATACCTATGGTATCTCGGAAACCCCTCACAGTCTAGACGTACCCTTAGGTGCTAATTAGTTCCTCTGGAGAAAGATGATTGGGGTAATTGGAGATAATTAAGTAATCAGGCTGGGTGAGATAAAAAGCCAAATAGCTCAACAGCACAGAAGCATTAAGAGACATAAAAAGGAGAGAGCAAGATGGTAGGATAGTTGAACCCAGTTCCACACAGACCTCAGAGAGGGCAGATCTCTGCTCTTTTCAGGTCCTGAGGAGTGCACCAAAAGCACAGAGAATTTTGTACATAGATTATTGAATGGGACTGCAGTAGAGCTGGTGGAGAGAACTCAGATAAATGGCACAGGTAATGCACAAGCAATGGAATCTATGCAGTTTCTGTGGACAAGAAGAGAGAAGTGGTGACATGCCTTGTTACAGGCATCTACCTCCTTTTGTGGACATTCTAAATTTTGTTCTCGCTAGCCCAACTTTAAACAAGATATAAAAGGAAAAGCGCCCATTCACAGCTGAATTTTAGAGCAATGAAGAGAATATAGATCATTATTGAAAATATATAATTTAGACAAGAGACAAATAAGAAGAGAAATGATAGAGAGATATAAACTAATGAAGACTGTTGAGTCCTCCATCATTTCCGTGACAAAAAAAAAAAATCATAACACAGGAGCAAGGAATTAAAAAATGACAGGTTTGAAACTAATGAGAGGAAATATTTTCTGTGCATAATGCATAATAAACCTGTGGAACTCACTGCCACAAAATATTACTAAGTTCAAAGTTTAGCAACATTTTAAGTATAGACATTTATATGAATAATAAGGAAAATCCTCTGAAATCCCCAAGGCCATGTCTACACTACAGAGAAAATCAAGGCAGTTGTAGTCGATCTTTCGAGGTTTGAATTAGAAGGACTAGTGAAGACATGCTAATTTGAACTGAGAGGGCGCTCTCATCGATGCTGGTAGTTCTGCTCCTGTGAGGAGTAAGGGAAGTCAAAGGTAGAGTGTGCTCTCTTCGACTTCTCACAGTGTGGATGGCGCCAAAATTCAAGTTAAGATACTTTGACTTAAGCTGGTCAATTAACGTAGCTGAGGTTGCATATCTTAATTCAAACATATCCCCTAGTGTAGAGCAGGGGAAATTGAGAAAGGTTGTTTGGAGATTTTTACAGTCTACACAGCAAGTGAGGAAGGGGGGAAGAGTGTTCATTAAAATGTATTCAGATTGTGCCCTTATGAACATAAAGCTTTATACAGTGCGGCTACTGTAGAAAAAATCTTCCAAAAAATGTACAGGATATATTTGTCAAATTTACCAGTTCTCACGTTCAGGTGACATTGTAAATAAAAGTGGGCACATGGATTGGACAGAGACATCCCTTAGGGGAGGGTTTAATAATAGAGATTTTCTATATCCTGGTAAAGAGCAGAGGATGGAAGATAAAAAAGTATGGGTAAAACATGATGAGAAACAGTCAAATGAAAAAGAGTCAATTCAATCACATCATGTAATGGCAGTCAGCTAAATAGTGACAAGTATTTAAAGTGCTTTTATATAAATGCTACCAGTCTAAATAATAAGATGGATGAACTCGAGTGTCTTGTATTCAGTGAGGATATTGATGAAAAAGGCATCACAAAAACTTGGTGGAATGAATATAATCAATGGGAAACAGTAATACCATGGTACAAAATATACTCTGGATGTCGAGTGGCACTATATGAGAAAGAAAGCACAGAATCAAATGAAGTAAAAAAATGTAATGAACCAAACTCTTCCATAGAATCTCCATGAATAATAATTCCATGCTCTAATAACAGGAATATAGCAGTAGGGATATATTACCAATCACCTGACCAGAATGGTGATAGTGTTTTGAAATGCTAAGGGAGATTAGGGAGGCTACAAAAATAAAAAACTCAATAAAAGTGCAGGATTTCAACTATCCCCATATTGACTGGATACATGTCACCTCAGGACAGAATGCAGAGATAGAGTTCCTTGACACTTTAAATGACTGCTTCTTAGAGCAGCTGGTTCTGGAACACAAAAGAGGAGAGGCAATTCTTGATTAAGTGGGATGCAGGATATGGTCCAAGAGGTGACTATAGATGGCCCACTTGGAAATAGCAACTGTAATATAATTAAATGTAACATCCCCATTGTGGGAAAAACACCACAACAGCCCAACTCTATTTCATTTAATTTCAGAAAGGGAACTACACAAAAATGAGGAGGTTAGTTAAACAGAAATTAAAAGGTACAGGGCCAAAAGTGAAATCCCTGCAAGCTGCAGAGAAACTTTTCAAAGACACCATAATAGAGGCTCAATTTAAATATATGCCCCAAATGATCAAACATTGTAAGAGAACAAAAAAAGTGCCACCATGGTTTAACAACCAAGTAAAAGAAGCAGGGAGAGATCATAGAATCATAGAATACTAGGACTGGAAGGGACCTAGAGAGGTCATCGAGTCCAGTCTGCTGCCCTCATGGCAGGACCCAGTACCGTCTAGACCATCCCTGACAGACATTTATCTAACCTGCTCTTAAATATCTCCACAGATGGAGATTCCACAACTTCCCTAGGCAATTTATTCCAGTGTTTAACCACCTTGACGGTTAGGAAGTTTTTCCTAATGTCCAACCTAAACCTCTCTTGCTGCAGTTTGAGCCCATTGCTTCTTGTTCTACCCTCAGAGGCCAAGGAGAACAATTTTTCTCCCTCCTCCTTGTGACACCCTTTTAGATACCTGAAAACCGCTATCATGTCCCCTCTCAATCTTCTCTTTTCCAAACTAAACAAGCCCAATTCTTTCAGTCTTCCTTCATAGGTCCTCTAGACCTTTAATCATTCTTGTTGCTCTTCTCTGGACCTTCTCCAATTTCTCCACATCTTTCTTGAAATGTGGTACCCAGAACTGGATACAATACTCCAACAGAGGCCTAATCAGTGCAGAGTAGAGCGGAAGAATGGCTTCTCATGTCTTGCTTACAAAACACCTGTTAATGCATCCTAGAATCATGTTTGCTTTTTTTGCAACAGCATCACACTGTTGACTCATATTTAGCTTATAGCCCACTATAAGCCCTAGATCCCTTTCTGCTGTACTCCTTCCTAGACAGTCGCTTTCCATTCTGCATAAAAAGGCATAATTTAAAACGCAGAAATTAAATCCTAGTGAGGAAAATAGAAAGGAGCATAACCTCTGTGAAATTAAGTGTAAAAACATAATTAGGAAGGCCAAAAAGTAATTTGAAGAACAGCCAAAAATTCAAAAGGTAATTGCAAATGTTTTTTAAGTATATAAGAAGCAAGAAGCCTACTAAACAGCAAGTAGGGCCACTGGACAATTGAAATCATAAAAGAGCAATCAAGGACAATAAGATCATTGCAGAAAAATCAGATAAATTCTTTGCATTGGTCTTCACAGCTGAGGATGGGATGGATTCCCAAACCTGAACCATTCTTTGTAGGTGTCAAAACTGAGGAATTGTTGCAGACTGAGATGTCATTAGAGGACGTTTCGGAACAAACTGATCAACTAAATAGTAAAAAGTCACCAGGATCAGATAGCATTCACTCAAGAGTTCTGAAAGAACTCAAATGCGAAATTGTGGAACGACTAACTGTGGTTTGTAACTGATCCTTTAAATCATCTTTTGTACCAAATGACTGAAGGATAGTTAATGTGACACCAATATTTTAAATGGACGTTAGAGGTGATTTTGACAATTATAGGCTGGTTAGACTAACTTCAGTACCAGGGAAATTGGTTGAAACTGTATTAAAGAACACAGTTGTCAGGCACATAGATGAACATAATTAGTTGGGGAAAAGTCAATTTGATTTCTATAAAGGGAAAACATGTCTCAGCAATCTACTTGAATTCTTTGAGGGAGTCAACAAATGTGGACAAGGGGAATCCAATAGATATAGTGTATTTAGATTTCCAGAAAGCCTTTGACAAGGTCCTTCACCAAAGGCTCCTAAGCAAACTAAGCTATCATGGGATAAGAGGGAAGGTCCTCTCATGACTTACAACTGGTTAAAAGACAGGAAACAAAGGGTAGGAATAAATGGACAGTTTTCAGAATGGAGAGAGGTAACTAGTCGTGGCTCCCAGGGGTCTGTAGTGGAACGAATCCTATTCAACATATTCATAAATGATCTGGAGAAAGGGGTAAACAGTGAAGTGGCAAAATTTGCAATGATACTAAAGTGCTTAAGATAGTTAGGACCAAAGCAGACTGTGAAGAACTTCAAAAGGATCTTACAAAACTAGGTGACTAGGCAACAAAATGGCAGATGAATTTTAATGTTGATAAATACAAAGTAATGCGCATTGAAAAACATAACCCCAACAATAAGTACAAAATGATTGGATCTAAATTAGCTGTTACCTCTCAAGAGAAAGATCTTTGAGTCATTGTGGATAGTTCTCTAAAAACATCCACTCAACGTGCAGCAGCAGTCAAAAAAGCAAACAGAATGCTAGGAATTATTAAGAAAGGGATAGAGAGCAAGACAGAGAGTATCTTATTGTTTCTATATAAATCCATGATATGCCCATATATTGAATGTGCAGATGTGGTCTCCTCGCCTCAAAAAGATATCTTGGCATTAGAAAACGTTCAGAAAAGGTCAACAAAATTATTAGGGGCATGGAATGGCTGCCATATGAGGAGAGATTAATAAAACTGGGAGTTTTCAGCTTGGAAAAGAGATGATTGAGGCAGGACATCATAGAAGATAATAAAATCATGACAGGTGTGGAAAAAGCAAATAAATAAGTGTTAGTTGCTCCTTCCTATACCACAAGAACTAGGGGTTACCAAATTAAATTAATAGCAGGTTTAAAACAAACAAAAGAAAGAACTTCTTCATTTGATGCACAGCCAACCTGTGGAATTCCTTGCCAGAGGATGTTATGAAGCACAAGACTATAACAGCATTCAAAAAAGAGCTAGATAAATTCATGGAGGATAGATCCATTAATGGCTATTGGCCAGGTTGGGCAGTAATGGTGTCCCTAGCCTCTGTTGTCACAAGCTAGGAATGGGTGACAGGGGATGGATCACTTGATAATTACTGTTCTGTTCATTCCATCTGGCCTTTGTTGCAAGATAGGATACTGAACTAGAGGGACCTTTGTTCTGACTCAGTAAGGTCATTCTTATGTTCAGAAAACTCACAAAGCCCTATGCTTTATAGCAATACAAATATGAGATTGTGATATTATATGGAATGTAAATAGGTAAGGGTTGTGTTTTCCTCTAGAAATTTAACCAATGGTGTAAGTGGCGGGGAGGAGGGAGCAATCTTTGATTTATAGTATTAGATTGAAAAAAAGAAGTGTAGGACACAATATGTTGGAATATACAAAAGATGCACACAGACAAATATTTAGTTAACGGACAATAATTTTCTGAACATTTTGGACACCGACTAGGGTGATGAAAACTGGCATAAAAGAAACTGACAAATGCTTGAATAGTGAGCTGGGAAATGGGAATTTAGTACATATGTTATTGCAATGTCCCGTAGAACACTCTTTGTGAGAAACAAGAAATGGATACAGGGAGAATGTGATTTTGGATAGTGAATCATGTTTTCATCCCCTGTGAGCTGAAAATATATGTATTAGGTGACCAAAAGCATCCCCTGAATTTAAATGAACCACAAAAAAATTTTCTATTAAAGCAAATAGAATCACTTAAATGATGATGTAGTTAGAAGGGCCTCCGTATTACAAAATAGTACATTAGTGTTAAGTGAATGAACAAATCTAAAGAAAGTCTTGTTGATTTTCATTGACAAAAAAGAGTTTAAGGAAATCTGATCAGTAGTTTCAGAGATATGATAGACAAAGTACATTGGAACTGAACAAATAATTTGCTATGAATAATTTATCTGAGTGAAATTCATCTGAGTGCAAAAGGTCAGCACAAAGGCTATGCACCACTCAAATGCCAGTCAAATGGGACTTCCCATACTCTGGAAACCGTGAGCTTCCAAAATCTGCTGGAGAACGAGTAATATGACACCAGTCCATCAGCATGCAGGTCACTTGGGAGACTGTCAGATTAACTTGATGACTATTTCTTCCTAAAACACTACATAATTGCACCCCACTCCATTTTACATCATTTTTGCTTTTTGTCAAATAGGGTCCAAATGGGCCTAAATCTGGAATATTACTGAACCAGCCAGGGGCACACTGATGCAGGCAATGGAACGGGTTGCTTTCGGGGTGGAAGAAACACCTCCAGCAAGGAAATGTTAGAAGCTGTTCAAGCAGTTGTATTGTCCTGTTTATGGGTCTTCCAAATAAACCACTGAGGTCTTTACATTTCTTTTCTGAACCACCTGCCACTTGGTATCTGTGTACTTTGGTCCACATTCATTAAAATTAATCCTGCTGCACCTGTGTGGTATCCTAGGCAGTGACATAGGCAATCTGCACAGGGAGTACAAGAGCTGTATTTTCTCAGTGTTCACTATATCATTTGCCACCGGGGCCATTTCTAGCAATATTGGCATCCTATGCCAACCGAGCACCTGCACCAGCCACCCCAACAGGGGTACAAGCTGTGGTAGACAAGCCCAGAACGTCAGAGGGGCAGGAGCAGTGCAGGCGGGAGGCTCACCTGAGAGCCTCAATGGAGCAGGCAAGAAGCGCAGTCGGCAGCCAGTGGGAGGGGCAGGGGATGGCCATGTAGCCAGTTGTTGGAGAGAAGCAGCAATGATCCCTTCTGCCAGATTTTGTGGTGCCCTACACAGCTGTGTATTTTGCATATTAGTAGGGACAACACTGAATGCCACTGAGGTTAGCCCTTTCCAGCTCTGGTGCCCTAGCTATTGCTATGGGTTAGCTGAGTTCTGCTCTGTGAGGGTTTTGTAACTAATTTTGGGAAAATGTTCATTTTGTTTCTGGTCTTGGTTTATAAGAGACCAGAAACAATATTGGGCTCAAAATCAGTTGTGCAGAGGCGACTGGGAACAAGGGGTCAACTTCCCAGCAGGTAACTCTCTCCATCCTATAATATCATTTATATCCTGTCATTTTCATGGTTTTTTTTATTTCAAAATCCCTTGAACCTCTACATCCCTCCTTGCTATCTGCCATCTCTGACAGAAACATGGAGCCTGCGCAGCTTTGCACTATTGTCATAAGACTTGCAAGCACAAGCCAAAGTGTTTGCAGAGCTGTAAGAATAACTGACTCAGCAGGAAACATAAACATTTCTTGGAGGACAGATGGCTGTGGGACATAGTGACAGCCAATGCAAGATTTTTAGTGGCATTCATGGAGCAGCTGCAGATGGTGGAGTGCTGTTTCCTGGCCTGAGAAATGAGCACGGGCTGGGAGGGGGAGGTCACATTGTCCTGGAGGCTCTGGATGACGAGCAGCAGCTGTAGAACTTTGAGATGTGCAGGACACATTCCTGGATCTGTGCACAGCGTTTGCTCCAGGCCTCCAGTGCAGGGACACCAAAATCAGAGCTGCATTGACAGTGAAGGAGTCAGTGGCACTCACACTGTAGAAACATGGAGTCATCAGGAAATTAGTTTGGAGCTGGAAAGTCCACTCCAGGGATCACTGTCATACAAGTGTGCAGGACCATTAATTGCTTCCTGCTATGCAGGACAGTGACTCTGAGCAATGCACAAGACATTGAGAATGGATTTTCAGCAATGGGGTTCCTAAACTGTCATGGAACCACAGATGGCATGCATATTTCTATTTTGGCATTGGACCACCTTGTAACAGAGTACATGAACAAAAAGGGCTGCTTTTCTATGGCTATGTGAGCACTGGTGGTTCACTGGTGATGTTTCACCAACATCAATGTTGACTGGTTCAGGAAGGCACGTATGATGCTTGCATCTTTAAGAACATATGACTGTTCAGAAAGCTAAAAGCAGGGACTTGTGGATTACTACTGGTGATGATGAAATGACAACAGTGATGCTGGGAGACTCAAACTACCCCTTACATCTTTAGCTTGTGAAGCTATATACCAGTAACCACGACAGGAGCAAAACAAAACTTCAACTATCAGCGTGGCAGTGGTAGTATGACAATTGAATGTGCTTTTGGTAGATGAAGAAATGCTGATGTTGTTTACTCACACAATTGGAAATCAACCAGAAAAGTAACCCAATGATTATAGCTGCCTTCAGTGTCCTGCATATTTGTGAAGCAAAAGGGGAAAAACTGACACCGAAGTGGAAGTGCAGTGTCTGTCTGCTGAGTTTGAACAGCCATACCAAAGGCTTCTTAGAAGAGCTCAACACAAAACTATGCAGCTCAGGGTGGCTTTGAAGGATCAATTTAACACTGAGCCAAATTAAGGTGTGGTGGTGTATGGAGGGCTACCTGGCCTTCCTGCTTTGGGGCCTAGTAGGAATTGTGTGGTGCTGTGTGTTCATGTATTAATATAATACCTATTAATTTTGTGATGCTCACTGTACATTTATGATTATTACACAATGTTTGTTTGTCACTAATGCTATGAGTTGTGTCACACTGTACAGTGACAGGTAAGTGAATGTTTTCAGAACTAATAGAAACTCTGCACCTTATGTTGTGAACTAATAAGGATGAATTATGTTCCAAATAACAGAATTGTATTCAGTGAAAAGAAAAATTCAAATAATTTAAAAGTAAGTATATTAAAAATTGAATAAATTGATATCGGGGGGGAACCTTCATGTTAATTTTAGCTACCCATACAGATACCATGGTTTCACAGGTCAGTTCATGTGAAGCTGTGGTTGTCTTTAATGTCCCCCTGCTGTGATGCAGCTTTGGCTGGCAGGATCTCATTGATCATGTCATCCCAAGTTCAGTTCTTTCTCCTCCTTATTTGGATCAGACATTCCATGGATGTGGAGGGGGAAAACCTCAAAGCCACACTGAGAGACTTAATTATCCAGACACTGGTTGGAAAATAATAGGGAAAAACACAAAGGAATTTCACTATTTAATTACAGAGAGAGACTGCAGAACTGGAATTCATCTACAAATTTGATACTATTACCGTGGGCTTGAATAAAGACTCTAATTGGGTGGTGCATTACAAAGCCAATTTCTCCTGTCTTTAACATCCATATTTGCACACCCAACCCACTTAATTAGCCTCATTAACATGGGTGCTACAATTGCCAGGTACATCTTCTGCTGTTCTTTATATCTCTTGGTTTCTGTTATTTCCATTCCAATTCATCTGATCAAGTGGGTTTTACCCAAGAAAACTCATGATTCTATATATTTTTGCCAGAGAACTACTCATTGTTTATAACATTTCAAAGTTCCTCAGATGTATTGAGACCAAGTTTTTGTTTGAGGAAGTGGAGAAAATAATTAGGGAAACAGTCATTTTAGATTTGAATCTGACCAACAAGAAGGAATGTGTAGAGAACTGAAGGTGGAAGACAATATCATTGGGAAGAAAATGTAAGAGTTCGTCTAGACTTACTTTCACTTTCGAAAGAAAATATGCAAATGTGGTAGTAATTTGCATATCTTCTGATAGCTTTTTCGAAAAAGCAAGCAGTTTAGATGCAGTTCTTTCAAAAAAAACCCCTTTTTTTGAAAGAACCTGTAAACCTCAATTTTTGAGGAAGAAGGTTCTTCCAAAAAGAGGGTTTTTTTTTAAAAAAGAACCACATCTAAACTGCTTGCTTTTTTGAAAAAAAAGACCCTCAAAAGAAGTTTAGGAAAGCTGAAAGTTTCTCAGGAAGACAATATTACATGCACAATTTCAAACTAGCCCAATGCAAAGGAAAGATAGGAAGAATACTAAGAGGCCAGTATGACTCTGTGAGAAGCTCTTTAATGACCTGAAAATAAAAAAAGGAATCCTCCCAAAAGTGAAAATATGGATGAATGACTAAGGAGGATTGCAAAAAAAGTAGCACAAGGCATATAAAGACAAAGTCAGAAAGACTGAGACACAAAATGATTGTACCGAGCCAGGGGGATAAAACGGGAAATAAAAAGAGGTCCTTTAAATACATTAGGAAGCATCCAAAAGTCATAAAGAAACTGTAGGCCCTTTACTTAGAGGTGAGAGAGCTCTAAGGTGTTTAATACCTATTTTACTTCAGTCCTCACTAAAGAGGTTAATGGTGATCAGATATTCAACACAATATTAAAAAGAGGGAAGGCACAAAAAGAAAAAAAATGGGAAAGAACTATTTAAAGACTGTTTAGATAAATTAGATGTTTCAAGTCAGCAAGCCTGATGACATTCATCCTAGGGCACTTAAGGAACTAGCTGAACTAACCTTGGAACCATTAGTAATTATATTTGAGAGCTCATGGAGGACAGATGAGTACCCAGAAGGCTAGAGAAGGGCAAACATAAGGGGACTAAAGAGGACCTGGTGAGTTATAGACTGGTCAGCCTACCTTTGATAACTGGAAAGATACTGGAACAAATTACTAAATAGCCTGAGGATAATAGGGTTATAAGAAATGGCCAGCATGGATTTGTCAAGAACAAATCATGCCAAACCAACCTAATTTCCTTCTTGGACAGGGTTATTGAGTTAGTGGACGGGAAGGAAGCAGTAGCCATGACATATCTTGATTTTAGTAAGGCTCTTGTTACAATCCCACATGACATTATGATTAGCACATTAGATACATGTGCTCTAGATCATAAGTTCCCAACCACCAGGATACAGATCGGCACAGGGGTGCAAAATGATGGCTGCCAAGCCGTGGTGGCTCTGGGGGCTGGTACTCAGGCACACCACCTAGCGCCTCCCTTCCCGCTGCGGCTATTGGCAGAGGTGTATCCTGCCCTGCTTTTCAACCAACCGGCGCTGGGCAGGGGTGAGGTCTCCTTCCGGCCATGGGAGAACGGTTCGCTGAGCGACAGGAGGGCCACACAGAACAGAGGACAGCAGCATTAGAGCCGCTGCAGTCTGGGCAACAGCACTCAGCTAGTGGCTTGGAGGCAGTGCAGGGCTAGGTGAAGGGGCCAGAGCAGGCACTGGGAAATCTGGAGACAGAGCTAGTACTGGGGAACTCTAAGGGATGGGGGGCTCTAAGAGGCAGGGAGCTGACAATGGGGGGTACTGGGGCATCTGGGGTCGGGAGCTGGCACTGAGGGACTCTGGGGCATGGCTAGTAGTGAGGGGGTGATAGGGGCAGGGCTTCCACTGGGGGGCACTGGGGATGGGGCTATTATTGGGGATTGGGAGCTGGTACCTGGAGGGGTCCTGGGTGGGGGTGGGTGCAGTGGGGCTCTGGAAACAGGATGCTGGCACTGGAAGGTCTGGTGGGGGGAGCTCTAAGGGGTGGGAGGATGGCACTGGGGGTAGTGGAGGGATGGGTGGCTCTAGGGATTAGGGCTGGCACTGGGGGGGCTCTAGAAGTCAGGGCTTTTTATACCACATACCAGCAAACCCATTCACAAACTTTTGGTGGACTGGCAACATTTTATTTGCACATTTGAATATTCAGTGTTTGCCAAATGAATATGCAAATATGCAAATAAAATGTTACTGGTCCTCCAAAAGTTTGTGAATGGGTTTGCCAGTCCATGGTATAAAAAAGATGGGAACCACTGCTCTGGATGACATTACTATGAGGTAGGTGCACAACTTCTTGAAAGACTGTATTCAAAGACACTTCATAAAGACACTGTTCGTTCCCAGTGAAGCATCTGACATTGGTCACTGTCACAGACACTAGATGCACTATTGACTTGATCTACTGAGGCCTTTCTTCAAACTACTTTTCCTCAAAATTCAAACGACTTCATTTAGGAAAGACAAATTATATGCACTACTACAAAAAATGAAGCAACTGCGCCTAAGGGCAATGGGGGATGGATGGAAAGGCAACAAAGAGCCAGGAGAAAGGGTGAAATGGGTGGGTGAGACCTGGAAGGCATCAAGGGTAAAGGCCAAGGGGGAGAATGGATGGGGAGGGAGCAGGGGTCCAGGGCACCAAAGTACAGTTTGTCTGGGGCAGGGGCATAGCAAGGAAGGGCAGCGGGGGACAGTTGCCCCCGGGCACCATGCTGGGGCAAGCGCAGGGAGAATGACGCGGGCAGGTCTGACATGGCTGTGGCTGCTGTGGCGGGGCTGGGCGGTCCCAGACCCGCCTGCGCCATTCTCCCTGAGCTCGCCCTAGAGTGTCACCCGGGAGCAACTGTCCCCCCACCCACCCTTCGCTACGCCCCTGGCCTGGGGTGTCATGTTCCCTAATGCCAGCCCTCGTTAAACTTATTGAAACAGGTAACAGCCACACTCGATTCAGGAAAAAGTAAGAAAAAATTAAGTTCTTGTCTAGAGCTCTCACAAGTCTAAGGCTCATTATCCATTTGTTTAGGACCTGGCTTTATTGATGGTCTCTTTTGCAATAGGATGTTGCTGGGTTCAGGTGCTAGGTTTGAGGGAGATGTGTTTGAATTGTATAAACCCAAACTCTCTCTGAGAAATGTACTAAACCTACGCTTTAAGTAGCTAAGATGACATTTTCCCTTTATTCCCTGTGTGATGTCCTTCCATTCCACCTGCTAAAAAGAGGAACAGCTGAGCATGGATGATTATGCACTATATTTAAGTGAAACATATAGTCACCCAAAGTTCTTTTTGATTAAAATGTACATCCTGCTACTAGAACAGCAGAAAAACCATCTGTTATATTAGATGACATATCTGGCTTTCATGGGTTTAAAGGTCATCCATGACTAACCTTTAGAATATGTTTTAAATTTCTATTTAGATATCCTGAATATATCTATAGGTTCAAATATGTCTTTTTCCAATATTTGATTCACAGTTCTTGCTCGTGACTCTATAATAAAAACTACTCATTTTACAGACTGAACAAAACTCAGCAAATTGGCTCCTTAGGTTCAGTTCTCCTTCAGTTGTCTCACCCAAGATACTATAAAGAACTGCCTTGTAGGCTTTAGCTGTGAATAGCATGCTCTGATCTGCTCCTGCAACTTCACAATATTTGAACTTTCTGTTTCCCTGGGCATTGCAAAACCCTTTTGCTCCTGTAACTCTTAAAATAAAAAGCAGTGTTCTTTATGAATTTTTAACACGGCACACTTTTCCTGCCAGTGATTTCAGGCAAGTCACGTCAGGATGTGGACACTTGCATTTGAAGCTCAAAGCCTGACTGCTTCTATTTGTAAACAAGTGTGAACAACATGAGCACATTAGTGTCACTTCCCAGTAAATTCAGTGTTAAGAAATTACAAATGTATGGACTATATAACAGTTTGACAAAGCTGAATTGAAATACATTATTCATAGTAATCTTTCTCAAAACCTGACATTTTTGAAAGTTTTCCACTTTGTGCATCATGAAATTGTAGTGTTGGTTGTGAAAGTGTAAAGAAAACAAAACAAAAAAACCAACCCCTAATGTATTTGGCCTTTTGCTTTCTAAGAATATTTTGCAAAAGGGCAAAAATTGTTTATGTTTTAAGGTTTTTCATTGATGTCTAATTACTATAACTGAATTCAAGTCATCCCTTTAGTTTTCTCTGTGTGCACACATGCATGTGCATAAGTGCATGTTTGCACGTACGTGTGTGTGGTCAGGGAAAATAATACATGTCAAGACAGACTTATAAAATCAGTTCTAGGCCTTTAACCTTCAACAGAACACTGAATAAGTGAGGGGTCTATGGACGCTGACATTTATGGCAAAGCAGGAAAATAAATGTCTATTGATGGGGCTGTATCTCTGATCATAGTTCATAGCCCCCTTTCAGCAATTGAGTTAACATTACCTGCCTGATGTCAGGCACTGCAATGATCACTGCCAAGAGACAGGCTGATGGTCCCAAGCCTCCTGTGTCGATGATGGCTGTTTTGCTGATATGATCAACATAATTCAATCACTGTCAGTACTTATTTCTGCCCTGCTTCTCCATGCTACTCAGTAGCCTATTGCAGCTTTCTTTACTGTTTGCTTCTGAAAGATATGAGCACCAAGACAAATAAAAGCCAACGTTCCCAAACTGTAATCTTTACAGACTTCAAACACTGAATCTTTTACTTAATTGCTAGAGAGGTACTGCAGAATATGGTGCTGCTTTTCAGAGTTTCATTATAAACGTGGAAAGAGTTGATGTATTAATCTCAATATGTTCTTGTAGAGTTATGATAAATTATCAGTGACTAATATATAAAGATTCCACATAGATGTGGGAACTAGTGGTGCAGGGCTACAGCATCAATGGCTTCTGGCTGCCATCCAATGCACTGTGGGTTCTGCTGTTGGCCCCAAGGACTGGGGGCTTTGCTGTTGGCCCCACATATCGGGAGCTCTTCTGCCGGTCCTAAGCCTAGTTTCCAGTCTGCCACCCTATGCATCAGGGGGCTCTATTGCCAGCCTCGCACTCAGAGTCCTGGCTGACAGCTCTGCACACTGGGGCTTTGCTCCTGGCACTGGATAAGGGAATAGGGGCCAGATTTCAGAATTCCCTCTCATTCTGCACCTGCAAATGCCCCACTGAGATTATGGGGAAAAAAATTAAAATACATAAGACACAATTCCATATTCAGATAATTGTATGAAACAGCTCTGGGGACCCAGACATGCATATCTAAGGTAGGTCTAGATTACGGGACTTTATTGGAAAAAGCTACGCAAATTGCACTCCAAAATTTGCATTGCTTTTTCCAATCGCTTTTGCAGAAGAGGCTTTTCTGCCATTTGGCCCAGTCTAGATGGGGCCAAATGGCAGAAAAGCCTCCTCTTTTGGCAGAGCCCTTATGCCTTGTGAAATGAGGTATACAGGGCTTCCCAAAAAAGCGCATTTGCTCTTCTGTGAAATAAAGCGGGAGAGCAAATGCGTTTCTTGGACACAGCGGGGTTTTTGCGGGATACCGCCGATATCCCGCAAAACCCCCGTAATCTAGATGTAGCCAAAAAGTACTGTTTAATACTATATAAAGAATTTATTCTAAACAACTGGTATAGTTACATTACTTTAGCCAAAGTGACATTCTTTTCACACAGATCAAATCTTATATCAAATATCTTCTATAGATTTTCTGGTGTATTGCACCATATTTCAGTTAAAAAATAGTTAATATGTTGCTACTGTAAAGTCATCCATTGAGAGAAACTGAAAATAGTAACAATGATTTAGCTAGTAGACTGTTACTAATTGTTTTTATACCCAGGATGTGGCTTGTTTTTTTAAAACTTCTGTTTTGATAAGATGTAGTGTACACTATGTGAAATATTCCTTAATGACTTTTTAACTTCATGATTTTAATTCCTTCCAAAGACTAGTATCAAACTCTATAAAATAACTGGGAAATATATTGCTATCTCTTTAAAATATTAGGGTGGTCTACCACCTACTTGTTTTCATCATATAATGCTTCAGTTCAAGAATGAAAAATTTAATTTTACTTCCAACTTTAAATTAATATTTTTAATAAATGGACCTAAATATGAACAAAAGGGATATTAAATGTAATTTAAATACTAAAAGTTATCCATTTGTAAACATGCCTCCATCGCACCACACCGATCACCCCAAAAGCCAAACAAATTGCAAATTTACACTCCCCTTATTCATAGATTAAGGCCTGATAGTTTAAGGCCATAAAGGACCATTAGACCATGTCATCTGACCTGTTGTATGTCACAGGCCCTTCAATGTCACCTAGTTACCTTTTATTGAACCCAATAAGTGATTTGACTAAATCATATTATAGCCATTTAGTTCATTTTATCATCCATTTGTCATTGTATTATGTGATGTCATGGTCCGTTCATATGCTATTTCACATATAATCAATGTATGGCAAACAGATTGAAATTGTAGGATTAGAGAAGTACAGGACTGATAAGTGCTTAGGAGTTGGAGAATCTACTTCTTCACTTATTTCAGTGGTTAATCTCCCTCACTGTTAAATATGTATGCCTTCTTTCCAGTTTGAATTTCTCTGCTTTCAGCTACCAGCCGTTAGTTCTTGTTAGGTCTTTCTCCAATAGATTAAAAGAATTTTAGTTCTCAATATTTTCTTCCCCCATGAAAGTAGTTATACATCATAATCAACTCACTTCACAATCTTTTTGATAAAGAGATCAAGCTCTTTAAGTCTCTTAAGATAAGTCATTTTCTTCAGCACTTGAATTTTGTGGCTCTTTTCTGCACCCTTTTGAATTTTTTAACAATACAAAAACTACAAAAAAATCTTGCTATCAGCCTCACTGATGCCATATACTGAGGTAAAAATCACCTCCTGGCTACTATTCACTACACCCTTTTCTATAAAATGGTAAGAACTGCATAAGCCCTTTTTGCCACCGTTTCACACTCGGAACTTGTGTTGAGACTCACTAGAAGATTTACCTGCATTGCTTGGGTCCTTAACTCAATGAATTTTTGTTTTTCTTCACTTAAATCATTGCTCTGGGATGGGGATGGGTTGAGGGGTTCAATATGCAGGCTGCCCTGGGGAGAAAGGACTACCCCAGTCCTCTATCACTCCAGCAGTTTGAGACCAGGTGACAAGTGCCTCTCCATAGCCACTGTAGCTCTAGTGGCACATATGGGAGAGGAGTGCATGTCCTCCAGCTGGGGCAGGTCCAGGTTTGCCTTCCCTCTGCGCTCCCCAGGCAGATTATGGAGTGGCTTTACTCCCTGTTGAAGGGGAACAGCCAGCAATGTTCCCATATGAATGGAGGAGGGGAACTTTACCTCCCTCCCTCCCACACAAGCAAACCCTTACCTGCTTTAAGTTATGATAGGAGGAAGCTGTATACCAAATTGTGTGGTCCTAGCTCTTACCATTTAGGAGGAATTCTTGAACAAATGGAGAGACAGGAGAGCAGACTCACTCGCAGACAAACAAGTCAAATACACACACACACATATTTTGTTATATTCTACTTGAAAGGCTTAATAGGAGAAGGGGACTAATTAACGTGCTCTGCCACACCACAGGGGAATTAGGATGGATGAACAACCTCTGATTTAGAACAGGGTTCAACTGGAAAGGCATAGGCAAGGGTATAATAATGCCAGGAAGTTGGCAGTAAAAAGAGGCTGCAGTGAGGAACCCTGCAGTCATCTTCTAGGCAAGAGAGAGAAAAGAAGAAATCCAATGAGGGAGGAGAAGTCCTGGTATCTTAGCCCCGAGTAAAGGGCATATCTAAAGGAGTAGGAAGGAGTACAGAGAAATAGTAATGGGGGCCTGGGAGTATGCAGACTGTGGTTGATGGACTGAGGGACCCTGTGCGGAGACCCTGAGGAGTGGGTGGTCCCTCTGTGTCAGCCACTGGGGCAATGGCACAAGCCAGGGCAGTAGAACTCGAGACTGCCTGAGACATTCTGTCCTCTGGGACTTTGACACTCTGGAAGGGGTAACATGAATAGTCCCAGAGAGCAAGAGAACAGAAAGGGGGAGGGTCACCTGGAAGGAGCTTATTCCTAGAACATTCACAAGGAGGTGCCTGAGTGGTGAGTGGATGCTATGAAAGTTATATATTGATTGAAATTACACAATACGTAATCACGCTTCAGAAAACAAAGTTAAACTGAACCTTGCAGTGCATGTTTCCAATTCTCTTCATTCAAAATTTTCAAGACACAGAGTGGATATTTAAATCCTAAAAAAACCCCAATAATTAGTAGGTCCTTTCCCTCTCAGCATAAATTAAAAATAAATAGTATAATAGCAACCATTATCCTTTGGTATAGGAGTTTTAACTATCCAAACAGCATTATTTATTATTATAAAGTAAAAAATAACACAGTGAAATCTCTCATAATCAGGTAGAAACACCTGAAGCTTCTTAACTTATTTTTCTTTTTTATATGATCTCATTTTTATGTAGCTGAGATGACAAAAAGATCTATGCCTGAACAGAATTATCTAAGATCCCATTCCACTAAGACTCAGGGACAGAATTTAAAGAATATTACCCCCAAATCACATTACACTGATGCTGGGGCCTGCACAGGGCTGAATATAGGGACAGGAAACCCAGCTGATCATCTTGCATGGTGGACTTAGGGGAGGGAGGATCCAGGCTTGATGAACTGTTTTTCTAGTTAGCAACAAAAGGGAATATAGAATATTTGAAATAATTTGTTCAGGTATTTCATATTTCAGGATTCACGTTGACAAAACTCCTAGAATATTCTGGATCTTTGTATAAACGTGTGGAATCTTCCACACTTTCTGAAATCTACATGTTCCTTGAACTCTTGAGAATATTTTCATCCATGCCCTCATGGGTCACCAGTCAGCCAGTGAGATGTAAGAACAAGGTGAAGTGAATTGAGAGCCCAACTACAATATTGTGCAAAAGCTTCCTGGGGTAGCTGAGTTAGTCTGTACAGGATAAACTTAAAAAATAACAAATAGTCTGGTAGCACTTTAAAAACTAACAAAACATGTAGATGGTATCATGAGCTTTCATGGAAGTGGGTTGTGCCCACAAAAGCTCATGATACTATCTACATGTTTTGTTAGTCTTCAATGTGCTACCAGACTATTTACAATATTGTGAACCATGTTTCACTGTGTAATTGTGAAAGTGCTTAAAGACTGGAAGAGAATAAGTAGCAACTAATAAAGGAGTGCAACTAATATGTAATAAGATGCCAGAGATAGCTATTGAACTCCTATCTATGCAACAATTTGAAAGAAATACTGTTACTCCTTTTGCCATGTTTAACAAATAACATTTTATGACTTTTTCAGATTATGGAATGTAGATTTCTGCTCTCTCTGATACCGATTATTTTCTGCCATAGAAAAATCAAAGCACCACCACAGAAACCTTCAGGAACTCCGTAGAAAGCTCAACTGAGATTTTGCATGCAGCAAGGGGCATGTTTACATATGTGATTCTTTAATACCATATTTCAATGATTACTGCACACTTTCACTTTGCTGAAGGCACCCAACATCTCTTGCTATTTACACCCTTGCTCCTCTTTTCCACCTTCTCTCAATCCTCACCACACTTCCTCTATCCCCTTATCGTTCTGTCTTAATTCATTTGTAATAGCATAAATACTGTTTGTGAAAGGTGGGGGTGCAGAAAAATCTATGACATTTCTATATCCTTAGGCTTGGCTTCTTCTCTGGGCAAAAATCTGTTTCACAGATCTCTCAGATGGAGAATTCAGAGGTCTGAAGCTCTGTTGGAAGAAAAAAAAAACCCTATGAATAAAGTGAGGCTATATTTAACTCTGATAGGCACATACATATCTCTATGCACCAAAAATAGCTTCAAAACCCAAAATATAATTCTAAATAAAATAGTTGAAGTGGCCAACGAGGATAATTCAAAGCAAAAACAATTCCCTTCGAAACAGAAAAATAAGCCTAAACTCACCTTCTCGCAAACTCAGTTCTATTCTTCTATTTGCCTGCAACACTTCCTAGTTCATTTGTGATCTTTTATTTTCTGTCAGCTCTTGTAAATCATCTTCCATTTTAGCCCTGTGTCCAGGCACTTATTGCAATAATCAGGTGCTGTAGAACCTAGCAGTTGAAGTACCTACTGCCCTGGCCTCTTGAGTTGTGGCACACCTGGTGCACTATTGCACATCTGAAAGCTTTGATATATCACAGCTCAGGAGAAGCCAGGTTAATTACATTCTTATTAGAAGTCCAAGAAAGCAGAGGATGAGGTTTGCACTCTGCTTGAAAGATTAACAGATTCAAGCTTTGGCAGACCCAAATGAGGAATATGTTCAAGAGTTGAGGACCCTTCATGGTAAAAATTATTGATAGTAGTCCACCGGGATAGAAGGGGTAAAAAAGCATCTAACCAGAACAAATGCTCAAGATCTGATTGGGGACATTGATAATTTTGCACATTTAACAATACTGCTGTAAAATAATGTCTTTAACTTTCAGTTTGCCAGGAAACTACACATCTTCCATTTGAATGGGAACCTTGTCCCACGGCCATTCATCACCTTCAAAGTGGTTTATTGCAAGTCACTGTATGTGAGGCTAAAGGTGAAGGCAGTACACACTTTGAATTATGCAACAGCTGCTTCCATAGCAGGAAAAAGTTATTAAACCATTGGTGGGCATCCTGCGGCCCTTGGGCCACATTCAGCTCATCTGAGTAAGCCACCGACAGACTGCCTGACAGATTATTGAACTTGAATCTGCAGATGCAGCCACCTGCAGCTCCCATTGGCTTCAGTTTACCATTCCCAGACAATGGGAGCTGCAGGAAGCAGCGGCCAGCAAGTCCCTGTGGCCTATGCCACTTCCTGCAGCTCCCATTTGCCAGGACTGGCAGACTGAGGCCAATGAGTGCTTTGAGAGGCCATGCCTGCAGATGCATGGTAAACAATCTGTCTAGTGGCCCACTAGCGGCTTACCCTGATGAGCTGCATGTGGCCTGTGTTGCCCACCACTGTATTAAACACATCACCTAAGTGTGTCACATCCTCTGTAGCTCCCACTTTACTTTTAGCAACAATGCAATTCCCAGGCCTCAATCTATACAGGTCCTCAATGGTTTGAGGCACAGGTACATCAGTTTCTTCATCTTCACTCATGACCATCATCCAGGACAATGTGACTGACACTACCCAGGGTGAAGAGACTTAGACAGCCCGAGCAGTCCCTATCCATGGTGGGTTCCACAAGGCTGAAGCAGCCCCCTGCTTGTGTTGGGTGGGAAGCTGCTCCAGCCCCCACTGGTTAACCAGAGCTAGCAAGCATCACCCCTTAAGGGTGATGCTTATCAGTTAACTGGTTAACTTTTCACATCCCTTATTCAGACCCAACCACAGGTTTCTTAGTAGTACTTCTCAGAAGATTATAAGTAAAAGTAGCAGACAGCCCACTTATTTTGAAGTGAGGTAATCAAAACAAAGCAACTGAGGTGTCATCATATCCACAGAGAAATAAATGTTACGACGTGGATAAGTTGTACAGTGTTATGACCTGGATAAGTTCTTAGATCCTAGATTTTAATAATATAGCTTCTTTCTTCAAAGAGGGTAAGAGGAAGCAAAACAATTGCAAGGAGATATTAAGGATATGTCCACACTGCAAAATAAACCTAGTCACCGACTCAGATTTGAGCCCTTCCAGATACACACACATCTCTGAGATAGCGGCTCAGATCTAGGATCTTGGGATGCTGAGGGGATGCAAAGTCTAAGCCCATGTCAAACCAGGACTCAGGTTTCTAGTCCTAACGGTTTGCAGGGTAGACACATTCCTGTTTGAGTTGGATTCTGGGAGTCTGCTGAAGATGTCCCAAAATACATGGGTAAACTTCCTTTGTCCTCCCTATCCCAAGAATCTCCTGTCAACTCAGTTGGTGTACAGCAGGTCAGTGAGTCAATGTGAACTTTTCCATTGTCTTCTGACCACGCAGCTTCAAACACAATATCAGAAAACCTTCTGTCTTTGCAATGAAAATCAACCAGAAAAAGCATTTTACAAAGCAAGCTCTTTCAAGGTCATTAGAGCACAACCAACTTTTAGTGACTCTCTGATGTAAGGCCGGCAAACCTGTGGGCTTTAGCACAGATGCCAGGAATGACCATGCACATCAGCAGATAATGAAGAGGCTGGCATCTCTGCAAATTTTCCAGACTGTTTGCCAGTGCAGGAAACAGGTTAAGTGGCTGAAGAACAAGCACCAGAGGACTAGGACCAGAACCACACTTCAGGCAACTCACCATCCTCATGTCTACTTTATTAGGGGTTTGTCCATGTGCTGGGCAGGGTATCCAGCAAGAAGACAACCATGGTACATGACTACCTCAACAGCCAGGATAGTGCCCTGCTGGTCCCAAAATCCAACATGGGGACTGATGAGAGCCAGCAACAAGCAGTGAGGACCATGAAGCCACTCTGTGGTTGAAACGAGTCCCAGAGCAAGCTTTGGAGCAGGATCAAAAGCAAATTCTTGGTCCAAATTCTTAGGAGCTGTTTGATGCCCCTGCTGAGGAATAGCCCACTGCCAAGCCTGCAGCAAACGCAAAGGAGACAGAAGCCGCCACAAGCTTTGTGACAAGGCGTCTGGCCTGCACTGGCCCATTAAGGGCAAACCCCAGCCCTGAGCGAGGGCTGAGAGCGAAGCTCCAGCTGAGGCGGTTATTGCTAGTTAGGCCCCAGCTGGTGGCTATATAAAGAAGGACTCCTGGAGAGAGAGGGAAGGACTTATTCTGGTTGGAGAGCAGGAGAGACATGGCTGCCTAGGAAGCAGGAGGCATCCTGGAGGTAGAGCAGTGCTGGGGAAAGCAGGAAGAGCAGGGAAGCTCTGGCCAGGCAAGCTCCCAGGCTGCAGGGCTTGAGGCCAGATCCGAGTGCCGGAAGGCTGCAGAGGGCCAGCCAGGGTAGACAAAAGCAGCAGGTCCACCCGCCCCCTTGCCAATGGTGAGTGGCCATTATAGACTGCAGTTTGTCCTTAAGGCAGGGGCTAGATGAAGACTGGCAGTGGGTCACTGAGGCAAGGAGGGTATAGGGGAAATGGGTGTTCCCTAGAGGGGAACTGGGTGTTCCCTGGCAGGGGAAGACCCTGGAGTGCTGAGACTGATAAACTCCCCCCACCCCGCCACAGAAGGGGGTTGAGAGACACTGGAGTAGGCACTGCTGGAGGACAATGTCCTGAAGAGGACACCGTGGTCCAAGGTCCAAGAGTGATGTGGATCTGGACTGGAGAGTGAAGTGTGGACACGGGGAGACACCAGCCAGAGGGAGGCATCCAGTGAGCAGATAAAAGCTAATCAGCAGTGCTGCCCGCAGGAGGCATGGTGGCTGTGAGACTGCCCTATGACAAGCCTGATAAGTGTCTGCTCCAATTTAAAGCTTATTATTAGAGCAACAGGAAGGATTGCCACTCTAAGTTATGAAAAGCCCTGGCTAGCGTCATGTAGCTGCTAATTGCAAATTGTATCCCAGTGCCTTGGTGTCCCCATTCACCCTGCCCCACTGAGTGGAGTTCAAAATGGTGGTGAGGAATGCAAACAGTAAAAACCAGCTTTAAAGAGTATTTTTTACTGGAAAGGATTTTTGGTGTGTTCTTTAAAGCCATTACATTGTCATGGCTTTCAGTTTGCAGCTCAGTAACCACCCAATGGTCTATGAAGCTGACTGCAAACAGTGAACTCTATGTGTGTTTGGGGAAATATTCTATTTTCAAACCAAGTCCATTTTAGTTAAAAGAAGTCCCTGCAGTCCATGGGTGACAAAGTCATTTGTCCCAAGTATGACTGGGGTTTCATGTATTGTCCAGAAATATGCTGGGGGCATGGAGAAAGAATGCTGTAGAGTTCTGTGTTTGCCTGTAGAGTTCTGTGTTTGTCTGCAGGATAAGCCCTCTCATGCAGCATTGTGTTGATCCCTTCACGAATTCTTTTCCAATCCTGGGTGCTGCTAACTGCAAACTTTTCATGAAGCAGGAATTTCAGCTAGTTAGTCACATTGCAGGGACTATACGTTTGAATACTTTGGCTACATATTTTGCAGGTTTTCCTACAACAACTTGGAATCACATCTCCCTTTGCTAATAGGCACCACAAGAACAGCTATATCCTCAGGGTCTATAAGCTCAAACTGTGGTTGGTCCTAGAAAGACATGTGATCCTGCCACCTGAGATAAGAAGGGTAAAATATTTAGGGTAAGAATTAACATGTTTCTTAGTGGATTAGAATTAGGGACCATGCCACCTGGTACTGGAATCCATGTTAAACTGTTATTTTTCCATGGGGTTGGGGAGTGTAGAACAAAGAGTTACCACCCAGGGGGTAAAGTCTACTGAAGCAATGGGAAGCCATCAGCCTTTTGTCTTCAGCTGGTCTTTTGGAACTGCCTGGCCCATCCTAAGAGGCTACCTGGCAACAAAGAATTTTGAAGAAGCTGTAGACCCAAGTCAGAGTAAAAATCATTTCTGATTTCATGCTTTTACCTGAGATAAGAAGGTAAGATGTTTAGGTAAGAATTTGCATGCAAAAAGTTTCTTAGCGTATTGGATCTATCCACAATTGTTTTGTTAATTTTAATTTAGTAATTTACTTTGATCTGTCTGTTTTCACTTGCAACCAACTAAATCCTACTTTTTATACTTAATAACACTTTTATTTATTACTAGCAGAAATATCCAGCGTCGCCCGGGGAAAATATAGTAAAAGGTGTGATGAATGAACTACGTCAATGACATTAACATAGCATATTTTATTGGAAATACTTTTCTCTTATATATGACTTTAAGAAATTAACATAGCTAGTGATGTACTTACAAAACGCATTTACATTTAACTGATTTCTTGCTAACAAAAGGTGTGGTGAATGAACTATGTAAATTATGTTAACAAGATTTTTTATTGGAAATACTTTTTCTTGTATCATAGCGAAAGGATCTCGTAGTTGCCGTTTGTGACACGCTTAAAAGAAGAGTCCAGCAAATGCCTATGATCAGGCGCTACAAAGAGCTAATTAGTGGCCCAATTGGGGCTCTGGGGGCCCCGATTTCGAGATATAACCAATGCAGTTATTTAAGTTAGGAAATCAGTAGTATCCGTTCAAAATTTGGTGTTTCTAGCTCTTACCATTTCGGAGATCTTTCGGGACAAACAAACAAACAAACTTTTGGAAATATTTATAAGAAGATTAAGCCCGATGTAAATAATTACCAGGGTGGGGAGCAACGAGTGCATATCTCCCTTACACTGATTAAAAAAAGGCTTTCATTCTATAAAATGGGTAAAATTGATTTATTTGGGGTTTTGGTCCCTTTTGGGGGTTGGTTTCCTAGGTTCTGAGCCCTTAGAACCAAGTCCTCCCAGAGCTGAACTGTTTCTGCATCTGTGTTGCTCCAACTCTGTGCCTTGTCTGGGGGAGACCAGAGGATCTGGCCCAGTAGGACAGAGTTATGGGAATCCCCAAAGAGCAAATAGGCATGATCAATATACCAGGGTACAACCCTCAGGGAACTTCTATGATTTTAACCCACCACAGCCCTGTTTTCACAACTAATGTTATCAATGCAAGTTATGGTAGCATAAAACTCCTGCAGTTAGTACATTGCTCATGCATGTGAACATGTGACTCCTTGTTTAAGTGTTCCACATACATGATATTCTTGTATCAAGACGCAGTGTGGTGCCCCATGGGTAGATATCCTAGTATACAAATCACAAGATCTCTTTCTTTTGAGGAATGTTGGCAATGAATGAAGCAGCTGAAATGAGACACAAACAAGTGATTGGGAGCAAGAATCGAGTATCCAGAATATAATGCTCTCCGTACCATAAAGCCACCAATATCTCAAATATTTGTGCCTTTTTAAAAAACACAGCAAACCTACCCTGTACAGTACTTCTCGCTGTCAGCCTCACAGACAAAAGCTTAAAGGTCACATCACTCTGCATTATTGTCATGAGTTACAAACACACGATGAAGATCTTACAGCATTTGCAGAACTTCTAGCTGCAGCAGGGGACATGACAATTTCAAGAACAGATTGCTATGTGACATCGGAAAAAAAAAACAATTCTAGACTGTTGGTGGCATTCATGGAACTGCTGCAGAGGGTGGAGTGCTGCTTCTAGGCCCAAGAAACAAACACTGGTAGAATCACATTGTAACGAAGACTTGGAATGATGCAGTGTTTGAAGAACTTTTCGATGCACAAATTCCTGGATCTGTATGCCAACTTAGCCCCAGCCCTCCAACATAGGAATACCAGAATAAGAGGGGCACTGACAGTGGAAAAGCTAGTCAAAATCATACTGTGGAAGCTTGCAACACTGGATGCTATTAGTCAGTGGGAAATAATTTTGAGTTGAAAAATCAATAGTGGGAGCAATTGTTGTGCAAGTGTGGAATGAATCATCTTCTGCTACATAGGACGGTGAGTCTCAGTAATGTGCAGGGCATAGTGGAAGAAATTGCTGAAATGAGGGTCCCAAACAGCAGTAAGATGATACATGGCAAATCTCTATTTTGGCACCAGCAACATTTCCACAGAGTACATCTACAGAAATTCCTACTCTTTTATGGCTATTCAAGTATTGGTGGATTACTGGAAATGCTTCACCAATATCAGAGTACAATGGTCAAGAAAAGTGCATAGCACTCACATACTGGGTCAGGCCAAAGGTCCATCTTGCCCAGAATCCTGTCCTCTGACAGTGGCCAGTGCCAGGTGCCTCAGAGGGAATGAACAGAACAGGTAATGATCAAGTGATCCGTTCCCTGTCACCCATTCCCAGCTTCTGACAAACACGCTATAGGCACCATTCCGACCCATCCTGCCCAATAGTCATTGATGTGGATCTGTCCTCCATGAATGTATCTAGCTCTTTTTTTGAACCCTGTTAAAGTCATGATCTTCACAACATCCTCTGGCAATGAGTTCCACAGATTGACTGTGCACTTCATGAAGAAATAGTTCCTTTTGTTTGTTTTAAACCTGTGTGACAGAGTCAGGCTGGAGTACTACAACAGAGAGAGAGAAAGGCAGCTCTAAGGCAGCAACAGGTCAATCAGGAGCAAAGGAGATAGGGCTGCTGTAAATTAATCAGGGCCAGCTGATCTCACTTGAGGCTGCCGTGGAGCCTTTTAAAAGGAAGCCCTCCTTGCAGGGAGTGGGGAGGGAGGGGAGTCAGAGGAGACCAGAGCAGACTAAGAGAGGTATCAGCAACATTGCCAGAGATAGCAAAGTGGGGGTGAGGAGCTCCAAAGAGGGGTTTTAGGCCCACCTTTTCCAGGCAGCCCAAGAGCCCAGCTGAGAGCTGGAAAGGACTATTTTGGAAGCCCTGGCCCCTATGCCCTTTGTCTAAAAATGAGAGCTCAATGCTCTATGGAGTTACTATGTAAGGGATGAAGGAACAGAATCTGGACACCGTATGTGAAGCAAGCAGGAGAGTTTATTACACACACAGTGCTGGCAGAGTGTCATGTCACTTGCTAGGCTCAGTGAACACTGCCAGACCATAGATTACAATAAATTACATAGGAGGCTTAATGTGTGGTTCAAGTTATAGGCGGGGGGTAAGATCCTGGACCCCTGGATAGGTGCTAGTTGTGAGGCAAAATAAGGGCAATAATCTAAAGGTTACATAGTGTTTTCTGCCCATAGCTTACATAATACCTTACAACAAGTATTTAAACAAAGCAGACATCAATTATCAATTGTGTGAAGTGGCAATATGTCTGTCAACTTCAGGAAGGTATTGTTGCATGGATATGGTCCATCTGGGGATTAAAGCAGAGACATTAGGAGTACTTGACAATTGTGTATTTGTTTCTAGCACTATTGAATGTATCATGTCCTGTCTCCCATCATGGCTCAGTAGCTCTATGATGACCTTTCTTCAATGGGCTAGGCAGGGTGTGTGTGTGTGTGGGGGGTAATTATCATGTACTGTGTTTGTGTGCCAGCTTCAGACTGGAAATTTAGAATAGGGGTTCTTAACAGAATATCATAGCCTGCCTCAGAAATTTTTACCCTACAGGGCAAAACTAGAACTTGTCCCTATGCAGCTGCACAGGAAGATAAAGACATAACGTACCTTCTTTGTCCGCTGTGTGAGCTATCTAGTCAGCAGACCATGGCACTGGAAGGGAGAAGAATCCTTTCCCACACACCTGAATGAGACCACATCTACACTACATAGACTCCTAGGGCTGGAAGAGACCTCATTGAATCCAACTCCCAGCTCAAAGCAGGACCAACCCTAACTAATTCATCCCAGCTAGGGCTTTGTCAAGCCGGGACTTAAAATCCTCTAGGGATGCAGACCATCTCCCTAGGTAACCCATTCCAGTGCTTCACCACTCTCCTAGTGAAACAGATTTTCCTAATATCCAACCTAGACCTCCCCCACTATAACTTAAGAACATTGCTCTTTGTTCTGCCATCTATCACTACTGAGAACAGTCTCTCTCCATCCTCTTTGGAACCTCCTTTGAGGAAGTTGAAAGCTGCTATCAAATCCCCCCTCACTTCTGAAGATTAAATAAGCCCAAATCCCTCAGCCTCTTCTTGTGGGTAATGTGCTTCAGCCCCCCCATAATAATTTTGGTTGCCCTCCCCACTGGACCCTCTCCAATGCGTCCACATCCTTTCTATAGTGGGAGGCCCAGAACTGGATGCAATACTCCAGATGTGGCCTCACCAGTGTGTAATAAAAGGGAATAATCACTTCTCTAGATCTGCTGGCAATGCTCCTCCTAATGCACCCTAATATGCCATTAGCCTTCTTGGCTACAAGGAACACTGATGACTCATATCCAGCTTCTCATCCACTGTTATCCCCAGGTCCTTTTCTGCCAAACTACTGCTTAGCCAGTGTGTCCTCTGCCTGTAACAGTGCTTGGGATTCTTCTGTCCCAGGTTCAGGACTCTGCACTTGTCCTTGTTGAACCTCATCAGATTTCTTTTGGCCCAATCCCTACCCTCCAACATATCTACCTCTCCCCCTAGTTTAGTGTCATCCGCAAACTTGCTGAGGGTGCAATCCATCCCCTTATCCAGGTCATTAATAAAGAAGATTGATGCTGCCTCAGTCTATCTTCTGGAATTCAGATTAGTGGGGCTAGTGAAGACTCACTAATTTGAACTGAGAGGATGCCACCATCAGTACCAGTAGTCCTGCTCCTCATGTGAAGTAAGGGAAGTTGACAGGAGCATGTGCTCCCATCGACTTCCCACTGTGTGGATGGCCCAAAAACATGATTTCAGATAGTCAACTCCCACTATGTAATTAGCATAGTTGGGGTTGCATATCTTAAGTTGACTTTCCCATTTAGTGTGAATAGGGCCTGAGGCATGGGAAGAGCCTTGAATTTGTACAGCAATAACCTGTCATAGAAAGAGGGTGGTAATCTGGTACAGACAGAGTTGCCAGGCATCTTTTTTTTTTTTTTTTAAACCAGGATGCCCAGTCAAAAAGTGGCCATGGGAGTTCTCAATAGCTCAGGTGACAGTGCTGATCAAAGTCCAGAGGCCTGGAGCTAAGACGCATCCCCTTCCAGAGATTTCAATCCCCATATTACAACCCTCTGCCATAGTCGAGTCCCCTCTACAGCCCAAAGCCCTCATCCTCGGCTCCACCCCAGAGACCACACCCACAGATGGAGCCCCCCACTCCATCTCACACTCCAAAACTCTCTGCCCCATTCTGGAGCCCCCTCCTGCATCCCAAAGCCCTCTTCCTTGGCCCCACTCCAGAGCCCTCAACTTCCATACACATCCTGCTCCAGCCTGGAGCCTCTTCTGCAGTCATTTCTGGCCCCACCCGCAGCCTGCAGCCTCTGCTGAAGCCTTCACCCCTTCCCAAAACCCAGCCCCAACCCTGACCCAGCCTGCTGAGGGTGAGGAATAGCAAGTGACAGAGAGCAGGTGGATGAAGGAAGGGGAAGGGGACTGAGAGAAAAGGTGGGGACTGGGTGGGACCTCAGGGAAGGGACAGGGCAGGAGTGTTTGGTTTTGTGTGATTAGAAAGCTGGCAAACCTACGTACAGACCAATAATTATTTCTCTCTACCTCCCTCTCTCCAACCTTAGAGGAAGTGGGGAGCCAGACAGAGGATTGTGACTGAGTCATAGCTCCCTCCTGGTCTGCTCATAGAGGAGCATGGCTATGTCCTATCCTTTACCTGGGAGACATTGCCATCTTAATATCTAGCTCTGAAGAAGCTGGGCTGGAAACAAACAACCATTTAAAGAGAATAAAGGAAATATTGAGGATCTTTCAAAAGATTATACTCTCTTTGATCATTTGTGCAGTTTGCACCCGTGCAGTTTCTACACTTCATTGGCATTTCAAATCCAGGCCGAACAAGAATGATGTCAACGGCAATATACTCAGCAAACATCCCCAGTGCATAAAGTCAGGAAACACCTTTGTGTGTGGGCATGAAACTGTTCAAATAAGTCATTTCATTTTAAGATGAAGAAAAGGAAAAGCTCTTCAAAAGACATTTTAACAGTATCTGAATTAGATGAGAATAATTAAATAAATCTGTATTGTTCCAATGTTTAGGAATAAGAAGCAGCATTTCTTGGATTTTACCTCTTTCCAATGTAAATATTTGTATTCAAGCATTTGTCGGAAGATGACATCAATATTCATAATATAAAACATAGTTACCACCACCTTATGATACATCATATCAACAGCCAAAATAAAATAACGGCTTACAGCATCTTACAATGGGTCTGTCATCCCACTCTAGTATATCTCTGAACTTCAATATACCCATTTGAATGCATTTTTTTAAATAACGATAAAAAGTTGCCAAAAAATGGTCCCACTGTTGTCCAGAAATAAAGACCTAACTGATGTGTTTCCGGTCTTTTGATTGTATAAGATATTTAGTCATCTTCCCTAGTTAAATACACATTTTTCTGTGTTTTTAAAGTGATCAGGTTACCATACCAGGGCTTTGCAAACAGATTTTCTCTCTCCCTGCTTATGTTAACTTAGCTGACTATTTTCTGCTTAGTTTTCAACGCAGTGGTACTAACTCATAAAATTAATTCCCATTTTGTGGGTATGTCAGAAATGAGGATTGTTCTGACCTCTGTTTGAACTCATCAGCTGAAATGAAGTTGTTCAGTGAGCTGGAGAAGACAAAGCTGAGTTCCAAGAAATTAATCAACTCCATCAGCCTTCGCAATAGGCCTGAAAATGGCACACATCAGACTGACCCTGAGCAGCTCTGGATTCCTTCTGTAAATGAAAGTCATCATTCCTGGCAAGGAAGATACTAAATTATAGGCTTTTAAATTTAATTTTCAGTTTACTTGTGTTTTCGATTAGTATGCCATGTTTCATAAAGATGGTAGTACCTTTAAGTAGTAAATGCCTTCATCTACCAGCTCAATCCCTGTTGTAATAAAAAGGTAAATCTGAACTAAAAACTGTTAGCAAATGAAACATGTGCCTGATTTTTTTTCTCAGTGACACCTTAAGCAACAATACCAAATTATTTTCTTCATACCAAAATCAATAACAGGCTTGGAAATAAAAAGTAGCCCTGAAGCCTGAGGCCACAGATTTTCATGACAGGCTACTAAAACTATCTTTCAGTAGCCTGAAGGTCTGCCAGCTAATCATTCACTTTCCTTTCACTATTTAGTTGTCGGATATCTCTCCGGGCTAGTAAAACTTAAAGGCTATGTGACAAATTGTCTGCTAAAGAAGCATTGTCCATTTTTATCTTCATAGAACTTCAATATTTAGCAGGTAGCCTGAAAAGTTCATGTTGCTCTGGAAAGGAAAAATTATAATTGTAGCTACTCTGAGAATACCAAGAGTAAAATACAGACCTGTTCATTATTAAATACAAGGCATTGGGAGCCTCATACGGCACCCATCAAAGTCAATGGTAAACTTGCCATTTATTTTCATGGGTGCAGGATGAAGAGCTAACTGAATGGAGCTTAAGTGTTTTCCATTAACCTCACAATAGTAAGCAAATGTGAAAGTTAGGGTTGACTGCCCCATCCTAACTTTGCCCCCTTGTACACATACATGGCAATATTATTTATAATTAGGTTATCACAGTCATTTTCAAATACCATAACACACCACTGTGTTACAACATGGTGCTGAGTTCTGTCAACTGTCCTTAACTTCAACAGGCAGTAGAGGTGCTCAGTGATGCATGGAACCCAGCTCCTAGATACATGTACATATCATATAAAATGGACCACATCCTGCTCACTTAGAGTAGTATTTAGTATACAGGTTGAACCTCTAAACCAGACCTTGTCAGGTCTGGCAACATCTGTAGTCCGGTAGGATGTTTCTGGGCCAGAGTCCTGGTGGAGGGCCAGAGGCAGGAGCCCTGTGGGGAGTGGGAGCCCAGCCAGGCTGGTTGCAGGAGGCCTGGTGGGAGGGAGCCTTGCTGCGGTAGTCTGGCAGGGACAGTGGCAGGGCAGCCCGAATGCTGGTAGATTCTGGCAGTCAGTGGTCTGCCGCAGTGGGGCTGGGTGACCCGGTGGCAGGGTAGCAGTTTGCTGCAGCAGGACCAGGAACCCAGGCAGCAGGATTGTGGGCTGCTGTGGGGGGGCTGGCAAGACTTGGAGCTCTAGTGGAAGGGGCACAGGCTGACATGGAGCAGTCAGGAGCCTGGCAGGGCCAGCAGGGCAGCCAGGCCAGCAGCAGGGTGGAAGCCAGCCAGGAGGCTGGTGGCTGGGCCTCGAGAAGAGCAGGGCTGGGGGGCTGCAGGCAAGGGGACCAGAAATGACCTTCCCTGGTTAGGTAAAATCCCTCATTTGGGACCAGTCAGGTCCTGAGGTCACTGGACCAGGGCTTTTTTAAAAGCACAAACCTAACAGACACCAGGCAGGTAAGGCTAACTGTTGCATCCCGATTAGTAATTGTGCATGAGCAGGCTTAAGAGGCACTAGATAGGCAAAGCTGACTGGCATCTTTGGTACTACTGGTTAAGTCTGAGTTTCCATTACTCTTCATGCCTTTTCAAATGAACAGTTTCAGGCAAGATAAGAACAGTTGCCTTTTTAGCTAATTCTCAACAAACTGTACATTTCCCCTTTCCGGTTTGTCGTGCCTTGGAATAGTTTTTGTAGCTAAACCAAACGAAAGCTTTCAAGGTGCATCACTATCCTAAACCTTTCCTCACTATCCTTTGTATCACCTTAAATAGGTTATATTGCTACAAGGCTTTAGATAATTATAAGAACCTCAACTATATTAATTTACACTCTCAATAGCCTCTTAACTACATATGCATGTAAATAAAGAATGAGTAAGGAAAGGGCAAGCTGCTTAATCTTAGCCTCATTTTTCCAATTATTTAAAAGGACAAAAATACTTATTTGGCTAAGTCATTGTTTTGGCTTTTTGGTGATCCAGTATGACTGTTCTTATGTTCTTACAATGTACCATAAGCTAGCATGGTTAAGAGGCAATAGGCAAGCATCATTTAACTGTTTATTGCTGTTTCAGAGATTTTCTGTCCAAGAAGTATGCACTTGTGTGTGCCGAGAATCTTGTAAGTCTACCTAAGTATGGTGAGGAAGTGTCTGAAGAGGTCAAATTTTCAGAGACTTCTATAGCAGCCCTTCTTAAGGATAAGAGGGGATAGTGTGTTTGGATTTTTTTTATACTGAAAAAAATGATGGTGTGTTTTTATCACTCTTCGTTAACTGAAAGACAGCTAATGGGATTTTCCTTAAATGTCAACTTCCTTCCACCTTCTCCTGCCACACAAAGAAATACAAAAAATATTTTGCGGGAC
Organism: Pelochelys cantorii; assembly: GCA_032595735.1. Classification (NCBI taxonomy): domain Eukaryota; kingdom Metazoa; phylum Chordata; order Testudines; family Trionychidae; genus Pelochelys; species Pelochelys cantorii. Next base: position 143,956,512 of record CM064327.1, read on the forward strand.
TTTAATCATTGAAAATTTTAGCCCAGAGGTGAGCTGCTTGGAAAGTTATAACTCTGTGAAAAAGGACTATAAATGAAACACAGCAAACATGACCAAGACTTACAAGGTTTATATTTCAGAAGCCTTAATGCAGACTCTTGCTCATTGTGTGAACTAGATGGAGAAACAATACATAAAATGTTATGTAAAATGAGAAAATGAAAGCCATGTTAAAATAATATTAAGTGCTGACAAAAGATAAGAAGTAAGATTCTGAGTCTGAAAACATCTAAATTTTATTCACATGAGTTGTGGAACTGAGTTTATGGATAATTGACATCCTAGGTTAGTCTACTCTGGGATGTGAGCAGCTACACTGAAAAATTGCTCTCTGGTGTTTTACTCACCTTTGTGTTGATAGGACTTCTGGGGTCATATCCCATGATTCTTTTTACTTCAGTAAGCATGAGACTTTCCCCGTGAACTGTGGGAGAACTTGTCTGTCTTCCTGGGCTCTCCAGAGAAATTGTGGGACAGCACTGGTGATCTACCTGCATTTGAGTGATTTAGCCTACATCCTCATTGCAAAGTGTGAGCGAAACACAGCCCAGGCTCCAGCCTCTAAATCCCCATCCCTGCTAGCTTGGGTAGAGAGCAAAATTAAACTTGTATAAGAGAGTTTTGCATGTGGAGAGAAGGGGGCAACACCTAAGTTAACTTGGCATGAAGACATATTGTCAGGTATGCAGTCCAGTATTTGCCAATTTGGGGACTAAGCTGAAGAATGGGGAAAAATCAGAAAGCTTGATCTTGCATTCTCTACTTATTTTCTCTACCGGAAAATTTCTCATTGATTTCAGTGGAAATTTTGTCTCAATAACAAGTGCAGCATGGGGCTCAAAAAGATTGTGATTTGAATCTTTGAATACTTCGAATTTCCTACTTTTTGTTGTTGTTTTTCAAAATTTAGTATAATTTCTTTTATCTGAAATAAAAATCAAACTGACTAATCAAATGTGTCTTGGTTTGCCTTTGAAAAACAGTGATTTACTCAAGAGATTAGAATAAAATCCTCCAAAGAGTCTAATTCATATATAGACAGTTAAATATATGCTTGTTGTTTTGTTAGCGGGTTGCCGTTTCCCCCTTGCTTTCTGCAGCCTCTCTAAGCACTCACAGCTGCAGTCCATCCTTTCTGTGGGCTCATCTCCATAGGAAGGTTCCTGCAAGCCTAGCTAGGGAATTTGGGATTTAAATTCAGACATGAATTTGCAAATAGTCCAAACTTTGAATGCCATGCCATGATGGATTGACTATATTTCTCCCTATACTGTGTATGCCCATTCACAACTCAACAGCCAGGCTACAATAACAGTGTACTAAAAAAAAAAAAATCCTTACTTCTTTTTTTAATATATCCTGCTACATCCTGGCAGCCACATGTTTATACAAATATTCCACTTCACTCTCTCCTTTGTTTTGATAAATTACTATTGTAAATTGCACCCATTTCTCCCAATGCAAGCATCATTTGTTTTCTTTCCTTTGCTCATATTGGACCCTCAGTACAGGTGCCCACAATGATACATGCTAGTAGAAACATAGTGCGAACACTTCTCCTGCTGTACATCAGTTGTATTCGCAGTTGATCTAGTGGTATGCATTTGTTTAATGATGCATGGTTGATTTAACCTTCTAGACTGTCCCTCCCTGAGGAACATGAGCTTTATCCTGGAAATTGAGTCATGTCAGAGTAACATGTTAATTATTATTGTAGTAATAATTCTCAAGCCATAGTAGAGAGCATTTTGTATATATTTTATAACTTATATAAATGTTATAAGAATTGCAATGCATCCTCTTACTGCAGGGAAAAAATCCTTTTGAATCATTAGTGTAATTACAGTGAAGTTGAAGAAATCAAATTGCAGTCTTTTAAAACTAGAATCTTTGTCTCTTGCTTGGTTGGACTCATCAGTTAAATACAGGCTCATTTCCAAATAATGCAAATAATAATAATAATTTACTTGGCCAGATAAGAACCCAAACTGACAGGTGGGCAAGACATCCCTGGATTAGTGTTATTAACTTTGCAGGTAGTAGTTAAAAACTAGCTAGTCTGGTTATATTTTATTATAAATAAAAATTGTGATTTTTGCACACCAGTAGGGGTATTGAATAGAAGTTATCAATGGTTTAGTATAGGAGCATACTTATTGTATGGAACCATGAAAAGGTTCTTATTGCTGTGCTAGCATCAGCAGCTCAAAGTGAACATCAAAAGAAATAACAAGGAATTTAAATTAGTGAGAATTTATAGCTAAAGATTTGTAATTGATTAATTCAGTCGTTTGCTTCAAACTGGTTTTATTGTGCTTCTGATATTCTTTTTTTCTGCCTGCAGGGTTGCTTGCCTGTTATTGCAACAGATAATGTGTGTCAGGGTGTGTGTGCACACGTGTGTGTGTGTGTGTGTGTGTGTGTGTGTGTGTTCCTAAACAAAACAGTTGTCTGCTATAAAAAAATGCATGTGTTATTGCATATTCATTTTTTATTTTCTAGCAAATTACAAAGCAGATATTTTGAACAGTAACATAAAACCAAAAAATCTTATGAAGACAATAGCTTGTCAAGGAAGTCCCAGCACTAGAGAGAGAACTGGGTTTGAGCTGAATGCAAATGTTTTGCTGTTTGCTCTCCTTTACATCTAACCCAGGCGCTGTGACCATAAAAATTATTGAATATTAAAATTGAAATAAATGGTAGACTACTTCTTTGAGCTTCTTTGACTTTGATAATTTTTAAGAGGTTTTTAAACAAAAAAATATTATATATTAATACTACTTCTTCTGGTTATGATAAAAGGTTGGTGTAACAAAAACTTCCAAGGCAAGGATTCTATATGAATTTCTCAGACTTAAATATTGGTGATAATCTTTGTCTAAGATACCAGACTGAAACACTTGTGTTATTAAAACTATGCTGCACTGACCTTTCCTAAGATTGTTTGAGGTTGGATATTTCAATATGCCATACCTGCAACTGTATTGACTGGAATATTTTTCCTGTCAGGATTAAGTTAATGTTGTTATCTTTGGCTGTAATGGGTTTTGAGCCTGCTGTTGCCTGCCTGCAAATGCAACTGTAAATTACTTTACTCTAAGACATGATGATTTGCTAAGTCTCTCGATAGGTTCTTTAGTCAGATGTAGTGTAAAACGTAAGGTGAAAAAGTTTTAGAGTGGTGAAGTTCTGTGTTTTAGCTAATGTTTCCAGAAGCTACTGTGCCTAATATGCCAGTGGAATTTGGTTCAGTCACTGGAAATTACAGCAACCTTCAAAAGGAGGACAAAGTATGAAAAAAAATCTGTACCTCAATTAAGGAGTAAGAAAAGTATTAGTTTTTTTGTCGTTTATTGTTAGATGCTTTTAGACTTTATGTAAAATTATTCCTTTCTTTCTAATTCAGCTCTGGTTTGCTATGATCAGAAGCATGGCTGTTTGGACTTTAGTATGTGAAATGACTTGGTAGTTTCAATCCAATTTCAAAACAAATGTCCAAAAGATTGTACAATTACAGTAGGTACTAACTGATATACTATCTTTATATTTAACAGAGAAGCCTAAGAGTGCTTGGATATAGATCTTAAAGAGCCACTTCAGTTCAATCCCAAATGTGTCTCAGGTGAGAGTGATGGCCAACTGGCAGAGCAGCATGGAAAAGCTCACATTGCTACTATTCATGCTGTACCTGCTCACTTGATGGAAGATATTTGCTGTCCATAAGACAATCATGAGAGCACCTTTCATGGAAATGACCTTTATATTAAAAATATACTTCCTACCATATTTTGGGGAGGAATCCCCAGATCTTAATGACTTCTGTCCCAGTGTGATATTTCACTATCCATGCTATTATGCAAAAAATCTCAAAAAGATTAAAATGTCACAAGAAGAGGAAAAGATAAATTAATAAACACATAAGTGGAGGCTATAAATTAGGTTTGTAGCCATCAGAGGAGTGAGTATCTGGACCAACCTCCCTGTAGGAATTCTGGGGACAAACAGTTTTAACAATATTCATTTGTCCAGCTCTGAGTGGGCCTGTATGATGGGGTTTGCCTGTGCCACAGGAAAGCTGGGCTCAGCAGACCTGGGGGGTCCCTTTTGGTTCTTAACTTATGTATTTAAAATCTCATGCTTCTGGGCCTTGGCTGGTCATCTATAGGGGGTCAAGAAAGGCATTTCTTCCCTGCAATACATTTCTTTTTAATTTGTTCTGCTGAAGCATCAGGGCTGGCCATGGTTGGAGATAGGAGATGAAATGGGGGAGAGCCAGTGTTCTGGTGGCTGGATCTTGTTCACACACTCTAAAACTTTTTCACCTTACGTTTTACACTACATCTGACTAAAGAACCTATCGAGAGACTTAGCAAATCATCATGTCTTAGAGTAAAGTAATTTACATAGCAGGGCTTCACTCGAAATCAGCTACACAAACTGAGCTACATCAATTGCGTGGCTTATTCTGAAATTGCTTATTTCGAAATTGGGAGCGTCTACACAACACTTATTTTGAAATAGAGCACTCTTCCTCTGACTTCCCTTATTCCTCATACAGTGAGGGTTACCAGAGTTGGAATAAACAATCCTCCAGCTTGGCTGTATTTTGACATTATGTCGAAATAATTGCCTGCTGTGTAGATGCGGACTAAATTATTTCAAAATAATGCTAGTTATTTCAAAATGCTGCTGCTGTGTAGACGCACCCTGAGAGTCTAACTGATCACCATATGTGCAGTTGTGAAGGAACTTTTTCCCAGGTCAAAATGGCAGTGTCTTTAGCACACGGATGCAGGTCTGTTATCAGAATTATTGGGTATATCCTATTGAATCAGTTTTCTGTTATTACAGAGGCCCTTGGACATTGGTGCACTTTGGTCCCTCTCATTCTCTGCCAGTAGCACACAATAGTTTAGCCTCCAGATGGCCTGGTTCAGGTTGTTGATTGGGCATGGATTTTGATGGCCTACAATGCGCAGGAGATCAGCCTGGATGATTTGGTGGTCCCTCCGGGACTAAATTTTATGACAATATGACCATTTTAGAAATGCATACCTCATTCTGCTCCCAACAAAAGGAGTAACAACAAGAAACAAACTTGATGGAAGACACTAGTGAATAAAACACAGATATTGACTTCAGTTTAAGTGAAAAATGATCTACCTTTTTATAACTGTTCTTGAGCTGTGTTGAACATGTCCATTCCATTGCGGGAATATGGCTATCCTGGGAAAGCTGCTGGAGATTTATCTTCCCCAGTAGCATCTGGTGGTGTGACTTCTACCATATTCCTCTATGAACTTGCCTAAAGGAGGTGGAGCTATCCTTGACCTTCCTCAGTTTCTTCATAGTAGATAGACTCTGAAAGTGAAGAAGGCAGTTATGGGATGGGCAAGTACAATACACCTCAAAGAACAAGAATTACAGAAAGGTAGATAACTTTTTTGTTTGTTCTTTGAGTGATTGCACATGACCATTCCACTATCAGTGACTCATATGCAAACACACATGGAGGAAGTATGACATTATTCAGCGAGCAATCTGAACTGTTGAACAAATGTGTCCTTTAATTCTCTAGCCTGGGGTGACTTTTATACTGTTTGCTATGAGAACTCCCAATCCTGGGTTGTTCACACAGCCTTCAATATGCAAAATCATTACCAGCTATGTTACATGAGAACTCTGGCCAGCCACTCATGAATTACATATAGGGCAACACCTGCAAATCTTAATCCTAGTTTTCTCCCCCTAGAATTGTTCATCTTGTACTGTTCAGTGCCCTCCTGAACAATACAAGCTCATAGAAAGCCAGTAATTTCATCAAAGGAAAATGATATGCACCAGCCTTATTACTCCAACTGGATTTTCTCTCACACCTCATACTAATGTGAGAAGTAGGGGAATAAGCAGGAAGAATTCACAATGCTATTAAATAAACACAACTATGATACAGTAGGCATTGCCTTATATATTAAAAATATACATGCTTGTTGGGAGTGATGTGGTAGTGATGGAGAACTTCAGCTATCCAGACAGATGTTTGGAACATAACACAGAAGGACACAGATCACTCAATAGGGTCTTAGAATGTAATGGAGACATTTTTTTATTTTAGAAGGTGGAGAAATCTACGGGGGGGGGGGGCTGTACTAAATTTGATTTTAATAAATATGGAAGAACTGCTTGAGAATCTGAAAGTTGAAGACAGCTTGGTGAAAGTGATCATAAAATGGTAGATTTCATGATTCTAAGGAATGGAAGGAGAGAGAACAGCAAAATAAAGACAGTTGATTTCACGATGGCAGATTTTAGCAAACTCACGGAGTTGATAAATAAAATTCCATGGGAAACAAATTTCAGAGGAAAACAACTGAAGACCGTTGGTAGTTTTTCAAAGAGAGATTATTAAGGGCAACATAGCACATTATTCCACTGCATAGGAAAGACAGGAAGTATGGCAGAAGACCACCCTGTCTTAACCAGGGGATCTTGAATGATCTAAAAATAAAAAAGGAGATCAAGGACAGGTTAGGTCCATTACTCAATTAAGAGGGAAAAACAATAACAGAAAATTTGAGATTGGCAGAGGTGCTTAAAAACTTTGTTTTGGTTTCCACCAAGAAGTTTGATAGTGATTGGATACTTAACATAGTGAATGCCACTGAAAATGTGTGCAGGTTTAAAAACTAAAAAGGAAAAGAAAAAGTTAAAAAAATATTTAGACAAGTTAGATATCTTCAGGTCATCAGGGCCTGATGAAATGCATCCTAGAAAATTCAAGGAGCTGACTGAGGAGCTATCTGAGCCATTTGCTATTATCTTTGAAAAGTCATGGAATACGGGAGAAATTCCAGAAGACTGGAAAAGAGCAATTATAGTGACCACTTATAAAAAGGGACATTGTAGCCGGCCAGAGTAAGTCTCAGGTCCGACACTGGGTTCCCAAAGTACAAAGGACGCCACACAGGTATCTGTCAAACACAAGTAGTTTATTTCCTGACAGCTAACAGCTGTGCCCCATAACTAGAAGAAGAATATAACAAAGAAGCGGCATATCTTACGTCCCTTCCTGCAAGCCTGGGACCCCGGGTAGGCTGCGGACGAAGTGGGAGGTTGTCTCAGCTTCTGAGGCGCCGGTACCCAAAGCCCATCGGTGAAGTCCGATATGCTAGGCTCTGAGGCAGCCTTAAATACAGTTTTCCTGCCTTGTTTGGCAGTTTGGAAATTTCCAGGGGTTACTCATTAGTGCTGATGTAGGGCTTAGCTGTTAGTTATCCATCTGGTTCTGATCTAGTTCTACTTGTTCTCTGGCCCTGTTTACGTGATCAGTATGTTAGGGTAAACAGAATTGTTTATGCGTTCTTGCCCTTTACCCTTATCTCATACTTGTTCTTGCTATACTTGCAACAATGCTTATCTTAGTTGGCGTATGTTCCCAAAGACGTGCTTCTGGCTCATCAGATGTAGAGAAAAGGGAAAGGGGGGAAAGAATGCAAGCCTCACCACCCCTAAACTAGCACATACAAAGTTCTTCCGCAATTGACCACTACAGACATAAAGACATCTCAGGGAATTACAGACTAGTCAGTTTAATTTTTGTACCCAGAAAGATAATGAAGGAACTAATTTGCAAATATTTGGTAGATAATAGATGATAAGTAAGAGTCAGCATGGATTTGTCAAGAACAGATCATGTCAAACCAACCTGATAGCTTTCTTTGATAGGATAATAAATCTTTTAGGTAGGGAGAAGTGGTAGTTGTGGTATAGACTTTAGTAAGTATACAATCTGACATTACCATCTCATTAATAAGCTAGAGAAGTGCAGACTAGATGGAGCTAGTATAAGGTGGGTACAGAGCTGGTTGGATAACCATTCTCAGAGAGTAGTTATCACTGGTTCACAGTTATGCTGAAAGGGAGGTTCTCAGGGATCAATTTTGGGACAGGTTCTGTTCAATATCTTCATCAATTATTTAGATAATGGCATAGAGATTACTCTTATAATGTTTATGGATGATACCAAGCTGGAGGAGTTGTAAATGCTTTGGAAGATAGCAGTATAATTCAAATTGATCTAAATAAACTGGAGAAATGATTTCAGGGAAATAGGATGGAATTCAGTATGGACAAATGCAAAATACTCCATTTAGAAAAGAAAAATCAGTTGTACACTCACAAATTGAGAAGTGACTGCCATAGGAAGGAGTACTACAGAAAGAGATCTAGGGGGCATAGTGGACCACAAGCTAAATATGAGTCAACAGTGTGATAAATCTATCTATTTATCTAGCTAGCTAGCTATAATTTGACAGAACAAGGGGCTTCACCAGACTGAGAAGTTAGAAATAAAGACAAAATATCATATTGACCTATGAAAAATCTTGTGTGTATGCAGATTGATTGTTTGCACCATTAATTCAAGGGAAATGATTCTTCATTAATGAAGGGTCAATCAGAATGAAGCATTTACACAGACTATAAAAGTTAGTATTATACCAGTGTTCTAGACGTCAGTCAAAAATATGTGACAGAAACATTTAAAACTGAAAATGTTCTTGTTTTTGAGCTCTTGGAGCTTCTGAGTTTGCTGTGCTTCATGTAAAACTTCTGCATGAATGAAAAATCCTGTTGAACGTGGATGTTAATGTGTGCTTGTGCTATCTGATGTTTGTGAAAATACCATGGAAATGTTTCAGCTGGGTTGGTTACTTGAAGATAGTCAGTTGATTTCACAAGCTATTTCTATTCCCTGATTATATGAGCAGGAAGAAGATATATCTTAGGAAGAAATATTCTAACTCTGTGGGAATTATAGACTATTATTACCCACCCATGCCCTGATGGGTGTTTACTACCAGCCTTTCAGCCCCTAAACACCAGACAGAGTGATCAGATCCTAGTAGACACCCGTTAGGACATGGCTGGGCAATAATTTTTGATGGAAGGACACTTCACAAATTTCTGAAGTGGCCCCAAACAGCCCCAGAAGGGGCAGGGCCTCAGGCAGAATGGGGGGCAGGGAACTTCCTGTGCTCTCCCCACCCACAAACCCTGATTGGCCTGGGGGTGGGGGAGCACTTGAAGTCTTTGCCCCCACCCTTCGGCACCTGCAGAGAACTACCAGTTGTTTTGAACAGCTGATGGTTCCTTCTAGGCGCCGCACACCCATGGCAGCAGGAGGAGACTTTGCGCGTCTCCTCACTCCTAGGCCAATCAGGGCCTGGGTTGGGGGAACATATGAAGTCTTTGCCTCCCACCTTGCTAGGGGCATGCTGTGCTTAGAATGAACTGTCAGCAATTTTTAACAGATGGGGGTTCACTCTAGGCACTGTGCACCACTGGCGGGGGTAGGAGACTTCGTATGCTCCTCCATCCCCAGGTCTCAATTGGCCTGGGAGTGGGGAAGTGGTAGGGTGGCCGCAGGCCAGACCAACGAGCTTGGTGGGCCAGATCGGGCCGCGGAGGCTCTCTTGCTCACCCCCGAGTTAGAGGGATACCGGATGGGGGTGGCAGAGACTTTGTCTAACAATACAATGAGAGAGCAGGATCTCTGCAGTTTGAGTTTAGATAAGCATGAAAATTTTCAAACTAATCTGATTCAAACATTCAACTTTTTGAGGTTCCATCACATCTATATTTTCCAATGCCAAAGCTAGTTTACTGTGAGGCTAATTTAATGCAAAGATATATATGTACTTTGCCTAAGTTAGTTCTGGGATTTGCATATTTGTTTTTAGTTATTCCTTTCATTGGTACAAGAGTTATTAGAGGTCTATTACTTCAGTTCAGGCTTCACAAAGAAACAAAGAAACTTCAAGACTAAAATAGTCTGTCTTCTACGGGTCATAAATGAAAAGTAAAATCTAAGAGGAATTTGCCTTTTGCCTGCAAAATCAAAATAAATGAAAAAAAAAATGCTGACACTTTTTCAAAGCAAAAATGATTGCCTCTTCCTATCTTTATACTTAAATTTACCCGAATAACAAATTCGGTAATGTGGTCTCTACATGTAATCATCTTCACTCCCCGCCATGATGGCTTCACTGCCGCCAGCCCGTGCGGGGCTGCATTTCTGATTACGCTGGCCTGGGCTGTGCTCCCAACCACTGAGCTGGCAGGGGCTCCCAGCTGCTGGACCTGCTGCTGCTGTCCAGGGATCCACTCCTGACCCTGGCTGCCTTCACTCTCAGCCAGGCTCTTTGGTCCAGCAATATATTGCTGGACCAGAGTGCTGGAGTTCAGAGGTTGAACCTGTAGTCCTAACGTGGGAATAGAGTGATGGTGATGGCCCTGTGCAGGATATACATAGAGGCCCGATTTCCTTAACCCAGACTTAACTTAGTTTGTTACCAAGAGGATTCTCTGCAGCAGTGCACAGCTGACAGCAGACAAGTGAGAGTTGTCACTTGACTTCCAGCTGCCAGTCCTCTTTCCACGTCTTTTTGATGGGCACCGATTTCAGTTTAGAAAAAGCAAGGTAACATTTAAAAATGAGAATTTTGAACCCTTGGCTTTGAATCAATCAGTTGAGAATTGCAGCTCTTGTCAAACTTCAGCTCCTATTTTCAGCTGAGAAGTGAAAGGCAATTTCCAGAACCCATCTACAAAAGGATCCTAAAGTTGGCAGCACATCACACTTCAATTTATTTATTTATTTAGTCAGTTATTTTATTTCTATATAATTTGTTTCCCAGAAGAGTACAAGCAAACGTCCTAATAAATGCAGTTACAATATAACTTGCCCAGTCAGCTAAAGAGAGTTCAATTTTCATAATGTTTCTGGTTCAACAAGGGATGAGCAAATTGTTTAAGAGAAAATCAGAGCCAGCATTATCCACCCATTCCTGGAACTGAAAAGTATCCAGTTCAATAAGTGTTCCTGTTTCGCCTGCTAGCCAATGCATGTCTCCTGTGGCTATAGCTAATATGAGGGGACTCTAGAGCTTTCTTTAGTTGTGAGTATTGTTTGGGTTGGAGCCTGGATTAGATTCACAGGAAGATTTTGGCACCAAAATATCTTTCTCTCTTCTTGCAAGATCTTAATTTCAAATGGGTGGTGGAAATCAGAGGACTTCTGAAATTTCAGGGGGGAAAATTGTACATGAATAAGTATTTGTCTAACAGGCACAGAATCAGGAGTAGAAAACAGAGTTTGGTTTAGATTCATGGATTTAGATCCAAAATCTAGTTCCTCCCACTGCCCACAATCTTGTCTGACACCCTCCTGCCCAGAAAGTGAAGGAGTTTCACATCAGAATTTTCACTTTTAACCAATATCCAATTGAAAGCACATACAAAAATTAATTGATTACAATTGTAATATTAAAGTGTATCGAAATTAAACAGAAAAGTAATTAATTAACATTTATTTTATGATACTGCCTAAAGCTAGGAACAGGGCTGTATTTTGCAAGGCAGCATTCAACTTTTAAAAGTAATCCATGCCCTGTACAGCTC